>ML994676.1:37203-637203 GCA_010093925.1 Zopfia rhizophila CBS 207.26 | reverse complement strand
CATTGTTCGAAGTATGCTATTACTTCAACTCAACCCTGGCATGTGCCTTCCACCACTATTCTTCAACCCGGACTCCGTTGCGCCTCTCTTCGCGCCTTGTAAGAAGTTGCCCAAACCGAATGAGAAGGGGTATGCTTACATGGGTCTCATGAATTTGAAGAACGAAACGTTCAAAGAAAAAGTCAACCAAAATGTGAAAGTGTGAAGACAGCCTCCCATCTCATACTCCCGATTCATGCTCCGCATCGCGCCTATGTTTAAATTCGGAGCATTAGTGAAGTTGTAAGATGCTTTCCAGATGACGCCCATATACGCCTTCGGCCCCACTCCGATCACGAGGTTTGCTCCGCACTTATGAAGCAAAGATGCGAACATTAAGATCCACGCTCCCTGTCGCTATGACACATCTTATCCCCGCCTTCGCAGCCTCCTCTTCTTTCTTCTTCGCTATTCCGTTCGGCGTCGCTCCGTTCGTTGTGTCACCATTTGCGGATACGTCTCTGATGACATTTGGTGCCCAGCGAATACAGCTAACGAAATGACCATGTGCATCTTCCACTTTCTTCACACAACGTCCTTCCTGTGTGAGGTCCCAGCACATAATCATCTTATCGTCGCCTGCAGAAAGGAGATATTTACCTCCGGGATGGAAGACGAGACCACGCACCCAGTTGTCGTGGCCGACGAGCGTTTTTATCAGGGTTCCTCGGCCGTCCCAGAGTTTTATTGTTTTATCCCTTGATCCCGTGGCGATGAATTCGGCGGAGCTGCTGAGCGGGGGTGCTTTCTTTAGGCCGGCTAGGGACGCGAGGTTAGAGTAACAGACTGGGGGTGCTATGGCGACACATTCGATAACGTGTTCATGGCCTAGGAATGTGCATTTCGCTTCTCCGGAACTGGCATCCCAGAGGCGGGCGGTCTGATCGTTGCCTGCGGAGACCAGCCATCGGCCGTCGAAGCTCGGCGCTACGTCCCGCACCCAGTCTGCATGTCCCCGGATCGTTTTCACACAGTATCCTGTTGTGACGTCCCATACTCGGAGTGTTTTATCTCGGGAGGCAGAAACGAGGAGGTTGCCGGAGGAGGGAGAGCCAGCAGCGCCGCTGGGTACGAAGCGGATGGCCGAAACCGAGTGGTCGTGGCCGGGGAGTGTGCGGATGTTTTTGTAGTCGTCCGAGGGGTCCCATAGTTTGATAGTCAGGTCACTTGAACATGATGCTAGGAGTGTTCCTCCTCTTGGGCCACCGAAGTCGACGTCTAGGACACCTTTTGTGTGGCCTTTTACTGTTCTTTCCAGTTCCCCTAGTTCCCAGTCCCATATCTTAATTGTTGTGTCTTCGGAGCCGGAGGCCAGGGAGGAGAAAATAGGGTGGAATGCTACGCATGTAATCGGTTGTCGGTGAGATTGGAGTGTATGCCGTGCGGGCGCCCTGGGTAGCCAACTTGTGGGATCCTGATTTCGTCGGAGGAGGGATGTGGGGGTTGTGGAGTCGAGTTCGTTCTGGAGACTGGCGTTTCGCGCTTCTAGCTCAAGGACCTGAACAAATATCAGCAAGTTTGTTGGTTTATGTCCATGTCTGGGAAGAATAACTTTTTTCTGCAACCGCACTACGCTGGTCCATTTCTTTTCGAGTAAACCCTCGTATTTTTTCCGCGTCGCGTCGTCGAAACTGGCTGATATGTTCACCTCTTGTCGGAATGCGGCTGCAGTATTTGGCGCATTTATAACACCTAGATATGCTACTATGGCCTTGTTCCTGAACAGAATCCCCGTTAGCAGCATTTCCTGGCGTCGAGGGGAAGGGGATGCTCACAGCTCCTCTGCTTGCCGGTCTGTTAATATGTTGCTCATGGCGGGGGCTCTGTACGGCCGCTAGTGGCGACCATGGAATCGAAAGCTTAGATGAGGGTTGGGAGTGTCGATTGCAGAGTTATACGCAATGTTTGGGAGAGATGGTCGAGCTCTTGGCGGGCCCGTTGGGATTTTGCGGCCAGCGGTCAGGGCGCAGTGTGGGACAGATGGCGGTGTGATGTTGTATTCAGAGAGAGGCTGGTGGCAAGACGGTGCTCTTGGAGTGCTGTGGGTAAAGCGATTGATGTGTGGGGTTTATAGCTGTGGGCTGTGAATGAATATGGCTGGGGTCTTGAATTCAGGCTTGGTCTCACGAACGATGATGTCTTTCGGTTGGGCTGCCCGCAGTCGCCGTTGTCAAGCGCAACGAGGCCCCATTCAACACACATGACAGCCAACAACGGAACTTTTGCACGCACCTACACCTCCACCACACGATCCTAAGACAACGTCTGATACCCTCTGAGACGCACATAATTACTGTAGTGACAGTTTAACACGCGCACAAATATTGATATCCCCCAAAATACGCCTGCAGTAAGTGGTTCTGATTGCGCTTTCCCTCTGCGATCCTATCAACGCATCATGGCGAGCCATGCGCACCAGATACGGGCTCTTTCTCACCGTGTCTTGCCCATCGCCGGCTGTTTTCCAGTCTCGCGTGAAGAATGCAACCTCAACTGCGACTGACTCGTCCGCTAGCTTTCTTCTCCTCTGACAGCCCAGAGCAACCCAGACAGCACATCATGGCCGACCAAGAGGAGGACTTCAGCTCCCTGCCGCTCCCCGACAGATTCGTCCACAAGAACTGGAAGGTCCGGAAGGAGGGCTACGAAGCCGCCGCCAAAGAGTTCGACCTCGCCGCAAGTGAATCAGACCCTGTAGTTCGACAGTTTTTAAACGACGCGGGTATCTGGAAAGGCGTAGTGAGCGACTCGAACGTCGCGGCACAACAAGAGGGCTTGGGCGCACTGTGTTCGTTTCTTCAGGTTGCAGGCACGTCGGGTTGCACACGGTATGAGTTTCGCAGTAAGGTTATTTTGTTTGTGGTGGGCTGATAAACAGTGGCGCAGGACGAGGAATATCACAATCTCGACCATCGCGGAGAAGGGTCTACCATCTACGAGGCCCGCGGCGAAACAAAAGGCCCTGGAAGCATTAATGTTGTACGTTGAACTCGACAAGCCAGATCCAGTAATCGAGGAACTCATCCCTATCCTATCGCACAAGCAACCGAAGATCATTGCCGCAACTCTTGATGCACTAACCCAGATGTACCATGCATATGGCTGCAAGACCATGGAGCCGAAGCCCGTCCTCAAGGCGCTTCCAAAAGTCTTCGGTCACGCAGATAAAAATGTCCGAGCCAAAGCCCAGGAACTGACTGTCGAATTCTACCGATGGCTAAAAGAGGCCATGAAGCCTCTGTTCTGGAACGATTTGAAACCAGTCCAGCAGCAAGATTTGGACAAGTTGTTCGAGAAAGTGAAAAATGAGCCACCGCCAAAACAAGAAAGACTGCTGCGCTCACAGCAAGCGGCAAAAGAGACGGCCACAGCAGCAGGTGGCGGCGACAACTTTGGAGAGGAGGAAGAGGAGGCAGCCGTTGATCTGGAGCCTGAATACGAGGCTGTTGATGTTTTTCCCAGTATTCCAAAGGATTACGGAGAACGACTTGCGTCCTCAAAATGGAAAGACCGAAAAGAAGCTCTTGACGACGTTCACAAAGCGCTCAATCACCCCAGGATCGCCGAAGGCCCGTTTGATGACTTGGTCCGAGGATTTGCGAAGAGCATGAAAGACGCAAACATTGCCGTGGTGTCAACTGCGGCAAATTGTGTCGAGCTTTTAGCCAAGGGTTTAAAGAAAGGTTTTGCCAAGTACCGGTCAATCATTATGAATCCCATGATGGAACGGTTGAAAGAGAAGAAGCAATCTGTGACCGATGCTATAGGAGGTGCTTTGGACGCCGTTTTTGCGTCCACGAGCTTTCAAGACTGTCTAGAAGAGATTCTGGAATTCTTGAAACACAAGAACCCCCAAGTTAAGCTAGAGTCAACACGATTCCTTATCAGGTGTCTGAAGACAACCAGAGATGCCCCATCGCCAGCGGAAGTGAAGACCATCTCCGATGCTGCAACGAAGCTGTTGACAGAATCACAGGAGGTGCAAAGATCCGCTGGTTGTGAGGTATTGGGTACTCTGTGGAAGATCATGGGAGATCGAATCATGAATGCACATCTCGACGGGCTGGACGATATCCGAAAGAACAAAATCAAGGAGTACTATGAGTCTGCGGAAGTCAAGGCGAAATACAAGCCAAAACCTGCCCCAACCCCGAAAGCTGCAGCTCCTCCTGCTGGAAAGAGGTCCATGCCTGGGAAGAGACCGCCAGGAGGTGGCATCAAAAAGCCAGCGCCTCCTCCAGCAGCTGCCCCACCACCGCAGGAAGAACCCACCGCGCCTTTGGCACCAAAGCCGACGTCTCGACCAGGAGCTTCAAAGTTGGCCGCCCCGAAGTCAGGTCTTGCGCCGCCTTCAAGGCTAGGAGGACTGAAGAAGCCGGGGTCAGGGCTAGCTGCTCCCTCAGCTACTGCTTCACCCCGACGTCCAGTGGTGTCTCCGCCTCTCGAGGAGGCCGCACCGCCTCCGCAACCCAAACTTGGTCTAACACCCGGACGAGGTCTTGCGGGCCGACCGCTTGGAAAACCACAGGCTGAGCCTGCACAGCCAGCTATAGCCGCATCACAAGCGCCAAGTGGGCTCAGTCTCGTGGAGCGAGCCGAGTTGGAAGAGCTGAGAGCGGAAGTGGAGAGGTTGCGACGGCAGAACGAAGAAATCCGCGCAGAACGGACGAAGCTTACCTCGCAAATCCATGAGCTCCAGAACCAGAATGCTCAATTAATTGAGGATCACACTAGAGATGTTCTTTCAATAAAGGCCAAGGAAACCCAACTCGTCCGCGCACGGAGCGACTACGAAGCAGCAGAGCAAACCGTACAAAATCAACGTCGGGAAGTCGATCGTCTGAAGCGAGAACTCAGCCGCCAAGTCCGAGCAACCAGTCCTCCGCCGCTCGACGTCTCGGACCAGATCTACACCGACGCGAATGGCCATGCGCGCTTTGGCGACTCTGGATATGGCAGTGCAGGAATGTATGGGCGTAACAGGAGTTTTGCAACTCAGCCTACAAGCCCAAGTGGTGAAGGTAAGGAGAACATGATTGATGGTTCTCTTTCCCGCCCCGGAAGCACGTTGAGCGGCAAGCTAAGTCCTTTGCGTGCTGGTGCAGGATCTGCGAAGTCGTCGTTATCTTCACGAGGTGGCGGCAGAATCAGTCCGGCGGAAACCGCTGGCAACACTGGTATTGGAGGTGGTCAGGCGACGGCGGGCGCCGAGAGCTGGAAGCGTGCGGCGGAGGTTACGCAGAATTTGAAGCAGAGGATTGAGATGATGAAGGTGAGTCGTGTTCATAAATATGATATGTGCACTTGCGAGTGCTTTCATTAGTGCAGGACGGGATTTGGGAAGCGAAGGGAGAGGTATGCTTGCATTGCCAAGCCTCGTATCTCCCTTCACCCCGGCTACCTGCATTTCGCATCATACCATTCCCCTCTTCTTTGGACCGCAGCATCGGAACTGACAGCTCATATAGGCTAAACAAGGCATCGGGAGGCCGCAGCAGTAGTGTAAAGTCCATGGTCGTGGCCCCTGCATCTGCATTTCATAAAGTTTGGGAACGGTTGTACAGGAACGCCAGGTTTTCGGAATTTCTTGATGTTGCGGAACCGTCACTGCATCTCGGCTCAGCCACTGCACTTTGCTGCATTTTCAGACTCGCTTCCCTCGTTTAAGGCTTTTCTTGGGTTGTGGAGGGTGGAGGGACACTTTGCTCCCGGAGAACCGCCCCAGTCCGTTAGTTCCATTCTACCCTTCCTGGTTTTATGGGCATTTCATGATGGCGTTTGGGTGGGTTTAGGGGCTTCGCTACTGTACGGTTTGTCGCTGGTACAGGAGATGCCATGGAAGGTTATGATACCGAGGGGTCTTTTTTAATTGCCTTCTTCGTATGATCTTATTGACAGCCCCTATACTTGTTAGCTGTAATATGTTAATGGAGAGAATGGATGAGGAGTTGACGCTTCATCTGTCTCTTTCCCCTGTGCCTTCTGACTGCAGTATGCTTCTATGTTCATATTTCAAGAACGCTGCTCGGAACAGACATTATGTCGTACCCTCCATATACTATATTACCTCGTTGGGTCAGAATCTGCTAGAAGCATGCCCTTTCAAGCTCCACAATCTAGCCGCATGCACGGTTTGTAGAAAAAGACTCCGTCGGCCCCTTGCCTCGATGTCTGGAGGATGTTCACCTATCATATTCATATCACTATCACTTTGCCCTACCTTGTAACCGCCATCCACAGCTCCCTTCATCCCGAACCATACCCTTGACAAGTGCTCGGTTCCGGTCCCACATCGAAGGATGTGGCTCTTGCATATAGACGCACTTGGGTTTGGGAGCGGGGGAGCCCACACCAGGCGAGGCATATCGTCGTCATATATTCCCCGCTTCTAACTTACCATTTCTCAACTTTTTATCCGAAAGTTATCATCAATCCTGGATTCGGTACCTAAGATCTCTACAATAGCAATTACGGAAATATTAAATCTAGATTGTACGTTTGTGGGACAGGGAACACTGAGTATGCAAATATATGATTCATGGCGATTGCCGGCATCTGTTTTTTAACCCCTGGCCCGGAACCTGGCCGTTCATGGAAGGTGATGTGCCTCATGCGTATATATAGGCCCTTGCCATGAATCTTGAGCGTCATCCTGGAGTTCAGATCTCGAGTGACCAGACCCATGCATATGTACTCTATAAGATCAAGTATATGATCTGCGTATGTGGTCGTTTGGGATGATGCCTATCGAGAAATCGCTGCGGTGTTATACTTGTCTCTAAGGGGTTTGGGAAGGCTAATTACACGTTGATTGATGACATGACGTCGAGATTGCCTTTATATCATAGGAAAAATATTGAGAACCAGCATCGACTACTTAAGCCCAATCGGGCCGCCTTGTTTAATATATGATGCCAGAGTCGGTTCGATCAGCGACACCCGGACTTGAAATACACGTGCTACTTGATGAACTGCTTGTACTCACCGCAGAGCGTTCTGTTCCTACAGTGACCGGCGTTTCAGATCTCAGGGTGCGATCTGTCAAGCCTCTAAGAGCGCACTCTTTCCTTGACATGAATCTAAGAATTAGAGGATTCTATTAATCAATCTCATATTGTTATTATCTTTACAAAAAAAAACACCAGTCCTCTCATCTGTAGACTTGACAATGAGTTTCTGAACCCTTCCCTCCTTTCCGAACACACAAAGCTCCATCCCCTGATGCATAGCGGACAACTTTGAAAACCGGATCGTTAGATCGAACTGAATTGAGCAGAAAGTATCTAGAAAACGGACTGTCGAAGAACTCTAATCGTCCTGTTTTCGGCCGATGTGCCTGGAGAGGATGTTTAGGAAATGGTCCCGCCGTGCAACTTGCAAGCGGTTGCGAGAGCGGAGGGAGTAGTAGTTTTGGTAATGGTATAACTGAAGAGATGTTAGTTTAGTGATTGTAAGGCTGGGGAGCATATCGAGGTGCGCATACGTATAAGGGATCCATTTGGTAGAGACACTCGTCGCAATAATGTATCGAGTGGTGGTTTTCGTCGGCGTTGGTGCGGTAAGAGTAACAGCTTGGGCGATGGTCTTGCCGCTCTGTACGGTGATAGGAGGAGGAGTGAGAGTCTGAGTGATGGTTGTAGCAACTGGGATGCAGTTAGCAGATCAGCTCTAAACAAGAATAGAGGGACGAGGCTAGCAAAAGTTGAGAAGCTGCAAGTCCTTACCAGTGATAGTGGCAATGCTTGGAGTGGTGGTGCTGGTCGAAGTAACAGTCACCCAGTGAGCAGTGTTGGTATCGGTGACCGTGAGCGGTTGTGGATCAGGAGCGCGGCCATCCAGACGAGCCTTCCTCTCCTTGAGGAATTGAGCCTTCTCCTCTGCATCGAGATTGCGGCAGAATTTGGCGCTCGCCAGCAGAGCAGCCGGGCCAACAGTCGGACCAACAGTTGGACGGATTGTGGCAGTGGGATCATGACGGGGTAGTCTCGTTGGTGTCTTGCAGGTAGCGGTTTTGGTCTTGCTGGTCTTGGTGATGGAAAGAGAGTATGAGGTCAGTTTGAGCGTCAAAAGGGCTTTTGTTGATGTTTTGGTCACTCGGGCAGGGGTGACAGTAATTGTTGGCGTGACGGTGATAGACGGCTTTGTAGCCGTTCTTGGAGGCGCGATTGACGTTGTTGTGTCTGTTTTTGTGGCTGTTATATCTGGAAAATGGAGTTAGTGGTATATGACATTATTGAGAGACATCTCCGCTCACTGATCACAGATGTAGACACGAGAGTTGCGGTCACCGTGGGGGTAAACTGATTAAGAGGTTAATTCTTGGTTTTTCTAGTCGAATGTTTCTTACTTACAGTAACCGTAGTCTGAGGTCCAACAGACAACTCAAAATCACGCTCATAAGCTATTTCGTCACCGTCGCCATTGTCGCTGATGACAATGATAGACCATGGGCCAGAGAAAAATTGGCTTTTTAGCAATGGGCTACACAAGAGTCAGTGTTCGATGCAACTCAGGTATTGAAGATTACTTACCAAGTAGACAGCCGATCTGTGTCGTCAGGAGTCAACTGCGTATCTGAGCAAAGAGTCTGATCCCCTTTAGGGTCAACCAAAATGTTGTATGCTGTATCGTTTTGGCAGCCTTTCGATGTCAAAATCAGTTCGCCCTCTACTTCGACAACATCACATACCAGAGTACTGGGTGACAAAGGTGAACGGATCATTTGACATAGAGTTCTGAAAGTACGATCCTCCGTTCTGGAAATCCATGCCATAGGATACACAGTCGGCCAGCGCCATTCGTGTACCTAGGGATAGAAGACCCAGCCGGGAGGCCAATAAAAATATGGAAGACATGTTGAAAGCCTGTCGAATGAAACGAAGCAGGTGCAACAAGTGCTGGGGAAAAAAATATTGAACGAGTGCGCTGGAAACGAAGATGCCGCGCGCAGGGTATTCCTGATTGTGAGGATGGCAGCAACTTTAAGAAGACGTCAACAAGTCTGTACGAGAAAGCAAGTGCATGCCAGCGGGTTTCGTCTGATCCTATCCTGGGGTGTGGACAGGCTCAGATATCTCCGCTAGGGTACTGCCGCAAATGCGAGGAAAGTCATGTCCGGGGCTGGACTTGCTCAAGACAAGGGACCAGCGTTTCCACAATAACAAATAATTGCTGACGTCTAGGGTACCTGAATTATGTTATTAAGTGTCTGTATTAAGCCGTCGCCTCCTATGTAGGTGCTTGGTATACGCATAATATTATTGTTGACATGCGCCGAGCCCGAGCTCTCAGGTGTTGTACCTGGTCCTTATAGCGCCTGAATCGGTAAGAGTAAGAGACTATTACTTTAGGATACTCCGGAGGACGCATCTGGGGAGAATGGGTGCACTAGATCATGCTAGCCGTAAAGAAGATACTGGTGTTTCCTTGCAGCCGCCCTGATGCTGGGTATTTCGAGCGAGCTGAATCTAGAGTCCGTAATAGAGATGTGCGTTCCGCATGCTTGAAGGCTTGAAGGCTAAAGGGTGCTACCGGGGAGTAAAGGGTGATACACCATAAGGCGAGAAGCCGCATGATACTGGTTATGGTTCGTTCTAGTCTATACTAGAGGCCTTCCGGCGTTTTGGTAGGACTCAGAAGCGATGAATAGGGGAGACTATATTAGGTGTATCAGGAAATAATAACGTCGATATATTCGGGTAGGACGGGAAGATTAGGACGCTATGGCGTATATGTGATGCACTGATTCTCTTTAATCGGCTATCAAGCGTCCTGCTCTTGCTCTATTAGAAAGGAATCCAACCTGACCTGATCTGGATAGCAACAGTTTTCGGTCATGAACTTTAGGGAGTTCTGCAAGCCTATCAGCACAGCATGTAGGGACTGATGTAATTCTTGGAGTATTCTGCACCATCTCGTCTTCAGTGCTCTTGGGACGATAACCTGCTGCTCAAGAAAGGCGCAACTAGACCGTCAAGCCACTCGCGATGCTGAAGAAGGAAAGGCTTGTCTCCACTTCCTTTAAATATAGAGCGAACTGACTGAGGAAATACGAGCCCTAAAATCACCGATTGGAGACTGCTGCAGGCCACGCCCCATGGCCGGAGAGAATGGGCGGGGAGCCAGATCGTAACAGGCCTCATGCATGCCAATGGGTCTAGAGGCGAGAATTTGCCTCGACCGTCCTAAAATGGTCTGAGAAGACGTCAACGAAAGCAAGAGAAGTGCCGACAATGGCCATCCGCTCCATTGACCATGTTTGCTTCTCTGCCTATGCCTGTCAGCTTCACTGAGCGCAGGTAAGGAAAGCTTGAAAGGTGCAAGCAAGCAATCCAGCTCTACAGCATGATTATCGCCGGACGCATTAAAAGGCTCAAGTAGAACTGGGGCGCTTATGCGAGATGCGAATTGGTGGATACTATTTTCCCCTCTTCTCAATGGTGTGCGCTCCGTCCTGGGACCACGAAGCTGAAGAACAGATTGTGAAGCTGGGGAATCGCACGCTGGCCAACCTAGAGATGGTTGTGGTTGGGTAGCACAAAGCACAAGACGAGAACCGGCCTCCGCCTGCAATTTTATTGGATTGGGTCCAAAAATACACCTCAGTGACATCGAGCTGCTCATTGAAAGGGGGTCGTATGAGCACCGAGGAGACACAATGTGCTTTGGTGTACGACGGTATGTCGCATGCGGAGCGTTCTGACATGTTGAGCGCACGAAATTACAGACATCGTAGGCCGTCCTCAGTATTCAAGACAGAGGGCTTTGCAGATGGATGTCCTTGAAGTTGGTGATCTGGTGACAAGTTCCATGACTAGGCATACATATTTCCTTAATTGGCACCCTATTCCCTTGGCGTGTTGTTTCTGCAGATCGGCTTCCGAGCCCGCTTCACTCAAGCTTCCGATCCATCTCAACCTCGACCTTCTTCATTCTCCCTCCCAACAGTCCGCTTCATCGGTGGAATACAACCCAGCTGTCTTATGCGCCTCTCTGCAGCTCCTTCCTTCGCTCTCTGGGCTCCGGCCGAGCCTGGTCTAACAAACATGCTGCGCGCCTCTGCCATAAGACTTGACTTGTCTGTCTTCCAACTTGATATCAAATCTTCCTCGGACGATTCGGGTCAGCTGTGAGCTGGCTCAACCGCAAAGACTTTTCGCGGCTATTGATTCTCTTTGTTTTCCGCAGCATACCGAGTGCCAGGAAAGCCGGCCGGTCTCTTCAGTTTTGTGAGGCGTAGATGGTCTTGTGCTTAATGCGGTGGGTAAGAGGTGTGCAGGCGCATGAGCTCTGGTATAACCCAAGCTGCAGGCACCAGAAACTTGTCGATACGTTTTTAAACATCGAGGACCAAAGCCACAGCTCTCAGCGGTTTCCCGGCCTGTTCGCGTCTGCCTTGGTAGTCTGTTTGACCATTCGAAGCCTCCATTTCCCCCGTCAGCCATGCTATGTCTCTAGCCTATCCCCAAACATGCAGTTTTTGTTATTCTTGCTTCAGACCCGGAAACCGTGCCTGCAATGCTTTCCTGACTTAGGAAGTTAGGGATCATGTCAGTTTTCTCTCATTTCTATCAGAAGCGATTTTCATGCATCTAACTTGCACATTGCTTGTACAACGCTACCCAATCCATGGGCCTCATGGCATTGTGTCCCCTTGCTGCATGGGTCCTCTCCACCTGTGTGCTATTCCAGGACGCTTCCCCTAGTTGAGCAACTCATGGCTGCAGCAACCGATGCCAACGCCACTGCCTTGGGCTGTTACGAAATCCGAACCACGAGCAAGCCCATGGAAAAATTGGCCGAAGATGATATGGGCTGGCCATGGCAGCTGTTGTTCCGAGATTCTTTCGCAGGTTCAGTCAAGTAGTGCCCTATTGGCGTCGCGTAATGCTATGAGATGTCGCTGCTAACGGCATGGAGCTAGAAAAGTATATCTAGGGCAACCTCCTGCTTGCATTTGCTTCGAATCACCCAAAAGTCGACCTTTCAGTTCCCAGGGCTTCGGTTGCTCCAAGCTCCGTTCATTTAGTCTTCTCCATTCTTTATTGATCCCATTCCTTCCCAACACATATAATACCATCCTTGAAGAGTGTAAACAAGTCACAGCACTCATGTACTTCCAACAAATTGCCAGCACCTGGCTGTTGGCATTTGCTTCCTCCTCAGCGGAGACTATTCCGTGGGACCATACTGCCTGGGGGGAAAGAGGGCCTGTCAGCCAAACCCTCCAAGCACGTCAGGCTACAATCATTGTGTCTCCATCCTCTACATCAACGAGAGTGCCGGACTCTGCTTGTACTAACGGACCTTTGACAAGAAGTTGCTGGTCGAACGGGTACAATGTAGCAACCGATTTCGATAACAAGTGGCCCACAACTGGACGTACGGTGTCTTACAGTCTGGAGATCACCAATGGCACTTGCAATCCGGACGGGCATGGAGAACGGGTATGCTTGCTCTTCAACAACCAGTTTCCTGGCCCTGTGATCACAGCCAGTAAGTTCCTACTTTCTATTAAAATGCTTTCTATTTTTTCTAACATTCCATTAGATTGGGGCGACCGTTTGTCCATCACCGTTAAAAATTCTATGCAGGCTAACGGCACAGGCGTTCATTGGCACGGAATCCGTCAGCTGAACACGGTTACCGAGGACGGTGTCGGAGGTATCACAGAATGCCCTCTAGCTCCTGGTGATACCAAAACGTACAATTTCCAAGCCTCCCAATTTGGGACGACGTGGTATCACTCTCATTGGAGCTCTCAGTATGGAGACGGTGCTTTTGGTGCTCTCGTTATAAATGGACCTGCTTCGGCCAACTACGACTTCGACCTTGGCCCATATGTTCTCAACGACTTCTACTACCCCACGGCATTCCAGCTCGGCGCTATCGCCCACCAAAATTTGCAATCCGGCCGACCACCACCACCTGCTGACAACATCATCATCAACGGTACCAACAAGAACGCAGCTGGTGGTGGAGCTTATGGTAGAGTCAAATTGCAAAAGGGGAAGAAGTACCGCCTTCGTCTCATTAATGCCAGTACCGATAATAGCATCCGTGTCTCTCTGGATAATCATCCATTCAATGTCATCAGCTCCGATCTGATCCCTATCAAGCCATATGTGATGAACTGGGTTCTTCTTGTTGTCGGCCAACGATACGACGTAATCATCACTGCCAACCAGACAGCCGACAATTACTGGTTCAGAGCAGAGGTTGTAAATGCTTGTGCAAGCGCCAACAACTTTTATGGCCGCAGCACCTTCAGATACGAGGGCGCTAGCAACAGTGATCCTACCACGTCCGCCGCCACCACGCCTGTGGGTTGCGCCGATGAAAGTCGTCTTGTCCCATGGGTTCCCAATCAAGTCTCCAGTGAGCAATTTCTTCAGCAAGTCGGAAACCTGCAGGTTAATCTCGCCCGCGAGCAAGTTACAACCAACGGGCAGAATATTGTTGTCTGGGCAGTGAATCTCACTGCTATCAACGTTGATTGGGATATGCCTACACTCGAGTACATCAAGCAGGGTAACACCAGCTATCCCCGCACGTTCAATTTGATCGAGTTCCCCGTTGAGAACACTTGGTCGTATTGGATTATTCAAGAGACGCCTGGTACACCTGTTCCTATCCCACACCCAATTCATTTGCACGGACACGATTTCTACGTTCTCGGCGCAGGCACTGGCATTTTCGACATCAACAATACACCGAGCACCCTTAAATACAATAATCCGCCTCGCCGCGACACCGCTATGCTTCCTGGGGGCGGCTGGCTCGCTATTGCGTTCCCCATGGATAACCCGGGAGCGTGGTTGATGCACTGCCACATCGCATGGCACGTCGCTGAGGGTCTCGCTGTACAGTTCCTCGAGAGCAAGAGCAGGATTAAACTTCCTGATGCTGCTTGGGAGCAGACTTGTTCGAAGTGGAACATTTACGCAAAGAACCCTGGCTGGTCAAAGAGCGACTCGGGCTTGAAGCTTGTGAGAGATTGAGGTTTTCTCAATGCGCGACGGTATTTATGATAAACTTCTTAATACTGATTGCTACAATTCTACTATATACATTTTTGAAGTTATTGGCTGAGCAAATACTTGCTCGGTGCTAGGGCAGCTGAACGATTTTGAGGAGTTGGACTTGTTGATCTACGACCAACTTTAGGGAATTTTAGTGCTTTGATTAAATTTACCCTGTACATATAGACTGAATTCTTTTTCTTACATCTACACCCGTTCTCCTTTTCACAACGGTAACATCCTTCCTCTCCCAACTCGTAACTTCAACTTCTGTTAAGAAATACCTCCGGTTCTTTAGTTGCGTTTGCGTGTCTGACCATGTAAATTCAGGGCAAGGCGGAATTCGGCTTCGACCCATCTCTATCTACCGAAGCAGATACCTGCTGCAGGTCCTCCAAACATCCAGGAGGAATACCACAGAATTTCCCGGCATGCATTGTAAGAAGTTTCTTGATATCGACTTTATCCACCAAGCCTTCCAAGATATCCGCAGAAGTGCCGGAATCCATCCAATTGGACGGCCAGAGCGACAACAATGCTTGGTATGCCCATTATGCTTGTTTGAGTATTAGACTCGCACCTACTTGTGCTTTTATCGCACATATTCTTGAAGGTCTACGATGCGAGCTGCTGAGATGTGGAGATGAGTTCATTATTTGCTTGAAGCACACGACAACCTGTCGTATCTGAAAATTCCTGATGGCTGCAGCGCTGTATGTATGTTTCATCAGCAGATATTGTCATGAAGAGCGAAACCTGTTGCGAGTACTTACCGCAGCGCCAAGAGAAGGCACGTGATGTTAGGTGGCGTTCAGGGGTGCCAAGCCGGCTAGTCTGTCCTAGTCAAACCTCGAACGAAGCATCTCACGCAAAACCGCCATAGGAATGGCATGCTTGATCTCCTTCCGACAGTCGATCAACCGACTGAAACACCGTTGGCCCTTGCTGACGGATTGCATGCGCCATGGCAGATCCTGTCCTGTGCTTGCCCGCACTTTGCCGCCGGGGATGATTCTTTCTTAAATGAGGTTTTGTCGCTCTCAACCTCTGTTTCCATATTTCGCGACAGTTAATGGCATATTCATGTATTCAAACAAGGGTTCTGGCATATCTCCGAGGCGTTGGCGGTGGGCTGCATTGGCGCTCATTTTCATCTGTCTAGTTCTTTTCAACAAGTTTCCCTTACAGATTATTCCTGCTCCTCCGCTATTCCTACATTCTCAAAGCTCCTGTCCCGCTCATCCTCCTTCTCCGCCCTTCAAACTTCCTCCCGGCGGGAGATTCAACTGGAGAGATGTCTCCACACAATACCCCGTTCAATCCTTCGCACAGCTGCCAACTTCCAGATTGTCATCCTCGCTACCGCCAGTGCAGCATGACTTTAATGAAGCACCCTCCTTATACGCAGAACTTATCCGAAAGCAGCGCCAGGCTGCAGTAAAGGGCGCCTTCCAACGAAGTTGGACCTCCTACAAAGAACGAGCCTGGCTGAAAGACGAACTTAAGCCTATCTCAGGAGGATCCAAGACTACGTTTGGAGGCTGGGGAGCCACTTTAGTGGATAGTCTCGATACATTATGGATCATGGATATGAAAGAAGACTTTGAGGATGCGATTGCTGCTTTGACGCACATCAATTTCAAACCAGATGGAGTGGTCAACATGTTTGAAACGACAATTCGATACTTAGGAGGACTACTAGCTGCATATGACTTAACCGATTGTAAGGACAGGAGGCTGCTTGCCAAGGCAATGGAGCTCGGAGATATGATATATGCTGGCTTCGACACCCCAAACCGCATGCCAGTGACACGCTGGGATTCGATGAAGGCGTCTAGAGGAGAGGAACAATCTGCGGCACTGAATGGCATCATTGCGGAGATGGCTTCGTTCAGCCTAGAATTCACCCGACTTTCGCAGCTCACTGGGGATATGCGCTACTATGACGCCGTATCTCGCGTTGCGAATGTACTGGAAGAGCAGCAAAGCCGCACCAAGCTCCCGGGACTATGGCCTGTTGGTATCGATGTTCAGACGCCGGACTTCACCCGGGACAACCAGTTTAGTCTAGGCGCGATGGCCGACTCAGCGTATGAGTACCTAGGCAAGACATATCAGCTTCTCCGAGGCGTAGGGTCTGCATCTCAGTACAAGAAGATGTATGAACTTGCAATGAACGCGGTGATTCAGCATCTTCTCTTCCGCCCCATGGTTCCCGACGAAGCCGATATCCTCATGCCAACGAGCGTACGCGCAAACGGCCCTTCGGACGTAGTTCAAGACCACGTTGCCCAACATCTCGTATGCTTCGTGGGGGGAATGCTTGCATTGGGTGGTCGCCTCTTCCAAAACACCACCCACGTCGAGATTGGCCGTAAAGTAACTGATGCCTGCATTTGGACCTACCAGAATGCTCCGCTTGGGATAATGCCGGAAATGTTTACCATGCCCGCCTGCCCTTCCCACGAGAAATGCACGTTCGATCCCAAAAAAGGCGGTGATCCTCCTGGATTTAGATTCATTAGTGACGCTCGGTATATTCTCCGTCCCGAAGCTATTGAGAGCGTTTTCTATATGTACCGCATCACTGGTGACGATACATATCAAGACATTGCTTGGGAGATGTTTCAGGCAATTGACAGCCAGACACGGACGCAGTACGCCAATGCGGCGTTGAAGGATGTTATGAAAGAAAATCCTGAGAGAGCGGATAGCATGGACAGTTTTTGGACGGCGGAGACACTAAAGTACTTTTATCTTATTTTCAGCGAGCCTGGGTTCATTAGCTTGGATCAGTGGGTGTTTAATACCGAAGCGCATCCGTTTAGGCTGGTGGTATGATGGATTCCTTCTCTGTAATGACTGCATCGATTGTGGCATGGCATCTAGCTTTGGCGTTAGGGCGCTTCTCATCGATCATTTCAACGCCGGATTCTAGTTGCTAGAATTGGATACCCCTCCTTTGTTCGAATTCACCCTCCCTATACAAACTCCATTTACCAACTCCATAGCATCCTAGCTACTAATGATAATCATCACTATCTCTATGAACTGAATCCTACATCTACTTCAATATCAAAGGGCAGACCTGTCCCCTTCAGTCACTTCCTTTCCCGTAACTATATAAACTCTTCTACCCAATATAAAATTTTCTACGCAACTCTTCTTACAGAAACAACGATCTTAAAAAACCAACGATGACCTTCATGACTCTTTCTAAATGTCTAGACCCTTTTCTCATGTCTGCAACCGGAAAGAGTCCCAAAAAAGCCGCCCCACATCATCATGAGCGGCCCGGACTCCAACAGAATCACATGGGAACATCTAAAGCCACAATCTATGGCTGCTATGGTGGAGACCGGGATCACATAACGTTACAGCCGTACGCCATGAGCGATTCTGTCGGGTTCAAAAATATTCCCTCCGGGCTACAATGCTGGTAGCTTCTGAAAGACAGAGTTGCGGCATAGAAAACTTTGGCAAGGAGTGCAAGATGTTCTGGAGATGGCACGCTTCATCAATAAGTATGCATAACCATATGAATCATACGAATACATGACCCTTCTCGCCAATACACTTACCAGACCTCTCAACCTTCCATCACCAATGTAGAAGCCATTTTTGGTCGCACGCCTTCACCAACGCCTTCTCACCGCAACTCCATTTTTTTACTTCCTCACTTGCTTTTAAACAACCGGGATCCAACCATAGAATGAATCCGGGATGAATTTTGCACTAGACAGCATTATCCACATGATGCGCTCTAATGGCAGTTTTTTTTTTTTTTTTTGGAAATCTCGGATCTCACCATTTGACAATGTAGTTTCTAGACATCCCACAAAGCTGAGCTCGATGAGTTTCAAGTGTTCTCAGTTCTAGCCACTCGTAAGGGGTGGTAGCGGCTTAGAAAGTCTCATTGCATTGTGTGTCCTCGTTTTAGGGCACTCCCATTACACTCTAGAACCTCCTTTTCTAAGGTAAGAGGCTCTCTAGTAGAGTGTTGTGGAAAGGGGAATTTGTGTTGGATTAAGGGGGTTATATATCTAGGGGAATGAGGTTGGAGGGGTGGGTGTGTTTCTCCTTCCCGTGTTCTGGTGCGAGCCTCACGGTTCTTCCTCTTATTCGCTTTTTGAAAGTGTTGATTAGCGTTTTCTCGTTATCCTCACCATCTTAACTATTAGGAGAAAGGGGGCTGGGGACAAAGTAAGCCTAAATAGGATTCTGATGGTGTTAATATGCATCAAGGTGAATGGCGAACAGGAGTGAGGCAACTGGAGCAAAGTAGTGTATATGGTTGGTAATACTTAGTGAAGAGGAACGAAGGTGAATAGGACTGCTGTCGATGGTGAAAAAGTGAATTCAGAAAATCAACCTGACGAGAGAACGAGGTGCCGAGTAATAAGACAAAACTGAGAGAAGGAAAATCTGGATCACCACTCATGAACAATATATTTCGTTGGAAAATTCGGGATGTTTCAATTCAATTCAATCGACTACAAGCAAAAATGCTTCTATACCCCAAAATCCCCATGTAACTACCATGATCATGCATCCATAACGTAAGTGCTATCTCAAACTCCAAATATGGCCTTCCAACCCTGGATTCTCATCCTCGACCTCGAAACTGCTCAGCCACCATCTCTCCTAACGTCCTTCGCCCCTGTCCTCTCCTAACCGTCCCTCCCGTCTCCCCCGCCAGAATCCCACTCGCGAGTCCCCCACCAGGCCCGTCCCTTTCCCGCTCAGCATCCAATCTTCTCCTCAAACCCTCAAAACCCCTCTTCTGCTCTTCCCCAACCATCCATCCCGGTATCCTCCACGTCGAAGCATACGGCAGAATATCCCTCCTATATGCCGTGCCAACTGCCCAACCTACTGCAGCCGAAAGGAGAGAGCCGGGAAGTTGCGAGAGCGCGAGTTGCAAGGGAAGGAGATAGGATAATGATTTCGAGGTCAGGGTTATGGATTTGTTCCAGATGCTCGTTGCTGTGTTTGCATTCGATTGGGAGCTGGAGGACGAGGACTCGGTCGATGAGGTGGGGGCGTAGGGGGCGAGTCGATAGCGGTATGTGTACGGAATCGCGGCGTAGTATTGCGCTAGGAGAGCGAAAATTATCGGTGTTGGACCCGCTGGAAGGTGGTTTATGCGGCCAAAGGTTAGGGGGCGGAGGACGAAGGTCAGGATGAGTGGGGGAAGGAGAGCGGTGTACGGAAGAGTGGAGAGAAGGAAGGACTATGGGTTAAATAGTATGTTAGATCTCGAGAAACATCTGTGTCGGGCTGTGTCGGGAAACCTACGGTGAATTTCCTACTTCCCCAGAGTCTCTCGATAATTCGCAAATAGTAGAACGACCCAACGCCGAATATGACTTCGGTGGAATTTGTATAGCATAACTGATAATATTCGTTAGCTTCTACATCAAAATATCATCCTTCAAAGCCGAAATAAAGGTTGAGAACCATACATGCCATGTCAAAACCCTCCAAAACTGGCCGTAATTCCAGATGTGCGGAACTACTTCAATGTGGAAATAATATCTTGTGTCCGTTAAGCTGGCAATGAGAGCGCCAATTACAGTAGAAAACACAAGAAATCGCGAAACAGGCGCATTGGTGAAACCGGAGGTTATCATGGTTATGGTTGTGTCATTGTTCGAGAGAGGATGATGTGGGAAATCCGGCGCAGCACTTGAGCTCAAGCTTCGAAGGTGGCGTGAAGTCACGTGCAATTGTCTGTTGGGAGTTGACATTGAACAACTGAAATATTGGAATAACTACACTTGCTCGATTTCTCTAGTAATACATACTAATCACGATGCTGCAGTCACATCATACTCCTAGGAGTGTGGTGCGCTAATTAGGAAACTGCCGCCCAAACCCATTGGTATCCCGGATTAATCTCTTCGCAGAGTAGGTTCTTATAAACGCCAGTACATTTTCGGTGCCCAGAACGACAAAATCAATCACAGCGCCAAGGGGATTTGCCTGCCCCTTCTTCCCATCTGCTGCTTCGCCCTTGCAACAAACTGCTCCTCATTTTCGGAGCCATTGAAGAAAAAGTCTCCTCCTAGAGACCCCCGCCTAGCTCTACTTCCGGACGGTCTCGCTGGAGTATGAAACCTTTGTCCTGCGTGCCCTTGTAGATTGTTGAGGTCTTGCCACCACTTGTCTTGATTCTGGGTACCTGGCTCAGTTATTAGATCCTCATTGTCTAAAGTCGGAGGAGGGGACGGCTCAGCCAACTCCTGTGACTCAGCTTCCGCATGTAGTCTCTCATTAGAGCTGGAAGTATGGGCGTGCCGGCTGCTGCTCCGCGGTAGTGGGTAGACGATGGAGGGCGATCCCGACGCAACGTCTTGGACAACCGGAGACTTGACCGTAGTCGGGCTCTTATAGCTCGAAGGAGGTTGAGGCCTTTTAATAGGCTGTCCATTTTGATAAAAATCCCTTAGTCCATGCCCTGGTGCTGGAGCGGTTGGTGTACGAGGAGTTGGTGGGCTATTCTTGGCTGGAGAGTCTCGAGAAACGTTGCCCGAAGATGGCTCGGAACTTTGTATTCGATGTCGCCCATTTGTTCGTTTGATAGACTTTGGGGCCAGGGTCGCAATCATATTCTCCGGGATCCGAGGCACCTCAGGGACTGGTGACTTTGGTCGCGTTTTCTTGCCGATTGACGCTTCGGATACACGTTTTTTTAGTTCTTGAATCGAGCGTCTACCCGCTACATTCATTTCCGCAAAGTTCTTTGCGCGTTCCGAAAATGTATTTGAAGTTTGTTTGTTGGGGGAAGTTTTGTTTGACTTCACTTGGGGAGAAGCGGGCTGGCTGTAGTAGTCAGAGTCAATGTGACTCGTAGATGGCCTAGACTCATCGATGCTGTAGATACGCGTAGGATATCGCTCTGGCGAACTTTCGCCAGCTTCGGTGCTGTAGTAGTCTGACTCGCCTGGGCCAGCATGACAGTTCGTGACCTGCTCGTTTAACCGTGAGTTTTTCGCCTTCAACCCAGCATTTTCTCGCTCTAATCGGAAAATCATGTCAGCGGCTTCTTCCAAGGCGCCGTAACGCTGCTCCATTTCAACCACGGTATCCTCTTGAATTCGGAGAATCGCAGCGTTTCGGTCCTGGAGCTCGACATTTTTCTCTTCCAAATCCTGGAGCTTGAATTTTAGGCGATCGTTATCTTCCCGGAGGTCGATGTTCTCTTCCTCCATGGGCTCCAACTCCTCGATCCGCTCATTAGCCGCTTCTAACGCGTCTTTGAGCTTGTTGTTCTGGTCCTTCAAGAGATTACACTTTAGGCCAAGATCGAAATTGAGTTGCTTCAGTTTTTCTGTTTCGGTCTCCAACTCACGCTGCGTGGGTCTTCGGATAGCATGACTTCCTTCGCTCGGCCTTCGTGCACGACGAATTTGAGTCACTTGAGAGATCTCCTCTTCGGAAGTTGCATTATCCAGCCATGGATCAGCGGATGCAGATGAAGCTGGTCGTACAGGTGGTTTTGGGTCGACGGGGGATGAAGCCGGAGTGGCATCTTTGGCCCTCCTGGCGTGGAGTGCGTTGCGCAAGAACTCTGATTTTGGCTCAACGGAGAATGACTCTGGCTTGGCCAACGTTGGTGGTCGGGTTGATTGTGATGCGGGCGGTGTTTGGATCACACCACGAGCGGGCTGGCGCGAAGTTGGTGTAGACATATCTTAAAGTTGAACGATGGTGTCTTGGGAAATAATGCAAAGCAATGAACAGGAAAAAATATTCTGGAGCTGAACAAAGATATGAATTAGGTGATGTTTATATCCCAGGGACGGGCCGCACAAAGCCTTTGTTCTGCAATCGAGGCGACGCCAATCAGATTGATGGTCCCGCAAAGTCCTTTGTCTGGTGCGCTCACAATGGAGCCGAATGGAAGGTTGTCCGCCTGGGTTCTACGTGCAGCTGCGCCGCCTCTCACGTGTACGTTTTGGTATGCGAATCGAGATGTCATCGAGTGCGTCAGAAGAAACGATGCGTTATGTACGGTCCGAGCAAAGAGTAAAGATCTCGCAAGTGCTCAGGTAAAAGACGAATATGCGGCGTTGTTTACACGGTCAAGGTATCGGAAACTTGGCGAGAGAATTGAGGAGGATAGTCGCTGGCAAGAGGTTCGGATTTGGGGTCCATGTCGTGTCTGACAGCGGTGCAAATCTTGCAATTATCTCGTGTGAGTGCTGTGTGAGTGGTGAACCAAGGTTGAAGAAATGAGCGGTCAAAAAAGAGTCAATTCCGCGTCACTGTAGCAATGCGCTATGACAGTCGCAGCACCCACTATACCATCTCTTGAAAGTCTTCAAGACCACACCTGGACAATGTCTTTTTCGCGACGCAGGAGAGAGAGGAGAGATGAGAGAGACAGGAGAGAAGAATGAGGAGGTTGGAGTTTGGGCTCCGACACGGGCGCACTCTCCTCCCTATCCCTCTCGCACAGGGTCCGGACACACGAAAACCCAGAGGAGGAGCTAGCCCGCGGCACATGGGATGAAAGGCGCGGTGGACCCGTGGGGATGGTTCCTCAGGCCTAAACCGGCCTCTATTGGTCCCTGAAGGCACGCGAAGCTCATCGAGGCCGCCGAGACTGTGATTGTCGGGATTCTTGCATCTGGCCCATGCTCCATCACACTCACTCCAACAAACAAGACGAGAGACCCAACGCCCCTGAGCGTGCTGAGAACTCTCCTGTGTGCTGCTTTTTGCCGTTGGAGGCTAGAGGGGGGAAGGGACGTTATCGTTTTCTCGTCACGAGCAAAACGGCACGCCCTCGTCCCGCCAAAGTAACGTCTTGTAGCGTCCGATGGAGCGTTGCGGCTTGCCGTTCTCTGGTTGGAACCCGCTCTCATTATCACACAAGACAGAGGCGAGGTTGGTTTTTGTCAGCTGTTCTGAGACACTCACACATGTCTCGCACACAGACAAGTGAATGTCAGAGGTGTCACTTGAATCGCGCGTACCGACATATCAAGGCCCTTCCAGCTCATCCGGGGTTTAAGTGTGAAACACGAATTGTGTTTTGCAAGCGAAGCCAAACAAAGCTTTGTGAAAGTGGCTTTGCCTCTTCGAAATGAGATTCAAGGGAGGTAGCTGTGCCGCAACGTAGGTTACCATCTCACGTGAAGTCGCATCCACTACTATACGAAGTCTGCTGCGCCTCACGCTTTTGATCGTGGAACCGCCGCGATGGAGCCAGATAGGCGAGGGCTTGGTAATATGTGTCTGGCGAAAGCTGCTTAAATGTCGCGTGGGACAGACTCGAATTGGCATTTGGATCGGAGTCTTGCACCTGCAAACCATCACAGCGAAGTCCAGCTCATGTAACTACATTTGACGATATGCATTGGTTTCAGGCATTTTCCGTATGAATACATCCGTGAGTTATATCTATATCCTGAACATGTACACGGATTTTAATCTGCTATTACGCGTCTTGACCTCATCTTCATCCCCATGGGGGCACAGGCGCCTATTCCAGATCTTTATCGTACAATGACCAACATGTTCCTCCGAAGACCATCAAAGGTAGCACAGCAATATCCAGGGTGGAAGCTGGTCCCCATTGGTCTTCATCAATCCATCTTGACAGCCACCCCAGCATCCTCAAGCTTCTTCTCCCACTCATCCCTCAGCCTCTCCATCTCCACCCAACACTGCTTTCCCATCTCTTCGAACTGCTCTCTCCCCTGCCCCGTTAAATCCTTGGCGTGTGGATGTCTGCCCTTTCTCTTCCTTTTCTCCCCTACAGTTCCACCCCATCCCCAGCCCTCCACCTCAGTTCGCTCGACCCGCTCATGTCCCCAACGATCTGTCGCACTGCCCCACTTTCCCACTCCTTTTTGCGTCTCCATCGAGTCCAAAGTGCTTTGCTTGGCCAGCGCAACCCAGACCATAGAAGTCGCCCCTTTATAGGCTGTGACTGGATGCCATTGGCTGCCGAGCCAGCGGGCGATCCAGAAGGCAGCGAACATTAGGTAGTTGACGATGATACTTGCAGGGAAGATGGCGGTACCGCAGATGCCAGGGTGAGTGACATAGATTCGAGGTTTCGTAGTCTTTTCAGTATCCTGGAGATAATCGAGATACTTGTCCACGACCGGCGCCGTAGAAGATAGGGTTGACGTTAGCGCAATAATGTCGGTCAACCGCTTCGACGACTCATATGGCTCGTGCGACCAGATGCTCTGAATATCATCCAGATTTAGCGAGTGCGTATAAGCCTCTAGACTGCTGACCCAGATCAACCGGCCCCTTGATTCTTCACTCGCTCTGTGCTTCCCAAGTAACGGCGCGAGATAATGACCCAAAAGATAATGGCCGAAAAAATTGGCGCAGAATACTTCGCCTAGAGGAGGCTCATCTGCTTTCTTGCCATCGTCTGCGTGTGGTATTTGGGGTCTTGTGAGCCATCCGACACCGGATTTCTTAAACGTCGGCCAAGTGACGGCGTTTTTCCAATCCGTCAGGATTGTCCAGACTGCTCTGCACCAGTATAGCCCTACCCAGCCTCCAATACCCGCGTTCAATATCACGGCATCGAGTTTCGGAATGGTCTCCTTTATTCGCTTCGATAGTCTCTGTACAGAGACGATACTCGTGAGATCTAGAATTTCTTGCCTGAAATGGACGCGTCGCTCGAGCACAATGCGGAATCCTGGGACCGACTTCTCCAATTTGCGGCAGGTATCCTGTAGGTGGTCGCGAAGGTATTGTATAGTTGCATCGCCTTTGCGTTTATCGCGCGTTGTTATTATAAGGACAAGGGATTGTGATTGGGGGCGAGTTTGGAGGAATTCATCGATGAGACGGCATCCGATTGCGAGACCTAGTCCGCTGCGTACGGGTTAGTGGAGCGTCTGCTTGAGCAATTGACAAATCCATACCTATTTGCACCTGTGACGAGGGCGTAGAAGCCATCCTCCGGCTGAGGAATGTCTTCTGACATGAGGACGAGCACGTTCTTAAGTTGCTGCATAAGGCTGTGAGAATGGTGAGCCAGACACGAAAATCCGCCAAGCCATACGAAAATAACGCACCTCTGGACGAATAGGAGCACGGCATGAAAAGTGATTCACAAATTTTCCCCTTACTGGGTAAAATTAGCTATAATCCGCAATCTTCGGCCCATTTTCAGCTCCGGCGGGACAACGAAGAGTCACCTCCGGCTTCAACCTGCATCGTACGCTACGTTTCTAGCTGACTTTGGAATCATCCTGTCTGAATACCTACATCTAGTTTCACAAAGCTTCCTGTGTTCCTAATTGCAGATATAGTAGAGCCAGAGTAATCTTTTTGGAGGTGATGTACTTCTTGAAGACGCGATCGCATCTGCAGCGGCTCAAAGTTGTCCGGTTTCAATTACTGCGCGTAATGCGAGTTACATAGATTGTGTGTGTGTGGCGCGTTGATCCCCAACCCCGCCCTTGACCTGCATACATTTCCTTTTTGGGCGCTATATTCTGATATGGAAATGTAATATACCACTCGGAACAAATGCATCATTCCCACCTTCACATATAAGTAGGCCCAAATGCTAATCCTAAAATACGATGTCATTAGCAATCTGCATGGGGTGCGGTCCGCTGTCAGGAAATCCATGCCAACATGGTGTCACGGTTTGCTGTAAAGTTATTGATACCCGTAATTTTCTTTGAAGCCCAAAAACCCCTTGGGCCACATTGAGCTGTGACAGCGTTCAACCATGGTTCTGCAACACCAAAGGAGCTTGAACGGTTGATCACTGCATGATATATAGGCAGGTATCCCGCCGTCTTTTCAACCTACCCACATCTTGGCTGAATGGAGCGTCCTGGAAAGTGGTGGGTGCCCTAGAAAGATCAACTCAAGCATCAGGGGCGCGGGGGAAGGCGCATCAGACCGTCGGGGAAGAGCGAGAGCGTGGCGCATGAAATGTGACTGGAGGTCGGGATGTGGGGAGGGGAATCGAATAGGGCCGAATTTCGCCCTGTTGTAGTAGAAGGTTTGCGTCGCCGAAAGTATCTCCATGTTCTCCGGAATTGGCGAGGTTTATGGCAGAAGGCTCTCAAAGAACCATGCGAAATCATACGATCAGGCCGAGCCGCGTTTCATCAGATAAAGTCCTACAGGATGGCAAAGAATCCGTATGGACGTAGCTCCCTCTAGCCGTAAAACAACCCATCAAGATTGTTTGGAAGTAGGCGTGCTTTACGGTTGTGCTGGAGATCTGGAAACCAATGAGAGGAGAAAACTGGAATGATTTGAGTTTGTGGCTGCGACTACTGCGTGGTAAAAGAATTCGTCACGTCACTAGGGGTTTCGGAAAGGAACATCTACCAAACTAATTGACGCTCAGCTGAAGGTGAGCATATTAAGACTTGATTCTAAGGCCGCATGAAACTTCAGACTGCAGACAGTGAAAAGAGGCTTATGAACCACCTCCAAATCACCCACAAAGAGTCAGGACTATCCTGGCAACAGCCCTCTCCCCCACAAATTGTCAGATTTTCGGACCGACAGTTCATCGGTGACGACCTTGGACTCTCGGACAACTCGGGCCGAGCCGAGGAAACCAACACCACGGGAATGCTTCGAAACGGCCTTCATTATGATCATGCGCCACACGGGGAATGAAAGAACAAAAGGGCAGATGATCTTGCATGTCTTACGGCGCCTCATCTCGGTTAAAAGCCGAAACCCCTTTTCTCTGGTTAAAAAAGTGCCGTGAGCGCGGCTAGGGACTGCCGACATATTCGAGAAGGATTTTGCGGATGCTGAGGCAAGCCCCACTGAGCAGAGGATAGAAAAAGAAAAGGTTGAAACGGCGTCGTTTCAAAAAAAAAAAAAAAAAAAGCTTCGCTAGATCCTCGCCCGAAGAGACGTTTCGCAACAGCTGTCGTGCCGTCCACAACATCCGGCAATCGGCCTTTCGGTGGTTCGGAGGAACCTTCCAAGCTCCAACACCCCGGAAGAGGGCGACCTGGTGAAAGGATAGGATTGCCCTGGCTTTGGGCTGACAGTTTTGCGGTCAAACAGGTCCTTGCTCCAACCTCGTCTCTTGAGTCGTCCTGTGGCCAAAGTTTTGCCCTTCAGAGCCATTCGCTGTCGTCCGCCTAGGTAGAAGGTTTGCTCTGCCGTTTCCCCCGTGTCTTGAGAAAGGAAGGTGACTTTCGGGGAAGATCGTCCAGCAAGGAAGAACACTGATATGGAGAACATGATGAGCGAAAGAAGGAGACAGCAAGGAAGAAGCTATGCAGCCAGCCCTCGCGTGGTTAAAGTTTCGGCCTTTATCTCGACCAGTTCTTCAACACTTGGCTTGTCCCCGCAGTATTCATGGATTCGCCGAGATTCAACAAGCGAGATCAGCAACACACTGATACCCAAGCTTCCTGTCCATGTGAGAGATCATATCCTGCTAATGCGCGGAACAACCAAGGATCTAATGCAATGGTATCGAATATCCTATTCCCGTACCGAATAGGCACGCCAAAACGAGAGAGGGTCGTCTTTGAGGTGAGATTAGCTGACCGTGAGCATCACTCCCGTACTTCATCCACTTTTGCATCGCAGGAGGTGTCGGGTACGGGCATCGCAAGTCAGAACCCACACAGTTCTCACGCAACAGCAGCCTTAGGAGTACCCACATGATTTTCCTCTGAGTCCCCTGTTGTCTCTCGGCCAGCTTAGTCAAGACCTGTCTCGCTCCAGAATAGTTCTAGTAGACTTCTTTTTCAAACTGCTATACTGAATCCTTCGAGATTGCCTAGACTATTCTAAGAACGATCGGTCGTACATAGGAAAGTCCTGAAATAATGCTGAACAAGAAATTGTCATCGGGTACCACGTGGACGTCATGTATGTATCATGCATGGCCACAAGGCACATGTGCATCTGAAGAAGGAGCCGTATCCGCATTGCCATACATGAAAGGTTTCTAGGCCCGCCACATCTTCAAAATAGGAAATCCCGTCAAAACCGTACGATGCCCAATGTTATCTGGGGGAAGGCGAAGGAAGGGGAAAGGGCGATCAAATAACGGTCTCCAAGGTTCCTTTAGTGCCCCGCGCGGCAGGCAAGTAGAATACTCAATGGCGACGTGATTCGATCGGTGGAAATGCGGTGAGTTTCGAGGGAAGAGCCTTGTGATGAGACGATAGCGGAAGACTTCCCGAGCTCATGGAAAATTCAAACAGGGAATGGACCAATGAAAATCCAATGCTCGACACAAGCTATACCGCGATTGGCCGCCTTACGGCTGATGTTCTGGTACATGCGTTTGTATTGCTACTATAGTACATGGATGCTGCTACACTTCCGCATTTTTGAATAGAATTTGGCGACAAGACGCAAATCGCGAATGCATGATGGTGCGAGCGATGATACAGGCGGCATTATACCATATCAGCTGCGGGTCGTTCCGATGATGGGTGGAAAGACTATGGGTATGTGTGAGAAGGCGCGTCCCCAAGCCGTCCTTAGATGTCTCGTCCCCTGAGCTACCTAGGCATGTAGCAAATGCAAAAACAACCCAAAAAAAAAAAAAAACCGCTAGTCGTCCCAATGCAGGGCGGAGATAGTGCTTCCGGCCGCATGATAATTTGTGATGTGCTTGAAATCTGATAAGAGAAGGGGGATCGTAATAATAGACCTAATAAGCCTACGGCAGGCTACCCAAGTCACAAAGTTTGCACCCACACACCAGCACACCAGAATAGAAGCCCGACTTGGATGCAGGTAACAGTCGTACACTGTCCGACCGGAGGTTTGTCCGTGGCCGCCGTTGACACGTTGTAGGCGAGAGATCTGGCCGATAACATACGATCTTCCAGGTGCGGCTCGCCTGGCTCATACTCGTGTGCAATAAACTTCCGGCAGCGCATCGCTCGGCGAATGAGTGGTAACCATCATGGGGCGCTTCTTGGTGACTATTGCGAGCGGCGACATTCTGTGATGTGAGGTCGTTCGCCTTGCTGCGCCAACCATGCAGGCTGCAGCACAATCAGCCAGGAGAAACCCGGACGGAACCTGCAGCGCCGTACATTAGCGACAATGGCGTCGATGCCAAACGTCGGACACAAGATCTGCAAGCTGAAAGCTGGACGACAAGACTGTAATACATTTTGACTACAAGAGTATTTCAAAACTTTTCCCGCGAGGGTATTATGCTCTTCCCACCGTTCCTTTGCGCCTTGCTTGAAAAAGTACGACTGGAAAAATATCGAAGACGAAAATGAAGCCGTACAATATCACTTGGACCTGCCGCGCGATGTGAGAGATGTGCCTTTGCAGTCACCTTTAGGGAAACCCAAGTCAGCTGGAGGAAAGCGTGCAAGGTCGGTGGCGGTAAGACAAACCGCAGTTTTCGTCAAGTCTGTATTCTCTGCAGGTGGCGTCAGTGTTTGGTCCCAATTGGCTACGATGGAAATATTTCCTCTCACATTGCGACTACATTGGCAGGGCATCTCTTATGTGTCTCCTGGTATTTTGTACACCAAGCTCGAACAGTATAGCGGAGATGGGAGCACTTGTAGTGTACTTGGGTATAATCACACATGCCGGAGAACGATTGACGAGGAGTGAAAGTTATTGGAGAGTAAAGCAAAGAATTGAATAACGATTACTGTGGCTAGAGGTCTGGCCTGAGGATTGCCTTTTTTTTTAAAAAAATGATCGAAGGAGGGTGAGATGCGCGCCGGATCGTCCCATAATATACTTCTGCAGAAGAATCGTGCCTGTGGCAGCTAGGGAGTAGAGAGTCGTAATGCAGGTCCGCGGTTGACCCAGCTGCCAATCGAAACGAGTTAATGGGCTTCTTACAGAGCTGGCCCTGTAACGGACGCAGTACAGCAATCGAGTGATGATTACCCAGCACCCAGATGGACCGACCCGGATGCCCGAGTGGTCGAGCTCTTAGACGGGAAGGGTAGGGCATGTTTGAAGTCGTTCCTTTTTTGGCGACGTGCGGGCTGTGAAGGGTACAGGGACTAAGGTGCTTGGGTGTAAAGAATAAGGTGGTGAGGTCACGGAGAGAAGCGTGGCAGGGCTCTCATGGGTAGCTCTGGGTGGAGAGCTGTGGCATCACTGGCCTCGCTATTAGCTCTGCCCTCACAACAGGGCGGTCTGATCTGCAGCCTGGATTCCACGTTGGCTGCCAAAGATGGCGTGGGATGGTGCTGTTGTGGGACCGAGGGCTTCTATAGTGGGGTGAGGCTCTAGCACCCTTATACAGGGGCCCTTCACTCCGTTCTGCAGGCCGTTTAACGGCCATGCATCTTAGAGCACCTATTAATTCGCAACCCTCCAAGCTGCTGATGGACATTATCATCATATATAATATGCGCTCGGGGGGTATAGCCTTTGAAACCCGTCTTCGGCGAAAGAAGCGTCATCTAACCGGGCTGCTGCTACACCTGCAAGCACCAAGATTCCTCGGGGAGCTAGAGAGAGCATTATGGTCAGAAGGTTGCGCAATTATAGCTCTAAGCGTGAACGTTCCGAGAAGGACCGGCCAATCTGTAGAACATGGGCGCCGATCCATCGAATCATGGCTGGCTGGAGAGAGTCATTTGTGCTAATTTTCGGGTCGATGGTGTCGTAAAACGGCGCCTCTTTGACTCTCGTTCTCGGACTCGGATGTCGCTCGCCTGGAACGAGCATTCGCGGTGTTTTAATGCTTGGGGTAGATATACCAGAAGCCGCGCCATCACCTCACCCGATATCCACCCCGTGGTCGAGCTCAGTAAAATAGGAGAAACGTGCAAGGCAGGTCGAGTATGAGCAAAAGCGAGCATCGTGTTTCGCTCGGGCTTCGTTGGTATAATAACCAAACCAGTTCCTCGGTGCCTGCACGGCAATGGGTCGCTCTCTGCACAGAGCACGGCAAAAATGCCGAAGAGAAATGACAGGAGCAGCATGCGTGGTCCTGGGCGTGGGGTCGAGCCCTCATCTCCTGGTCAGTTCTTATAAAGCATGCCCTTTGCAGCGACATTAGGAGAAGGGCCGAGGCTGGTGTGAAAATACTGCTTGCGGATGCTGCGCGAAGACTTCCAATTTGCTGGCTCGAAGTGTCGATATGCGAATTCTGGAACACTTTTTAGAGCACGCCATTCTAGGGTAAAACAGGAAGCATCCTTAGACTCTGCATAAGGCCCTGAGAAGATTGGCAGCTTTTACCAGTCTGGGGCGAACGGATTCAAGCAAGCTCCCTGCACCGCTGAATTCTTCTCCCCTGGCCTCGACTGACATCAACGATCACCCAACGCACGCGTCTCCTCACGCGGCCAAGCTGTGGATGGCCAGGTTGTACACTTGCTATGGTAATTTTCACGTCAAAGGTGTGGTAGTCCTAACATCAGCCGACCAATCGATGGATCTCAATACTCACCGAATTGTCCCAATGCTTTCCGCCCGCCTGGTCAGCTGAATAGGCAGAAACATCATTCTGACTGGCCATGTCCAACGGTTGGGTTACTAGTTAGTACAGTGTCATTATTGAAATTCATGGTCGATGCTGGAAGATTCAGCCTGAAAAGAGGGGATGTAACATAAGGACAACGAAGGTTGCTGGGAGGACCTTAGAAAGGACTTTCTTCTCGACAGTTGGTCCGCTCGTACTGCCCCGCATTGCAGAAAAGAACCATCTCACAATCAGGGGAAGGAACAGCAATAATAACAAAGACTATTATCTAGAAAAGGTTGGGATGTGTAAAGGATGGTGTACGACAGTGGAACCTCGGCAACATTTCTTCCCTCCTACAGCAACCATTATCCGGTCCTGTCAGAAGAAGGCATCCTCTTCGTATGAGAACGTTATCGCCCGGGTACCTCGGAGGAAATGAAGCCAACCGGAAAAAAAAAAAAAAAAAAAAAACCACCACTTTAAGATATATAACCAAGTCAATTATTATATCAAAAGTCAACGATTTGTCTCCTCTTCCTCAAGCCAACCACGACACATCTCCACTGCTCGTGCCCACTTTTTGAACATCTTATCGCTCTCTTCCTTGGGGATATTCGGCTCGAAGATCATGCGGCCTTTCTGGTTGATCTCTTTCAGTTCGTCGAACTCTTTCCATATGTCAACCGCAAAGCCTGCAGCGATGGCGGCCCCCAACGACGTAGTCTCGCGCATAGCTGGACGATCCACAGGAATGCCGATGATGTTCGCTTGAGTCTAGGTTTGAAATAGTTTGCGACAAGCTTTTAAACTAGGTCAAGAACAGGTTATTGGCAGACTTACCTGCATACATAAATTGGAATTGCTCATACCCCCGTCCACCGCAAGTTGGGCAAGTTTATGGCCACTGTCGAGCTCCATGGCATCTAGAATGGCTTTCGTCTGGAAGCAGGTTGCCTCGAGAGTTGCTCGGGCGATATGTCCACGCTCTGTATATTGCGTGATTCCAAATATTGTCCCTTGAGCATCATCAATCCAGTAAGGCGCGAAGAGGCCGCTGAAGGCTGTCACGAATACACATCCCCCATTGTCTTCTACGGTTGCAGCGAGATCGCTGATCTTATGGGAATGGGTGATGAAGCCGAGATTATTCATCAAGAACTTCACACCACTTCCTGCGACAGCGATACTACCTTCAAGCGCATAGACAGGCTTGCGGTTGCCGCCGAAGTCATATGCAATGGTGGCGAGGAGACCGTGCTTGGAAATCACAGGCTTCTCCCCAACGTTGTACAGCAGGAAGCATCCTGTTCCGTACGTATTCTTTGCAGCACCAGGTGAAAAGCCCTGCTGACCAACTAAAGCTGCAGACTGATCCCCTAGACAACCTGCAATTCGAATTCCCTTTAAGAGACCATAAGCAAGGGACCCAAACTCATCTGGGGAGGATGATGGCACAATCCTGGGGAGCTTTATCTTACTCCGATCCAGTCCGAAGAAACCCAGGAGCTTGTCATCGTATTGGACAGTGTGGAGGTTCATGAACATAGTTCGAGACGCATTTGTCGCATCTGTAATATGGATGTTCTTCTCCTTACCGCCATTCAATTTGTACAGGAGCCAGGTGTCGACAGTCCCGAAGGATAAACGCCCCTCGTCGTACGCTTCCCGGACTGCCTCCACGTGCTCGAGAAGCCATATCAGTTTCACCGATGATGGATAAGTCGAGAGCGGGAGACCGCACATGTCTTGCAGCTCTGCGGCGCCGTCCTTCGCTTTCAGTTTATGTACCAGGCTCGTGGTTCTGGTATCTGGCCAAGCGATCGCATTGTGCAGTGGTTTTCCTGTGTTCGTGTCCCAAACAACTGTGGTTTCGCGCTGGTTGGTGATTCCCACAGCTTTGATGTCCGATATATCATGACCCTGGTCTATAAAGGCCTGAGTAGCCTTCTCTATGCATTGCTCAACGGATGTCATTATCTCCTCGGGATCATGCTCATGCCATCTGCGTCATCTTCAGTGAGCGGTATAGGCCGCTACTATAGCTTGACAACACTCACCCTGGATGGGGATACATCTGGGTAAACTCAATTTGATGCTGTGTGACGGGCTCTCCGGTGCCATCGAATATGATGAATCGGGTGCTCGTGGTTCCCTGATCGATAGAGCCGATATAGAACTTCTTCAAGTTCTTTTCGTTCAGCTGAGTCCCGGAAGACGAATCGGTCGTCTGCTCTTTGGGAATGGGTTGAGGGTCTGCGCCTGGCGCCGAGCTCTTTTCGATACCCATTTTCTCTGTGGAGCTTCTCTTGCTTTCAAATATCTCGGGATTTTTTTTACCAAAATACGTATATGGTCGAGACCTATTGATGAGGTCGTTCAGGGCGCGTCTCCAGCACAAATATTCTTCCGGGACCTCGACGATGAGTGTGAACGAGACGCGACCACGACTTTAAAACCAGGTTCAGGGAGTGAAGAGAGGAGAATAGAAGGCGGAATAGCAAAACTCGAAAGAGGTCATACTGCAAACTGACAGGGGATTTGAACGGGATCAGCACGCGACTACTCCGGGAAAGACTCTTGGGTGGTTGACTGCTGCCTGTCTTGTGAACGACGAAGGAGGGGTGGTGTTTACTCAAAAAAGCGGGGGAGGGGAAGCACCCAAGTACCACAGCACCGAACTCATAATGCCCAGAAATGGCATGTGAGTTGTGACATTTTGCGCCTTAATCTCCTCTATCGACGCTAATTAAGGAATCCATCCTAATTTTTTTGCGTCATCGATAAGCCACGCCGTACAGAAACCAACTGTCGCTCTCATCACGTATTAGAGGTCAGCTACTGAATATCAAGTATGCAGATTTCTGAAGCTATTTTCAGTATCAAAGCAGAAATTCAAGAGACCCAAATACACTCCATGCGCTTCCAAAATCCCAGAGGAGGCGGTACAGAAGAAACGTAATGGAGGTCCATCTCCTCGGGGTATGGGAGAACGACCCGAGGACCAGGGAAAGGCGAAGAGCTTCGTCCGGAGAAATCATGACAGCTAACGCCCGCCAATCATGTCCAAGCAAATCCACAGCAAGTATTCACACAAAACCTGGTCTGAGAAATGAGCGATGTGTAGTCGCCAAACATAGATCCCAATTTCACCTCATTCGCTCTTCTCCTCGTCGCTCTCCTCATCACCTCCCTCTGCTTCCTTCTGAGCTCGGATGGCCTCTTCCTCCTCAGCCAGCGTTACCTGCGCGGAATCCCTCAAGGCAGTCAACCTATCGACGGCACCTGGAATTTTTCCGACACGATTTGCGACCTCCCCTCTCCCGATGAGGCTGATAACAATGCTCGCACCAACGATGAACGTCAAAACGAAGCGGTATATGGCGTACCACGGTGGTGTCCACCCGCGATAGGTAGCTCGAGTGTCGACATAGTAGAGTAAAACGAAAGCGCAGAATTGAGTTATAAGCGCACCTTCTACCGGCATGAGAACTGTAGGCCATGCTACAGCAGGGGCAAGTACTCCAATAGAATAGCGTTTATACCCTTGGTATCCCCCAAACCCAGCCCATTCCAGACCCCAATGAATAGCGCCGAGGAACGAGAGGATCTGATCTTGATTAACACTGGAAGTACACATGCTTCAGGATCCAATTGCACTCACCATAGCTCCGTACCCAATTTGCAAGGGCTCCAGCACATGAAGTAAGGCCTCTGCAGTCTTTGAGGTCATCATGAAACCAAGTCCAGCCGTAGCGTGGTTGATCTCCCAGGCGCAGAACACTGTTGAAAGGGAAGTCGCCAGATATGGAAGCACGCCAGCCAGGCCGATGTAGTACGCTTGCCGTGGTACTTCGGTAAGGGAGAAAGTCTCTTTGATGGTATCCTGGTACGACACATGTCAGTTTATGAGTAGCTCCTCATAAGTGGAGCTCGCACCAAATCAGACTTCAGACCCGCCATCATATCGATATCTTTCTCTGGATTTTGCACTCCCACTTCACTAAACATAGGATGCACTGTAGAGGTAGGAGTAACAGTCTCGGGCGTCGGCTTGATCTTTTCATTAGCATATCGCTTTTCAGCTTCTCTGTCAATCCTGTCGGCCAGGGTCCGACGGAACACAGCTTGAATAGGCTTGATTTGGGCCATTGGAAGTATCTGAGGTCGCTTAGAGCTCGCTGAGCTGAACTTGGTCGTCCATTGGAGTGGAGTGACTGCCCGGGTGAAGACTGCTGCAGCTGGGCGGGCAGTTGGCGCGGCGATTGACCCCAGGGCCAGCCGTGAAGCTCCTGTGCGAAGCATGTCGCAATTGCGGGGGTTTGGAAGAGCTCGCGAAAACAATGAAAGTGGGCAAAGTCAATCGCCGCGAGCAATTGAGGTGTTAGCAAAAGATGAAAGAGAGCGGAAGTAAGAGAGGGGAAGTATTCAAGACGGCGATGTGACATGCAGAAGCCCGAACAAGCTCTCTCTCCCCGCTCACGCCTGTCAAGGCAATCGGAGCCCTGGCTGCACGACTGCATGACGTCAGGGTCACGGACCAGGGCAAAGTCACGTGCTTTGTGGGGAGAACTTCGGCTACAAAAATTTTGAGAGCAACGAAACTCAGCTTGCACGTTTACCAGCCACCAGGGTGAGTGCGCAGGAGTGTACGGTGAGAGTTGCTTTGGAAAGGATGAGAGCACCTTCACTGTTTGCATGGGCCAAAATAAGGCTAGACAATGGACGAACCAGATCAGTGAGAAAGGGTTTACCTCTGTGCAGCCAACGACCAAGCCATCAAACAAACACCCCAGTATCGTAGGAAACCGTCTCCAGACGTGTGAGAGTCGCCGCAGGCAGGCCGTGATACTATGCCTCTGCTGTCGGAGATATGAGTTGCTCCATGCTGGAAGTGACAATGGTGAGCATTACTATACATTGGTGACACATCTGGCTTGCGCTAAGCCTCCTGAAGCATGAAGCATTTAGGAATTTCTCTTCAAGCAGCCCTACAAACGCTGCCGTTGTCTCAGCAATCAGCGGTGTAGGCTCTTTGCAAGGGCGCACGCAGGGCAAGAAAAGGCGGTATGGCCATTACCCTTCCCCGAATTCCGTACCGGGCATGATGCTGCCAACAAAATTATATATAAGTCTAGAAAGCGGTATACTGACAAAGAAATGTTGAGGATAATAGCGCGGTACCCAGGAAAGTGGAAGACGATGTCCCAGCCGTGTTGTCGGTGTACTACTTCTCCTATGCTTGTGAGCGGCTCGCCTATGTAACCTAATCGGCTGGTGGGGCAGCTGCGTCACAGAAAACACAGGTGTGGACGAGAATTTTCGAGCATCAGCGTGAATCACAGTGAAGTCAACCTGATGCGCAGGACAAGGCGAAAGTCTGCCTGGAGTCGGAGTGATTAAGCGTGAAAGTCAGCATTATTTCGGCCCAATGGGCCGTTCATGCAGCATCCGTAGTGGGCCGAAGAAGTTCATAGAATTGTCTGGTTGCCTCGTGAGGGGACCGAAGATTCCAGAAGAATTTCCAAAAAAACTGAGCCACCGAATACAAAAGCCTGCCCAACCCAGCTGTCCCTCCCAAAACACACACTCTACTTCGATCACAACTGAGACTCACGCACTCCAAGTCTTTGGGCTTTTTGTGAGCAAATCCCCAACTGCTGCACTTTTACTCTTTTGATACCCTAAATTACATCACTCGCCACACACAACAACAGCAGCTATGGCCCCCGCCATCGGTATCGATTTGGGAACTACCTACTCCTGCGTGGGTATCTTCAGAGATGACAGGATTGAGATCATTGCCAAGTGAGTATATCCAGCTCATCCATTTTATATGGCCACTGCTAACAGTCTCGCAGCGACCAGGGCAACCGAACGACGCCAAGTTTCGTCGCCTTCACAGATACGGAACGTCTCCTCGGAGACTCAGCCAAGAATCAAGTCGCCATGAACCCAGCCAACACTGTCTTCGATGCGAAGCGTCTCATCGGTCGCAAGTTCAACGACCCTGAGGTGCAGGCCGACATGAAGCACTTCCCCTTCAAGGTCATCGACAAGGGTGGCAAGCCTGTCATCCAGGTCGAGTTCAAGGGCGAGCAGAAGACGTTCACACCAGAGGAGATCTCGTCCATGGTATTGACCAAGATGAGGGAAACCGCTGAGTCATACCTTGGAGGCACCGTCAACAACGCTGTCGTTACTGTCCCGGCCTACTTCAACGACTCTCAGCGTCAGGCTACCAAGGATGCCGGTCTGATTGCTGGCTTGAACGTGCTCCGTATCATCAATGAGCCTACTGCCGCCGCTATCGCCTATGGTCTGGACAAGAAGACTACTGGCGAGCGCAACGTCTTGATCTTCGATCTTGGTGGTGGTACCTTCGATGTGTCTCTCCTTACCATTGAAGAGGGTATCTTCGAGGTCAAGTCCACTGCCGGTGACACCCACTTGGGAGGTGAGGACTTTGACAACCGACTGGTCAACCACTTCACGAACGAGTTCAAGCGGAAGCACAAGAAGGACCTCACCACCAATGCTCGTGCTCTGCGACGTCTCCGAACTGCCTGCGAGAGGGCCAAGCGCACACTCTCTTCTTCCGCCCAGACGTCCATTGAAATCGACTCCCTGTTCGAGGGTATCGATTTCTACACCTCCATCACCCGAGCCCGTTTTGAAGAACTCTGCCAGGACCTCTTCCGATCCACCATGGAGCCCGTTGAGCGTGTCCTCCGTGATGCCAAGATCGACAAGTCTTCCGTCCACGAAATCGTCCTGGTCGGAGGGTCTACCCGTATCCCCAAGATCCAGAAGATGGTCTCCGACTTCTTCAACGGAAAGGAGCCCAACAAGTCCATTAACCCTGATGAGGCTGTTGCCTACGGTGCTGCTGTTCAGGCCGCTATCCTTTCCGGCGATACTTCCTCCAAGTCCACCAACGAGATCTTGCTCTTGGACGTTGCCCCGCTGTCTATTGGTATCGAGACTGCCGGTGGTGTCATGACTCCCCTTATCAAGCGCAACACCACCATTCCCACAAAGAAGTCCGAGGTCTTCTCTACCTTCAGCGACAACCAGCCCGGTGTGCTCATCCAGGTCTATGAGGGTGAGCGTGCACGAACAAAGGACAACAACTTGCTAGGCAAGTTCGAGCTCACTGGTATCCCACCGGCTCCCCGCGGTGTTCCTCAGATCGAGGTCACGTTCGATGTCGATGCTAACGGTATCATAAACGTATCTGCCCTCGAGAAGGGTACTGGCAAGACTAACAAGATCGTTATCACCAACGACAAGGGCCGTCTGTCTAAGGAGGAGATCGAGCGTATGTTGGCTGAGGCCGAGAAGTACAAGGCTGAGGATGAGGCCGAGGCTGCTCGTATCTCTGCCAAGAACGCCCTCGAGTCCTACGCCTACTCTCTCCGAAACACCATGAGTGACTCCAAGGTCGATGAGAAGCTCGACGCCAGCGACAAAGAAAAGCTGAAGTCAGAGATCGACAAGACCGTTGCCTGGCTCGACGACAACCAACAAGCTACCAAGGACGAGTACGAGTCACAGCAGAAGGAGCTCGAGTCTGTCGCCAATCCGATCATGATGAAGTTCTACGGTGCTGGCGGCGAGGGTGGTATGCCAGGAGGTATGCCAGGTGGTGGCATGCCCGGCGGCGGATTCGGCGGTGCTCCAGGCGGTGGACACTCAGACGACGGCCCAACCGTCGAGGAGGTTGACTAAGCGGATCTCTCAAAGCTTGAGTAATCTCCTTATTTCTCCTTGAGCATAGAAATTTCCTTTCTGGGTGGCGGTCATCGGAGTTCATCGACTGGTAGAGCCAAATATCTTAGGGTTTTCTTTCCACTGGAATATTGCATTCACAGGATGAGTTCATGAATATTACGATTGGAGGCGGAAAAGTTTGCGATGGAATGTATGTACTCTAATGATGTGGATTTCCCTCACAAGAGTAGTTCACTGAACACGGTCCAAAAATTATCTTCAAGTCCCATGTACGGTATGTGAATGGTCATGTTGAGTTATCGTGAACATGAATACGAGGACTCCGCACGAACATCTCTAAACGTGATTATAATTGTGAACCGTAGAATGAAAATGAGTTGAGAATGATCTATTATACAGAAATCTTCTAAGGATATCTATGACTGAGGCACTCATACAAAGGTAGGCGTCCATTCCCCCAAATATTCCTAGTCCACCTCCGGCAAGGACTGTATGGGACTTTAACCTGCACCCTACTATACATTTCTAGCCGAACTCAAGATCCTCCTGTCTAGACACCTAGCTCTATATAGCTTGCTGTAGTCATAATCGCAGGGCAGCGTACAAAGGCCAGAGCAATCGAATCGGAGGTGATATGATTTTGTAGAATCCCGCTCATCCCTTCTCACAACTCACCCGCCTGACTAAACGGCCTCTCAATCCTCTCATGCGGCCCCCTCTTCTCCCAAACATCCTCACTATTCGGCCTCCCCTTCACCCTCTCCTCCTTCTCCCTATACCTCTCCCGAACCAGCGCCTTCTTGACCTCCGCCCCTTTGCTCTTAATCCGCATGCAGAACCAGAAATCGGACCAGTGTTCGCTGCAATCGCGCAGCTCACCGTACCGGTATATGTCGTTGAATTTGCCGCCGAAGGAGGCGCAGTAGAAGGCGCTGTCGAAGGCGGCGCGGCAGGACATTGTTTCTGGGTATTCGGATTGAGGAGGGGCTTGGGAGGGAGCGGAGGAAGACGAGGGGTTGGAAGAGGAGGTAGAGGAGGGCGCGAGGTGTGGGAATGCGGCGTGGAAGTCGGCGTCGGCGTCGGCTTGCGATTGGGATTGTGATTGTGCGGGTGGCTGAGATTCGGAAGGGGAATTCGAACCCCACCACCAACCCATCGTGGATTTGTTGTTTATCGTGGGGATTGAGTTATACAAATATAAATGGCGATCCCCCAATCAATTGCAACGAGTAGCCTGCGTTGAACCCCTTGGAAAGAAGACAATAGGCCGGTGTAGGAAAATGTGGACTGGAGCGGCTGGATCAGCTTATTTTCTTTGGAGACGTTTCTCAGGAATTTTGTGGTTCGACAGATGGCGGCGTTGGGGAGGTGAGCAGAAACTAGTTGCCAAGTTCAGCGTGGATGCTCGTGATAGGTCTGGTCGTTGTGATGGGTGCTTGAGTAGTCTTTGATATGGTGTTGGGGTTCCCGAATCGCGCGAATCCTAGTCATCACGTGCGCGGGTCGCAATCACAACGTCATTTCCTACTACTGCAAGCTTAATCTAAATGCATGGGGCATGTTGGACGATCTCAGCTCGACAACATCACTTCAGCGTGTCTTTTGCGTGTAGGTTCTCCTCTGTCCCATCTGTACATTGCTGCTTGCCTTCTTTCCATCATTAATACCTTAATTGTGGCCCCGGTTTCTACCTAATCTTTGCCCCGATCGAAACACAGCACTGAGGCACGGGAGCCTTACGGCATCCTTCAAATTTCAGACCCCGTTCCGTATTTAAAAGGCCACGGTTCACCTACCACTCTAATCCTACGGCCCTCTATGATTTCGCGAAATTGAACGACTTCACGAACCCCTCCGCCGAACCTGACACGGAACCTATACCCCTCTTCCCCCCTCCGGCCTTGGTAACGGCCACGGTTCGCCACAATGCTCGAGGGACTCGTTGCCAATTTGCTCAATCGCTTTCTGGGCATGTATGTCCAGAACTTCGATGCTAAACAATTGAACGTAGGCATCTGGTCAGGCGATGTCAAACTACGAGACCTCGAACTCCGTCGCGAAGCATTGGACCAGCTGCACTTGCCACTGAACGTTATTGAAGGACATCTGGGTCAACTCACACTACAAATACCATGGTCAAACCTACGAGGCAAGCCGCTGAAGGTCAACATCGAAGATGTCTTCCTACTGGCAGCCCCGAAGGAGGATGCCGAGTACGATGCCGAGGAAGAGGAACGAAGGGCACATGCTGTCAAGATGGAGAAGCTAGATAGCGCAGAACTACTCAAGGAGCGGAATACAGAGGGCATGAGTGTGGAAGAACAGCAGAAGAACCAGAGCTTCACGGCAAGTTTAGTCACTGCTATTGTAGACAATGTCCAAGTCAGTGTCAAGAACATCCATATTCGATATGAGGACTCGATATCTGATCCTGGCCACCCATTCGCACTTGGAATAACACTTGCCGAATTTAGCGCCGTCAGTACTGATGAGAATTGGAAGCCTACTTTCATACAAGGCACCTCAACCTCCACCCACAAGTTGGCTACCCTTGGATCTCTTGCTGTATACTGGGATACCGATGCTTCTCTGATAGGCACAGGCAAAGGCAACCAAGATAAGGAAGAGCAACATATAGATCACAGCGAGTTCATTGAGAAGGTCCGAGAAATGATCGTGAGAGGCGAGCATCCTGACCTTGGAGACCACCAGTTCATCCTCAAGCCTGTCAGCGGTCGTGCTGGTCTAGAAATGGACAAGACTGGCAAACCAGACCGACCAAAAATGAAAACACGTTTATTGTTCGATGAACTCGGTTTCATCATCGACGAAGATCAGTATCGGGATGCGTTGATGCTGGTAGATCTGTTCCACTATTTTATTCGGCATCAAGAGTACAAGAAATTTCAACCAAAGTCATCACCGAAAGAGGATCCTGCTGGATGGTTGCGGTTCGCTGGTACGGCCGTCCTCGACAAGATCCATGATCGAAACCGACGATGGAGTTGGGAATACTTCAAGGAGCGGAGGGATGACCGAATACGCTATATCGAGTTGTTCAAGAAGAAAAAACGAGAAGAAAAGCTATCTCCCGCCGAAGCTGAAGGCCTTGACAAACTTGAGAGAAAGCTCACGTATGAAGACCTCCGATTCTGGCGATCATTAGCACGGAATCAGCTCCGAAAAGAGAATGTTGGCGTAAGGAAGCCATCTCCTAAGCAGACGTGGAGCTCCTGGATCTGGGGTACGAAACAGGAGGAGAATCAGGATGATAACACCCAGATGACCGAACAGCAGCGGAAAGAGCTCTATGATGCCATTGATTGGGATGAAAAAAAGGCCATTACAGAGTCCGTGGACATGCCAAGGGAGTATGTCAAGATGGAGGTCAATATGAGTCTGCGCACTGGAAGCTTTACTCTTAAGCGTGACCCACACGGCGAAGTCACTGAAATTCTCCGACTTCTGTTTGACTCTTTCAGCACCACTTTATTGCAACGCACAGACTCCATGCTCGCTAAAGTTGCACTTGAGGGTATGCGATTGTACGATGGCACGACTGAAGGCAGTCTCTTCCCTCAGATAATTACCATTAAGGATGCCACCCCGATCTCGGATGAGAAACGCATCGAGGAGATCAACGAAGACGAAGAGGAAACTTCAAAGGAGGGCAAGGATGGAGAAGAAGAGGACGAGGAGGAGGAGGAGAAAGAAGATCCTTTCTTTCAGCTTGCCTTCGAAAAGAACCCTCTCGATGGCAGCGCTGATACTGCGCTCACGATGAAGCTGAAGGGCATGGAGATCGTGTACAATCCCAAGTTTCTGGTCGAGGTGGCGAGATTTTTCAAACCTCCTGAGCGGCACATGGAGTCAATTGGCGCTCTCATGGAGACTGCTGGCGCTACAGTCGAAGGTATTCGGCAACAGACTCGTGCTGGACTTGAGTTTGCACTTTCAGAACACAAGACCATCAACGCTCAATTGGATCTTCAGGCTCCCCTAATCATCATTCCCGACTCAGTAACAAAGAAGTCAAGTAATTGTCTCATTCTTGATGCAGGTCATGCGAGCGTCACCAGCGAATTGGTCGACAAGGATACTCTGAGAGACATTCAGGCCAAGCATAAGCAGAAATACACCGACGAAGACTTCAGACGCCTCGAGGGTTTGATGTATGACAAGTTCCTATTGAAACTACAGTCAACGCAAGTGCTCATCGGTCCTTCAATCGAGGAAACTCGCGCTCAGTTGGATGAGTATGCCACCTCTAAGGACCTACATATTGTCGACAGAATCAACATGGACTTCAAGATCGAGATCTGCATCATCCCGAAAGCCTCCGACCTCACCAAATTCCGCATATCCGGCAATCTTCCCGTCTTACACGCATCAATATCTGACGCGAAGTACAAGAACCTCATGAAGCTGATCGACGTTGCTATACCTAAGCTTGACAGCAATGAGCCAAGCAAGCAAGTTACTGAAGGTGCCAAGGGACCTTCAAACTTGAAGCCTACCTCTGACGCGAAATCGAGCGAAGATCCATTAGGTAGACCAAGGTCTAAGTCCTTCCAATTCGCCGCACAGGAGCACGAACTTGTGGTGGAAGAGGAAGCGGACGATGACAAAGATGAGAAGTATGAGGAAGCTCCTGAAGCGAAGTCCAAATCGGATACTAGCATACATCAACGCAATTTCGAGTTTAACTTCACCGTCGACAAGCTTCAGGGTTCACTATATCGCTCTGACCCAGAAGGCAAGAAACCAGACCAACTTTTGGTAGAGTTGATAGCAGAGCACTTCGACCTCGAATTTTACCAGAAGCCAGCCGAGATGGTCGCTGAGGTCCGCTTGAAGACTCTTGCAGTCGAGGATCACGTGGAAGAGGATCCCATGCCAGAGTTCCGCAACATTATCTCCTCTGAAGACGTCTCTACGTCTGAGCAGAAAGATTTGTTCTGGCTGAAGTTCGTCAAGGTTAACAAGGAATCCCCTGAGTTCATGACAAAGTACGAAGGCATTGCGATGAACTTGGATGTCGCTGTCTCAACCATCAATCTGATCGTCACTCGGAGGACACTACTGACGCTTTTGGACTTTGTTCTGATCACATTCACCAATCCTGGACCTCCTCAGAATCAACAAGCGCAGATTGCCGCGAAACCTGAAGACCAGCAGCAAGTTGCTAAGCAGCCTCCAGCGGAACAGGATAAGATACGGATTCGGGCTGAGCTCAAGAGAATTGCAGTGATCATCAACAATGATGGCATAAGGCTTGCCACACTCAGCTTGAATTCTGGAGACGTTGGGATTTTCTTGAACGGCAAAACTATGCGCATTGGCGGAACACTCGGCAACCTTTCTTTGATCGACGATGTAAACCAAGGTGTGTCCGAGGAGTCTTCACTCCGTCAACTTGTCACCATTGAGGGCAAGAACTTGGCAGACTTCAGCTACGAGACGTTTGACGCGAATTCCGAGAGCTACCCCGGCTACGACACTTCCATCATTCTAAAGGCTGGGTCCATCAAAGTCAACTTCCTGACCGAACCGTTCCGTAAGATCATGGAGTTTGCTGTAAAGTTTGGGAAAATGCAAGCCATCTTCAATGCTGCTCGCCAAGCTGCAGCAAATCAAGCAACTCAGATTCAGGAAAGGGCCAACAAGATGCACTTTGACATAGTTATCAGCACACCGATCGTCGTCTTTCCTCGGATGGTCATTTCTGATAAGCCAGATCGAGACATATTGACAGCAAATCTTGGAGAAATATATGCAAAGAACAAATTCGTTCCTTTGGACGACTCCAAGGATTCTGATGTGGCGAACAAGTTGTCAGCGGGCATCAGGAACATCAAGTTGACGTCGAACTTGCATTATGAGGAAGCTCAGTCCGAAGAACTTCAACTGATCGACAAGGTGGACTTAGATTTCAACATTACAATTGTTGACCACAATCCTGGGTGTCAACGGCCCGATCTTGAAATTGATGGTTCAATGTCAAACATCAACTTGAGGATCACACCTGAGCAGATGAAGTTTGCTCTAGAGCTTTCAAGATCTATCCCAACCGCGTTCGCCACAGAATCGGACGAGGCAATTGAGGAAGATGTGCAGCAAGAACTCCCCGACTCGACAACTGAGCCTGCCAGGCAATTTTCCGATAGGGAATCTCCTAAGGAGCAACTCCAAGACCTTATCTCGAGTCAAGGCCCCGAACTGCAGACCGGAGCCGAGAAGTGGACCAAGCTTGACTTTGTCTTCAAGGTAGGTGCTATTGGCTTAGAGCTGATTAAGTCCAAAGAAGGCCAACCTGTGGGCGATATCGAGGCTGCCAGCTTGTCAAAGTTCTCCTTGAATGAGACAAATGTGAAGCTTCGCATGATCAGCGACGGTGCACTAGAAGCAGAATTGATGGTGCAGTCTTTTACCATCAGAGACAGTCGGATACAAGAAACAAACAAATTCCGGAAGATCATGTCTCTTATCAACAACGACGTCAAGCAGCAGTTCATGGCTAGTGTTTCAATATCTGGAGGGCAAGAACGAAACCTCATCGCAATCCTCACAATTGACAGTCCTCGGATCATTTTGGCGCTAGATTACCTCTTTGCATTGCAAGCCTTCGTCAATACTGGTCTTGCCACTGAAGACCCTCTAACCATCGTGGAAGAGACAGAAGACGACGATGATGACAGTTTATCGGATCCCAAGTCGCCCGACACGGCACAGTCACCTGAGAGGACCACTCCTTCTAGCGACCAAGTTGAAGGCAGGATGGCCATCTCCTTCCGGGTCAACTTGGTGGACGCACAGGTTGTGCTCATTGCGAACCCCGCGATATCCAGTTCAGAAGCCATCGTTCTCGGGACCAAACAGGTTCTAGTGTCGAAACAGCGAGCCATGACGTTGCAGGTGGACAAAGTTGGCATGTTCCTCTGCCGAATGGACAAATTCGAGACCAGCAGACTGCGCATTCTCGACGACTTTAGCGTCCAGACAGCCTTGGATATTCGCAACCAAAGCGCGAAATCGTCATTGACTAGCATCACCATTGATATCGAACCTCTTGTACTTCGCCTATCTCTTCGTGATATCCTTCTCGCGATGCAGATCGTAAATCGCGCTTCTGCAATGTCAGCCAACGATCAAGGAAAGATGGCGAATGAGGAGCCTCAGAAGATTAAGCAGGGTACGGCATCAACAAAGGCTAAATCTACGAAGCCGACATCATCGAAGCCGGTGGCGAAGACTATAGCTACCAAACGATCCAGCCAACATGGTCCTCCGCCACAGCCTCCGCGACCTACTGATTCCGCCGTTATTAAGCGGGAGGAGATGAATATAAACTTGGAGGGTATTCGCGTTGTTCTCATTGGTGATGTCCATGAGCTGCCAATGTTGGATTGGCGAGTTAAGAAGTTTGGCATTGATGTTCGTGACTGGTCAGGAGCTATGGTTGTTGATACGAGTTTGGATACTCTCATCAACGTCTATAACTTCTCCAAGTCCGCCTGGGAGCCCTTGATTGAACCATGGCAGTTAGGCTTCCACATGTCAAAAGACCAGAATCCGGACAAGCTCTCCGTAGAACTGTACTCGCGGAAGTCTATGGAATTGACAATCACTGCAGCTACGATTGCTCTGGCATCCAAATCCTTTGATTTCCTTACGACTGATGAAGATATTTTGTCAAAGGCACGCGGCACTGATGCACCATATCGTATCCGCAACTACACTGGCTTTGGTCTTGACGTTTGGGCGGAAGGACGAGACCTTCAGGAGGGGTACGCAGCCAAGTTAGAGGACGGAGACGAGCAGCCATGGCGTTTCGAAGATGCTTCAGCTACTCGAGAGACATTGTCACCGGAAGGTGCTAATGGCATTCTCGGTATTCGACTGGAGGGTAGTGGGTTTGACAGCGTTCCTCGAATACCTGTTCACCGCGAAGGAGAATTCCTCTACAACCTGAAGCCGAAGCAGGACCGGGTGCAGCACCGCATTCTCGTAGAAGTCAAGCTTGGCACCGATAACGTCAAGTATATCACGTTCAGATCCCCTCTACTCGTAGAGAACAATACTCAGATTCCCGTCGAGCTTGGAATCTACAGTCCTGAAGAAGGCCATCTCCTGAAAATTGAGAAAGTGGCCCCCGGCGATGCGAGACCGGCACCTGTTGGTGCTGCTTTCATGCATTCAATTGTCGTTCGCCCGGATCGGGGCTTTGGCTATACTTGGTCAAACGAACGGCTATTCTGGAAAGATTTGCTCAAGCGACCTACGAAAACGATTACCTGTCGTGGAGAGCAGGACGACCAGGCACCTCCCTTTTACTTTCAAATGCACGCTGCTTTTGACAAGAAGGATCCGCTCACCAGTGTCTATCCCTACATGCGCATCCGACTTGCTGCACCAGTTGAAGTACAGAATCTTTTGCCGTTCGACTTTAAATATCGCATCTATGACAGCAACACCAAGAAAGACTGGACGAACTTCCTCAGAAAAGGAGGGGTCAGCCCAGTACATGTTGTTGAGCTCTCGCATCTGCTACTCCTTAGCGTTGACATGCAAGATACGCCTTTCAAGCCAAGTAAATTTGGCATCATCAACTCGACTGACCGGGAGAGTTTCCGAAGAGAGAAGACGCTTGAGGCCAAGGACAATAACGACTTGACATTGCACCTCAACATGCACTTCTAGTAAGTTGCAACATCTAAACAAGCACGTGAGGCATGCTAACAATACTAGTAACTATCCTGATGGTGGTGGCTCTTTCAAGGTTACGATATTTAGTCCGTACGTCATCCTCAACCGAACAGGGCTCGAACTCGATGTGAGAAGCAAGGCGTTCCTAGGCCAGGCAAGAGGAGCCGCTGGCCAGGGCGTCTTTGCCAATACCGAAGACGACGTACACAAGCCAATGCCTTTCATGTTCTCCTTTCCTACTGAGGACAAGAAGAATCGTGCCCTCATCAAAGTTGGGGATTCTAATTGGAGCAAGCCGCAAAGTTTCGATGCCATCGGAAGCACCTACGCAGTCACGCTCCCTTCCACACAAGCACGCTCTGATATGCACATTGGAATCACAGTTGCTGAAGGAGAAGGGAAGTATAATCTCAGCAAGGTTGTGACCATTGCACCACGATTCATCATCAAAAACAAGATCAAAGAGGATCTAAATATTCGAGAACCTGGTTCGTCAGAATGGATGTCCTTGAAGAATGGAGAATTGCTTCCCTTGAGATGGTTGCGACAGGGTGGAAATCCACAACTGTCTCTCTGCTATCCTGGGGTCAGCAACCAATGGTCCTCTCCGTTTAATATTTCCAACGTGGGTAGCGTCCACGTCAAGCTCTCAAAGTCTGGTCAGCGGCAGAAGCTAATCCGAGTGGACATTCTTATGGAACAAGCGACCATTTTCGTTCACTTCAGTGTCGAGACAAAGCACTGGCCATTCTCATTCAAGAACATGAGCGATCAAGAGTTCCTTTACTGGCAAGCGAACCCGAACGTCGATGAGGACGAGGATGACCGAGGAACCGGATTCCGACCAATCCGCTATCGCCTTCCACCCCGAAGTATCATGCCTTACGCTTGGGACTTTCCAGCAGCCAAACACAAGGAGATTATCTTAAGCGCGAATGGCAAAGAGCGGCACATTAAACTTGCGGAAATTGGCAATTTGATTCCTTTCAAGATCCCTCCAGGACAAGGGCAAACTCGGCAGAAGATTATCGATCTGAACGTAGTTGCCAGCGGACCGACTCAGACCCTTGAGCTGTCTAATTACAAGCCTTCAAAGAGTTTGTACAAGCAAAAGTCTGGCCCGGCTTCTTCGTCCACCACAGGTGGTTTCGAGGTGAAGGATGTGGACACCGATGTAACTTTCAATGCCCAGCTTCGCCTGGCGGGCATTGGCATTTCATTGGTAAATCGCCAATTGCGCGAACTGGTGTATATCACGCTTCGTGACATCGAACTCAAATACTCCGATTCTGCATTATACCAGATGGTGAACACGACTGTTAAGTGGATTCAGATCGACAATCAGCTTTATGGAGGCATCTTCCCTATTATCTTCTATCCTAGCGTCGTTCCCAAGACCGGAAAAGAGATGGAGGCTCATCCCATCTTCCAGACAAGCATCACTCGGGTCAAGGACGACTCGTACGGTGTGCTGTACATCAAGTACTTCACAATCCTTCTCCAGCAGATGACTCTGGAGATTGACGAAGATTTCATATTCGCCATGCTCGACTTTGCGAAGATACCAGGTGCCTCCTGGTCGGAGGAAAAGGAAGGCAAATTGTGTGACGAATCTCTCGATATTCCCGAACCCCAGCAGGAGCAAAGCGGCCAAGATGTCTACTTTGAGCTTCTTCATCTTCAACCCATGCAGATTGATCTGTCCTTCGTTCGAACAGAACGCATCAATGCCGAAGATACCATGTCTTCCTCGAATCCTTTCATGTTTGCCGTCAATGTCTTGACGATGTCGATCGGAAATGTCAACGACGCACCAGTCCGGTACAACGCATTGATGCTTGAGAATGCTCGAGTCTCGACGGAAGCATTGATCAACAACATCAAGAACCACTACGTCCAAGAGTCGCTTCGACAAGTACACGTTGTGATTGGATCTGCCGATTTTCTCGGCAACCCGGTTGGTCTCTTTACAAACGTTAGCTCTGGTGTCGCGGACATCTTCTACGAGCCGTACCAAGGCCTTGTCAAATCAGACAGGCCGGAGGAACTTGGCATTGGCATTGCGAAGGGAGCATCAAGTTTCGTCAAGAAATCCGTATTTGGGTTTTCCGACAGTATGGCCAAGTTTACGGGAAGCATGTCCAAGGGTCTCTCCGCTGCCACTCTAGACAAAGAGTTCCAGGATCAACGAAGGATGTCTCGCTCAAGGAACAGACCCAAGCACGCCCTCTATGGCATCACATCCGGCGGTAATGCATTTGCCAGCAGTCTTGCCAGCGGCATCGGCGGTCTTGCCCGTCATCCTATTCAAGGTGCGGAGAAGGAAGGCGCCCTTGGCTTCGTCAAAGGTGTAGGCAAGGGCTTGTTGGGAGTGCCTACGAAAGCCGCCATCGGTGCCTTCGACCTCGCCTCCAACATGGCGGAAGGCGTGCGCAATACGACTACCGTCTTTGATCAAGAAGGCCTCGACCGAGTGCGCCTGAGTCGCTTCATTGGTCAAGATGGCGTCGTGCGTCCTTACTCTCAGCGTGAAGCCCTCGGCCAATTCTGGCTCAAGACTCTCGACAATGGAAAGTATTTCAATGAAGACTACATTGCTCACCTTGAGCTTCAAGGCAAGGACATGCTAGTTATGCTTACATATAATGGTATCATGCTAGTGAGGACGAAGAGGCTGCAGACGGAGTGGGACGTACCGTTGAAGGATGTGCAAACTATTAGCAAGGAGAGGACGGGCATGTCGATTACGTTGAAGGGAGGCAGGAATGGTCCATTCATTCCCGTGGCAGATGAGGGGGCACGGAACTGGTTCTATAGGCAGGTTGCTATTGCGGTTAATGCTTACAATGATCGGTGGAATGCAAAGGGGTAGCTGACGGCGGGTTTGGAAGAGTGAGCATTCTTGGGTCAGGGCATCGGGCACGTGGCATAGCAGATATGGATTAGATTGTTTTGGTTTCGATACCTAAGTCTGTTACCCCTTTTATGTCTGTTTATTCCCTTGGTAAAACGGCGGTAATTTGAATTGGTAGTAGTATACAAAAACTTAATGAGCATATGTGTATTCTCTCCTTTGGTTCAGCTCAGCTTCTCCTTCTCGACTATCAAATCGCCTTTGCCTTTCCATTGCACTATCGTGGAGTTTTTAGCGATATCTCCTTAATCGTAATCTGCCATTGTATCCCAGGGAGCTCTGATAGAGAGTCCGACGAACAGCTCGGCCGGAGAAGCAAGCAAGAAGAGCCTTGAGAAGGCAAGGTTGATCCCCATGGAGCTATGTCTTTCATGAGCTATATTATTAAAACTTGAGGGGAGACGCCGAGCATCCCTCCCGCATTCTTGATCTTTTCGAGTTCCTCACGCGTTCACCCACCTCCTGCCCTCTTTCACTTAATCATCACCACCACTCTCCCCATAGAATCTCATGAAATATCAAAGAACTGCTACCTACCTATTGCGAACCTGCTGTTGCCCTCGCTACCATTTAGCGTGGAGTCACATGTGCATGGTCCGTACAGCGCAGAGCGGGCGCCGCGATATCCATATAAACTCAGCCACCCTCCGACCAAATTCTCTTTTCTTTTTCCTCACCTTCTCTTTTCCTTTTTAGCTTAGATCAAGTGTAGTATCTGTTCTGTTCAGGTATGCCGTCCACCTACCCTATCCACCTCCCTTCTTCCTATCTATATCCTCTTACCTTCATGACTTGATACTGACGTGGTTGTTTGACAGTTTAATCACTAAAACGTCCCTACGGGAATACCCTTTCCTCGATTACCTTAATTTTGATCACAATCTTCCTCTCCCTGGGCTTGCTCGCAGTCGCGGACACAGTGTCGCTCGTATTGCACTACCTTGGGCTGACGCGAATTTTTTGATATTTTTCCTTGATTCGAGCTCCTTGTAGGTTTGCTTGAGGAAGAAGACATATCGACTTACCAGTGACTTGGTATTTTCCGATACGTATTGTGGATGAATTTCTCTCGCGTTGAAGTGAAGGGCGTTTGGCTTGATGTTTGTTAGTTGACGTGCCTCCACGTCATCACTTTGGGCTTGACTTGATTGACCACCGTCATTCAATGTATTTATTATGTTTCCTCCACTATCAGGCTTTAAAATGAATATCTGTGTGCTAATGCGGGCTCTTTGTAAAACCTGTTCTCCTCTGTTTGTTTGCGTATCTCCCATGCGCAGGTCACAATTCATAGCATCCTAAATCCCTCCGCTAATTTTATATGGCTCCTACCATCTCCAGGGCTTGGCACGGCTGTAGACTTGTTTAAATTTGGTCCTCCGTTCTCGTGGATCACTAACGCTGCTAGCCACTTGATTCACCATACGAACATCCTCTCATCGTAGTAGCACGGAAATGCCTAACATAAGCCCTGAGAAAATGTTGGGGGTGAAATAATTTAAGCAAATATCTCAAAATCCAGCTTTCTTTGGAGTCCGCTACGAGACAAAGTTGAGAAAAACTGATAGGCGTATACAAGGTAAAAGTGGCCCGTTTGAAGTACTGTTCACCATTAGCCCTTCGACTATGTTCCTAGAGATAGAATGCATCTACCTAACCAATCAATTGTCTCGGGGACTCAAAGATGGAAGTGGTACTTTGACCAGCGCGGCCATAATACGGCTTTAACCGACCAAGTACAGTACCCTCGCTCTCCCTTTCACCATACATTCCCTCGCAAGCCCAACAACATGCAATCTTCCCACCATATCGTCAGCGACCTCGAAACCCCAGTCCAGAATCTCGATTTTCACTTTCTTCCCCATGTCCCAATTATACCGGTCGAAAATATAAACCACATACTCCATCTCCCCAATCCAATCACTGCTCAACCTACCCACAAAAAACTAGTCACAGTTCCCGTGACCGCGAAGTGAAACCCGCCCAGCGCAAAGTACCAATTCCTATTAAGGTCCTTAGAAACGCCGAACTCTATCCATGGACTGAGAAATGTCTTCGTGCTGCCGTTGCCCTCTTTCGCTGAGGTTTTGCGACGCGTTAGGCATGAGTGGTTTTGCTGTTGCTGCTCCTAGCCTGCACGTGATCTAAAAAGACCTATCCCTCTATGTCGGCGTGTCGTTTCTCTATTGACCTTGTCTATTGCTGGGCTGCTGGTGAGGATCTGGTGGGCCTGGTATCTGGATTTGGCGAGCTGGGGGTGAATCCTCAGTTGTAGGTACGCAGAGTACGGTCTGTGGAACTAGTGAAAGGAAGAGAAGAAAGGAATGGAGGAATTGGGTGGCTTTTAGGTACAATTTGCGACCATGAAAAGGTATTGGATGGGTTGATGCACGGACACCAGCAGGCTCACCTAGAAATGAGGGCCACGGGCCTTATATAGATAAGGTCTTACGAGCAGCATACCCCGAAGCACAAGAGGCACATCTAGCTGCGTCACGAAATCGTACAAATTCGTTATACGAGAGAGATGTGTTTCGGTGATGCAGATAGCCTCGAAATAATATTCCATTTTGGGTGAAGCTAGATTCATAGTCATAGATCGTGCTCCAGATATAGCACGTGTACAATATTCTATGACCGGTGAACGAACAAGTCGAAATTGAGATAGAAAGACAGGAACAAGTATCACCAAAGCTATACCATCTCAAGGCCACGCTGAGATGAAACCCAATGAAGCCAGGCAACATTATTGGTCCCTACAGGCCTAGAATGGCGCCACAGAACGGGATTGTTGTACAAGCTGGTAAGAAGACGGCCACAACAAATTTCGGAAGACAGTCTCAATTTCACCATCTTCATAATCCTACCTGAGCTGTCCAAACCGACACAGACTACCTTAATCACTGCTGCTCACCCACTTCGGTACGAATCCTATTACCTCATCGTACACATATCCAATCACTGGCGGTACCCAAATGGTGATAGCGACGATTTGTCCGAAGCTCCAGTGTTTTCGATCCATCATGTTTAGGGAGGTTCCAATAGCTAGCAGTGACAGTTGCATGCCGATACCTGCGAGGAAGCATATACTGGCCAGCCAGTAAAGGGCAGAAGAATATCCAGAACGTAAAGTATAAGTCTGATTGCTGTCTTCATTTTGAGCTTCCTGTTCAGATTTGTTGGAAGCGATGGAATAGCCGTGGCTCTTGCGCTTGTAGAACCGTCGGAAACCCTGAAATCCAAGCACCGAGAGGAGGACAAACGTCGAGAACACCCAAATGATTGGGGTAAGATTGCGGACCTTACGCGATGCCTTGTCCAGAGGTTCCTTGGTTAAGGCCAAATTGTTCGGACACACCGCAAGCGCAGAATTATTACCGCACGCAGGAATAGCTGACAGCTTGTACATGAATTGCTGGTAGGCGTGGGTTTTATTGACGTTCGAGTCGATGGGAATAAGGTTTGTGTAAAGGATCCAATAAACAATCGTAGACAGGATCCAGCATGTGATTGTGAGTAACCTAACATCCACCGTGGCTCGTCCGCAGTGTACGAGAAGTAAATAAGTGAAAATTACGGGCAAAACTCCGTTCGTTGCGAGAGGAATAAGCATAAATGTTACCAGTATATCCGTTTCGAATACTCCATAGGAGAGTGAGGCAATCTGGAGCGTTCCGCTGAAGTAGCATTGGGCTTTGTGGAATTCAAGCAGCAGCTTGATGAAGGCGTTTTGGTGTTTCCTTGCCTTGGTTTCCTTAGTTGCCTTTTCTGCCTCGTCTGGCGTACTCCAAACCGGCGAATTTGGTTTCCACTTTCGTTGAAATACTTCAAAAGCAAGCAATCCCGCCCAGAGTAGGAAGACAAACCCGCATTGCATTATGTATGATGAGAAAACCTGCCAGTAATGTCAGTGACTATTACACCAGAGTAGATCATGCTTCTCACTCCGATTACAATGACATCCGCGTCAGCGTACGGCAAGGATTCGTAACGGCCAGTACACAGAGTATACAAGCAATCGTTGATACCCTGAACGTTGGGCGTCGTATTGTTGGTGAGTAAGTTTACAGCTGAGCATTGCTGATCGCATTTTGGGCTATTCCTTGACTTCTTGCATGTTTGGGTCAAGCAAGCAGTGACGGTTGATGTTACTCCCTTCAATTCTTCGTCCGTCGTGTTCGGTGAAATGAACGGCTCCACGTAAGAAGATATGTTCGAGTTTAGCATGTTTTGAGACGAATAGCTGGCGATTGCTGGCACATTGACGCAAGTCAGGTAACGATGAATCGGTCCTTGGCCGTTCCCTATACCAAAGGGGTCATCTTGGAGGAGCGAGCCGTATAGTCGACCGGATTTTTGGCAATCAGCAATGCAGTCACCGCTTTGACACACTTCCCCTAGCTTGGAATCTGTGGGAAAGATTTCCCGACATAGTGAACTGTCTTGGTTGTTCGCATAGCAACAGCGTAACTCGGTCGTGGAATTGCCAATGCCGTTACAGAATATGGGTTCGCCTGAGAAATTGACCATTCCGGCAAAATATTCTCAAGTCGTGGTGAGAGGACAGGAATATGAGAAAGGTTATGAGAAGCGGACGAAGTTGGGTGGTTTTCAATGTCCAACATGTTGCACTATTTCATCATATGATGGAGGCCTAAACTATCATGTAGTACAATTTGCGCCAAACTTGGGGGCCAAGGTGTCGTATGGGACGCAGGCTTCCAATTGTTGCGGAGTGGCGTTGCCTATCACTCATTTTCCTCGTTGCGGGCCAGCTGCTATATCAGCCGCACCATCATTGGTTCCAACAAAAACAAATGCATATGCATGACGATCATCGAAGAACTGAAGACATAATTGATGCAAAGCCAATTTGGGAACAATTGAGAACAAGTTCAAGCAAAAGAGAGCACGAGAGAAAGTTAATGAGAGAAAAGTGACGATCCGAAAATAAAAGGCGAGACGGAATGGCTTAAAAGAAGGAACCAAGGAAATTATTCGGACATATAAATACATCCAACACTTCCTCGCTGTCATCATCCCTCATACCCTCATTCTCATCATTGTTCTTATCATCCTCCTTATTATTTCCTTCCCGTCAGCGTTGATATGACTCAATATATGTCTCGAGTGCCTTCGGTAATCCAATTCATTCGCGAGTCACTGGTGTCTTCGCCTCCCCCCCCGGGTTTCAACGATCAGGTAGAAATCTAGCACTTCAACATCATCCAGGTCTTCCTCCTCGCAAACCCATTTCTCATCAACCCAATCTGCGTCACGCCATTCCTCAGCCTCATCGCTCTCATCTTCCGGGACTCCAAGAAGAACTTTCGCTACCCTCCTCATTTCACATCGAAGTTTTGGCAAGACGCTCGTCCACGCCTTGATCATCTCAGCTACATCATCTCTATCATCAGGCTAGTCGAAATATGGTGCCCCTAGGACGAGCTCAACCCAGTCGAAGGATATTCCAGAAGCTCTAAATGCCAAAGCTCTACTGGCCAGGCTTCGATTCCGAGTCCTCTAAGAGGGAGGTCTTTGTATGGCTCTAGCCTTAGCGCTAAGTCCTTGATGCGATGTTCCGGTGCTCCAGATAGTCGATGAGCCAGTCAACATCCATCTCTTGATCATTATTATCGCCTCCATGCTCCTCAACATACGGAAATATAACTCTATTAGAGTCTTGCTCTTCTTTGAACTTCATGCGATAATTCAGAGATAAGAATTTCCCAACATCGTTCACATGAAGCTTTCGAGCTTGAGCTCGCGATAGAAGCCGGAATGGGCTACTGACTTCAAAGCCATATTCGTCTTCGTCCGCTAAGCGATCAAAGCTGTCACAGTACGTCAAACAATAGAATTGCGTGATGGCTTTAGAGAGAAGCTGCTGCAGGTAAATAGTCAGGGTGGTAAATACCTATCACGCCAATCTGGATATTTGTCGCACCGCTCATACCACATTACAACGCTTATTTTGCGCTCCTCGAGATAGAACTGTGAGTTCAAGAACAAACTATTGGTAAATTTTATCGCGGAGTTCTCTGGGAGTACGGAAGAGTGGAGAATGAGCCGTTGCTTCAGGGAAGGAGAGGTTTCAAAGAATAAGGGGGCCAGATGCTGCCACTCCTCACTATCTTCCCCGGGCTTGTCGAAGGCGCGGAGGAGACAGACGACATTGTTGATCGTTTGTTGCCTGAGGTGAATGAATCGGCTGAAATTGAAATTCAAAGTGAACGAACAGAAAGTGGACTCTAACCTGGTGATAGAATTGTGAAATGGAGGACAAGATTTAAGGAAAGAAGCTGCAACGTGGGATAATTTATATATCAAGCGTTGGCACATTCATTTAAGCCAGAATCGGCAAATGCGACTGCCATCGTGTGCCATTTTCAGGCCCGTCCTCTCCTGGCTGAGAGAACATTATAGTATGCAGCGGGAACCAAATACACCAATCGACAATATGGAATTTATGTATTCACTACCTACCCTCCTTCAACATGTGAATTTGGCAACATAGAGAAAGAACTAACTTCAAACAAGAGAGAATTCATCAGTGAGGGGAACTCATTAGTAGATTGATGAGGGCGTTTTCTTATACCAAATTCAGCTTGCACTCCTGAAGATTCATAATTTCCTAAATTTGGGTATATATTTGTCGGCAGAAGAACTAAAAGGGAAGAGGGAATTAGAGATATACCGGCACCAATAGCATACTCTGTTGAAATCACTTACTTCTTCCCATGTTTCACTTCTACGATATTAGACCAAGAGACGTGTACAAGGGAGAAGTATCGGAAGCATGAAAAAGCATTTTATAATGGTAACGGATATCGTGAAAGAATGAGAAGAGAAATATTACGGAGTGGTTGAGCTCAACCCCTGAACACCATTACAGTAAAGCATCCAGTCACGTGCTTCGGCATCAAATAGCCCGACCTCATCCCAAGCTTTTGAGCTCCCAACACATCAAACACCCAACAAACACCAAACATGTCCGCACCTCAACCGGCACAGCGCTCCTCGCGCCCCTCCATGCCCTCCGCCTCCTCCTCAGCAGGAAACCGCTCCTCAACAATTCAAAAACGCCAATCCACCGCGCTCCCCAAACCCTCCTCCATCGTCGTCGACCCTAGCGCCGTCATCGACAAGCACGCACAGCTAACCGGCAGCCACCCCATCACCGTTGGCCCGAACGTAGTTTTGCACCCCCATTCCAAGATTAGTAGTGTGCATGCGCCGGTGGTGTTGGGAGATGGGGTTGTTGTTTATGAGAGGGCGAGGGTTGGGGTTGAGGATGCGGTGAGTTCTGTGGCCTCGGGGAGTGGAAGAGGCGATGGTGTTGTGCTTGGGAGGAATGTAGTTATTGAGACAGGGGCGGTTGTGGAAGCGAGTGAGGTTGGTGAGGGAACGGCTGTGGAGGGGCATTCGACGGTTGGTGCTGGGGTTGTTGTTGGGAAGGTAGGTTGCGAGATTTTCCTTTATCTTCCCCTTACATGCGTTTTATATGCATGCATACCAAATTTAAGACGATCATATTCTAAGCACACACTTTCCAATGCCTGAACATGTTCGTTTATATACTAAACTTGCCTGTCTATAGTTCTGTACAATCAATGCATCCATGGTCATACAGCCTCATACCCAAATCCCAGACTTCACCGTCGTATACAGCGGAGTGGAGAAGAGGATCGACAAGACGATAAAGGCGAGAGCCGATCTCCAGCAAAACAAGATGACGATGCACGCGAAGCAGATCGAGATATTCCGGAAGCTAATCCCGAATAACGTTGTTAAATGGACATGAAGAGACAGGATTGGACAACTCTGGGCCATCAGGAATAAGGCATATCGAGAGACCTATGTCGAAGACAGTGTGCAGAGCGGAGGCTTTGAGGCCCTAAAACCGGAGATACATTCTAGTTGAACCTAAAGCACGACCTTGGATCCTAATCTTGATGCCTCAACGGCGTCAATCCTCTACAGCATAGAGAAGCATATATAGTGTGCAACGTGTGAACAGGGATGGAGACCAAATCTAGCTTGCGCAGTGTGGCATATCTGTCAGAGGATACAAACTATCCATCTTAGACTAAAAGGACATCAGGAAAGTCTAAATTGTTAGGCTCATCAAATCTCGATCGACGAAGAAAAGAACTCTTCAACTTCCACTGACAGTCCATCAACCCGTAATCTCCGGTATTCAACAAATCATATCACGCAGGGCCTCGTTTCCTACCAAAATGAAACCTCTTGACCATAATTGCAGAGACCATTTCCCCTTTCCCCTTTACCTTTCCTAGATTTACCTCTCAACAATGGTAGCGTTATTAAAAATTTTGACGTTCATTATATTATCCATCAATACTATATATCATCGCTAATTCGATGATTACCAATACCCAATACACATGCTACCAACACCAGTGCTAGGCCTGCCTTTCAAACGACCAAGGAAACGCGCTACGTAGGGAGCAGTAGACAGTAAAAAAAAGTAAAAAGAAAACGAAACAGTGCGATGCATGGAACTTTTACTCCCACCATCCCATGCCGCAAAGAGAACGGGTATCTCCCCTCCAAATGAAAAATCTAGAAAAGCCTTTGTACCCAGCCGGGATGTGTGGAGAGGAAAAAAATACCAAAAATATCAATAAACCCCAATATACTCCATCACCAAGACCTTGCGCATCCCAATCATCCATGTACGAAGTATGACCAAGGAAAATCACCGTATTACTGCTAGGAGTTTGTCACCTCACATCCCGCAAACCCAATCCTTCCCGAATCATAATCCCTCCAACCCCCCAGACTCCCCCAGGCAGCCAGCACATCCTCACTGACGCTACACCTCGTGCTGATCGTCCCGGGCGTCACACTCTCCCTTTTAACACTGCCCCCCCTGCTGCTAATCCTCCGATCAAAGGTCCCCGTAGCCGGACTAGACGTCCGACTGGATCTCGACACAATACTACCATGTCGACTCCCGGTTACCGATCCTGTCACGGAACTCGTCCTCCTAGAGCTCTTCCTTGGGAGTTTTGGTTCGATGATGCTGGGCGTGTTCAGAGTGGCGGAATCCCCTGCTTCCGATACAGGGCGAAGCTGCTCGTGAGATTCATCAACGCGTTGCTTAGGGGGGGCGGGGAAGTGTTTTCCGGGGCTGAACGAGACATCGGCGCCGCTACTAGCCGTACGACGACGCTGGTGTGAGCTTGCTTGGCTGTTTCGCGATGTGTCAGTCTTGATGCTGCCGCTCAAAGGCTCGATGACGCCGGTTGAAGTGACTGCTACATCCTCATCACCGTTGCAGCTGGGTTCGCTGCTGGCGACTTGGACGTGCAGGTCGGCCTCACCATGGCGGAGTCCTGGCGTGACGGGAGAAGGGAGTGGTGATGCGTGGCTAGTGGTTGTTGGAGATGCGATGCTTGCGGTGGTTGGTGTCCTTGCAGGCGAAGGAAACGTGGGGTCGAGAGGTGAGAGTTCGGAGGCAGGTGGGAGGTGATAGGCGAGGCTGGTGTGGCTGGATGGAGAGTCGGGTCGAGTAGATGCTGCCGATGGGGCGGTGTTGGAGTCGCAGGAGGAGCTATCGCGAAGGATGCTAGTTCCTACGCTTCCCTCTTGGGTGGACTTCCGAGGACGTCCTCGCCTTAGTGGGGGTAGGAGAAGTGGCGAGGCAGAACCTGCGAGAAATCTGCGTGAAGATGAACCTGCTGCAGTGGTCGTTGGAGCGGTCGAAGGACTGTCAAGTGACAGGAAGGCGGAAGTTCGAGGGGCTGCGTTCTGCTTTTCCGGTGGGGTCTTTTGTCGGGCTTCTTGCATTATTGCGGTCTTGTAGCCTTCCGTGAAGCTGTGCTTAGCCATGGCGGCTCTCTTTCGGCGCATCATTTCGAGAAGTGCCTCCTCTTCTTCAGTCACTGCCATAAGTTTGTGCTGCTCCGTGCGAGAACGCGGCTCGCTACGTGATGTTCGTGCGCTGCGAGCACTGATGGATGAGGCAGAGGGTGGACGGGCATTACTCGAAGTTTGAGGGCGAATTTCATCTCCATCTTCGCGAATCACAGATGGTTGGCGGACATGGCTTGATCTCCTGCTCCCATAGGGTCTGGGTATGCTGAGGCGTGGGGAGTAGGGTTCTGGGGAATACATAACCTCGATGGTTGCCGCATTCGTCGAGGTCGAGATCATACTAAGTTTCGATTCGGATGGCGCTCTTCCAGAAGGCCGGCGTCTCACTTCATATGCTTGAGCCTTGCCGATAATGATCTCTCCTTCATGGTCAACTATACTGTCGCGGACTGGAGCGTACTTGCGTGGGAATGACGCTTCCGCCTCGTCCTCTTCCTCTTCTGATGACGAGATAGATAGTACGCTTGAGTCCTGCAGGTTGGTCCGAGAGAAGGCAGACGACTTAGTCTTACTAGAGACAAGGGAACTATGGCTCTGAATGGAGTACTGGCTTGGGGAATTGAGGCGGTGGGTGAGGAGCTGGTTCGCATGTGTGTATTGCTCTTTTCGAGAAAGTGGACCAGCGTGTTGAGGGTTTTGAGACCGATTCGAGGGCGCTTCAACGCTTGTAAGTAGTCGGCCCAAAGAACTTTTCCTTACAGGGGGTTTATATGGTCCACGGTGATCAGCTGGAACAGGGGTTCGCGAAGGAGCTGGTGCCTCATTATCATCTTCGTCGCTATCTTCGTTGAGACCGTCAAACCAATGTTGAATCCCACGAGGAGGCCGCCGGACATTGATCTTGGCACTGTCATATATATCAGGCTTGTGTAACCTAACCGGAGATGAAGATCGCGCAGGGGGTGCTTGAGAGACTTCCGGCCGCTTCGCACTTTTTGTCAACTTTGCTTGGGAAGCTCGAGGAGTAGGGGTAGGCTCGCGCGTCATAGGTCGAGGGAAGTATTCAGATGCGGTTGACATTGCAGTTGGAGAGTTAACCAGCTTGTTGGGAGACAGTAGGGGCCGGCTACGATCGTGAGCGGCGCTTCCTTTCGGTTTGGGAAAGAATTTTGAGAGATCCAACCGTGCTGGCTTGCTTTTCCGGTTCTGCTTCTTGGTTTCCTCGGAAGTGTAGTGGGCAGGCATGCTAGACACGTGATTATCTTGTTCATTGGTGACTGCTACCTGTGGTCGTCCTTTCCTAAGTGCCATGTCGCGCACCGCAGAAGCAGAGGTCTGCTGTGAGACGGATAGAGGAGACTTTTGAGGATCGTAGTATGACCGCATTGTCGAATTCGAGGCTTGGAGATGCAGCCGCTTACTGATGGAACTACAATTCGATCCGCGCCGGCCATCTCCATGGTATATGTTGCCCAGAAGATTGGAGGACGGTCGAGCTACCATGCCCGGTCTCTGTGCGGGTATATAGCCACCGTCCTCAACAGCTATCGAGGATGCCCTATCCGTATATTCCGAGCCAAAGCTGGCCTCCGAGACGGTGACGGTCATGTAACCGGGACTTTGCGGCAACGAAGATTGGGACCTCGGCGAAGGATGAATTGGGAGACTAGTTGTTCCAAGCAGACGCTCTGCTTTGGAAGGATAAGATGAGTCTTCAGGGCGTAGAGACCATTCAGGATGTGAGGATATCGAGGGAATTGAGCTTGTGTCGTCTAACGCTTTTTCGACGTTGTGCTTTCGTCCCGGTATGGGAAACGAAAACTTGGGACCTCGGCCTCGACCCATGATTAAAATGGTGAATTGAGTGCTGACAGTCAGAATTGGGTGGCTAGAGTCTAAAACAATGGGCGATTCAGTAACGCTATAGTGGGAAAGGCTGATTCAGGGCTACCTTTTAGGTCAGGGTCTGTCTATGTGACCATATCTGGACTCAATTGCTTCAAACGAATAGCGGCATCGTGCCCGTATTGAACTCGGGCGGTGCTGAGTGGAAGTTGAGGACATGTGAGGGCAAATATGCGCGTCGCCGCCAGCGACGGGAGAGGAGCGGAAAGCTGTGGGTAGATGATGAAGGACTTTCGAGGGCAGAAGTGTGGTTAGCTACCGATTTCGAGGTTCGTGCGGGCTCTGTGCTCGCCGAACCTGCCGGTACCTGAATCTTTAGGCCTTTAGCTCGTAGACAAGCAAGAACTCCAGAGAGGATCGAGGGGTGCGCTAGGGGCACTAGCTACTGTATGGTGGCTGGACGAAATGATATGCACGTAGCCGGCACGTCTATGCGCTGGCGGATAAGAGCAGGTATTGAAAATGAACAAAAAGCAATTGGTGCATCGGAGAGGCTCAGGAGAGGTGCTACGTTTTACTCCATTAGCCGCGAATAGCTGGGGCACCATGTCTGCGATGGATGTGATTGGAGCCGGAGGAGCAGCCAGCACAGCTGCTCTCTCCCCTCTGCCCGCGTCACCTGAACAGATTCGTGGGCAAAGTGGGCAGACGCCCGCAATTCCCGTTCCCAGTCCGCGATTCCTGGGGCCGATCCAGGGGAGACAGGGGAGCACAGGCCGTGTGCGAGTTGGTCTGTGTGCACTCCCTTGCACATCTTTGCACATCTTGGCCTACAAGGGCAAATCTCTAACCCCATTGGACAAGTCTAGCGTGCAGCATTCCCCAGCATAACGCATGTCAGTCGTCGCACCTCTCACACCTATCACCCCAAAGACCCAGGCATTTGATGCTGCTCACGTTCTCGGCCCTGTATCGAGTATATAGACCCTCAGAAGAGTATCAAAATATCCCCTCACCAGCGTGCAGCATGACGGACGGCACTGCAGGTATGCCGAGGAAGAGTTTCAGCCATATCCCATCCAGAGAATTATGTGTCTTCACACGTCACGAACCCAGATCCTCCTTTCCTCCTCGCAATCCCCGCTGCGAATTCGATAAATATACTCCGCAAGCCACAGCGGATTCAGAGCCAACAGGACGATAGAAAGACTCCTCATTTTAGCGGATGCATATCAATCACACAAAATATCGTGCCGATAGTAATCTCCTCCGCCATCAGTGGCTATCTATCACCCCTCACCCGCAAGCTTTCGAAGTTCCTCCGCCCCCTCACTCCGAATTTCAAATATCAAAAAAGCATCGCTTAACATATGGAAGAGTTTTCCTTCGACCTCCTCCAACCCTCGGCTCCAGCACAACCTGGTCTGGAGCCCCGTGTCAAAAAGCAACTCATAATTCTCCAACCCGCCAGCTCACCCTTGATTGAGTCGTGACATGACTTGCAGCAAGCCACCAATTACCTCCCTCATTTTGGACCTCGCCGGCTTCTGCCGTTTTCGTCAATCTCATAGCTGTGGGTTATGACTCTGCCCCGTGCACTTCGTTTTCGCACCTCTGCAGCTTCAGAAAACCAGTATATCGCATATGCAATATATGAGTCTGATACATTCCATCTACAAAGCAGTTTGAAGCATACCGTTTCACTCCCAAACAGTTCCTTTGCATCCCCTGTCAGTCCTACACGCTGCAACTGCTTTTTTTTTTTTTTAGCCCTTGTACCTTATCCACTAGGCCACAATTTTTTTTTTTCCGTTCGGACGTTCAGAATCTCTGGAATAGGATTCTGCTTTATCACTACCTTACTGAATCCGGACCTGCAGCAAGCATTTGAAGCCCGTAGGTCCCACAGCCTGTGCTAACTCACATCGGAAACTTGATATATATACAGCCTTCAATTCCTCCGAAGGCACCATTTCCACATTCCAGCTTGAATGCAGCTTTCCCCATATTGCCCAACATGACATTAATTATAGCACGCAACCTTTTCTTCCGATATCATTCCTACCGAAATCTCTGCAGCGAGCCTTCGTGCTACTCTACAACCCTGCACCGTGCCTATCCGTACAGATTACCACTGCCGCGTCGCATGGGCGAAGGTGTCGGGAACTCTCCGATATTGATGATTCCCATTGCGACTGAGCTTCTCAGCCTTCGTTTCGGCGTTGGAGTGATAGCATCGGTTGTGTCCTCTGCACTTCTGCTCCGCTTCCTTGTCGGTGTCGGAGAAGTCATTAACATATCAGCAGCGCTGCCCACCATTGCCTGTTGCAGCGAGCCTAGATAACGTTGTCGCAATGGATATCTTCCGCCTTGGCTGCCAGGTTGAGAGATTCCAGCACCGTCCTCCATGCTGCTTGGAGCCTGCGTCATCATACTAGGTAGAAAAGACGCCTTCGTTTTGGGAAGTTCAAACTGTCAGGTTAGTCTCGGATACGCATGTGAGATATAGTGGATTTCGTACATGGTGGGCAATTTTTGACAAAGGGTCAAAGTATTGCTTAATCATACGGTCCACCACCGTGTCGGCTCTGCTCAATGAAAAGCGCGGTTTTCCAGCGAACGACTTCTTTGATACAAGGGATGGAACAAGATATCCTTCCTTGCGGAGGTGACTCGCCAAACGGCTTGCTGTTTGAAGGTCACAGTCTGTCTAAGTCAGTTCAACTGCGCATCCTCCACATGAAACCCAATGGAAGAACCAACCGGAGTACTTACGGAGCACATTTGAGAATTCCTTGTCATTGGAAAAACCCTTGGTTTCGAGAATATGGACACCGCGCCTTAGGAGAGCTAGGTCCCGCAATTCACGTAGAAGGGCATCCTCTCTGCTATGCAACAGGCACTGATAACACGCATGCACAGCTGGGATCCTCGCATCTTCAGATCCTCTGAACCCATAGCAGTGAAGGTGCTGCCATGTGTCACAGAAGCTACAGTTTATCTGTGACTGTCAGTTTGACTTTTGGCTTTGTACCACGGTGTTATCTAACCATATCATCCTCTTCTTCGTTCCAACCACACTGGCAGTTGATGACGTCACATTCCCCACCCAAGTCTGCCGATGCTGAGCCCGATCTCCTTCGCACATTGAGACCATGCTTGCGCGGCGGGAGAATGTTACTCCTCCTGGTCTCAAGCTCTTGGATTTTTGCTTGCGAGAGTTGAAGAATGGACATCTGCTCAGAGATATCGGATTGCTTTCCAGGCTGTTGCAGGGGTCCCGATTGCTGCTGTGTGTCTTCCATGTCATGGTCCTGGCCTGAGGGTTTGAGCTACTACAAGTATTAGTAGATGGCCATCGAAGCTCTAAAACGAACGTAGGTCACATATTTCTACCATATAAATAGACAAGAGAGGAAATACCTGCGGATCCGTACCATTTGCTTAAGCCGTTCTTTAATACGCAAGTCTTCTGGCTCAAAAGACGAGCCTGTTGTCTCGCCCGTGCCCATCGGTACATCCAAACCTTCAGCAACTGCTGGGGTAACCGTGTCCTCCATTGGCCTACTGGCTCTTCTGGGAGTAGATGTATAGCCAAGTTGTTGGGGTTGCTGTATTTCTAAGGGAGGTCGTTCTGGGATCATATCAAGATCGACATCTGGCGAAGTGGTAGTCGGAACGCTTGATAGAACGCTTGGCGATTGCTCATCGAGAACGTTCCGCCCTAGAAGAGAGCCTTGAGTCTGATGTGGTCCATTTAATAGCTTGAGTCCTTCCATGTCGTGGGAATTGGTCGATTGGGATGGTGTTGCTTCCTCGTTCTCACCCTGCGTAGCACGGGATGGGGCCTCAGTGACGTCAAGAGCAATGTCGTCCTCTCTATTTGCAGGGGTGGTGTAGGCAAGATCATTCGGCAGCGCTGTATCCACTATAGAATCTTCGCAGTCAACATTCGCGGCGTGGCTGAGGGTAAGGTGAGAGACCCTAAGACAAACATTGTGGAAGCCTGCATTCATTTCACCACAGCTCGACGTCATCTTTTTGCAGTCAGTGTTGGGGAAAAAGATGGAATTGCCGACCGATGCATCGAATCCAGGCGGGTGGTACTCTTTGTGACAATCATCGGTGTAAAACAGATGCATCTTGAGATAACGCCTCTGTGGTAGGTCTGGCAATGTTCCGCACAGAGCAATCAACCTCCGGATGAACATCTGCATGGCGTATTTTGCATTTTTGATCGTAACTTCATAACCCCGTGGTCCAGCCATTTCGATGCCTGTTAGCTCGCGTGGCTCTTTAGGGGAATCCGTATAGTGAAAAGTAAAGGTATACAGCTCGATCACGTTGGATGGTTTATCTGGGTCTTCGAAAATGTTGAGCTGCAATGCACGAAGCACGTTACGACGCAATGCATCAAAGGCCCCTTTCTCCTGCATAGTCTGTCAGAAACGGAAGATTTAACCTTAGAATCATTGAGACTCACCAACCAGTCAAGAAGTCGATCGACATTGCTACTCCTTCCCCTCCTTAAGACTTTCATTCGTGTTCCGGTCTGCTTTGTCTGCTTTGGTTGACTCAGTCCTGCCGCATAATCATCATAGGCCCAGTGGGCGTTGCTTGTCTCGTAGAACTGATCATCGAAGCATTTTTCGTCAAACAGGCTTCTGAGATATGAGAGGCAGCTGATCTAAGAGGTATGTATCAGTTGACGTTGCCAAGCCAGGTGAAGGGCCTCACTGAGCCATGAAGGAGCGTCTGCACAACCTCGGTGCTTTGCGTCACACTGATTGCCTGGTCTGTTGATGTGGCAGTCTCCTGCTCGGTTTGAGCGGTTGAGGCAGCAGCAACCTTCGGTTTCGTCGTTTGTGTGCGAGCCATGCTGAAGGTTGAGACAGGACAATGAGCCTCATTAATATGGGAGCCCAACGATGTGAGAGTCAAAGAGGAAAGCCAAGTTGAGAAGCTGTGCATTTGACATTTGGGACCGTCATGCAGATGAGTGGAGCCATCCATGGAAGTGGAAGGAGTCGTCACGTGACCCATATCAGAGGAAGGAACGACCGTTACGGCTTACTGCACACGACGTCACAGCAAAGACGGCCAAGGAAGTTGGATGTACCCGTTAAGAGGGCTGGTCAAAAGTTTGTTGAGCTGCTGTCACGTGGGCTGCCATAGTTGAACCCCTCTCCAGCTGAGAGGCGTTGCCGGCAGTTTGTCACCTGTCACCTGTCAAACCCTTATGGTAACAAAGCGTCCAAATGACGAAGCAGCTCAATAACCTGTGCCTGTCAGCATCGCACAAAAATGATTCTGGACACAAGCATGTTTCTTACATGTGTTGCCCCATTTCTGCATTCAGTGTCGCTGGAGGGTAAACCAAGAACGTCTTCCACCATGACTGCAAACAAGAACCTAGCCTTCAGGTATCTTCAGATCTCGATGTTTGACTTTCATAAGCATAGAGGAAGAAATATTGACCGGTGATATCATATACAAGCCGGAATACGTAAGCTGATAGAGCGAAGAAGTTTGGCCTTCAAATCAGCCAAAATGATTGGTGGAGGTCGCTATCGCAATATATAAATTTTAACACGAGATACTTTCTGCGGATTGCTTGTTCAGCACCGCTGCCTCTGCGAAATTGACGTATTTCTACATACTGAACATTCTCACTTTGTGAAAGTGTGTCGTGATGACAGCAGTACTCTCCCCCTTACGAGGCGTGCCAGGAGAAGTCGGAAGACCCAGGGGGGGACTCGGGAACATGCCTGTAACCAACGTTTGATTTGGCCATTGCCTCCGCCACAGAGAGACGCACATTTTGCTTCTCCCTTGAAGTCGAACACCTGGCACGGAGGATGCACGAAAACAGAAGTAGACGGTGTTTGCGGGCCAGTCTAAGTTGTCAATAGCAATCCCGCCTCGTGCAGCCATAACAGATAGTATTAATGGTGGAGATGGAAACCAAGTGTGAAATGCAGTTCAATATGCGAGCATAAGGTAATGCTACGAGAAGTGTGGAAGTAAATAAGAAGCTGAAACGCTTCCGGCCGTGGGTTTTCCTAATATCTCGCTCGCATGATGAACGTGCTGTCAAAGGGAGGCTGATAATAGAAGTGGCAGGTGCTAGGCGTGATTTGGGGTTCGCTTTTCGCTTGAGCCGACCACCTTCTTTCCGCCGGCGACTTCTTCCCCACACCTCACATTCACCCTCCTCCACGACGCCTCCACAGAAATCTCCCCTCCGGTCCAGCCGTGTGCTTGTATGGTACCTTCTCTCCCCTCCGGCGCCTTGTCTTTTGGAGCGTTTTTCTTTCCTGCCACCTTCCCCTAATCTCGCCGCTTGTCAGCAGGTCTTTGCCCCAGTGTGACCCAGGTCGCCTCTCTGCTCACAAACGGCCGCCACCTTTCCTCAGACTGTTGAAGCGTACCTTTTTACTTCTTGACTGAACAGATGGTTCTTTGATTTTGGGAACAGCTCTTCGCACGCGCTCACGCCGTGTCATCCTCGCGTCTCGAGGCTCCCCGACCTCCCTCCAACGCCTTCATTGGACACTTCACCTCGTCCACTGAAGGTGAGTGGACCATCGGATTATCTCCGTCGATTGTTTTTACGATCGAGACATAATACCACTACCCCTTTATCTCTGCTGTCCAGCTGTGCAACATGGCCTCACTTCCACCGGCCCTAGGCTGCGAGTCGGGGTCGAAGACTCTGCAAAAACAGATCATGGAGCCCTATGCTACGCTTGGACAGCTGTCTTATGCACCGGCAACTCATACTACAGTTGTGACTACGACTACGACTACGACTACATCGTTCCCCCCGATGTTCATAAATGCTCCCCGGAATCTTAAAGATAGGAACACAAAAGAGTATCCGCTGGCTCATTCTCCAGCCCCCGAGGCTATCCGACGATTCCGCTTTGATTTCGGGGGTACTCAAACCTGCTTTGAGGAAGCTAATGATGTGGAGGAGTCATTGCAAGAGGTACGCTTCATTATGGTCTAGGGACCAGCTTCGCTGCAAATCCCTTTCTGAACATGAAAGGTGAACATTTGGTTCCTGAATCTCATAACTGACATGCGCCCTTAATTAGCACAATAACCTCCATAATGACCTCCGAGCATCTAATGGGAAGATTCGAAAAATACATTCGTTCGACGGTCCACCCGAATTCACAACCCCTAACCGAGTATCACGACCGAAGCTCACCGCTCAAAATGCGCTGGCACGCTCAATATCTGGTCGAAGGAAGCGATCATCATCTCCCCCTTCCATTGCCGAGGCTGCCGAGATTGCAAGCCTACAACGTCGAAGCAAAAAGCCACGGGCCTCGATACACGACTTCAAGATGAAGGGGAATACGCGCCTTGGCTCAAATTTCACGCCCGAGGAGATGGATGAGCCTATTCCGGCGACACCAGACACGGATGCCGGTGGTTCGGGTTCATTCAAGATACCTAGACCAAGGACAAATTCGAGACGGGCAAATCTGCGATCGTCTGCTCAGCAAAGCCACCGCCAGGGATCATCTGGTTCATGGCAGCTCCAGCAATCATTATCAGCAACTCCAACCGCTGACACCAGTTTCTTCGGTACATTGCAAGCGGCTGGTCAGCCGAATGTCTCGCGCGACCATCCATTCTCTACTTCTGTAGTGGACGGTCCGGGAATATCTGCGACACCTCCTATTGCAGAAACGGATTTGGAGCCCATTGGGCCCTTCACGGTTGACGATGGTTCGTTCGCTCAAGCAGCACGACCAACTCCCCTGGACACTGTATCTGCACAAGACGCTAGTTTGCCGAGCCCTAGTTTATCACCAATTACTGCGGCTGCAACTCTTGCGCAACAGACTAATCTAGGAGCGTCCTTCGCAGGTGAAGACGGCGATGACGACGCAAACGAAGTATCCAGCCTGGATATCTCCCAAAGCAACTCCATTGACAGCGCTAGGATGATGAAGGGTCATGGGGCATCCCCGCTACCAGCGAAGAGGATTGAGCTTCCAGACTACAAGGATGGCGCAGGCCCGAATCCACAGTTGCCAACGCCTACTATAATGGGGATCCCTACCATGTTGGAGACTTTCGACGCCATGCCCGAGAAGATGAAGACGTATATCATGTTTCACCTCCTTCGCAGGTGCACCAAACCTACTCTACACTTTGTCGCTGACGTCGTCAACCCGGCACTGAAATGCGATTTCATTGGTTTGCTTCCTCTCGAGTTGAGTTTGAACATCGTTAAGTACTTGGACGTCAAGAGCATGTGCAATGCCGCACAGGTGTCAAAGAAATGGAGGCATGTCATTGATACAGATGAGACGGCTTGGAAGGATCTGTTGGAGGAAGATGGATACAGCTTGCCTGAAGGAGAGCTGGAGCGTGCAGTGAAGGAGGGATGGGGATGGCAATATCCGCACTCGTCAGAAAGCTTTGAGCGTGACCTGCGGGCCCTCTCTTACAACGCGAAATCAGACGGTGAGAATTCTCCTGGTTCTTCTGGTTCCAGTGTTATTGGCGGTTATATTGACAACGAAGGAGCGGCGATGAGGTTGTCATCAGGACGTCCTAAGAGGAAAGCCGTTGGTAAGCATGGAGCGTCGAAGAAGCTGCGCAGAAAGGGTCCATCAACCTCGAAATTACAAACGCCGATGTTTTCCCGTACTGTTGGTCTTCACCAGGGCCCGATTGCGATCGCAGAAGTTGCGGCTGCAGCGATCCCAAGCCCCAACATCGGCCTACCGAGCCTGCGGGGTATGCACCTTTTCAAATCGCTATATCAACGGCATCATCTCATCCGAAAGAGCTGGATGGAAGAGGACACGAGACCAAAGCATATCGCATTCCGGGCGCACCAACGACACGTCGTAACATGTCTTCAGTTCGACACGGACAAGATCCTAACTGGGAGCGATGACACCAATATCAATGTCTACGATACGAAAACTGGGGCTCTGCGCAGTCGGCTCGAGGGACATGAAGGAGGTGTTTGGGCTCTGCAGTACGAAGGGAATACTTTGGTCTCTGGCTCTACTGATCGCTCCGTGCGAGTGTGGGACATCGAGAAAGGGAAGTGCACGCAGGTGTTCCAAGGTCACACCTCGACAGTAAGGTGCCTTGTCATCCTGAAGCCCATGCAGATTGGAGAAACCATTGATGGACAGCCAATCGTGATGCCAAAGGAGCCTCTGATTATCACCGGCTCGCGAGACTCAACCCTACGTGTCTGGAAGCTCCCTCAAGCTGGTGACCGCAGCATTATGCAGACCGGGCCTCCGGCAAACGACCATGACAACCCGTACTTCATTCGTGCTCTGACTGGACACCATCATTCTGTGCGCGCAATCGCTGCTCATGGTGACACTCTTGTCAGTGGCAGCTACGATTGCACTGTACGTGTATGGAAGATCTCTACGGGCGAAGTCCTGCATCGACTTCAAGGTCATTCCCAGAAAGTCTACAGCGTTGTTCTAGACCACGCCCGAAATCGTTGCATCAGTGGCTCGATGGACAATCTTGTCAAAGTTTGGTCACTCGAGACCGGAGCCTGTCTCTTCAACCTAGAGGGACATACATCACTTGTTGGCCTCTTGGACTTGAGCCACGAACGACTTGTTTCCGCAGCCGCCGACTCAACACTGCGCATTTGGGACCCAGAAAATGGACAGTGCAAAAGTACTCTGTGTGCTCACACGGGTGCTATTACATGCTTTCAACACGATGGACAAAAAGTCATTTCCGGCTCGGATCGCACCCTGAAGATGTGGAATGTCCGAACCGGGGAGTTTGTGAAGGATCTGTTGACGGATCTGAGTGGCGTCTGGCAGGTCAAGTTCAACGAACGACGATGTGTGGCCGCTGTCCAGCGGAACAATATGACGTATATTGAGGTAAGATCTTCTCACATATACACTCTTTTGTGTATCAGCCATGACACTAATGCATCTACAGGTGCTAGACTTTGGCGCTTCCCGCGACGGCGTCCCCGCCGATCAACGAGGTCGCAGAATCGTCGTCAATTCAAAAGGCCACGAGACCGAGGATATGGACGATACCATTGAGGCAGAGCCTGTTTAACCACTCCTGGCCTTTAAAAGTTTCCAACATGCACCGATTATCTCTTTCCGAACAATTCTTGAAAAGTAATACCCCTTTACGCGATTTCCGAGTATATTGGGCGAAGAGTCCTCATGAATGCCAATGGTGACCTGGCGACTTCACGATATGGCGTGCACGGTTTCACGAAAGACGATATGGTGAGGCTTTCAAGCATATTTTTTTTTTGACTCTGCTTGCTTCAATGGCGTAACAAGCACTTTTCTTTGATTTTTGATTATGATGGGACTGTGTCGAATATACCTAGTACCCGATGGCGTTTTGGAAGGAGGTTCACATTGCATACTTAGAGGCGTTCAATTCCCTGCCTACCAAAGGGTCATTTTAGTGCACCATGCGCATGTCTTCAGACATATTCAAGCTGTAGCGGATAGGGGGAGCTGTCCAAAGCGAGTGAATAAAATGAAGTTAACAATACCTTTCTCATGTCTGCTGTAGCAATGTGATCCACCGTGAAGAACGACAACAGTGGAAAGCATGGAGCAGTGAAACGCCACTTGCCCCGCCACAGGTTGCCACAATGCGTATGAAATCACAAGCAAACGGAATGCTATCGAACACTCAACTCTACACATTTCCACAACCCTGCCTCAACTGAACATTGCACATTCTCTGGAAATGCATGACCCCGATCACAAATTCCTCAACTGTCCTGATGCCAGCCTATTTCTTCCATATTACCTTTGAGCTCTACGCATCACGCTCCTCTCTAGAGACAACTTACACCCCACCTTCATTGACCGACATCTTCAAGTCGGAGCTACCTATCCATAGACGCACTTCCTGGTCCTCATTTGCGCCATCCTCGCGAAACTACAAACCACTTAAGCCCGTTGCCTCTAGCAGCGACGTAGCTCACCTTACAGGCCCCCACGAACGACCGTCGACCTCTAGAAGACTTAGTCACCGCAGTAGACCGTCCTTCACCGAGCACCACGATAGCCCAGTGCCTGTAATAAAACCTGCCACTGGACTGGCACACAGGCGTACGCAGAGCTTTGCTCCCAAAGATTGGAGGTTTGATACTATCTCCATCCAAAGCATCGACATGAATCCCAGCTCCGTCGACGAGAACAATAGGCCACGAACTAAGTCGTTGAAGCACCCTTCTCATGCACCGGGCTCAGGGGGGTTGGCGACAAAAGGCAAATTCATACCCTCGGATCTAAAGGATACCAACGTGGGGTGGGGAGTAGTTCATTTGTATCGAGATAGACAAGAAACACCATGCCTGTACAATGAGGCAACATCTAGAAAAAGCTCCAGCGAAGGAGCAAGCAAAGAGTTTAACGAGGAGGATTGCACTACGTTGTGTATTCTAGCTGTTCCTTCATACATGACACCTTCAGACTTTCTAGGTTTCGTAGGGGAGCAGACGAGGGAGGAAGTCAGCCATTTCCGGCTTATTAAAACGAGTCGCGCAAACAAGTACATGGTGTTGATGAAGTTCCGGGAAGCGAAGAAAGCACGGGGATGGAGGAAAGAATGGAATGGCAAGACATTCAACAGCATGGAGGTGAGTTTCTTCCTTCGACATGATATACAGGCATTTGCTAATGTACTCTCCAGCCAGAGTACTGTCATGTCGTCTTCGTCAAATCAATACACTTCCTAACCGCAGACTCAAATCGCGACCCGTCAAGCTATCCAGACCTCACAAATGACCCTTTCAGACCCGCCCCCGCAAACCAACCCACTGCTTCCCTCCCCTCAAGCGTCTCCTCTCCCGTCGAACCACACTCTCTCCCTTCATCCCTCACCACAAAACCCCTTGCACCACCCACCCCTTCTCTCGTCGAACTTCCAACTTGCCCCGTCTGCCTAGAACGCATGGACGAAACCACCGGCCTTCTCACGATCCTATGTCAACACGTCTTCCACTGCGCATGTCTCGAAAAATGGCGAGGAAGCGGGTGTCCCGTCTGCCGCTACACGCAAAACGACGCGCTAGCCGGACTCCGGGGTTCCGACGGCGACGCCCCAGAAAACGAATGCAGCGTCTGCGGCTCCACCGCAAACCTCTGGATATGCTTAATATGCGGCAACATTGGCTGTGGCCGCTACGATTCAGCGCACGCATTCGCTCATTACGAGGCTACGTCGCATACTTACGCTATGGATGTAGTCACGCAACATGTCTGGGATTATGCCGGCGATGGATATGTGCATCGATTGATTCAGAACAAGGCAGACGGGAAGTTGGTAGATCTACCCGCGCCTACGCAGCCTAGTCTCTCTTTCAATTCGAATTCCATGACGGGATATGCATCGGATACAGTTCCGCGCGAGAAGCTGGATAATATGGGGATGGAATATGCGTATCTGCTGACCTCACAGCTCGAATCGCAGCGCGCGTATTTCGAAGAACAGGTTGAGCGTGCGGCGGATAAAGCAGCGAAGGCAGCATCTTCGGCTGATGAGGCGGTGCGTACCGCGTCGCAGCTTTCACAACAGCTTTCATCGCTCCAGGTACAGTATCAGGAGGCTCAGTCTTCGATCAAGGATCTAGAAAAGGACGCAGCCCGTCAAGCACAGCGCGCTACCTCTGCCCAAGGACTCGCCCGCAAACTAACAAAGCAATATAAAGAAGAGCAAACGATGAACGAGTCCCTAATGACGCGCATCACGTTCTTAGAAAAGAAGGCTGAGGAAGCAGAGAAGAAGGTCAAAGAGGTGGAGGCTCAGAAAGCGGATCTAGAGGAACAGAATAGGGATTTGAGTTTCTTTATTAGTGGACAGGAGAAATTGAAGGAGATGCAGGGGAATGAGATTATGGGGTTGGAGAAGGGGGAAGTGCAGAGTGGGTATGTGGAGGTTGCGCCGGAGGAGAAGAGGGGACGGAGGAAGGGGAAGGGGAAAAAGACGTGAGTGAGAGGGGGGAGACGGGATGTATGATATGCATGCAAAAAAACTGGAGTTTTTGGCTTCAAGAGCAAGCGTTCTTTATTGATACCCCGAATATGGACACGATAGACAGGTTGACCCAAGCGTTTAAGGGGCGAAAATATAATACGTTCATTTAATGACCTGGGTTCATATCACTGGTCTTTATTCACAATTTGGCCTAATAAACAATCCACTTCAAATCCCTCACTGATGAACGTTATAAGCCAGGAGTTGTGTTCGCGGGTATAAGGCTGTTGCATGAGCTTGACCCATTCACTCTTCAGTGCTCATTCCACTATGTAGTTTCGCGTCAACTGTGTCTGTTGGATGGCTGGATGGGATCAATAGTGGTGAGTTGGATCAACAATAGCATGTCCCGTGGGTCTGATCAACTGTGAGTGAACGAGCCATATATAACGCATCTTCTTCCGTCAAGACAAAGTTCCCACATATCTTCTCCAGGCACTCCATTGACATCACCACAAACTCACAGTCAAAAAGAATTTAACGATAACCAAAAGTATTCATTCGACATTATGGATAAACTATGTCCACAAGGATCTCATAAGCCGCCATGTCTTGCCAGCACATACGTCCGTTGCATCATGCATCGTCAGTCATTACAACCCCCGTCGTCGCAAAATGGTTGGAAAGAAATAAAATCAAAAAAGAACAAACTCCCCTCGAACCCAAAGCCCAAATCCCCAACCTCTTCGCCCATGCCAAAGAGTAAACAAGAAGCCCATATAAAAAATCCAATCTTCTAGTTTCAGGACAAACCCACCTCGACTCATCGACAATATTCGAACGACACCCCACCCCCCCTATTGAGTTCAAGCCAACACTCTCGATCCAACTCTTCAGGAAAGCGTCTTGAACATCAGATTGTGCCCATATGCAAAACTTGATGATTTCCATGTTGATAGGTATGCGTCTCATCATCGATTTAAATCCAACCACTGTGTCTGTGTCCAGGGATAAAATGGGCGTCATCAATCTGATCAAATCCAATCGTCTACCTTACTCGCACCACCAGCCTTTTTCTCAAACTTCATATCCAAGCCCAACCCCAGGCCCAAATCCATCTTAGGGGCCTGAATCTGCGGCGCCTTCTCTAACTTCTTGGGACACTTATTCGGGCTCTTGACGGGGCTACCTGGAGGCTTTCCGTCACTAGGACCCATGCGGACGGGCTTGATGTCCCAGTCGTCTTCCAATGCTGCGGCGATCCAGACCTTAACTGCATCATGGACAGCGCCGTAGTATTTCGGGTTGCAGGCTCGGAGATGTCCCATCAGTTTTTCGAAGCCCGAGGCTTTGAATTCGGAGCGGAGGGCGTTTCGGGCGTCCTTTGCTGGAAAGCTAGCGAGAAGACCGTTCAGAAGGTCTAGGTGCGTAGCGATATAGTTGGTGGCGTCCCACTCTACGCCGCCAACATAAGGAGCTGCGGGAACGATGGCACGAGGACCAGGGAAGTGGGTCTTTGCGTAAGACTTTGGTTCTGCATCTGGAGACGCTTGTGGTAATGGGATAACGTTAAGATGGTGAATGAAGATCCAAAACACTTCCTTAGTAACGTTGGTGATTTCCTTGCACCATACTTGGTACGGGCGAGGTTGATGCATCTGAAGAATGAACGGGACTGTGGACGATTCCTTCTCCTTGACGGGGTCCTTGATGTACTTCAATAATTCGGCTGCGCGAGAGTGAAGCTCGCTCTCCAGTGCGGAAGACAGATGGGCGAAAAGGAGTTGGATAATAAGCTCGCGTGTGGTGAACTCACTGGGGCCTTTATGCTCCTCATCGAACAGCATGGCGAGTAAGGCGGGGAACAGTGTCGGCGCAATCTCCGCAAGTTGTTTGAGAGCCGAATCTGCAGTGCAAAGACCTTTGAGACATCGAAGTACTTCGTGAAGCAGTGTGTCTTCATGCTCTTCGCGCCATTCAACGTCCATAATGCGATGGAGCAAACCAACCAGCTCGGTCATTCCATCCTCTTGCATGAATGTATCGACCCATTCTACCGTCTCGTTTCGAAGCAACAGTCGTAGCTTGTGTAGCTTTCCAACCTCCACGTCCTGAGGCTTCAAGGTTTTCTTCAGGTATGTGACAAATTCACCAGGTATCGCAGCCTTCGGACCTTTTGAGAAGATCGAAGATTTCTGAGACCCATTGGAAACCAAGGATCTTGAGGAAGGAGACTTAGGGATTGGATTCGACTTGGATGACTTTCTATCATTCGCAACACTCTCCGGTTTTTGCTTCTTGGTGGGAGAATCGCTCTTGCTGAATGTGAAGGTCCTGCTGCGTGGTCGGCTACGTTTCGTAGAGCTAGCTGAGACGGTTGGATCTAGGGGCACGGTCTCTTCGCCATCTGATCCATTCCGGGACTTAGACGATCGGCTCAGAGTTGACTTTGTTGACTTCTTCCCAGTGATATCACCAATCGATGAATGCGCAGATGTTGCTCTTGACCCTGATTGCGGCGTATCGAGCTTGTGTGTACGGACAAAATCAGCTTTAACCTCCAACTTGAGAGTACGCATTTGTGCACGCTGGTGCTGGGGGATGTTTCTTGACTCCTATATAGCTTGTTAGAACTAGAGAGAGTTCAGCGTTTAGAAGAGGAAACTCACAAGCACAGCTTCAAATTCTGCATCTACAACTCGCGGATCGAGTTTGACTGGCCCTCCGATACTAGCTTCGGCCTCCTTAGCTTTACCGTTGAAAGCCGCCACAGCAGCCATCACTCGGTTTCCTTTCTTAGCAACGTTTGCGCTTTGTGTAGCTGCAGCTTCCTTTGATTTGTGTCCATCAGAACTGGTACGTCTCAACATCGATCTGGTTGTAACTCCTCTTGACTGCACATCATCCTTCGACCAAGTTTCATTGCCCTTGGTAGCGGAAAGCGGAGCTCGATCATTGCTCATCTTGCGGGAAAGGGTTTCGAGGAAAGATGTCGTCGAAGAAGTTTTGGGTAGCACCGTGGACTTCGGTCTCTCCTTAGTGTTAGTCCGTTTTTGCAAGGAGGGTTGGCCGTAGTCGAAGAAGTTTCGTTGTTTCGAGGGGGAGTATTCAGTTGGCGTATACAGCGCGATTTCTTGTTCGATGCTTCGGCGGTCGTTGAGAGGTACCTTGCTTGTCGTAGTGATCTCCTGGAAAGGTTGGTTGCTGAACTCGGCCCAGATAGGAGTGTAAGTTGGAGCGGAGGGATTAGCAGAGCTCGGAGGTGTGGTGTTCTCTTTGTCTCTCGGCGTCTTCTTTCCTTCTTTGGATGGCTTCGAATTCTGGAACATGGAAGCGAGTTTGGTAGAAGACTTCACCTTCTTTGGTCTCTCAGCCACCCTGGTCTCCTCCCGTGTCCGGCTCGGCTCCCTTGATTGTTCCTCCCTGCTCCTGTCCCTGTCCATACCTAACGACCGCAGTGAGACTGAGCTCAATGTTTTTTTGTGCAGGCCCTTTGAAGATCTTTCTCTGGTATCTTGAGACTTTCGCGGGGATGGGGAATTGCTAGGAGGGTTTTTCTGCCTGGCTATGGGCCGCTGTTGGCTGTGCGGATGGTCTAATGGGAGTAATGGCGTTGATTTGGGAATGTTGGCGGGATTGTAAGGCCGGTTGTTGTCTGGCTGGTTATCCTTTAGAGCAGCTCCCTCAGAAGGCGAACGCCTGTGGTTCTTCGGTACAATAATAGACTTGAGGACGGAAGACGACTTGTTCCGCCTATGACTTCGACGGTCGACGGCAGGACTCGTCGCGGCCATTGAAGCCATTTCAACAGTAGGAATGGGAAACTGAGGCCGGGGATGCAGGGCACCGCCCAAGTAAGAAACCAAAAACGTGTTTTGGCTATAATAGAAAGCTGAAGTGCATTATAGTAGAAGGCGAAGGGGTTGATGAATGGTCGCTGATTCCAAACCTCCGCATCCAAACAAACCCATGTAGGCCGGTCGCCTAGCAACCCAGCGCATCCGTGCGCGACTCCACGTGATCGCGAATTCACTGTCGGCTGAACTTTGAAGGAACGCAGAACAGCACCTGAGCTAGAAGTATGCGATATATAATGCTAGAATTACAAGCGCATCCAGATAATTCTATGGCTGTGGACCTACAGCCCTCTCTTCTTGCATCTCATCTCTGAACTGCAGATTCCGTCCACCTTTCGCATCGCAGATTGCTTATAAACATGTGTTGCATCGCTTTCATATTGTACCACAGATATACAAGCCTTATCATCCCAGCTTCACAATTATCGTCTATACTCAAGCTCCAGCTTAAACTAGGAAGCCGCCCAGTGTCAGCTTTCTATCCCTGCTAGAGCTCCCATGCGGGCGAGCTCTTCTCATAACCTTCCCGCCAATGGAGGGACCACTCTCATCTCTATAGCCAGAAGTACCTACACACACGCCCTTTCCGCAGCACGTGTCCACCACATAAATTAAACCTACATCACAATCTGCTGTAACTGCGCATACATCAAGATCCTCGCAGATTAGGTCGCCATCCGCACACATTCTACTTCCACCCTCTTCGGCCGCACAGATACAGGTGCTATTTGCCGGTCCACATGTGCTAAAGGCACCACACGCCGCATCAGCACATGTTTTATGGGTGCAGGCTCCATTCGTGCACGTCGATCCAGACGGACACGTAACGTCGCATCCCCCGCAATTGAATGGATCACTTGTTGGCTTGGAGCAGGTATCATTGCAAAGCTCTACAAATGGGGCATCACATGTCGTAGTGGGCGATGGCGTCGTGAAGGTTGACGTAGCGTTTTGTGAAGACTGGGGTTGAGATCGTGCTTGTCTCGTTTGCAGGGAACATCACCGATGAGGTAAATGTCTCGTTTAGAGCAACCGTCGTCGGTGGAGTGAATATTGGCCCAGTGTATAGAGAAGTTAAACTGCTTGTATTTACGTACGGTGGGCTTGTTAAGTAGCCAGAGGTTGACTGAGGTGGAATGTTAGCCACTGAGCTTGTGGTTAATTCTGGAAAAGGGGTCTCAGATGAGATGCTGGAAGGTTCGGAAGTTGCGGTAGCGGTAGGCGGAGTCAACGTTAATACCGTTGTAGAGCCCGTCGTCCCCAGAGTTAAGGTGATACTGATAAGATTATAACTGCTTGTCGAAGAGGGTGTGGTGTTCAGGGTCGCCGAGAAAGACGTAACGTTCCAGGTCATTATGGGAGACGTAGAGTTTGAGAAAGAAGTACCTGGAACAGAATATGTAGAACTTGTGCTTCTAGGGGTTGACATTGTGCAAGGCAGAACCGTGATATCTGTGACCGTACTAGGTACAGTCCGCGTGATAGTCCAGTAGCAGTCAGCAGTCAAATTTGCGCAAAGCATCCCTATAAATCCACTTACGGCGCGGTGGTCATGACTGCGGAGGTGACCCCCAAGTAGGAACAAGTACTGAAGTATCGCGAATCCGCTGCACATGCGCTCGTAGCGTAGAATGGGATGGCCGTCACAGTTGTCGTTTCTTCTACAGTAGTGGAAATGACTTGAGGAATAGGGGTTCTTTTCGCTATTCCCGTGCTTAGACTGACCGGCGCGCTTGTTAGGTTTGAGGGGTGGGAAGACCGTTGCATAAGTCAGGTTCAAGCGTTGCTGTAGGGTAGAAAGTAATAGTAGTTGTAATGGGCATGTGCAACATTTCATTAGCAGAAATAGATAAAGGGGAATGGACTGGCGGCCATACACCTGGTCGACTAAGATAGAAGCTGTCATGTAATTCACATAGTCACTAGTTCTATTGGAAAGACGGTCAAGGCCTCTTGTTGTTCCATTGACTGCTCGAAGGCAGTTGTCTCGGTAACATTCTTGCCTCTTTTCAATGACAGATACGAGAGCAACTGAGCCAAGAAAAAAAGGGAGAACGGAAAAGAGCTTCATAATGACGATAGTTGCCGTCTTTCACAGATATTGCTCAAATGTCCGTACAGCCCTTGAGTGGAAACGCTACCTTTTATAATACGTTTTAACAACGGTGTCTGTGTGCTCAACGTCCGGAATCTTGAACGAGAATATTGTTTGAGGACAAGTTTCTCCATAAGAATTAGCAAAAAGCTATTGGTGTACTTGCAAAACTTGGTGCCCAGTTCGTTTAGTCGAACGATCCGTGGCCTGAGCTGAGGGATGATGATGTTTCTCATGAAATGGAGCATGTGAGGTCTTGTGGAGAGACGCGTCCATCACTATCAGGCATCCAGAACGGATTATGGCGTAGAATTCTGACATTTAGAGATAACGGGAAGCGGCAGAATCTGTCATGAGATAGCTCGCATGGAGAGAGTTGTAAACGCTTGACGCCCAGGTGCCGCAATTATGGGAGACTTGATAGGGACCATAAAGTGGACGACAGTGTGACAGCTAATTTCCCACGCACAGCATACTGTAATACCGTCTTGGAGTAGATCGGCATAATCGATACCCTCGGCATGTGACCGTAACGCAGGTCCCAATCCCTCGAATAGCTGGGTAGAAATAAGGCTGAGACCCTTGTGTCAGTTGGTGCTTCAACTTGGTCGTACCCGGTATCCATGGGTGCTCTAAGCAGCGCCGGTGAGCGCGATGCTGGAAAGGCTGCATCGAGACTGAACAACAACCCAAGGATAGGAAAGGGCAAGGGCTGACGCAACACTAGTCATGGTAGAAAATTTCGAAGACGATGCTGGCTTTGGAAGTGTCTGTTTCTCCGCAGAAACCACATGCATCAGTGCCATCGTCAACACCCTTACAGGAGATTATGCAACCAAACATTCTAGATCAGGACGCCTCATAACTCGATACTTGCCGTGCTTTTCACCAGTAAGCTGAATATACAGGAGGTTCATGTCTCTCCAGATTAAGAAGAGCCTAGGTTAGAAGCCTTGAAAAACAGCTCGCCACATCCAGCGGTATGAGGCGCTTTATTGGGAAACAAAGGATTGGGAACACACATACACAGGGCCACACGAGTAACACAACATGAAGTGTAGCATTATAGGATGGATTCAACGACACAAATGTTTAATAAACCATTTTTGAAGGCGGAGAGGGATATTTCTTCGAAAGTACGTCGCAGTTGGACCTCGGACATAGGCTGGCCATGACCTATATCATTTATACATTTGTGCGTCAATTCAGAACAGCCAGAAGAGTGACATACCTAGGTACACTAGTAGTCCTTGTAAGAAGAGACCCTGCCAAACACTTGCTTCTATATTTCTGGGTCGCTTGTAGGCAGCGATGACTGTTGATGCCGCCCGTACATCAGACGATCGAGACCTGACAGCATTGATAGTCGCAATATTGTAAAACCCCAACAGAGATTGAATATTCCCAAAAGGGCATTAGCGGCGTACGAGAAATTGATGATAGCTAGGGAAGATTTGGAAGTGCCAAGCTTTTTAAGAAGTATAGTTTAGGCAGGTGGAAGAAAATTGGCAAACAGTATTCCCTGGATAAGGGCATACAAAACCATCCAACGAATTATAGACTGTAATAGTGTTTGCCTCTTTCCTTGGCGTTGCAATGTCTCTCGATTCGTGAGCCATTTTGCAATAACCAGGTACCAGATGGGATACCCTGAGGATAGGCGATTGATAATCTGAACATGAAAATTGGTGGCAGCTGTAACTGCAAGAACGATCTGTGGCAGTGCTAGCTGGGGGAACCTGCAGCATCTAGCCTCGCTCGTTCTAAACTGCTTTGCAGAACTATCTTGCGGGGTGGCGAGGGGCTCGGTTGCTTGCTGTCGGAACAGGTCACACAGAACTGTAGCACTAGAGTAGAACAGTAGCCACAGCATCGGTGCTGCAATGAGAAACAGGGGGATGTTGGACAGATTCCAGTATCGGAGAAACCCCAGGTTCCTGGTAATGTATTAGACGATAGCGGAAGCACATGAAGGCTAACGACTCACCAGTAGTTGCTTTGTACCCAGGAGTATATACTCGGTACCGTGTCAGAGCACCAAGGCCTAATCTCACTGGAACTATTCATTGAGCAGTACTCTTTGTACGCCAACAATTGTGGACTGATGAATCCGACAGCAATGAGAATGCCAGCAATCGAAGTAACCACAATCCTTCGGAGCTGAGTGAAGTTCCAGCGGGCAGTCAAGATTGATGGTAGCTGACATACAACATCGTAAAGGAGGATTAGACCGCTCAACAAGCCATTGCTCCGGATCAGGGTTGCGATGGCGAATAGCAAACCAGATCCTAGCATGTAACCATCTTGCTGAATGCCCCAAGACACCACAGATATCTCAGAGCTCTTGGAACGTACATAGAGCAGCATTCCTAAAAAATTGAGTGTCGAAAAAGGAGCTTCGGTGTAGGGTGCACATAGAAAGAGGCCAGCCGGGGACATAATATGTAGGATTGAAGCGAAAAAAGCAAGGCGACCATTTTGCTGGTGGTTTACGATTGCAAGCAGAAGATAATAGAGAACGAAAACAGACAAAATATGGCAGGCATTTGATATAGCGAATCCAGCCCATATAAAATGCTGCAACGAAGGTTCCGTACTTCCCGAGATGTCTATTTAACATTCAGCACATAATATGGACGTTTTCATAAGATCAAAACTTACAGCGTCCTACGACATCCAGTATTCGGGTGTAAGCCCAACTAAAAGCCCACTCTTGTTCGTTTACGTAACCTCGTTGGGCCGTTTTAACGAAGTACAGAGCATCCCATCTCAGTAGACTTAACGTCAAACGGCCGATCGGCTTCATTGATTGAAATTGAAAATGCCGGTGCCCGGGGATAAGATCGTTGCTGAGCATAATGAGGCCTGATGTATCATAACCTGGACCAGGGCAAAGTGCTGCGAGAGTCAACAGTATGGCTTTCCATGCCAGAAACATCAGGAAGAGAGACTTAATTGGGCTCTCAAGTAGCCGGTGCAGATACTGAGGGTTGGCGTTCATTTTGGGATGTGTAGCTTGCCCGCATCGCTGGAATGAAGTGATGGAGAAGGTGCATGTTCAGGGGTGCACGTGGATTGGCTAATGGAAGATTTTCGGAAAAGAGTAGCACCGAGGCCGCACCCGAAACCCCACAAACTTTTACTCCAGCGCACAAACTTCAGACTTGATTCTTGGGCAGCCCCAATCTCGTCGTCCGCCAACAAACACACGGTAAGCTTTCCCTTCCCAATCTAATATACTCTACAGCAGCTCTATCGTATGTTTCCATTTTTTGGAATATGTCGATATTGAGATGGCTAGGGCCCGGAATGAGCAATGTCTTCCAGCTCTTAGAGACACAGAACCTCCTTGGTGAATGAATTCGCTGATGGTTTCTGTTCTCAATGACAGCCTCGACAAATAAAATGCCACCAAAATCCAAGAAAGCGGCACCCGCGCCATTCCCTCAGGGAAAAGCCGGTGTAAAGAAGTCAGCAAAGGTATGTCACAATTTACGAAATCGCCAACCATCCAATACCTTCAATATCAAATGCGCGTCAACATAGGTCCTAACAGACAGAATAGAACCCCCTCATCGAGAAACGACCCCGAAACTATGGCATCGGCCAGGATATCCAACCTGCCCGTAACCTCTCCCGCATGGTCCGATGGCCCGCCTACGTACGACTCCAGCGACAAAAGAAGATCCTCAACCTACGACTGAAGGTGCCGCCATCAATCGCTCAGTTCCAGCATGTTCTTGACCGAAACAGTAAGGCAGACATAAATGCAAGGGGAAGAAGTGCACATTGCTGACGATACTTAGCTGCCGCCCAGGCCTTCAAGCTTCTCAACAAGTACCGACCAGAGACCAAGGCTGAGAAGAAAGAGCGCTTGACGAAGGAAGCCACCGCCATCAATGAGGGAAAGAAGAAGGAGGATGTCAGCAAGAAACCATACACGGTGAAGTACGGTCTGAACCACGTGGTTGGACTTATTGAGAACAAGAAGGCATCCCTGGTCCTGATCCCCAATGATGTTGACCCTATTGAGTTGGTCATCTTTCTCCCTGCGCTCTGCCGCAAAATGGGCATTCCCTACGCCATCATCAAGGGTAAGGCCAGGCTCGGCACCGTTGTCCACCACAAGGTAAGATAATTGCCGACCTTATCCTTTTTCATTTCCAAACTAACTTTTCTAGACCGCCGCCGTGCTTGCTTTCACTGAAGTTCGCTCAGAAGACAAGTCAGAGCTCTCTAAGCTCGTCTCCGCCATCAAAGACGGATACCTTGAGAAGCACCAGGATTCGATTCGTCATTGGGGTGGTGGTATCATGGGTGCCAAAGCGAACGCCCGTATGGAGAAGCGGAGGAAGGCGTTGGAGAGTGCTATCAAAATCTAAAGTGATCCAGATGGGGACGGGGTTTTCATGGGCTCTGGCGTGTCTATTCTCTGCAGGTAGCCGGCTTCGAGCAATACCTAGGTGCTTAGGACGACCAAAAAACAGTCAATACAGGGTGGGATCAATCTGAACGATTACTCACAGCTAATAATCTAATCACATTGGCATGGATCGTGATATATATATAGCGATGGGCTGCCGCGCGAGAGACGTAAAAGTGGCATACCAAAAACACCACGGGGGACTTGACTTTACACCGTATCGGGCATCGTCCTCCTGTATTCAAGAACTCTCTTGTAGTATACCCCTTTCTGGCTCTCCTAACCATCCTGTCGGCAACATCACGCCGCGTGCCGAATTTCTGCGAGGGTCCTGTCGGAGGTGCACTTGCTGGTGTGCCGGCTTTGAGGAAGTACCTGCCCCTCCCCCACCAAGAAAACGGTGGAGCTTCCCAACTCTGTCAATGCTTGTCTGCCTGCAACACAGTAAGATCTCCCCACAGAATATGTCCATTGAAATCCAGGAAAGTAGCAAAATGACAACTGATAGTTTTTACAGACGTCCGCTCCTCAAAATCAGACCATAATCCTCCAACATGCCTCTGACGGTACTTTCGGACGGTGATGTGCGAGCATTGCTGCATGGCCTCACAAAAGAGGATATCCTCGATCTGCAGCAGAGTCTAGCAGATGCCCTTCACTATTACAGTACCTCGACGGGAGATGATGCCAATGGGTGTTGCTCGTCGTACCAACCACTGCGAACGGCTCTCAAACGCAGCGACGGTCAGACCACGCTGTTTATGCCAGCATCTAGCAACGACGGACTTGGTGTGAAGATTGTCACACTATCTGGGCCAACAGCAAAGAAGGACGACGCTGCATCTTTGTCGTCTTTCGACGGCTTGTCCTTGTCAACCCAATCGACATCTTCCTCTACAACAGCATTCGATACCCCCCAAGACAGCATTGCGAGTAGTCAGAGCACCACACCAAAAGGTTCGCTCACCCTTCTGGATAAGTATGGTGCGACTCGAGCTCTCGTCAACGCCGAGGAAATCACTGCATTCCGCACTGCTCTTGCCTCGACAATGCTATTCAAGAAGCGGACAAACGTCCACGATGTAGTCGTCTTCGGGGCAGGAAAGCAAGCATACTGGCACATACGTCTCGCACTACTTCTCCGAGGCCCTGAGATCCACCATCTGAATATCATAAACCGATCATTCGAGACTGCTCATAATCTCATCGAGAAGCTGTACCTTCCGCACAAGGAACCCGCCGTCTTCCCAACCATCAACATCCCCACAGCCGAAACAACAGACCTGTCTCGTCCAAAGGTGCAGATCCTGACCCCAGGCCACACGGAATATGAGCGCCTTCTAAAACAAACGATTCGCTCATCGGCGGTCATATTCTGCACAACGCCTTCCCTCTCTCCATTGTTCCCAGCATCCTACCTAACGAATCCAGAAGGCAGGAAAAAGGGAAGGTACATCGCCGCAATCGGAAGCTACAAACCGGACATGGTAGAACTGCACCCGGATATCCTCCGCCAAAACGTCGCGCCGCAACATAGTCACCATCACCACCGGCACGCGCGCCAAGGTGGCGCTATTATCGTCGATAGCCTCGAAGCCTGCATGAAGGAAGCTGGTGAGATCATCCAAGCCGGTCTCGGGGGCCGTGAAATCGTTGAGATCGGCGAATTGTTGATGCTGAAGCGGGATGCAGAGCGGAGGAGGCAGGAGGCGAAAGGGTCGGATCATGAGCTTGATAATAGTGGGGTTGAGCTAGGGCAAGCGAAGAAGGCCAAGGGGACGAATAAGGAGGTGGATGATGCGGAAAAAGGACTAGGTGAGTGGTTGCATAGAGGAAATGTGATTTATAAGAGTGTCGGGTTGGGGTTGATGGATGTGGTTGTCGGGAGTGGTTTGGTGAGGTTAGCGGATGAGAGGGGGTTCGGGACGAGGGTTGAGGAATTTTAGAGGAGTTTGTGAAGTGGTGGCTCTTGCGATTGTGTTGGACATCTGGAAGCATTTGGGCGGCTGTCTGAAAATCGTTCAATCGCTATGGTGGAAGCGTTGGTGAGAAGGCGCAAGCATTGGAGGTTAAGTGAAGCATAACGTCTGTTCTGGGAACGGAGACTCACGTCTCCAATCGCTCTCTCGTCACCACCAAAGCCCGTTAATTCTAGCATCTCATCAAACTTCGTCGCCATCATCCTACCGCAAGTAGAGTTCGTCTTATCCTCCTAGCTCCTGTTTGTATCTTGATCGATAGGTTGAGCATAGTATCACTGTTCATATTCAAAATAGACATCACACAATACTCCTCATGAAAATTTCAAAACAAGGAATCAATGCCTGTGTGTTTATTCTTCCGCTACGCCACCCTATGCAAGTTCCGCCATTAGTCTGAACCTACACTACACGGGAAATGAAAAACCGCAATAGACCCCATCTAAAGCCCATTATAATACACACTCCATGCATCGAAAGTGGATTGCCCTACACCTACACATATGCCTTGCCGAAGGAGCCAGCTCGAGATCCCATCTACGCAAAGTAGCTCTTCCACAACACACCCTCCAGATCCTCCAACTGCTCTGGTTCGAAGGCCTGTCAAGACTCATTAGCATACTATACCATATTAAGAGCGAAGGGAATTAGAATTCGCGAAGGGTGATTTTTTTTACCTTAACGTCAACATGCCAAGTATCCTGCCTCGTCTTCTTAAAATCCGCAAGCACACTCTTCACACTCTTCCCAACCATCCCCGGATCCGCAGCAGCCTTCCTCGCCAGTGTCGCCAACACATCCGGCAACCAACTCGGCGGCGGACTCGTATACGGGAACGCTTGGATCAAAGCTCCCAGCCCCAACACCGCAGCATGACGCGTCAAGATCAACTTGTTGTGCTCTGGCGTAGGCGTACCGGGTATGCGACGTTTCGGTAATGGATTCTTGACGAGCATGTGTGTGAATTCCTGTTTTAGCGATTCGACCATGCGTTCGCGAAGCCCAACGGGAGAGCAGCGTATCATGCCGGAGAGAGTGGTGGCGGCGCCGAGACGCACTTCGAGTTGGACGTCGCCGAGCATGGCGGAGACGCAGTCGAAGAGGGATTGTTGCTGTTGCTCTGACATCAGGAAGAGGCGGCGGAAGTATATTACTTGGATATTTATCAGGATCCGCAGACGCTGATGCCATGATGTTGCCGTGCGCCCGATGCGGATAAGTGCAGCGATGAACTCTTCGTCTTCGCCTTGACGGTGAGGGATATTTGGGAGGTGACGGAAAACGTGGTAGGCGAGGGACTGGAGCTCGGGGTCTTCTTTGATGTCCATCATGTGCAGGAGCTGTTCCATGAAGACGTTCGGGAAAAACTTGACCAGTTGTATGCATTCGTAGGATGAGAGCGTTGAGTCGAGCCACAGGAGGACGGTCTTGCCGCCAGAGGTGTAGGAAGAGGGAGTTTGTTGACCAGCAGGGCGTTCCTGTCGCCATACTTCCAGCCGGTCGAACACCAAGCTAATGGTCGCGGAATATTCAGGCGTTGGCTCGTACGGACGGAGCCCAATAGAGGAAGCGTCTTTCTGCGCCTTGATGAGGCTTTCAACGTCCCTGTATGATTCATGATACCGAGTCCTATAGATACTAGCAATGGTCTGGCCCATTGCTTCACGGACGCCTTTGTATGGGTGGTCTAAATGCTGCATGAAGTCTTCCAGGATGGGCTTTTCCAACTGGAAGTGCCAACCAGCATCGAGAATGCACTGCTGGAGCAACTGAATCTTCGAGCTCTCCTTGAACGCTGCGTTGGAGTCCATATCGAGCCGGAAACCGGCAAGCCAGTCGACAAGAGGCCAACCACGCCGGGGATCTTTCGACTGAAGAACAACATGGAGAAATGTGGTCCAGTATGACGAGTTTTCGGGAGTCAGGCCGTCTTTGAAAATACCGCGAACGATTGGGAAAGCGTACTCCCAGACTTCTGTCCGCTGTTCGTCGCGAAGGTCAGGAGCACAGGAGAGCAACGCACCCATAATCTCAGCTGTGGCCCGATGTTGATGTTTATCACTTCCGTCAGCATAAACAGATTGAGTGAGATCCTTGATATCTTCGAATGTGGCTTCAGTGGTGCCAGAGAAGACCAACTCGAAAGCATGGGTTAGCATTACTGCGCTGGACATGCGGAACCGATCGGCCCCGGAGTCGCGAGGCTCTTGCTTCATGTATGCGAAGTACGTCGAGAACCAATGCCTATCTAGAAGTTTACCAATCTTCTTGCGGATGTCGTTCTCAACGTCATCGTACTGGAGAGGTGGAGCGTTAGGTAGGAAAGCTGGCATGGTCTTAGTCCAAACCAGCCAACCCGGGTAGTCGAAATCAACGTAGTACTTCGCTTCCGGTTGAGCGAAACTGGCCAAATGCTCTTCTGTCCAATTGGGGTCTTCATATCTCGTTTGAACAGTGATCTTGTCTGGAAGTTCCTCCTCTCCGAGCAGGTATTTCTCATAGCTGTGGCCAGTGATCGCTCTAGTCTGGACGAGGGAGAAAAGTCCTACCATTGCTCCGGCATAAAGCCCACGGAGACTCGGATGAGGATCAATGGAACCTTTGGTCACCAGGTCGATCATCTGGTCTGAGGCTATCGAGTCGTATCGCATACCGAGATTGACAATAATGGCGGCAGTCCGACTGACTTTCTTCCAGTGTGCCGTTCTGCCAACTTCGACAAGCTCTTTCGAAAGCTCGGCCTTCTTTCCTTCAATCCGACTCCTCTTCTTCTTGATATAGTCCCGCCTCTTAGTGACTTTCGTTTGCACAACCTCCTCTTCGTCTGAAGTGATGGCGAAAGAGATAGTCTCAACTACGTCTTTGTCTAGTATCACCATTCTTTCTAATGCCTTGCCCATGTCCATGACTTGAAATGTAGCGTTAGATGCAAGTTTCTGTACAGACGGCTTATCGGCTCCGGTGACTTCAATGAAAGCCTTGATCAAAGTTGGAGTAAACCTCCAGTCTCGACTAATGGTCTTTGCCAAGCTACCGAAAAGTAGAGAGAACATGGCTCCTTTGATGCGGGGATAATCGTTCTCACTGACAGCCTTTGTCAACGCATCGAGAAGTGGCGGAATGACGAGTGGACGGGCTCCAAGTACACATTTGACGGCCGATTCATTGGCAGTCTGTGCAGTACGTCGAATTTCGGTGTACAAGGACACGCTAGATTCTGCAAGATCTAGCAATAGCATCTTGTCAAGCTCGGTCTTAGGACGAGGGTTGGCGTTATGGCGTAAGCGCTGAAGGTGGTATACATTGGCGCGACGGACCAACAGAGGTCTCGGGTATTCCTTTCTAAGACCACTGAACTTGAAGGGGTGAACATCGGCAGAGAGAAGCCTCGTTACCCTGTCAAGCACGTGCGCAGATCGCTCGATTCCGACATCGATGAACCAGGATCGGTAAGCGTTGTACAACGAGTTGAAGCATGGAACATCATCCTCCTGCTTATCGATCAAAAACTGGTGCACCTGGTGTAGAGTCTCTCCAACTTGCTGGCGAAGGTCGTGGATGAGCTTGTAGTTCTTCTCGTCCCGCTTTAAAGGATAGCCGGTCTCATACTGGAAGGTAGGCTTCACTTCTTCGTCTTCGGCTTCTCCGAGACCTGCATCGTCGTCAATTCCTTCGGTATCCATTGCGTCTGGGTCCGAACCACAATCCGACTCTGTGGCAATACCGTCATGTACCGGATCAAAAAGCACTGAGATGCCTGAAATAACCAGTCTTAATAAGACTAGATTCCTAGACACCTCATCAGACCAATCCTTGCCAGTACCGTCGCGTTTGATGGGAGGATCGGGCTTAATGAGAGCCATTAAAGCGTTAATCGCGCTCGTGGATTGTGATTCAAACAACCGGACTGCGAAGTCAATCTCTTCTGGGCTCGGTGTATGCCACTTGACGTTTAGTTTCTTCGGGTCTACTAATCTTCCCCAAGAGTTGGTCGTCAGGCCTTTCTCCAGCTCCTCGGGCTCGTAGATGGAGTAGTCAATTGTGTAGGTAACCGTTAGGTTGAGTAAAAGGTGGTGGATAAAGTTGGAGACATGGACAGTTGGGATACCTCTGCACTTCTGTTGCATATATTCGGCGATGTCAAATAGTTCGTCCTTCCAAGCTACCACAGCGTCGCCGACGTGAACCACACACATGCTGAGAAGGCTAATGTTCCAGACCAAGGCACGGTCGCGAGGGAGTACTTCAGAGCCTGTGGTTCGGGTTGAACCAGCGCCGTTGTCATCAATTTCGGTACGGATACCGGCGAGAAGATGAGGAAGTAGACGCTTCAAAGACTTCTCAGGATTGATTTTGACAAGTCCATTGCAGATAAACGCCATGGCATCTCTGGCCTGGTGAATCACATGGTTTGTGACAAAGTTTGCAATCTTGTCCAATGCAATGTCGAACAGCTCTGGGGAAAGGGCGGAAAGTAGTGGCGTAAAAGCTGCCGGAAGGGTGTTGACCACATTTTCCTCAGGGGACCCACTGCGTACTCTTGAGGCATCTGGTAAATTCTCTAACAGGGTGAAGACACGACCAAGGAATGACATGAGGAACTCCGCGAGACCAGTGGTAGAAGACCGCAGTATCATTTCTTCTTCGTGATCACTGAGCTCCTTGTCATAATCGATCTCGACATCACCACCCGCAGCTTCTAACCGTTCGACTTGCTCGGTGATCCATCGTACGGCTAGGCCTGTATCAGTATCGGCTCCTTCCATCGGCGTCGCCATACCATCTTTTGAGGTCACCACATTCGCATCTTTCTTCTCCTGTGTAAGGTCATGGAACGGCACCGTGTAACAGACGCCCTGGATATATGACAGCGTATGCAGAGTCTTCTCTAAATCGTTGGCATCTATACCAGGGAGTGCAAGCCCCAGAACGGTAGTAACGTGGCACCGGTAGCCTTTAGTTCTGGCCATGACTTTTGACAACATATGCAACGCCCGTATCGAGGAAATTGTGCGATGCACCTCGACCAGTCCTTGCATTGCGGGGTAAATTCTCTGAAGGGCTCCGGGTAGGATTAGGTTCGGCTCTAAGTAGGCCAAACTCTGGAGGGTTGATAGTGAGAAGTTCATCGCCGTCCCGCTCTTTGCGAAAATGCCCATGAAGATCACCTCCCGCAAGCATAACACGAAGCGGTGTTTGAGTGCATAGTTAAGCCTTCGGTCTTCGGGGACCTCCATCTCGCCGCTGTGCTCTCGATTCCACCGCATAACAAAGAAGTCAGCTAGGTAGAAAACCAACTGGGAAAGGGTCTTCGTCCAACTCCCAGAGTTTGAAGGGTGGAAGAACGTCTCAACAGCCTGTATCAACCCTTCAAGCTTGCTTAAGACCGAATCTGAGTGTTCCAAGCATGCTGGTGACAGTGACATTACGATCCAACGTGCGATGTGGTGGGCAATAGGATGCTTCCGCTGATCTCGATCGAGCATGACTGCTAAGCCGGCACCTAGGTCCACTGTTCCGCTGTAGGGCGACGTCGCTTGCCCAACAGGTATCTCTAGTAGTCGCAGGACGGCGGTGAAAATTAGCGCAGACTGTTCTCTTGTGAGGATGCCATGTTGTGAGAAGGGGATATGCCCTGCAGACAACGAATCCCTGGCAAGTCTTGAGAAGATATCGACAAAGTGCACATCAAAAAGTTTCGACCGGTTTACTAAGGACCAGAGATGGAAGAATGTAGGGAGGTAATGCTGCGGCTGCAGGTCGACCCTGTCCTCTGCAGCAGGATTCGTTGGAAGCAGTAAGTTGAGCAGCCCCACCACAACGTAAGCACCTTCAGAGAAGGAGGTGCTGAAGTATGGGAGAAACTCGTCGAACATGGCCGGGATATCCTGAGGATCGAAATAGAGCTGTGCAAATGTGCACAGTTTGGTCAGTGTACGTATGTTTCTCTTGACGTTGGGAGGGTGTGATCCTCCGGACTCTGAAGGCAGAACGAATAGTTTTAGTTCTCGGAAGAGAGGTCTCCAGTCCAATATCAAGTCTTTGCCAGGACGAAGATAGTGTTTTCGCCTACTCCAAGTGTTAGCTTCTGCGCAGCAATCCAAGATATTCCTAGGAACCACTCACTTTGTCAAGACCATGAACATGCTCGCAAATCGCTCCGCAACCAGATAGTCCAAACCCGGAGCAAGCGCAAGCTCATAATAGAGCTTCACAAGCTTGACGCGAGTGCTGCGAGGGAGGTCGAACTTAAGGGACAGCCATCCTCGAATCTCCCGAGTCCAATGTACTGCGCCAGGCGCAAAGTCCCCAGCCGATACAGCAATATATAAGTGCTTCAGACATGTGTTCAGATTGTCCTCCCTCTCTGCTTGTCCCTCGGTCTCATACGGTAGGTACTTGAAGTATGGAAACGTCCGCGGACGACTCCGGCTTTGTTTGTCGCCGTCTGAACCATTGACATCGCCGTTCGCCTGGCGCCAATCACCGCCAGGTGAAGTGGCACGAGATATATCGGGCCCAGCGGCTTGATCGAGGGCGCTCATGAGTTGCGATATCCGTTCAGCGCCGGCCATGGTCCGGTATGGAGGCGTGAGAGTTTTGAAACAAGTTTATAGGGTAGAAGAGTAATGCTCGACGGGGCTGGTCATCAAAGGATAGCTAGTGAAGGGGTTGCGGTCGTAAAAGAGGTATCTATATGACTGCTATTAATTAGCATATGTTGTTTCTGCCACGAGAAGGCTGAGTCGAAAGTGAGGAGACATTCACACGACACCAGGCCGACTTATATGCAGCTTAACTTGGCCTTGGAATATAATGCGTTGGACGTACTTGGGCCCTCAGTAGGTTTGATTTTGCTCGTTTATGCTGAATTTAACTCATTCAGCGTGATGGATGAAGGCGGAATACTGGTTCATGTAGGTAGCCGACGCCTCTGGGCCACGACGAAGTTGCTGAGGACCAGGGGAGAAACAGAGGGGAGCTATGACCTATCCTATCGCAGCTACGTATTCCCAGGGCGGCGTGTGAGGCGGAGGACCTGAGTAAACTGCTAGCTGACTAAAATACTTAGGCGAACGATTAGGCCTGGGATCCCAGAGCTCTCCCAGCACAACAGCAATCGATCAGATCACAAAGAAAGAGGTGTTCGGGCTCACTTTTGTGTTTCCTCGAAAACGTGGTCGAGGTTGAAAATAAGGACAATCATTCTGGCGCAGAAACCGGAGGGCGTCCGCCTTTAAAACCGACGGAGGTCCGCCATCCAGGCATTCACGGAAACGCGTAATTCGTTGGAGGCCATCAGTCAGGTAGGCAAATTATCATCTCAGTCACGCTGCAAAGGCGCCTTGGAGTCGCATTTCCTTCTCCTCCACAAGGTTCTCCGACTTCGATCCATTTCCCGCCTTACCACAATCCTAAATTCTTTCTGATCCTTTCCACGCACCTGCGTGAATCTGTTCCGAGTTTGCGGACGGTTACACGAACCACGACACCCTATTGCTCTGCAGCGTCCAAAAGTTCCGAACGTTGTTTCTCCTCCTGCACTCCTACGTGTCATCTGCCGAGAAGCATTGGAGGAGATTCGCCCAGCTAATTAATCTGATTGGCCGTGCCGATCGACCCGCAGTAGGCAGGATGGGGTCTTACTACGATGTCGACGCTATCCTTACTGATGCACAGGTGACCATACTTCCCTTGATATCTACTATTCTCGAGCTTACTGTGCAGTAGAAAGTACCATGTACCTTTGAGCTTACTGTTCCCGGCCTGGGGTATATTGACGGTAACATGGGCGGCGATGTAAGATTTCACTTGTCGCTCTCTTTGGTCACATCGTAACTGTGACTTCAGATGAAGCAGGGATCGAAAGTAGAATTACCTCTCTGGCTTGGGGAAATGCTTGCACTTAGGTACGTTTGCATATTATTAGAATGTCAGTGCTGCCAGTGTCTTACACCCAGTAATAGCCAGAGTCTAAATACATCATCCTTGGTCGCGCTTGACCCTCCCTCTGCCCTGTCCCCGCGAGTCCTAAATGCGTTGAAAGCTGATCCACGGACCGTCGACCTTCGAGCACTTGCTCCGCACTTCTACAACCTGGGGGCCCGAATTCTAGAGCTGTTCGAGGAAGAGGAGATGATAGAAGTTTTGAGCGAGGTCGGTTACCGGAGCCATTCGTTCCCCATCTTTCCGCTCAGAGTGACGTTGCTGACCCCAAGCAGACCTTTAAGGCACGCGCAGCTGTTATAGCAGATCAAGCTCATAACCCACGGGGCGCTCTAGGTGAAGGTGTCGACTTCATGCGAGGACTAGAAGAGAATGAAAGGCAGTGTGAGTTTTAAGGTGTTTAGTCTCAAGATGTTGTCTACGCGGATGCTAACGACGTATGTTCTCAAACTTAGTATTTCGGGCTGCACACGATAGCGCCAAAGCTGTTCGAACTTGGATGGCAGACCTAAAGAAAAAGTAGCACGCTCGAAGAGCGGGTTCCAGTTTGATGCAGTATACCCCACTATCACCAAAATCATAGCAAAAGCGTGACGCAATTTAAGGAGCTGGGGCAACTGCATTACCATAATCAGCTGTATAAGCGTACGGAGCTTGCCCAGCCGAATCCGCTAGTCTCTGTGAAGCCATCCGCACCTGCCTATTAACCATGAAATTACCGAACGAGGCATCCTCCGCACATCAATGTCATTCTTCTAGGTCGAAGCGCCTGTCGAGTTGGCTATCATCTCATTGTTCCTCCTAAATTGCTATTCTGTAGTAGGCTCATTAATTGGTCTGGTGGGTAGCCGAGAAATACCGGGCCATTAAAGATCATCTGTGGGTATGGTCTAGGTGTGTCGCGGTCAGGTTTGGCTGGCCCTTGTGGACTGGCAGATGGAGACGGAGGGCGACGAGTTGCCTTTTCTGGCTGCGACAAAGCTTCCGCAGATTCCACAGGTTCGGCTGAAGCATACGGCTCCTCTGCTTCGGGACGTTTCCCGGGTGCCTTGTGATCGAAGGGACATTTGGGTGGTTGTTGAGCAGTCTCTCCGATCGGTTTGTCTGTTTTCATTGGGAGGGGGGGGGAGGCCGTCGGGGCAGAACCCACAGAAGAGGAGCTTTCGGCATTTGTGTACTTGGCTGGTATGGAGATTCCCCAAGGCCGACTAGGAGACTCTCCGACCCTGATTTCTTTGAGGGGCCGATCAAAATGAGCAGTCCTCGTCTCATCGAGACCACGTTCAGGAGATCCGGATTCTTCTCCTGGCGTGCAGTCCTGCAAGCTTGTGGTGACAGCCTTGGCCCATTTCTTAACCTTCTCGTCTGGTTCAATTTCATCTACTGTATCTTCCACAGCTTCCTCTGGCTCCTTTGGAAGCCATGGCTGATGTTTCATACCTAGACCTTGTATCATACTGACCAGGTTGCCATACTTGGCGTCTAATTGCCGAATACTCTCGGCATTGCTTTGAAATCGCTTGATACATACTTCGTGGCTTCGCGGGATCTCGTGCTTGTGATTTTCGAAATATTTCGCTACATCTTCTGGTGCATGTTGGTCGAGGAATCGAATTGGACAGACTGCAGCCGAGCCCTCTATAGAAGCGGACGGGGAGTCCAGATTGCCACATATTTCAGCTCGGATGGGGTCAGTGAATGATGGCCGCTTAGATCTTCTCCCTCGTAGGCTCATCCGCGAGGTAGAACTTCGCGGTGTGGCAAGGGGACTTTGTCTTCCACTGCCAGACGCAAATGGACACCTGAGCCTGCTGGGAGTGCCAGGCGTTGTGAAATCCTTTTCCATGTGGGACAGGTCTGGATTAGTCTGCATTATTATCGATGATCTGTCCTTGTCCGCCATAGATCCATTCCATATCTTCACACCATCGTTGCTTGCGGGATTCCCTAGGGTTGTTGATGCCTGTTCGGCCTGACGGATCAGAGCTGCTCGGCTTTTCCTTTCTGCATCTTTGCTCTGACCCAGTTGTTCTATCCATTCTGATTGTGGGCGAGAATGTTCAGATGTAACGCGTTCAATGTCTTGGAGAAAGATGAGATGGTCTTGCGATAGGGTGCTGGGCGTAAATCGTTTGAGTAGATCAAGATACTAACCCCAGTCAGTGATTTGACAGCCAGCAAAGTATATACATCAATGACAGAAGAGAACATGGGGGTCAGAGTCAATTTGAAATGTCTGTCAACGCCGCAGTGCAGCTGCAGGTCTAGAGCTAAATTGAATTCATCATGAAAATGGGGCAAGAATAAGGAGAATTGTGTCGGCATTACCTGCTGCTTTGCCCAGGATAACTTGGCCTCCAACTGCCTCTGCTGATCGAATAGCAGTTGGTACTCTCCGCTCAACGCCGCGAAGCCCTCTGATAGCTGCTCCGCCAGCTGGATGACGCTTGGCTGTGACTGGACTGCCATAGTCGAGGTCTCCGACTGCGAGCGGAAGGTCGGTGGCTACGTAAAGCTCGCAGTATTAGGGATGTAGTATCACAAGAGAGATGGCAGGCAGAATGCGGGCATGCTAGACTTGAGAGTCGAAGATGGACGCTGAAGCAAGGGTGTTGGTGTTGCGGATTTCGAGCGTCTGCTTAGCCGCCGTTCCGAGTCACGTGCTGATGAAGATCAGATGCTCCCGCTCTCCGAGAATTCCATTATTGGGCACTTTCTTCAACAATGGGTTATATTCATTTACTGAAATTGGAATTTCTTTAACACCATACCTAGATCTAACCCTACAAAGCTCCTTGTGCTCATAATTTTATAGCTGCAGTAGGTGCTGAAGGTGATCACAGTGATGCAGTTTGTTGTTCTAAAAAAGTGCCATGCTGCCAGGAACGTTCCGAGGTCACCCCAGTCCAGCTTCTCTTCCAACTTTCTTGGAAGCAGGCGCGTCACGGCACTCCGCCTCAACTTTCGCCGGGGCTTGGGACTTACATATATCCAGAGTGGCCAATTCACCACTATTCTTACGAAGCATGTCGCCTGATTCACTGTAATCCATGTCCTTCTTCCTTCTGAACGTACCTTAGACTTTTGCATGTAAATTCGGTCAGCTCGCTTCTCCTTCGTGTACCGCTGCTCCGTTTCCACCATCTCAACAAAATTCCTACACCATGACCGAGTCCCTTCATAACTCGAGAATCCGAACATGGTTCGCATCGTCGCCGCCAGTCATCTGGGGCATTCGACAGCTGCGAGAACTCCTCCTGGGCGCCCTCCGTCAAGGCCCAATTCCGCAACATGTCGCTTTTGTTATGGATGGAAACCGACGCTTTGCTCGAGGCCATCGGCTTGAGACAGTCGAGGGTCACAATCTGGGATTCGAGGCACTGGCCCGGGTACGAACTCCCCCGCCATATTCTTAGTATCTCAATGTCACTGACACGGCGCCAGATTCTCGAAGTCTGCTACAAAACTGGAGTCAAGGTCGTAACGATATATGCCTTCAGCATCGAGAACTTCAAGCGGTCGAAAGCCGAAGTAGACGCTCTGATGGACATGGCCAAGGTGAAATTGGATCAATTGTCCGAGCATGGAGCTTTGCTCGACCGGTACGGTGCTTCCATCCGAATCCTCGGTCAGCGGGACCTTGTGAAGCCAGATGTTCTTGAAGCAATCGACAAAGCTGTTGCGTTAACAGCAGGCAATAAAAAGTACTTCCCCAACTCCGTTTGAGTCGTTGCTGTCCCTAATGCCTCCCTCTAGAGCCATCCTGAATGTTTGCTTCCCTTACACATCGCGGGACGAGATAACAACTGCCGTCAAGAAGACGGTTCTTCAATATAGTAAACCGATCGGGAGTCGTCCCCCACCATCGAGGCGCCCTTTCTCAGAAACACACATAACCCGGAATCTTCGGGCGCGAATGCTCACTGTTGTCCCAGAGGAGATGTCAGAAAAGTCAGAGTCACGCTCCACATCTCCATCCTCCTCCAAGGAGTTATATCACGCCGAGGGTGAACATTCCTCAGCTACATCGACTCTTACCAACCAATCGGAAAAGGGCGAGAACCAATCACAGTCTCCAGGCCTCATCTACCCGGACCCGGAAACCATCACCGATGAGACGTTGACCTCGAATATGTTGACGGTTGGCGCACCGCCCCTTGACTTGCTAGTACGCACCTCTGGAGTTCAGAGGCTGAGTGATTTCATGCTCTGGCAGTGCCATCAAAACACGTCCATTGTGTTTCTTGACTGCCTCTGGCCCGAGTTTGACATGTGGCACTTCCTGCCTGTTTTGGTCGAATGGCAATGGCAAAGGAAAAAGCTCCAGGAGCAGGAGAGGAGTCGAGGACGGCACAAGTTAGACTGAGAAAAGAGTAGGACAGTTGCGACAAGGTAAGGGGTGGGGAGGAGTAAAAGAGTGAATAGGGCTACTCATGTGCATTGATACCCAGTAGCGCGCGCACACATTCGTAGAGCTAGACCTTGGAGATTCCAGGATTCACATGCGCATGCTCTTTTGGGCTCTCGGACAATCCTGATGCTGCGAATTTTGTAATCGGCCTGCACAGCTGCAAGCGGCTAAAGAAATCCACCAGCCTTTATCTCCATTGCCAGCCACTACACCAGCCGAGCCGAGCGGCCATTTGATTTGCGTTAGTGCTCTCTGCAACAGGGCAACCTCTGCTTTATAAGTCCCAACTGTGCCCTAGAACGTCGCTCTGCTTGAATAATCCTCCGTATTTACGGTACCCGAGCTTTGTACAAATACTGTGTTCTGCTCTAGTTTCTGCTTATAATTTCGTTGCATTGCCAATTTTGCAAGCGATGGCGTCAACTCTGCTTTCTTTGCCTCTGGAACTTCGTGAACTTATCTACGAAAACCTCTTTAGTTCATACACTGTCCGACACGGGTTTGGCCGTGCATCCTCTTCAAATTCGAATCGCACTGCAATTCTCCAAATTTGCAAACAGATTCATCACGAAGCATGGCGCTTCCTTCCCTTGAATATCCAATTCCATTTTCGCGGAACTGAAGCAATGCTAGAGACTTTGTTGAGCGTGGATCAACCGGTTGTTACACGAATACGTCATATTCGTGTCAAGGCGTTTCCGTTCCCCTTGTACGCCAATGGGCATGTCGATTACTACCCGACGTACTATTTCAGTAATGCTCTATCATTACTTCCAGGATTGCATCTGGAGCGGCTCGTAGTAGAGGATTGTTTCCACGGCTTTGCGCTACTGGATGGTTGGAGAGATGTCGTAACTTATATGGATATCGAAGCACTTCTCAAAAGCGACGCATGGAAGGAACTTCAATACATCACTCCTAATACGGACTTCATTACGTCTGGATACGATCATCGACGCAGACGGGTTGCTCAGCCGGAAAATTGGAACGCCCTGCTTCAAGAACGAGATGGAGAGACGTCAGGAGCCGAAGTCCAGATGTTCATCACTCCTGAGCCGAGCAACTCCGACATGCCACGAGACGCCATCACAGCACGACCGTGGTCTGCGAAACCAGGCCACGAGGTGATGCAGAATTTTCGAATAGCCGGTCCTGATCAAGATCTGAAAGGTGAGGCTAGGATTGTGGCACGCCGTGGGAAGAAAGCAAGATATATTCAGACTGGTCTCTCAGAAAAGAAAACTTGGTCACAACTGAAAGAGAAAGGGTTTACAAGAGAAGGTGAGGCAATATCGCCCTCATTGATTACGACGCTACTGCAGAACATATTCTAACCACTTATGCCTCAGACTGGGTTCCATACTATAACGATATGGCGGATGCTGTTGGGTGGATCTATGGCGGATGGGGAAGACGTCTCCATCTCGCAAATATGGCGCTCAGTTAAACACGGAGCCGTCCATCATGGATGCCAATACGGAACGTTCGGATCATTCTTATACGCCGAGCGCTTGTCTGGTCCTTGGGACAGGGCCCGCACATCTACTTGGAATTTTTGAGAGGTGCGGAGCCTCACTCTATATTATTTCCCAATGGCAGGTTTCATCTACATTCACCCCGGAATTTACCCCTCATGTGTTACACAGCAATATATATCTTGGCCCAATCAGAATCATTTAGCCTGCAATACGTTCCATATATCACAGGCGATCTGCAAAGCATACCAAGATACCAGGGCTGCGGCTCACTTGTCATCTGTCAACATTTTTGTACATCTTAAGCCTTCAGTGTCCATACCCAATGTCGAGAGCTATGTCGATATGCCTTCGCAAAGCTATGGCCGCATCTGTTTGGTAGTGGCCTTCTGCCTCGTAGTCTTGTTATATGTCTTGAAATTCCAGCATGACAGTTATCACGAGGAGGTATTCACGTTCACGAAGCAGTACTTCCGATCAAGCAATGCTTTAGCAGATGGAATTGACAATGGTACATTAGGTGTGGGTGCCATAACTTTCAGTCAACTTTGCTCTACTATTCACTTTCCAATTTTTCTCCATGATTACTACTGATAGCATGGCTCAGTTCCAGAAGATCTTTGTCATCAACGCACCATGGCGAACAGATCGAAAAGATTCGATCTCATTAGCAGCATCCTATAGTGGAGTGACTCTCGATTGGATAGACGGTATCGAGGCAGAAAGCATCCGAGAGAAAGCCTATCCCCCGGGATATCACCGCGAGATTTCAGATGGAAACAGGGGTAGTTGGCGAGCTCACATGAACGCCCTGCGAGCGTAAGTTCATCGACCTGCCTACCTGTTCTAGAACAGGTACCGACATATTCCAGCATCATCCAACAAAACCTAACCACAGCATTGATCCTCGAAGACGACGCCGACTGGGATTTCCGCATCCGATCCCAACTCTCCGACTTCAGCCATGGTGCGCGAAGATTACCGGATCTCGTTACGCAATCCGGCCTGCATTCCCGAAAGCCATCAAATCCTTCATTAGAAAAGTTGTCGCAAGCAGAGCTTGCCAAACACTCGTCCATCTCTTACTCTTCAATTCCTAGAAGCATTTCAAAAGAAGACCCATATGGCCGGGACTGGAATGTGCTATGGTTGGGCCACTGCGGAGCCCACCTTCCACCCCCTTCGCCTAATAAGCCCAACCGTATTGTGATAGCCAACGACGAGACAGTCCCGGAACCCCAGTACTTGAAGTCCATGCCACGGGCCGACCTCGATCAGATAGGAAGTGTGTACCCACCACATACCCGCATAATCCACCAGGCGAACCAAACAGTCTGTACGATTGCCTATGCAGTAACCCAATCCGGCGCCCGCAGACTCCTCTACGAGTTTGGGATTAGGGAATTCAACAAAGGCTACGATTTTGCGCTGTCGGATTATTGTAGTGGACTTACGAAGGGTGCGACGAAGGAGACGATGCCGTTGTGTATTACGGTGCAGCCACCGATCTTCAGTCATCATTTTCCGCTGAAGATGACGAGTGATATTACGGGGCATGGGGCTGGGTATGTGGCGGTGGTGGAGACGAGGTATGTGAGGTGGAGTGTTAGGATGAATTTGGAGAGGTTGGTAAAGGGGGAGGAAGGGGTTGTGGAGCAGTGGCCGGATACGAAGCCGGAGCCGTGATGAGTTCTCTAAAGCGCACTTCCAACTCCGGCGTGACAGCGCATACTAACATACACCTTGGACTTCAACCTGCACCGTATCCTACATTACTAGCCGAATCTGGGATACTTCGGCCTAGGCACCCAGATCCAGCTCCATTAAGCTTCCTGTAGCCATAACTACAGGCTGCGTACAGCCGGAGGAAGGGTGTTAGGGTTGATCCAGTTTGCGGTGTCCCGGGGGAGCTGGAAGTGTGCTGTATGGCTCGATGGTCATCTGGGCAGATTTTGAGCAAGAAAGAGGTATTTCATAGATTCCAGGACCTACAGACGATTCATGAAAAGGAACTAAGTTGTATGGATTGAGAATAGATATGAAACCTGATCCAAGTAATTTAAGTCTAACAATAAGTTTTCATCTGGTGTTTTGTTGTTCCCTGCACTCACGTAGTTGACCGGCACAAGCGACAAACAAGAAATGGCCCACTTCTGATAAGTGCATCGCTGACTGTAACATCTTCCAAATTCCGTACCCTGAGTGATGGTACCAACGGTTTGGTAGGCTGGAAAAGGGTGTGCTGCTAAAGGTATTTTGGCTACGATAGGACGGTGATCTGTAGCATGCAAGGCAGAGTGCTAAGCAAAGTTTTGGTGTGCCCCCCTGGCGTGAACGCGAGAGATCGGCGACGCACGTGGCAGCGGAATGGCCAGTCGGGCGGGCGTGCCTGGATGCTTGCGTCGCATTCAGATAGGACCATCAGCGCATATTCACCACGACTGAGTCTTCCTTCTCTGCCTTCACGTCGCCACTCCCTTCAATTCTCGGTGCGATGTTTACTGCCAAAGCACCTGGGCAACGACCAGTCACGGCATTGCATAAATAACCCTTGGGTGGCCTCGCCTCCGCCGTCCCCATCTATCCATTTAACGTTATTGAGTCCTACCACAGCACACGAGGCTTGTGCAAACTTGGCCCCAAGCTGCAGCTGTCTGTGCCTCTCCAGCCAGCTACGCCGCTCTTTTATCAAGGCTTCTCTACGTTACTTGTTATTCTCATTCCCATGCTGTAGTCTTTTGCTAGTCAGCACGTCACTATGGTGAGCCCAGGCTGGATGGATACCCTCAGCACAAAACGGCACAATGCTAACGTCACCGCTCCAGCAGTTCCAACTATCGCCAATCGTTTTAGCCTCCGCCATCAGCCTCGTCCCATTCTCAGTTGCCCAATTCTCTCCGCCTGTTACCTATGACACCGTCCTCAAGTCGCCCATAAACCCTAATATCACCATCTCATACAAATCACCCGATCCTGGGACTTGCACCACAGCCTTTTCGACGCAGAAACAGTACACAGGCTATGTTCACCTCCCGCCCTTTACCCTCGAACAGTATCAGCAAAACTATTCCATCAATACCTTCTTCTGGTTTGTTGAAGCTCGACAGGAGCCTGAGAAGGCTCCCCTCACCATATGGCTCAACGGTGGACCTGGTAGCAGCAGCATGATTGGCCTTTTCCGAGAAGCGGGGCCTTGCGAAGTTGTACAGATGAACGATGGAACGTATGGCACACAGGCAAGGATGTGGGGATGGGACCGGAGTTCCAACATACTCTTCATCGACCAGCCTACGCAAGTGGGCTTTTCATACGACACGGCGGAAAACGCATCCTTGAATCTTTTCCCTGTCCAAGCCCAGGACAAGTACACCGAGCGTCCTGAAAGCCTTCCTTCCGGTCACCCGGCCTGGGCTTTCCTCAATGGCACCTTTCCGTCTGGCGAAGAATTCAGCATCCCAAACACAAGCGTGATTGCGGCAAGTGCTTCCTGGCACTTTATGCAAGGCTTCCTGTCTGCCTTCCCTCAGTACAATCCCGGTACCCGCCCCAATGGCACGACAACAGCCCCCACGGGCGTCAATTTGTTTGCAGAAAGCTACGGAGGACAATATGGCCCTGCTTTCGCCAGCTTCTATGAGACTCAGAACGCCAAGCGCGTAAATGGAGACATTCCCCGGAACAGCACACTTGAAATAAAGCTTGCTTCTATTGGTATTATTAATGGAATAGTGGACGAACTTATCCAAGCACCATTCTGGCCGAAATTCGCCTACAACAATACCTACGGTATCCAAGCTATCGACCAAACAGAGCAGCTGAATGCCCTCAGTGATTTCAACGGAAGGTTCGGATGCAAAGAACTAATCAATGAATGTCGAGAGAGCATGAAGGCTCATGATCCGCAAGGCGAAGGCGACGATGATGAGACGAACACTATCTGCAATAACGCTAAAAACGCATGCAATTCGATCCTCAACGTCTTCACAAACTCAGACAAGAGTGTGTACGACATAAGAGCCAAAAGTACGACGGCGTTTCCGAGCTATGCTTACCTGGAGTACCTCAACTCTGCCGACGTCCTGCGGTCCATCGGCGCCAAAGTGAATTACACAGAGAGCAGCACCCGGGTGCTTGAGGCCTTTTACAAAACCGGTGATGAGATTCGTGGAACGCAGTTGTCTTCTCTAGCCAGTCTTCTTACTCTAGGGGTCCGCGTTGCCTTCATATACGGCGATGCTGACTACATCTGCAATTGGTATGGAGGCGAAGCGGTCTCTCTCGAACTCGCTCGTCTGCTCTCCACTTATTCTACCATGTTCCCCGCTGCCGGCTATGCCGACATCATCGCCAACAACAGCTATGTCGGAGGAGCAGTACGCCAGTATGGTAACCTTTCTTTTTCTCGCATCTACGACGCTGGGCACCTCGTTCCTGCCTACCAAAGTGAGACCGCGTTTACTGTCTTTACTCGCATCATCGAAGGAACCGATATTGGAACTGGCGCGAAGATTTCCCTTTCGACTTTCGCAACTAAAGGCCCTGCAAACTCCAACTACGCAAATAAGGTTCATGATGAGCCGAAGTCCATTTGCTGGGCCCGAGCTATTCGAGATACCTGCGACGACAAGCAGATAGAACAAATCGAAGCCGGCAAAGGGGTTGTGATTCACGGAGTCTGGTATGCTAAGGAAAGTGACTACACTCCTCCCCCAAGCTCCGTTACTGCTGGTGTACCCGGCAGTCTCCCGACCATTGCACCAACAGCAAGCGGGCAGAACGGAGGGCAAGGATCGACAACATCTTCGATACCACTGACAGGCGTCTACACTGCTACTGGGACACCCAAGCCGACCTCTGGCGCTTCTTCACTCCGACTGCAGCCTAGGCAAGCGTGGATCTCAAACCCTTATGGGACGCTCTTGGACTCGACCCAGGGCAAGCTTCGGTGGATTATTCCCGTTGCTTGTGTGGGGGGGGTCTTTGTTTTGTGAGTTTCTGTGCACCGCATGGACCTCACATTTCCGTGTACATCTTCTTGTATATTCTTATTGTCGATTGCCCTGTACATTATCGTCCTCGTTCTGTTTTATACCCCTGTTCGCTAAACAAAAGTTTTTGTCTTTTAGTCTCCTGCTTGGCCTGCTAGTTCTTGGATTATGGCGTTTGTTCTACTGTCGAGCAAATGACCGTCGATTCTTTGGCGGCCAGCGAAAAGGGAGGGAAACACCATCGCCTCTTCCGACCTCTAAGTCCAGTACACCGAGGATTGAGCCAGGAAAGGAGCCCAAGCTTGAGGGAAAGCAAAAGCCGAGGAGGAATATCTTTGCGGTCAGACACCACAAGCATCCCAGAAAGCCTACATCCACGGCTACTTCCCCGAATGTTGAGGTCCCAGACAGGCCAGAGAGTCCGCAACCCTTCCACACTGAGCGATATCTGTCACATCGTGCAAGCACACAACCCTTGGATCCTATCCCCGAACAAGACTCCACTCATCATTCCAGCCCGACCTCAACGGTGCCTGTCCCTGCAGGTGTAGATTCATCTCGATGTACCAGTACCACATCAGCGCCGCCAGTTCCCGCTGAGCATGTTGCATCTCTTCTTCAAAGTGTCGGCCTTGGTAAACCTGCTCTGAGCCCACCGCAGTCGCCTCATCGTCTGAGCACGCACCCGAATGAAGCGGCCGCCGCTGAGCAACCCAATCGACGTCATTCGAGCTCGAAGCCACCAGAACCTATCAATGTGGGTCCAAGTCGGGCGCCGACGCAGTCATCTCTCGTAGAACAATCGCCGAAGAGCCAGCTCATGGAGCCTACAGTCATTCAGCGAAATGCAGCTCCAACCCAGACGCCATCCAAGTCGTCTCTGGCAGGGGAACCCCCAAAGAGCCTAACCAGGCAGTCCACTGAGCCTATCATTCAGCAGAATGCAGGCCCAAGCCGAGCGCCCACACAATCATCCCTGGCAGATGCATCACCGAAGAGCGTGACCAAACACCCCACCCTGCCCATCGCTCAGCGAAATACAAGCCCAAGTCGGACGCCCACACAGCAGATCCTCGCAGAGGAAGCTCCTAAAACTCCGACCAGACAACCCACACCACCCATCCCATCTCGGCACTCAAGCGCAACAGCGCCATCGCCTTCCCCCATAGAGCCCGAACCCCGCCGAATGAGCAGCCAACCGTCACCACCCTATCCCACCACCCCTGGAGAGCCCTCTCTCCGTCGTGCAAGCGCCCTCCCGACTGAACTCACAACTCATCCTAAAAGACCCTCTCTCCATCGCGCAAGTGCGCTTCCGACTGAACTTACATCTCAACCGCCTGTACGTATCCCTGATTCAGAACCTAGTCCCGCTTCGTGCAGGCCGTCGATCATGAGTCGACTCACCCAGACGTGGCGACATAGTCTCGGAAATTCGGAAGCTGCGCCGACGGTGGTTCAGGAGTTGAAGGAGAGGGAGACTAAAGAGGGGAAGAATGCGGATGACGGTGTCAAAGAGGCAGAGGAGAGTGCGCCGACGCCGTTGGTGAGAAGTGCGACGGAGCCTGTTGAGGGGAAGAAGGTTGGTGTTTGAGTGGTCTGTGTGAGGATGGGCGTTATGTGATTGAGCTCTCTCTTTGATTGGGTACGCGGGTTTTTTTTGGGTTGTGTATGGGAAGGGAAAGAGGAGGATATAATGCCAGTGGATAGTCCGCTATAGGCGTTTTAGGTGCATAAAGTTTTTGGGATTTGTAAGTTATGAGTGTTGAAGAAAAGAGAGATGAAATAAAAATTGTTAAGGTCGGAGAAGAGTGGGCGTAGATACCTACCGTTTGCGTTTTGCGTCGGATGGTGCTATATCTAGAGTAGAATCGAGTGGTTTACATATTGTAGTTGTGACTTTGATTGACTACTGTAGTTCTTGGGTGATGGGTTGTAGTCCATTGTGATGTGGAGCGAAGTTGGAATGGGAGTTTGTATATTGGAAAGGTGAGGCGTGTATGGAGTGGTGAGTGGAGATAATTCGATCGATTGATATTACTATCCTAGTGTTATTGTCTTGTATGTGTCGACTCAGTACGACCTAGTTTCCGACTCCGATGGGGCGTTTCGGCCTTAAATCCAGCATCTCCGAGTATATATCACGATACCAGCTCCGGTGGGATATATGGTTTACAGAGTCGAAGAGTAGAACTCGTCGGGTTTTACCTTGTACTGTATAGAGGTAGAGTAAGCCTTCCTGCAGTGAGATGCATGAGCCGGTGGCTAATGGGCTGATGGGTGCCCATGGTCGCAAAAACAACTGGTAAGCTCTTCAAAAGAAGAATTACAACTGTATGAAAGTGACGTTTTTATGGTCAAGATGAGGTATTGCTACGCTTAATGCTTTCTCTGTGGTTAGAATTCATCGCATTTACCTCAATTCCCGCCTTTATTTGTCTTACAGGTGGTATAGTTCGTAGTGTGCAAGTCCCATCGGAGGCGGAATGGAGCGAGATATGTATGTTACCGGATCTGAATTTGCCTATTGGTCTTCCGAAAACTGGATTTGCTATTTGAAATCTCCATATGGACTTTTCATTACCCGTAGCACCTACCACCTCGCTTACTCTCGGTGGTAGTCCCAGGCTCAATGCAACAATCTCTCTACAATTACTTCACAATCGTTCAACATCAATGCAACCATGAATTTACAGTACAAAGCCGAAGAGGAGCGAATTGCCAAAGCCCTAAAAGCCTATTCCCTCGATCAGCACCGAACTCTTAGGGAATTGTCGCGTTTTTTTGAGGTGGATTATCACAAGCTATGGAGACGCTCCAGGGGCAAAGCTTCAAAAAGTACGCGTCCAAAGACCAACCAACGGTTAACAGAGGAACAGAAAGCTGCTCTCGAATTGTATATCAACCGACTCGACGAGATTGGCCAGCCTCCCTTGATTTCTATGTGGCGCGCCGCCGCTGAACGGATTCGAATATTGACCTCCCCTCCTGGTGCGATCCTCAAGCCTCTCGGCCGCGACTTCTTCACGCGCTACCTTGACGCCAATCCTCATATCAAGAAGATAAAGCAAAAGGCGAAGGATATAGACCGTTTAGCCTCACAGGAACGGGAAGCTCTCAATGATTTCTTAGAGAAATGGGGCAATCTCACAAAGGGCCTAGGGATTAACCCAATTGACGTGTGGAACTTTGATGAAACCGGGTTTCGAATAGGCGCCGGAGGCAGCCAGTACTTGGTTACAATGCAACTTATCAAGAGCGCTGAGAGTCCTTCAGAGACGGATCGCAACTTTGCCATACTAGTAGAGACTATCAACGCTGCTGGGGAAACAATTCCACCTCTCTGCATCCTTAAAGACAAGAGCATCCTTTTTCAACACGTCGCGGAGACTGACCTCGATCCCAACACTCTATTAGGTGTTTCTGACTCTGGCTACACAAACGATCAACTAGCTCTCGATTTTATTCAGCATTTTGACAGATTCACGGCCCAGCGGCAGCAAGGCCAGTTTCGCATCCTTCTCTTCGATGGCCACGGTTCTCACCTTACGTACGAATTCGTCGACTACTGCTGGCGAAAAAGTATAATTCCAGTTGCCCTTCCAGGCCTTCCTTCGCATTGCAGGCATATTTTACAGCCTCTTGACGTTGTGGTGTTCCAGCCATTAAAACACTATCATAAACAGAGTACGGAGCTAGCTACTCGCGACGGCTGCATCAACTACAATAAGGCAGAATTCCTACGCTCTATCAAGCATATTCGAAAGGAAGCCTTCAAGGAACAAACTATTCGATCAGCCTGGCGAAAAGCTGGCCTTTGGCCATTGAATCCTGAGGTTGTCCTCTCCAAGTTGAACACTATTGACGAACCGACTACTTCTCCTTAAGCACCTGTTTCTACGTTATTCTCACCGCCAACGCCTTACACGCCAAATGCAGTTAACTATTATGCAAGGAACTTCCTCCACCGGATTAACATAGAGACTGGCAAGCTTGGCGTTCTTATGCATCGCGTTATGAAGCTCGCGAAGAGTGGAGTTGTATATGCGACTGTGCGCAAGTTGGCCGAGAGGGATCTCAAAAGGCCCAATGCAGCCACCAAGAAGCGAGATAAACGCCAGGAAAAGGATAATAAGGTTATTCAGGAGGGAGGAGTCGTCAATGCAGGAGATGCAAGGCTTACACGCGCTAAAAGGATGGAGAATGCGGCTAGGAAGGAGAAGCTGCTACTAGAGAGGCTGCCAGGGAGCAAGAAGCTCAATAGCTTTTGCAACACCATGGATTTTGCCAAGAAATTTTAATACATACTATTTTGGCAATCTAGAAACCTCATGCGCCTGCCAAGAATTGATTTTTTTGTTGCGTTGCCTAAGAAAATATGTGTAGAAGTTACAATCTACAAATTGTTGCATCGAGCCTGGGGGTTGCATTGAGGACTACCACCAAGCGTAAGCGAGTTGCTTTCGGTTGCCGATTTGGTCCCAACACGGGTGAACGCAACCGTCTCCGCCATCCCTAGATTTGTAGTCGGGATCAACGCAGGTTGTCCTGAACCGCCCAAGAAATCCTACACCATATTTGATGGTCTTTCGTATCACATAAAACCAGTATTATCAATGAATTCCTCTTCATGCCAATATCTGAGCGGAGACGCTTTTTACGACTGCGTCGAGCGCCACATGTATGGCAACCTGCACTCGGCAATTCGAAGCGTTCGATCACAGCCATCCACATAGTCGTCTTGGGGGCGTATGGGTATCTGCTGAGTCTTCAGGGACTCGGAAAGGGTCCCTCGGTCGTCCTCTTCTTTACTTCATGATCTTTTTTTTCTTCCCGTACCTTCCAGCTGTACAATTCTTGCACAACGTTTTCTAGTATCCTCCCTTGTGCTTCGCACGAGAAGTCCCTCTTACCGGTACCACGCATCCTCCATTGTTGGTACCCATCTATCCGGAACCGAGAAGATGTCAGAAAGATGATGCCTCTTGTTGATCTCCAGGTGACCCAAGTGAGGTCAGAGATTCGAAGACCGACAGTGATTTGGTTAGGAAGATGGTAGTGCTCTCTGCCGTGCTTGCACGGTTCATTGGTACCTTAATTACAGCGGCGCACGCGCGCAAGAGTAACGGACAGTCGGATTCTTGTTGGTGCATTGACGCTCATAATTATGATGTTGCAATTGGTGGCTATATGGCAGTCCTGATGAGTATATGCATCAGTTTTCTGAATAATGAGTGGTAGTTCGAGGACGAAAGCCCAACAAGATTGAGCGACATAGAGCCGGTCTCTTCACCTGCTCGACACGACGAGTGCAGTATCCAGCCCGACTCAAGCACTCTCCCTGTTCGAGATTGATACCGAAGTCTTGCCAAGGCAGGACCCGAAATGCCTACAAAGGATACCTGTTGCAACATGGCTGCTGTCACGAACTTACACTTTCGACGAAACAACAAGGCGCTATCACTATTTCTACTCGCTCCGTTTCCTTCCTCAATGCAAGTTCATCTTGAATGCATATTCGGCTCCAAATTAATAATCACCTCCTACAACCGGGTGTTTTCTCCGCTATTCCGGAGACATTGTCGAAGTTCGGATGACCGTTCAAGAGTATTCTCTGGCGAGTTGTTCCAAATATTCCACAGCATCCCATATATGGCCTGGACGAACTCGTTTGCTCGAAACAGGAAAGGGGGCCACGTAATTGCAGTCCTTACTATATCCTATCGTCATAATCATACTTCACGCAATATCGGAGATCATCGCTCAAACGCACCACTGGTGCATGTATCCAACCAAGTGCCGCAATCTAGCGAAAAGGGTCGATTTTGGGGTCCTCAGCGGTCGTAACGTGACGTCGATATTAATGTTACTCTGCATGCTTACGGCCGTTCAGCTTGCATATGGCCGAGATTGTCTAAGATTTAAGATTTCGTAAAGCGCAAGAAGTGTGTTTTAGGGCGGAATATTTCTTACATTACAAGGGAGGTTGGTGTATGATGAGTGAGGAACACGAAAGGGTTCAGAGAATGTGATACAAAGCAATTTTGTGCAAAGATACGGGGAGTGAGTATATGTATATTCTTTGAAGGACGAACATGCTCTATTCAGCTCCCAAGCCAGCGATTTGAGCTCACATGTCTCTCTTTGTATTTCTTGTTCTGGCATGATAAAGGGCAGTATAATTCTTGTGGAAATATCCAAGAGGCACTACTATGCATCTTCTTTGTAGCGTTAAATTCTTGTACTGGCGGCTGTGACGGAGCATCCCCTCTTTCCGATGTTTCTCCTAGACCCTAAGCCTTACGTTATCCATCCCAAAGGCAGTGGTTCAAGGCCCCAACATTTCTCTTCTAACATTTCCCTGGACTCGTTATCATAAGGACCTAATAAGCCTTACCCTTCAACTTCCCCAGCAGTTCCTCATCCAGCTCCCCCCACTTCCACTATTTCTCTTTCCCAACCATCTCTAACCCCTGCACTCCTCCTTGCCACCAACTCTACTTCCTCTGGAAACTTCCTCGTATACTGCATTCCACACCGCCGCATCTGCTTCGTGACCCAGCTCTTTTAGACTTCCATTCAGAGGTCTAAGGACGCGGTGAACTCAAACACATTCTCATTCACTGGGCTCGCCGCTGTGAGGACGATTTTTTGGAGATTCTAAAAGTTATGAAGACTCCACTCCAGCGTATTTGCCTGTGAGCATGATCAAAGGGCTCAATTTGGAAGACCACATAGCGCAGGGGGAGCGGGTTATACTCAGTGACGAAGTGCGTGAGAGCCCGCCTTTCAGCGCCCAGTCCTGAATCTTTATTTCCTTCTCATCGGGAATATACAAATTATCCACCTCATACCGAAAATAAGACTCTTCAGATGGCGTTTTAGAACCGGTATGCATGCGGATCAAGTGTCCTGCTTGAGAAGCTATGTGGCGTGCTTCGGCGGGGATTCATGTCAGACATTGACAATGGTTGGAGAAGTGCTGGGTGAGTGTGGATACCACTCTGAGTAGTCGAGACGGTTTTGGTGAGACCTAGTCCTGATCTCGATGAGTTGGGGGTGGGGTTTGGGAGAAATATGCAAGGGATCAAATTTGGAGGCGGAGTTTCTTAGGGATGGTGAATATGCTGGGAGATGTGGTGTCGGAGGCCATACTTAGGCAGGCTATCTTAGCCATGAGGTGTAACGAGAGTTGGAAGAGATGAAGAGGAAGAAACATTGTGGGTTAGCAGCTTTTGGTGGATTGTGACAGGGGTTAGACATGCTCACGTGATCGGACGTATAAAAACAACCTCAGGGCCCGAATCCTTTCACAATCACATCCACCGTGCCACAACACCCGTCTATTAACAAACTGAACAACACAAGTTCAAACCATGTGGTTAGTACATCTGGGTGGATCGGCATAGACCTATCCTGATAAGAATTGAAAATTGTATTGACTGCAACCATTCATTACCTCCAGATTCTCAACGACCACATATAGGGTTGTTTGTTGGCTCGACCCCGGATATATCACTACAACACATTTTGGGACCACTTCTTTTAAGGTAGGTCATTCCGTCTACAACTCCCTGCCCAGGCGACACATTCACATGATATCGGCGGCCTCAACACACGTCCCTTCTTTCACTACTTTTCCCAAATCTTTCATTTTGTAACAATCTCTCCTCTGTTGTGCTCTATACTTTCCCGCCCAACTACGGACGTCCGCCCTTTCAACATGTTTTCTCGGGTTAAACGAACGAACTGCAATCCCACTGCTCCGTCGCAGCTTCCGCAACCCATTGGGAAGTAGTATCGGCTCATGGTAGCAGAGTCTTAGCTTCAAATCCGGGACAACCGTATTCGAGCCAAGGACCAACAAATTACTGAAATGGGAGATGGAATTTACTTAAAGGAGTCAATGCTGTTCGCCAGTCAAGCAGAAAGGCAGAAATTAATTGATGCTTATGAAGGCCTGGCGGCGCGAATCGATGAATAGGGGAAACAAATACAGTACAAGGATTCGAAGATTGCTTCAAAGAAAAAAGTGATTCAAATAGCGAAACATGTCATTCAAGAACAAGATACGGCTCTTAGAATCGCTAGAGACGAGCTTCGGTCGAAAGACTCTGAGATACAGGAGCTGAAAGAACGACGACTGATCCTCCCGAATCTGCCCAAAGTCGGCCAAGTATTAGGCATAGCACCCACCTCCCATGGCACATCGTCATCCTATTTCCCATTTACGCGTCTCCCGAAAGAACTTCGCAACAAGACTTACAAGCATGCTCTTGTTCTCCGTCGCCCTACTGACTTTTGGCAAATTATTCCCGGCGAAGCGGCGAATGACGAACCTCTAGCTATCCACTATACTGTTCTTCGGCAAGACGTGAACCAAATCAATATCAACCTTCTTCGGTCTCGTGCCGAGTTCATTCCGAGGCTGCTTGCAACCTGTATAGTTGCAACCGCTTTCGATTCTCTGACAGAGGCGACTGGACGGCGCTCGAAGCCTTTCTCGCACACATTGAGTTGAACTGTCAATATCTAAGAAGCATTTCGGTCATCTATCCTGATTGATGCTCGGTCGACATTTAGGACATGAGCATCGATCAAGACTGGCTGAGGCATAGCGGAGACGCAGACACTCTGCCGTAGATTCGGCAGGGCCATCCTAGATTCACGAACCGGTTCCCGCTAGAAGGATAGCCATAGCGCCTTCAAACGAGCTTGCGAGATCATGCTCAAGCTCCCTTGCTTAAACACTTCAACTTGATTGTCCCTCATAATCTCAAACTCTACGAATGGGGATTTCCCTATGTTGTGAAAGTGTTTACACCAGACGAAATGCGAGACCACAACGGCACTCCCCCGGCGAGCGCTCCCATTCGGTCCTTTTTCTTTCTCTATCCGCCTTCTTCCCGTCCCATATTGCTTTCAACAAAGATTTAGATGACAGCCATATGACGGGCAGAGCGGGTTTCGTAACACATTCTTTACAGCCTGGTTGTCTAATCCAAAACGGCACCTATGGAACCCTAGCGACCAAGATCTCCTACACTATCGACGGCGGAGAAGAAGACTACGATGTTGAGGTTCCGGAGTATATCTAGCTGCCGATCCAACGGCAAGGCAACCCCATCATCCGCCAATTCAGGGCCTTGAAGCGGGCTCGAGCATACAAGATATTGGTCAAGTGGAAGGACAGTTTCTTTGACTCGTTGTTCTTGATTAATAAAAGTCCTAGGTCTGTTATCCTTGCGAACCTTATAATTGTTGTCGGACTATCTTTCATCATCTGTTGGCTCAACCCCTTAGGCGTGGACGAAATTCTCGGTCCCGATAACCTGTCCATCATTTTCAGTCAAAAGTATCAAAGTGCGGACCCAAGAGCGCTGTGACTTCAGTCCCTCAACACGGCGTAGACTGGTTGGCATCAACCGTACACTACCTATGGCCCGGTCCTGGTGAGTTTAAGGATCGTGAATTGTCGGAGCTCTGGAAGGATATGGTAGAGACTTTCCTGCAGGAGAAGGGTGCGCGTATGGCGCTGGATTCATACAAGGTAATAGTCGCCAATTTCCAACGGAGGTTGGCGCTTCCATCCAATCTGTTAACGAGGAAGTTTCTCATGGGGAGGTGTGATAATAATTGAGTCGTTTGTTTAGTGATAGACAGTTGCCTTAGGGTAAGGAGATCGCGTTGCCATCTTCGAGAACGTACCGCTCTCCTCCTACGAATGTAGAATACTCAATAGGTAGTCGAAAAAGTTGCACTTCCACTCGAGTGGCATATGTTTCGCCACAACTACTAAAATTTAACCCGTTACCAATAAATGTCCACAATTTCCGCACATTTTACTTGACGGCAACTCAAGCCAGAATCAATCTCATTTAGAATAATTCAACATTATTTTTAAGGAATCGGCCCTCTATCGTCATGCATAAGTAAGTGAAAATTTAAAGAAAATTAAAAGCCATAATCCGTCTCCTCTGCTTCCACTTCTTAGGTGGCTCCTCCGTCTTCTCCGGTCTGACATACACCTCCTCCACCTCCTCCATAACCCCTACCGCCCCATCGTCCTCCCCCGCAAGCACAATGCCAACATGTCCATCTACATTCCCCTGCAACCTTACCGCTAAAGCCCCACTCCCCTCATCAGGATCACTAAGCAACCACACCCTCTTCATCGTCTTTCGACTTTCCTGCCTACACATCGCGTCTGCGGCCTCCGCAACTTCAGTCCCGCCTCTACTCGCCGCGATAATTAGATCCCGCGGATCGAGATAGTTGAACCGGCCCAGCGCCTTCCAGCCGTGTGTTCGAACAGCTTCAGCGGCTACGGCAACAATAATACAGAGGTTGAGACCAAAGATCGCGTATATGTAAGCTGATTGTCCGAATTTCAAACTAGAGACATAGACTTTGGCCGTCTGGGAAGTGAATAGTCGACCGATCATTAGTTGGGCGGAGGCGTAGGCGACCAGCATATCGTCGGCCATAGCGATTACAGAGTTTGTGAGGCCGGCGAGCGTGGCTTCGGATTCGGTGAAGGGGTCTCGAGATGCAGAGGAACGGGACATGTTGTAGGCTGCTATGCTGGAGTTTAATGCATCGCCCAGCATGGACACGTATAGATTGGTGAGGTCATTGGACATGAGCTCGAATTGTCGGACGACAGTACGAGTCAGGTTGCGCTGGGGATTGAAGTCTGGGATGGAATTCAGGGGTTCGACGGTGATATTATTGTTTTGGAGATTGACTGAGACGTTGAACAACGTTGGGGTAAAGTTGAATTCGCATTGGGTGTTGTTGAGGAAGGCGTAGCTTTCGCCGGCCGTTATGGCAAGGTAGCGACGGGGCGAGGCTTCGCTGTGTGCAACGCCCATGGCTACGATCGCGTTACCGTCATGCCCGATGTAGTTGGAGTATTCAGGGGAGTTGACGCTGTCTGGGAGGTTGCCGGAGGCCGCGTAGATCCATTCGTCTACCGGGCCGCTTAGGGCAAATTGAGAGGTCTCATTGTAGATGCAGGTTACATTGCAAAGATAGCCTTCTTCTTGATACACGTACCCCACAGCATGTGATTTCGAGGATATGGTGAAATCTGTGAGGCCTATTGGGCCCCCGACGCCGTACGAGCGGCCGATGTAGCTAAATTGAGAGTCGTCGAATTTGGGATGGACACGGGGGCGTTTTCCAACCGAAGAGGCGGATGCGGCGGATGAGAGCAGGTTTCCCACATGACCGGCACCCACGGAGTAGGTGAAGAATCCCCTTGAGTTACGGAGAGATGGCCCAGCCTTGCCAATCTCCATGGGATACTCCTTGATCGCTGAGACGTCTTCATAGCTGGGCAGCAGGAGAGTGCCACTTGACATGCTCGGTGCTATTATAGGAGTAATGGAACCGGCCCATAACGCAGCAGGAACTAAACTCAGAAACACAATGAATAGCACAGGGAAGAAGAACCGGAGTGGGAGATCCCAATCAACTCGAGGAATGCTCATATCCATCCATGTCCGGAGCACATCCAAGGTAACGCTGGCCTTATTGAGCCGGATGCGGAGCGCGAAGTTAATCAGTCTACAGATCACTGCGACGTGGATCAGACCAAAGAAGCCTGCGAGCAGTTGAACCGCGAGTGCGACCGATGCTGGGAACTCCAAAGAAACGCGGAAAAAGTAGCCTGTCACGCGCCATTTAAAGAAATCGGCCGTGAGAAGAAGGGATGCAAGAGTCGTAGTGATAACCAGTCCATAGAAGGTATTGTACCGAATCCAGTGACTATATTCGGCCGTTCTCCCATCGCTCGATCTCGCACTTCGTCGGTCTACACTGGGTAGGAAAGTAAATTGTCGCGGAACAACCATGAATTGGAGTACAGAAAACGACCATGAATAGAAACGTACATAGAAAATTGATCAAAGTTCTCCTAAAGAGCCAGCCATGAGGACACTCGGAAAAGATACCTACCGTTCTATATGTGGGAGTGCGGCGGCTACAGGGCGGTGTTTGTGGCACAGCAAGCGCATAACGGAACCCGAACGCATGAACTACATTCATCCGTCTTAAACGATCGAATAAGAACGCAAGAGAGAGCCGCATAGATCTAAATCTAGCCAAAAAGACATGAAGCTCTACAGGCAGATCTTTACTCAAATCTTGAGGCACAAAGTGCTTGGGGAGGAGTGCTGATTGACGGCGGAATGGAAGACAAGTGTGTTTTCCTGCGATGCTATGCTATGGATGTCAGTGTATGGGAGGGTTAACGGTTATCATATGGTCATCCTCAAGGGGCATGGGTCCGAAAGTATTTTCGGCGTGCAGGATCGCTGCTCGAGTCTCCTAGATACCTAAAAGATTGGTAATGGTGCAGCGTCCTGTTGTCCCTAGATGGGTAAGATAAGACGGAGTACTGTATCTCGGAATGATCAGAAACGCAACCAAAGGGTGATGCTATAAAGAGAAAGCTGAAAAGGATACCTGACGGGATACGAATTGGGAGGAGTGAAAGTGCTGACTGCAGAGGGAATGGCTGAAATAATCGGAGGTTTATGCCGTGAAGGGAAAAGCGCCTCTGACTCTCCCGCAACTCCAACATCCTCCCTCATCTCAGCCAAGGCATCAATCCGAAACACTTAAAACGGCACCTACGGATCTGCAACTAAGAACATGCAGGGGAAACGCACGCCTAGAAAGCCTGTATGTGATAACAGCCTACACGGCACCATCAGTGTTGGCCTCACCGGTCGCACGCCTCGGCCAGCTGAGCAACCGGCGACTTTGTTGGTGGAATTTGGATAGGCAGACACAAAAGGCTGTCTTTTGTGGCTGCAAAAAGCCGGTGCGATGCAACTCGAGGCAGAATGGACGAATGATCGAGGCGGGGTATGGCACTTTTAGCGATGGGAAACAAGAGTCTGACTGCAGGTGGAGCGGCTGATGAACCGGTGTACAGTTACTTTCTGCAAACGTCCTAGTGCAGCGTTGGCGCATCCAGACTTCTCCCTGATGGGCACAAGGAACGCTTGCACCACCCCAGGAATCTGAACGTGTGCTCGACGTGTCAAGGCATGCAGTCTACGGCCGAACGGCCCGCCATTTTGCGAATTCAGAAATTGCAAGTCCATTCACAGTTGAAGAGGATCGAATATGTTTGAATTGAGATTTTGAATCCTTCATTCATTATCAGCCTCCCCGTAGGAGACATACTATGTCCAACTAGGCGGATGTCCTAGGCTCGCCGGCCATGATCCAGTAAAAATGCTAATATTACCACCAGCGCCGTCGCGATGCAATGCAAATATGCTGATGCCAAAACCCCCAACAAATGCTGATTAGGATCCCATCCAGTAGGTTCCACATCAATCATATCCCAACTACGTTTTCGTAAGATAGCCGAAGGAGACTCGTGCGTCTCATCTATCATGATGACGATGAAATGACAAAGGAAATAGCGAGTGAATTAGTAGGCTGGCTGGCTGCCAGTGTATGTACCGGCCGTGCCAAACATCCTGTTGAAAAAGCCGCCAGTCGAAGTTTTGACTTTCTTGGCTGGCTTCTCCTCATAGCGATCGAGAGGAAGCTGGTGCTCAAGCTTTGCGTGAGCCATGGGAGCATGAATATGAACAAGAGTGGCGCCACTGTCTGTGTCATAGCGCTGCACGAGGGCTTCTTCAGGCTCCTCAGTGAAGCTAACGGGAGAGTTAGATGAGGTTGATACAGAGGAGCTGCGGGTAGGAGGCGAGAGCGATGGGGTCCTTGATGGTGCACGTGTTGAAGATGGAGTGGGGTAGCCTCGCAGCCTCTGCGGCCCCATGGCATAAGAGGTGAAAGTAGTAGGAGAGTCGTAGGCAGAAACGTCGAGACGAGAGCGGTGAAGGTTCTCAGCGGTAAGAGAGAACTGCTGTCGAGCAAGCTCCTTCTCCCTCTCTGCGATCCTTGCCTTCTCAGCTTGACGAGCTTGGTAGATGCGGATGGGAGCGAGGAAGGGCTCGAGGTGGGTGTAGAGATCCTCAGGGGTGATTCGGAGATCCCAGTCGAGGAGGAAGAGGAGCTGCTTCTCCATGAGGTTGACCTCAGTGATGGAGAAGCCGAAGTTCTCGTATCCGCGGACAGCGCTGTACCTGGCCCAGTGCTTGTTCTTGGGAGAAGAATCGTTAAGATTCTTAGCGGCGAGGATAAGGGAGGCCAAGAAAATCCGGTGAACAGTACATCTCATGCCCTTGGCCACCGGGGGTAATCGAGACCTTAAGCGGCTGAGGTAGACAAGGGAGGTCATGAGAGTTGGAACCTGGACATGTGACCTTTCTACCAACGAGGTGATGAATGCTTCCACGGATGGGAGAAGTGCTTCCCTATGCTGAAGAGCGGCATACTGAGGTGGTGAAGCCGGTGGTGTTGGTGGGAGAGTCTTGTTGAGATGTGATGATGGTTCACATCGAATGACTTGGGAGGCCTTCTGTGAGAGGTATGCGATCATGTCCTGTGACACGGGCAGCTGGATAAAGTGGTCCAGAGCAGCCTTGTTCTGGGCTGGTGATGGTGATGATGAGTAGGCCATGGTGATCTGTGGTGACGAGAAGGGTTGGACGGGTCGGCGAGGGTCTTAAACACTGATGGCTTGCAGTAACCTTCAGCTATATCGTGGCGGGGTGAGGTCGAAAGTAGTAATATCAGGTGTACACGGCAGACGAGTCGTTTTTGTGTATTAGATTAAGCCCAACGAGGCGGATACAAGGAATCAACAAGGTGCCGGTCTGTTTAGCGGGTGTAAGCTGAGTCCAGGAGGCTGTACGTTGGTGGCTGGGAGAGCAACACAGCAATGAATCGAGATCGAAACACAGCGGCGCAGACGAATTAAGAGAGGACGCTCCGACCGGCGGAAGGTGTAATAAAGAAAAAAGAGAACGATAGGGGACAGCAAGGAGGGCTGGAAGGGTAGGGAAGGGTGTATGGAAGAGTGGCACTGCCAGATAGGGTAAGTGGATGTTGGTGAGGTTGAATTCGCCGAGGGCAGTGACCTGACTGGGATTGGCTGGGGAGAGGAAGAGGCTAGGAAATCGGCGTGCCAGCACCCACAAGGGAGAGTGCGAATAGGAAGGGGGTTGAATGAAGAGATTTGCACTGACTGAATGAATGTGTAGTATCAGCGGCGGAAGCGACGATACTTATCCTGCGGCCCCTTGGGCAGGATGCACAGAGCAGACCTCTTTTGATGGACGAGCCAGGAATGGAGGTGGGGTGTCAGGGCTGCAAGCCAGGATCCAATCAATCCTGCTGACTGCTCGATTCGCTTGGTCGCGCGGCAGCAGAAACGACAGAGCCAGGTGTTTGACAGGGCCTGAGGGAAGTGGGAGGTTTGCCCCAGAGAGGCGTGTTTCAAGACCTCGAGCCGTCGATTTGTTGCTCGCCAGTTGTTTGCGTGGCTATTTCAGCAACAGCGTCTGTCAGCCAATCTTTGCAAAGCCGGACCGTCTAGGTTTCGAAAGGGATGTCGCTTTTGTTTTAGGACATGCCGCTCACTGCAAGGTCGTGCTGCAACAAAGAATGATGTTGCTCAAATTTAAAGTCAGGAGTGCGTGTGTCGGATAGTGGTCGTGTTCCTGCGGCGGTCGCTGGTGTGGTCTGCTCGAGTAGCACTGGTAGGCGTTGGGCAGAGGAGTCACTGGTATCTTTGTAAGACCCCCGGTGGCTGGATCGATGCCTCTGCTGGTCGCGGTCTGCTGGTATGCGTTGGGTCACAATGGAAAAATAATATGAGGCGGTGAATAATGTGGAGATGGTTTGCCAGTGAGTGGGTGAATAGCAGTCGACCACGACAGAGACAACACCGAGTCCATATATCTAAGCAAGCATCTCCTGCCACCCGAGCATAACATTGCAAATGCCGGACTTTCGCCAGCAAGACGAGTGACGAATGTTGCACGGTGGATGGCCACCCAAGCAGAATTTGCCAGCCACGCCGCCCCGACTCCCAGCCCTCGCTTCCAGCCTGCCGAGGAGATATCGCCGGACTCGTACATGAACAAGTGTGGCTGCACCCTGCTTTGGGCAGGACGAAGCATTCTTTTCGCCATCGCGGACGCGCGTGTGCTACGTCGATAGCTGACGGTAGCATCCGCTGCATGAACGGAGATGGACTGTAAAGGGGGAGATGGTGTGGCTCTCCGTGGCGGTGCGCATTCTTGGTGCCCTCTGCCAATCATGTATCCTCGGCCAGATCTTTTGACGGACGAACACCTTAATATGCTGCAGCATTGAGGAGCGATCGCCCCGGCAATGCCCAGGAAGGTACGTAAGGCGTGAGGCGGTACCATTGGCCAGAGGTCACGCAAACAAATGCACGTAAACGTTTCAACACCAGTTGACCTCTGCCGAATGATCACGCTGTATGGCATCGAGCATGAATGACCCAAACAACGAACCCACACCGTCCTCAGTTTTCCCAGATATCAGGATGCTACCATGCTACTGACATGCTATTGACGGCCGCGCGACTGGAACCCTGCTCGGAGGCAATCTTGATACTATTTCGTGTTCGCCAATCACCGCAGGAAGCTGGCCCAGTTTCCGATTCTTCCCTCATCAAGCGCTCCGGCTCCGATGCACAGCCTCAGCCGACACACCCAATGATGCTTTTTCCTGTCTACATCCTTCTGGAAGGCCGTTAGCTCCAAGACATTTTGGCAAACACAGCAGAATGTCTGTCAGAAGGACAAGCAAACTCTATCAAATGGTGTCTCGGAATCACCGCCTGCTGCTACTGTAGCCATCCATCTACATGCAATGGGGCGCCAGATATGGGATTAGCATGGTTACAACGGCACCGGCCCACACTTCCCCACGGCTTTGAATCTCCGTCCTTAATTCTCCTCCCTGTGGTCTTCCCAGTCTCTCGAACCAGTCATCCAAAATAGGTACCCCAGCGTGTCGCTTTAATGAGGCTCTGTGCGGTCGCAAGTGGGCCGCTACGGCACGCACGGGTAATGCTCGATTTAGACAGCCGCCCACGATAGCGCTCGTCTTACGCCAAAAATGGTACAAGCCTAACGCTCATCTAAACTTTCATCTAACCTTCCGCCTGTCCTGGGGAACTCATCATACGGAGATTTCATCAAGAGATGCAGACGTCTGCGGCTGCGGCTGCAGCTGGCTCCACGGCTATTCTGCTCGACCCTCACCCATTCAACCTCAAATCCTGACATCCCTGGCGCATCGCCGTTTCATGACTTCGTCTTCAATCAACCCACTGATCGTGACGCGCACTTCGGCCCCCAGAATATTTTCAGTACGTACGTCGTCAGTACGACTTCAGTCAATGCATCATCGTCAGCTTCGTTTTCAGGCCAGCTCTCCAACACTTGTGATTCAACCGAGGCACAGGCTTCTTCACTTCATTGGCGACTGCTGACGCCTTACGAAGCAAAGAGTGAGAAGCTTCTTAAAACTCTGAGATGCAACTTGTCACTGCCATGAGTTTACTGCGCGCTCCCAACTCTAGCTTGAAGCAAGTCGACACAGCCGGCACTCCTCCAAACCCTTCAAGCGGCACTCTTCTGTCGAATCGTTAATCATCAGACTGCTGTTACCACCAACACTCCTAATCGAGACCTTCGAATCCCGTAAGCGAACAAGTGCTCACAGGAGTGATGGTGAAACAACAGGTTTCCTCTACGTTCACAATGCTGAGGTAATGAAATCTTTCTGCCTCCTGTCTCCTCCTTCCAGTGCCAGACTGTAATCTCCTTGATGATCGCATGAACGCACCATCAAAAAAACACAACTGCCCAAGTTCCTTTTCGGGTTCACCGAAACGGAGGAATAATAATGTTTGTACCTTGACGGATCAGTCTCCGAATCTCAACCCTCGCTCGACTTTACTGATCTTCTAAGCGGAGCAACATCCCCAACTCTCACAAAACGCCGATAATCGATAATCTACAATGAAAAGGCGTCCAACGGCACAGGCACAGCGAGCCGCTGTGTCTGCGACTCCTCCTGAAAATCGGCGGAATCCCCAAATACCTTGTCTGGGGAGGCGTCTACGATCTGCATCCATCGCGGGGCACATCATGAACGAGAATACCTCAATCCGAGGGCTAAAAACTCGTAATCAGTAATACAGGATCTGATCCCCGATACGCCTGCACAGAGATGGGCATACAGGTACGTATCCTTCGGAAATTATTAGAGCCCTTCATCAGTGCGCAGTACATCAGGTCTAGCATGACCGTAAGTTTCTCAAAAAGGTAACCCCCACACAGCACAGTTCAACTTTGAAATTATCACGGACAGCAGGCTGCATCCAAAATTCTCCAACCGAGCAGATCACCCGCATTTAACCTTGCCCAGCTCTCTTGTTTCACGAAATCGCTCGTAAGAAACATTTCCGAATTCGGATACGAGCGACTCCTATTCCGATACCCTTGTCCGGACTTTTCAGCAAATGAGAGGACTGCAAATAAACTTCAGGACACCTTTTAGTTCGTGTCTGAATCTATTCAACTTCTCTGCTTATTTTAATATTGCAAAATGTTTCAAATGCAAGCCTCGGTCATGCGATGGCACCCAACTCTCTTCGCACCCAACAACTCGGATATGACCGTTTACATCCCACGGTGGCGCCGTGGAGGATGCGGATGTGGCTTTTAAGACTTCAATTGCCATCACGCCCAGTTCACGATGTACGCCAGCAAGGCAGACCGAGGTACGGACTCTGTACTTCTGATACGTTCTTCATTTTGTGACTGTGCTGAGGTATCGCAAAGTGTTTTTGTTCTAAGTGGTAGCGGATTCTCGACAGATTCCTAGATCGATACCGCCAACATGCCTACAGCATCCTACTTCAGTTTCAAGGCTGTTTCTTTCTCAGTCGGGCATTTATTCGCTTGCTTCCTGTCGTTCTTCTCTCACTGTCTGATCAACCTCCAAACCAGCCATCGGCTTTCTATCCAAGTCCCACCTTTTTGACGTATTTCACCTGCCGCTATGGTTTCATGTTTTTCACTACAAGCGCAGAAAGTCCACACTTTGGCTCACTCAATCGGCCTACTATCTTGACAATCTTCTCGGGGGGCTACCGCCTCTTTCCATCTCCGGCGAGACACCCCGAACTACATCGCCTCCAACACCCCTCTTCTGGCTCTATATATTCAGTGATTATGACTATAGGGAGATTTATAGAGCTAAATGTAGACGCTTTAACAGAAGTGTTTCTGATTCAGCTAGAAATGACGGGTAGAGGGCAAGCTGAAGCCGAGAATTTACTCTGGTGTGTCCAACCGGAGCGGGAAGTATGCTGTGAAGTTATCGTCGACAATCGAGACTCCGCGTTAGGCCTCCAACACGCACACTTCCCGCGAACCTTAATTACGGTTCACCAACCTCAGAGATTTCAGTGCATATATGCATCACTTTCACAATTTGGCCGCACCCGGTGCTTTCACAATTTTAAAGGACGCAACTACCTGTACACCTAGAGCCATCGACACCAAAATCATGTAATCGGACTCAAATTAAAATCGGAAAGGTGTTACCCCTTAGTGACATATGTTATCATCAAACTATGGAGTCGAAAACGTCCACATGAGACCACGCTATGCCAAGACTGGATATACGCCTCATCCATTCCAAACTTACTCTCAGAAGCACCTGTAGAAAGGATATGGTAGAGGAACTCGGTTGCGGAGATTCATGAGCTGATGGTAGCGGTGCACTGAATGTAGTAAAGGTTTGGACGCCCCTACCTTCCCAGGAACTGCGGGAGTCGTATTTGGGTTTTCTGTACATTCGCAAGACAGTTAATATGTGTATGCAATTTGGAAGCGTGTAAGATCGCACACCTAGCGGATATTGGTTCTTCGACTGACTATATCATGACCAATTTCAGCACTGCGTGACGCTCGCCAGCTCCTTCATCCGCACTAAAAGTTGATGATTCCATCGTCCACATCAGTCCTTTCGACAACTTCTTCCTCATTACATCACTCAATTGTGCTCGCAATCCACCACTGAACTGATAGTCACGGGACCCAAAATGCGCACCACTTTCCTTATTACACTCAGCTCCCTTCTCCCGAACCTACACTCCACTTCTGCAACTCCACCTAAGCCTGCCGCTTCACCTACTTTCCGCATCTCAACAACTGATACCATCCCCACTTCCAAACGCCGTCGATAGTAGGCTCTAGCAATCACCCTGCACGACAGCAGAAGTTGGAGTTAACAGGTCCAAAGCGCATGGAGGAAGCATAGTTATATGCAGCGATCACCTCCGGAGATTGAAGGTGCGATCTTGGAGGGTGGACATTGTTATTTGAGGGAAAAGATCCCGTGTTGATGGGATGCTAGTGCGAAATGGCTCTGAATAGGCGACCGTACCTGTTTCTCAGAGATATAATGAAAGACGTCTATGGGTTACCACATTGGATTTCGGTTTCGACAATTTTTCTTCAAGAGTATATCTTGAGTCGCCAGAGGAAGGTGGTGCAAGGTGTGCTTTCATACCTATGCATATTTAAACAGCGTCTCTCGGTGCTGCAGTTCTGCCTTTACTATGCAGGAATTCGATTGCTCAGGACAAAACAGCAAGTTCGCATCCGCCTCTTTATATGTTGGCTTGTCAGATCATACGTATAGCGGATTTCAAGAAGAGAAGGTAGCTTTTCCCAAAGTGTATCCCAATGAACTCCCTTCGATTTCTCTATCTTTGTAGTTAAAAGCCAGTCAAAGTGTCTGATTCGATAACAAACAGCTCACACTACACTCTCAATGACTGTTCCAACATTCTTGCTCGTCATTCAATGCAGGCTTGCCCGTTCCCTCAATGTCTCCTCTTCTAAACTACCGCTTCGTACCATCTCTGATGAGACAAGGCAAACTACATCACCTCCAACATCTCCATTCTACCTCTATGCAGCCTATAATTATAGATACAGGAAGATTTATAATACTAAGTTCAGATATCTTGATAAAGGGATTTTAGGCTTAACTAGAAATGGCGGGTAAACTGCAGGTCGACACCCTGTCCCGGTGGAGCTGGAATGGTGCGGTAGACATGCACCGAGCGGCGACTGTCTTCTCACTATTCCCGACCTTTCTCTCTCCAAAATATCCCTCGTACCTGTTCCACTGCATCGAACTCCTTGTCACGAACTAATTTCAGTCAGCCTGGAATACGGCCGGTAGTTTCATCTAGGTTCCGATGTGGTGGGTGTTATTGCGGATTGTAGCCGAAGAGTGTTACCTTCATACGGCTTTAGGGAAGTGTGTGATATTTTGAGAGATAACATAGGGTGTGTGAACTTAGGACTGTGAATTTCTAGCTCTACATTATAAGCGTTAGGGTTTAGCTCTGCACTCACCTTTCGATTTCGTTGAGCTGTTCCTTCATCTGATAAATTCCTCGACTTTAGCTCTTGGCCCTACCCACAGCATGTATTAGCGTTCTCATTACTCATATATATCAGGTGTATTCTTCGAGCATCAGAATTATTCACACTTCAATGATGATTCGACACCTAGTTCTCACCACCAGTTGTCTTGGCATTCGCCCATAAACTTACCCGGCAAGCTGGCCTTAAAACCGTCTCCACCTTTTCCGAACAAAACTGCGAGCAATGTCAGATAAATGATAATATGATATTGTTTGTATTCCAAACTCCAACCGTGTCACATTTTGCTCCAAAAGAAAAGCGAGCAGTCAACACCTCTCACTTTAATAACACCCCCCAGCACACAAAGCTTCTCGTAGTCGCAATTCCAGACGGAACAAAGCTAGAGGAGGGCCTCCTGGAGGTAGTGTAGTTTGGAGTGAACGTCTAAGCATGTCACGTTTCCTTTGCCCTGCGTGAACCTCAACACCCCCTTGCCCCTTCATCCCATCCCTTTCCCCCCTCTTTCCCCAGCCATCAAAACACATGACAGTGCGGCATATCCCCATCATTCAAACAATCTGCCCCCTTACAATACGCTGCATCCTTCCATATCCCATCCCAGTCGTAAACCAGCACAGATGTCATGTCCCAATGGCATTTACAATGCCCGGCTTCCGAGTGCGAGCATTGGATGTCGGTTTGGTTGGTCATGGCATGCCGGGGATGGAGGGTGTTGCGAGAGCTGGGGATAAGAGAGGGAGGAGGATGAGGGCGAGGGTGGGGAGGTGCATGGTGATAGATGGTGGTTTGCGGTTTGCGACTAGCGATGGTGGTGATGTTTGGCGGTGAATCAGGTAGTGAACCATAAAGATAGAGATGAGTGAGTGTGGCGGTGGAAAGAGTGGACAGTCATGAGAGAGAGGACTTATGCTATGATGATATTGAACTCTTGGTTCGCGGTTGCAGAGTATGAGACGAAGGGTTTGATATTCTTACCCCAGCAGCTCGATTTACATTCCGAGTTGAAATGAGTGCCCTTATAAGTGTTTTCCCTATGCTCCATAATCCCTTAGCTGCACAAACAGAGTCGTTCAATAATCTAGGCGCACGTTTCCGTGTTCGATATTACCATCATGCGAAAACTGGGGGTTGTACAACCTATAGGTCATTGATTGTTGTCGGTGTGACTGGAGAAACAAGTCTGCCACGCCTTTTCGCATCTGGTGGGACACTGCAAACCACATCACCTCCAAAACCTTAACGGTGGCGCTACGCTGCCTGCAACTATGGCCACATGAAGCTTTATAACACTAGATCTAGATATCTAGACAGGAGAATCGTGGGTTCGGCGCCAAATGTTGCGTGGGGTGCAGGGTGATGCTCAAGATGCATCTCGAGGTGTCTAGCCGGAGTTGGAAGGGTGCTGTATGAAGATGCGGAAATTGACACCGGGTCCCGAACTATCGAATTCCTGCAGATCGAAAAGTGAGTTCATGGCACCCAGGAACACTTGTTGGATGGGCATAGGCTTGGACCAAGTATAATGATATGGTTTCGAGGTATCGCGCCAGTTCACCTCCCCCCGGGGGAGGGGGCCACTGCAAACTACACCACCTCCAACACCCCACTGCTGACGCTACACAGTATGTAATTATGGCTATATGAAGTTTCATAATACTTGATCTAGGTGCCTAGATAGGATGATACTGGCTTCAGCTTAAGATGTAGAATGGAATGCAGGTTGAAGACAAAGGTATATTCTTGTGTGTCCCGCCGGAGCTGGAACTGTGCTGTAATATAAACAGGCGAAGCAAAGAGAGGAGGATATAGATAGGTGACCGAATCAGCATAATCTACTTTTGCGCCTGAAAATGCGTCAATGTGTAATACCAACGCCAAACTGACCTTTCAAAACGTCTTTTATGCGATCCAACAAAAGAGAAACGGCATAGAAATATCAATTCTTTTCCTTTCTGAACATCCCAATGAAGTGTTGTTTGAACCTCTCGCTTGCTCTTCGTCCATCTTTCTCCTTCTCTTTGCTCTTCGACCTCTCCTTCTTCCGCTTCGCCTTCTCTTTCTTCTCGTTGACTACCACCAGACTTGTTGGTCGGCTCTTTAATCCCGGCCCTTCCGCAACTCCGGAATCCCAGAGTCCTGCCGTTGTGATTGGGTTATAGGCCGATTGCGCCTTCAGGTTTCTGGCGTCTTGCGTAGTAGGATACGGCGAGCGAAACATGTCACTTTGAGGCTCAAGTATCTTGACTGGGGGTACCGGAGCATCGGGAGAGGGTTGCGCTAGTTCTTTGATTCGGAGTAATTCCACGCTGCGCTTGCTTTGTCGCTCTTCTTCAGCCTCCGGTACGGCTTGATCTTCGAATGCGAGTCCGAATCTTTTTTTTGTGCTTCCTGCCTTGCGATTCATGTCCGCGTCACCGGTTGAATTGGAACGGCGTGGGCGGGTCTTGAAAGGTGATACAGGTGAAGAGGTGGAAGAGACTGGAGAGGCAGTGAAACTAGACTTGCGACTAAGGATCTGGGTGCTGCTTCTGATAAACTTAGGTAGAGTACGCCGGTTTTCGTCAACAGTTGAGGCTGGAGAAGCGGAGCGGGGAGAATCAACGAATGACATGGAAGCGGTGCGGCCTGGCGCCGGAGGCCTGACAGTCGTTCCTGAAGTCGACAATGGTAATGGGCAAGCTGCCTTGGTAAGGTTGTAAGCATGCGACCAGCCTTCGGAAAAAGCAACCCAGATTCCAGTCACAACGATGAACCTGCGGAGCGCATCATCAGTCTTGATTGGGAGACGCCCAGGAGCATGATCCATGAATGAGCTCGCATCAATGTTGGAGGGGGTTGCCAGGGGCGTTGGGAGAGGCGATGATGAATAGCCAGGAGTGGGGGGTGATGTTGCAGACGGCATCGTATAAGAGTCAAGGACGTCAATGCTGGCCCGCGTCATAGTTGCAATGACCGGATGGCGCCTGGAGTTGGTACTGATCGTGCTGAAGTTGAATTTCTTGTCCTCGGAAGAAAGGTTTGGTGACGCTTGCGAAGAGTTTGACATGATAGATAGCCTTCGGTTGTGAGTCGACTTAGTCACCCAGCGACACTTGAGCGGCAATCCATGCTCGTCTGTATAGGAAAACTCATAACTGCCATTGGACATGCATGTTGCTTCCCAACTCGATCCATCATCCACCAGGACCTCGGTTTTGATGCAACCGCCTTTCTCATCCTTCTTCCCTACGCAAATTACGCCCATGACGTCTCTTGCCCCCCACCGCTCCTCATCCGACTTCTCATCCTCACCTTTGTACCCATAGTCCTCCGCCTTGACGACTAGTATATCATTAGGGCCTAGTTTGTCTTTGCTGTTGAATGTTCGAGCGAGCCTCCTCGTGGAACGTGGGGCAAGGAGCGAAAAGGGAATGGCCTCGTACACGGGCTTCGGCCGGCGGGAAGGAATGACTTGCTGCAACTGTAGGAGGACCTTCGGCCGGAGGTGCAGCTTTTGCCTAGGGATAGCTATTGGGGGAGGCTGGGCGAAGTTGTAGGTAGTCTTGGGCCGATGGGCTCGCTTCTTAGGCTTGACGTCGTCCGATGCTATGCTGCTGGACGAAGCAGGCAGGGAGGGAGTGGGAGAGAGCGTGGTGAGAGCGTCTGGCCCAGCAAACATGAGATTCTCGTTATTGTTGGTAGCAGGGGCATCGACCAGCGACTTGGGATGGTCGTCGGTGGGCGTGTTCACAGAATAGGCAGTCGAGCTGCGCAAGACAGAGGTAAGGATGGACAGCGGTGACTGGGCGAAGAAGGAGCCATTGCTCGTAGGAGAAGGAGAGGGGCGCGGCGGCGAGTACTCATGGCCATGTTTGGCGGCGGCGTCAGCTGTCAACATGTCCAGCAACATCACTCCAATTAAGGATCATGTCCTGGCATGCTGTGGGTTGGAATGTTAGCAACGCTGGAGGTGAAGATTGGGTATCTGCCTGTTCCGTCCCCTTCCGGGGCGGTGGTGGCTTTTGAGAGTCTTAGTGAGCCGAAGTTTGAGGTTGTGGCCATGGCTCATGGCAATACGAACGTATCGCGATAATACGGCGGAATACGCTAAGATGAGAGGTACGTACCTAAATGATGACAGGGCTGACTTACAAGCCACAGCTAATCATGCAGGTTCGCGCTACCACGACGGTGGAATTGCTGCTCAATTCTCCTCTTAAAAGGGAGAATAGCAAGTGAGATGACGGCAGATGAGGGTAGACGGTCGAGAGAGGTACGGATCTCACGGCTTCCCCTCTCGCCATGGCATGCAACTGTTAAAAGGATCTTATCCTGCCCGGCTGTGCTTTGGCTGCTAGGTTCGATGCCACGCGCGAGGCACAAAACCCTCCGCTCGTCGGCACTGGCAGTCCTTCCGGCCCTCACGCACATCCAGTGCAGCGTCGCGAATCAAAAGCGAAACACGACGCCGCATCCATACCCTAACCCTTGCTCTCGTGTCTGTGTCATTGGCTGTGCAAGTCTGTTTCAAACAAGAGGCTGCCCCTTGAAGCTTAGCCCCTCGCAACTTTGCTCAATTATATATAGACTAAGCGGACTTCGGTCTTGGGGGTGAATGCTAAGTCAGCTCGGTTCCGACAGTATAAAGGAGGCCAGGGAGGGAAGGTCGGTTCCGACAATGTCAAGGAGGCAGGGAGGGAGGCCATTGACATCGATATGGTGTTTCCGGTGAGCATGAGCGAGATGTTACCAGCAAAGTGTGGCGTGTGAAAAACAGGAAGATTTGAAAAGCTACCATGTTCCGCTCGCATCCGGCTGGATGTGTTTGATGAGCATGTGCACTACGAAGTGGCACATTGCATGCCAGAATCGGCATGAGGATGGAAATGAAGGAAGACGGATCCTTCCATTCCGTAGAATACGCAGATTCGTAAGTTGGTGGATGTTTTCTAGTTGCGGGCAATTGCTGGCCTGCTCTCAGTCGCTTTCGCCTTTGACAACCCACGAGGGATCGTCCAGGTTCTGGGTTGAGCATCACATGTAGATGCATATCCCAGTCGGCATCTTCGAAGCGCTTTCTGTTACCGAAAGCTAAACTTTGATGACTATCAGAGGAGGTGAGGCGAAGCAGTACTTTGCAGCTGGCGCCATCTTTTGGTTTCCAAGGTTGGCCATGGTGTCGTCCATGGTCAAGTAATGACGAGGAGAGGAGTAGAACTGGGCTCTGAAGCTGGCGTCTCATTGTACACCGTCTTATTGTAGTCAAAAAAATCTCCTGGCAGTGTACTCTTTCCTCGCTCTACGAAACATCCTGTTGGGGGCGTAGAATTCGGATCACGGCTCTCTCAGAAGTGCAGTTCTCAGTTATCGGCCATTCTTCCTGCTTTGACCCACAGACTCAATTTTCTTTGCACCTCACCGCTACAACGTCACAACACACCACCACGCCGAGTCCTTCCGCTGTATTTCGAAGGTTCGCTGTTCTGGCCTCGCCTTGGGATTCCTGTTCTCGGCGCCGGCATCAATCCCGTTCCGTACACTCGGGTACGACACTTCTGCTCCGGCCGAACCATGTCAGCTGAACAGAAGCCATATCCACAACTTCCGAGTACGAAGTGTGCACTCTCGACCCTTTGCGACGTCGTCGACGAAAGCAGGTTATGGAACAAAGGCCAAAAGTGTGTTCATTTCGAGAGCAATCCACAGGCCGAGAATCTGGTCAAATGGTTCACTGAGAACGGTGGCTGCGTCCACCCTCACGTGCAGTTGGTGCACGACGACTCCCGTGGCTTTCATGTTCGAGCCACCAGGACTCTGGACTCACCCACTGCTGTCGTCTCATGCCCTCTCAAACTGACCCTCTCCCACCTCAATCTCGACCCCAACCAAACAGCAGTGAAGCACATTGACAGTCCTCTGCAGAAATGTCTTCAAACCATACCCAGCCATGTTCTAGCAAACCTACTGCTCATTGAACAGCGTGCCCTTGGAGAAGCGTCGCCCTGGTTCCCATATATCGCCTGTCTACCAGAAACGTTCAATACGCCTCTCTATTTCTCCGTAGACGACATAAAGTGCCTGGACGGTACGAATCTGATCCAGGCTGTTAGTGATAGGCGAGAATTGTGGATTCAGGAGTGGACGGATGCCTATACTGCCTTAGAGAAAGCTGGATTGAATGACTTTCCATGCGACAGGTAAGAAGCACTATCCTCTGGGGTGCATGCCTATATCTGGCTTGCAAACTGATCTGTATCTGCCTGAGCCTGCCGCACGGGCTTATTCCATGGTGATGGCGATAGTCCACTTTCACCTAGGCTGCCTTTGGTACACACTATGCCTGCAGGACAAGGCATTCTACTATCTCTTCGCAGGATGCTTGCTAATGGCAACTAGTTTATCGTACAAATGGGCCGCCACTGTTATGACATCCCGGGCATTCATCTCTGCAGGTGTATTTCCCGACATGCCTCCATTTTCGATACTCTTTCCTGTCGTCGATAGTTTGAACCATGCAATCCAGGCCAAAGTCGATTGGGAGTTCGAACCTCTCAAGTTGTTTACGCTCAAGACTCTTTACGATATCTACCCAGGCGATGAGGTCTTGAACAATTATGCGCCGAAGCAAAACGCAGAGTTGCTCATGGGGTATGGTTTCTGCATCCCAGATCACCCATACGAGCAATTCGAGGTTACAGTTCAGGTCCCCGCCGCTATACGCCCGTTACTAGAATCCTCCAAAATCCCTTTTGACATGCCTGCCTGTTCGATACGCAACACCGACAGCAACCGGCAGTTCTTCCGTATGCGCGATCACCCATTTGGCCGCTATGAGAATCTGATCCCGTGCCTCCGAGGTGTTCCGCCTTTGCTTGTCTTTGTGAGCTATCTGATAGCACTTCACCGACGGGGTATCAGCCCAGAGGCAGTTTCAGTTGCGCATCCAGGCGCGAGAATAGTTGTAGCAGTTGTCCAACAGATAATCACTGGAGTTAAAGCTTCGTTCGATAGGCTTACCAAAAACCATCCAGAGCATCTTCCTAAAACGTTCGAAAACCAGAATCAGAAGTACGCGAATATGTATCGAATAGGCCAAGTAAAAGTTGTCGACGCGATCCACTCTGAGTTGAATGAGTTCATGAACACGGTCGCGTTTGACAAGGGCACAGTACCACCTACACGTCCAGTAATCATCACTACGACAGAAGCATTAGCTTTATTAAAGGAGGAGCTTCCCGACCACTACGATGACTTCACAGAGAGGGTGTCAGATGCTTTGGATGTCGACCTTATTAATATGGAGGAGATGTCTAGTGGTCGCTACAATTTTGCTGGGTTGGACGGGATACCGGAAAATGATTGCGAAGATATGATCTGGATCCTCTGGCTCATCGTAGGCTATGCCTTGACCATGTGAGTACTCTAATTTGTCTCCCAACATTACGGCTGCCTCAGAGACTGTCCAGTCCCGCCGAATCTGGGACCCCCCTGTCAAGGCACCTGGATCTGGCTGTACAAAGCTACTCGTAGCCTTTGTTACAGGAGGTGCAGAGCTAGCGGGAGGTGTTGGCCGTGGACTGGTTTTGGGAATGTGTCACTGACATCTTATAGAAAGTCCCCAGACAGCCTCATTCGAAAATACATCCTAGATTTCCACTCAATCTACCCCCTCCCCGAGTCTCAGACTGACAACCCTCCAATTCCAATCGATGCTGCCTATGATGCCGTCAACGGCCTTCTTAACACACTCAGCCCAGGGTCTCCAGACACTTCAACAACCTGGAACGCATTACATGATCTGGATAGCCTCGGAGACCAGTTGAGAGAAGGTCCTGTTCAGGATTTTCGGACCAGGGTTATCTGGTGGGCAATGTATGTAGTACAAACGGAGGCTTTTAGGCGGGCAGATGAAGGTTGTGGGAAGCAAATGAGGTATTGTATATATATGCGGCCGTATGATAAGGAGAGGAGTGATGAGGGGTGGATTTTCGAGGAGGGTGCGAGAGAGGCGGAGAGTCGACTTGAATCGCAGTATTGTTGGCCGAAAGGGTTGGAATAGGGTTGGTATGTCGAGTCTACATACCTGTCATGCTCGTGCAGGATGGAAACGGACTGGATCCTGTATGTGAAAGCTCAATCATGTGACGATCTAGGCTAAGACAGAACTTGTCCAATACGATTTCACGCTACGTGTATATAGAGTGATTATGCTAACAAGAAATTTGGAACTCTCAATTTGGGGTTTTTATAGTGATCGATTGGAGGGACGAATGGTGATGAGAGAGTAGCAGAATTTGCAAGGCTGGTTGCTGACCTTTTGGAGTTGGCTAAGGAGATGGGGAATTAGACTGAGTGCTCATCACATCCCCTTTCGTCATCTCGCCTTCAGATCGTGAAAGAGAGGGAAGACACTCGGAAGGTCAGAACCCTACCGCTGGGTTATATGCCCGTTGTCTGGTAGAACGCGATTGGGAATCAATTGGAATGTATAGTAGGTAGAGGTATGGATCGTCCGAAGGGAGATTAATTGAAGAAGGTCACGAAATGGGATGCCAAACCTATCCCTATGTACAGGAAACGAAGAAGTCTGATGGCGCCAATGATATAGTAACGTTAAACGAATGGAAGTGAAATTGTTAAAAGGTTCTTTAAGTTTTGATAGAGAAGGTTTTGACAGTTTTAGGAAAGACGTCATTAGCCGACACTCACATTGCTATTGTACAAATCCATCAGCAGGATTGCCAAAAGTTGCTTAATAAATGTCAAGACTTATACCATTCTAATTCATGAACACCTCCCATATCTGATCACGGGTTTCCATGCCTGCAGTCATCAGCACAGCACTCAAAGGAGAAAGGTATGTGATCAAGATTGCGGGTGGATGGAGAACCATACTCTCACCCCGAAACATGGAATTTCGTTTACGCTTGGCTTATATTGCTTGTTAAGCTTTGTGACTATATTATAAAGAAGTTTAAAGCCAGCCTGATGAATCCTTATGTAATTGATGTAAATTGATAGGACGAAGGCTAGGTATATTAGTGGAGATGGTGTAAGGATATGAGCACTAGTGTGGATAAAGAGTATTGTATTAAATTTTTTTTTAACTTCTTTTTTTTATGATTCGCACTCGCCATAGAGATTTATACGTACAAGATGAATGCTAAGTCGGGAGAGCATCTCTCCAACCAGGTAACGTGATAGCCCGGTCTTACAGATGGCATGCTTCTAGGTGCGTATCTCTGCCTCTCTGGCGTGCTTCTCGGTCCTTCTTTGATTAGTATGCATCATTCATAATCTCTGCAAACCTGTATCCGGTCCAGGTTGTCAAATTTGTCCCGGTACCATGGCCTTAGAGACAGCCCTTCGGTCCTGGTCTTGGTGCCATTGATTTGGAACGGTCGGAGCGGCCGGTGCTAGAATTGCATTGAATGTGGAAATGGGATTAATAGAGAGTTCGAATAAAGTATGCGTGATATTATTGCATAAGCGGATGTGGGAAGTGTGAGATGACGTTCTGATGGTGGAAATGATGAATTAGATGTAGCTTTTTTGACGGCGGTACAATCATATGAGATGTATTTGATAAAATAGAGAGAATCAAGGGAAACCTGAGGGAGAATTAAGAAGTAAGATACATACAATGCTAGCCCCTTTCAGTATTAAGAAAAGATTCTTACCTCGTCAGTCTCCAGAGTTTGTCCTTTCTTATCTGCTGAACTTGCCCCCTCAACCATCTAAGGAAAAGTTAGTTATCGACCTTGACTGATGTAAAGTGCTCTAGCTATGTGAAAGAGTGGAAGTCCGTAGAAATCGTGTACGACGCGTGGTGTTGATATACAGCTCAGTGTTTCAAACAACAACACTCCTTCATGCCTACATACAATCACCCACATATCTTTCCCTCTCCACCACTCACTCTCATTCGCGCTCTATACTTCTATCAGCACTAGATCTTTAACTTCACTATTGGCAGGAAGCTCAAGGACCAGACGTTCACGCTCAGTTGCCGTCGTTATTGATCAGCATTCTCTTTCGGACGGAACTGACTTACTCATCTCCTCCGGGTCAAATTCTCTCAAAACAAACAGACACCTCTTTTCAGCTTTTCGCCCGTCTCTTCAGTCCTTCAGCCGACACACCTCAAAAGTGAGAAGCAGGGTCCAATCGCCGTACAATGGGAAACATAGCTGTCAAGCAAGAGGAGGATGTCGTTCAGCACGAAGATGCCGTCCAACACAAAGTTGCATACGATTATGACTATAATACCTACCTCGAGGCCATCGCAGCACCTGCCGCCGCACCGTACGAAAGTATCAAATTCAACCATTACGGACGCGGAGACCATGAACCCTTCAAGCGTCACCCCTATCAGCTTCCGCAATCTGTCTCTTTCAATGAAAACCCCATCGAACATGAGCCTTCTCAGTCTCTGGACTCCGTATCCTTCAACGACATCCTTTTATACCTCAACGATAGCTGTCCCTGCCACAACTCCGCCAAGCACGAGCTGATCGCATCGACTCTGGATCTAGGTCAGGTGCAATTACACCTTGCAGAAGTTGACCCCCTTGGCTCATCAGCATCGCACTCTCCAATCGCTTCACCTGATGATCAGTTTTTCGACGCAGCGGACAATCAGACTGATTTGGACACCGTAGTTTCTGATGAGTCTGCGTATATGTCTCCTCAATTTGGCGGCAACCCAACTCTAGTACCGCCGCCGACTCCAGAGCGTCCCATTCCGCTCAAAATCCCGAGCCGGGATATCTTCCCTCTTGAACCAGCCCTCTCTATCATTGACCCCCGGGCTGCCTTCACGCACCTCCCGGTCGACGACCCCTTCACCTCCTTCCCCATGGCCACTATTTCTTCCCCATCCATCTCCAACTCAAATCCCACACAAAATTCCACCCGATATCGTACCCCACGGCCCGTCCCCTTCATCCGGCTCATAAACCAGTCTCCGCCAACGACAACCACAATTCGCCCTCAAAACAGGCCTTCAAGACCATTCATGCAGTTTCCGACTGAAACTGAGCGCTCGCCCACCAAGAGGCGGAAAGTGAGTCAAAATGGGGGACAGGGCCAAGAGGATGAGGAAGAAGATGACGCAATGCTGCTGATGCGCATGTTTCATGACGGCCATTGCAAACCCGCGCCGTGGACTCGGGCTCTGGGACGCCAGGGCAATTCAGTACTGGGACTCGAGGAGGGTCTTGAGCAGCTCGAATTGGACTCTTTTCACCTGGGGAAGAGAGTCCGGAGCCCGAGTCCGGGGAGTTTAGAGGGTGGGTGCTGGGGGGTAGCTGAATTTGGGTTGGTGGGGAGGGAGGGTTAGAAGGTTGGGTTTTGGGTGTGTTTTCTAGGTATAATATACTTTCTTTTTCTTTTTCACAGGAATTTGGGATTGAATTTGAGGTAATGGGTGTGAGTGCAGTTTGGTGTGCCATGCCACAGGCTTTAGACTCCTTTTGTGTTTTTGGGTAGATTTTTTTGCTTTTGGGATGTAATTGTAAGGCAGGAATGGAACTGTATAGATTACACCGCGTGCTTATGTATAGCTGTGAATGGTTTCAGTGGGCATTGTAGAGCTGAATAAGGTCCGTTGAAAGGGTCGAAAATTGGCAAGCTAGATTGAAGAAGGAAAGGTAAGAAAGCTGGACCCTGATTTGACGTGGGCGTAAGGGAGGAAAAGGGTGTTAAAAATTAGAATCTGGAATATTGGAAATAGGTCAGTATACGAGTGAGGTTCAGGCTGGCTTCACCAGGATATGAAGATGAAGTTAGGGTAAATATAACCAGCTGAAGGGATTCTAGGGTACGGTTGTGACCTCCAAATGGAACAGACACGAAGAGATGAAGTAATAACAACATATTACTGATATAACATTTGGGTATCACAAAACCAGACGACTACACCAAAACCCCGTGTAGACATTTACCATGGCTCCAAATGGCCACTTCTGCCCTTTTCCTCCCCAGTCAAATACATACTATTATCTAATTTCAGCCCCGTTCTTGGTCCTTTTGGCCTCCTCCTGGATTTCATGATCGAATTGATACTGATAGGGCAAATCTCCCTCTCCGGGATTAGGATGCAAACGTACAACAGACTGAGTCGATCGTAATGAAGAGGAAGATGAATTTGGCAGAATTGTTGAAGGGCTTCTCGCGACTGGCCTGATCATGACAGAACCTGAACCCAAAGATCTCTCCGAAGGCTTCCTTGGCAGAGTATGCGCCCCTGAACTTGGGTTACCCGGCAAAGAAGGAGCTGTTCGGAGAGTTTGGGGACTCTCGCTCCCTTCACGTGGTGACAGGGAACTAGTGCTGGAAGAAAATTCAGGCTGTGTAGTGATGCGGGGAGTACGGTAGTGAATCGCTGAACCTATGGACCCATTAGACGACTCCGAAGGCGCTAGGCTTCTGGTTTCTGAGTCCACGCTTTCCGCTCGTGCTTCCTCGATGATGTCAGGATCCAACTCAGCCATACCATTGAGAATCTCCGCAAAAACGGCCATGAGATTACGAAATTCTGTCTCTGTGAGAGCTTGTGTGGAGAATCGAGCATATTCATATTGAGAGAGGAACTTTGGGCCAAGACTGGGAGGGTTGATTAAGCCATAAGATGATAGCCGACCAAGGTATTCACGCAGACCCATTGCCCCTGGTCGCTGGAGTAGAGCTACCACTTGCGCATCTGGAAGCATTGGAGTATCCCCTGGGGTATGCAATTGCACGTCGACGGCTGGATCTGGAGGTGCGAGAGATACTGCCTTGGCTTCAATGAGATTAGGGAGTTCCATAACGACATTCCAGTATTGCAAATTCGGGAGATCATTCGAAATAGGCGATGCCCAGCCGGGATGTGACACATGACCCCACGGGGGCGATGACGCAGACACTGATATGATTGTAGAATCGGGAAGGTGACTCCTTTGCTTGAAGGTCGAATGGTTGTGCTCTGCTGTCGATGGCCCTGTACCTGTCTGATCATCACCATATAGTTCCCTCCGGACATCTCGTGGCCGCGACTCCCATGCGACAATTGCGCTCCGCTTCAACGCCTTCACGATCATCCGCCGGACCGTCCTGCCCACCTCCCCATCCTCGACTGGTATGTATGATTTCGGTATGGCTTGCAGTACGCTTCGATTGGTATACAGTCTGGTCGAGTAGACTAAAATGGTGATTAGGAAGGTAAGGAGGTACACTCCGCCGACGACGAAGAGCTTCTGGAGCTCATTGCTGCGGATGGACTGGTAGATGGTGTCGCCCGGTGTGACGCCTAGTAGGATGATGAGGATAAAGAAGAGGACGGTGTAGGTGGTGCTGTACCAGATGCGGAAGAGAGGAATGCGCATATGCATACTAGAATCATTACATGATGTTTCGATATGTTTCAAGGGTGTTTCTAAACATGCGCGATGAGATGAAGGGGTCGCCTGCTCCGGATCGCAAATCACTCCGAAATAAGATCACGTGCGCATGTAGTCGCAACAAGCCTCACATGTTCGACGTATGCCATCTCACCGCATACCATCACCAACTTTCATCTATCACAGGGTAGCTGGCCTGAATCGCCGCGACTCTTCAAGGAAAGTAGTTTGTCACATTCATTCATTCACCAGCACAAGCACAATTGGGGCTGACAGAAGCTCAGCCCGGAGATGAAATCGCCCGGCGACCTGGAAAGCCTATCTCTTTCTCTCGTGTCACAGTCATATACCGTACGGGCTTTCTCCTTTTGCACTCTTCGGTCCCTCCCACGTGATGTGCAAGGCACCGTTGGTGTGGTCCCCTATTTCCATTATGATACATAATGATGCATCTCACCTCATCTTTTCACAGTTCATCGCCCCAAAACCGACCTCGTGGCTGGGAGGCCGAACTCAACAGAGGCTCGGCTGTTCCACGAAGAGGATTCAGAGTATGGCGACGTTCTTTGCCCGACAATATACGTTTTCGCTGAAGGCTACGATTTTCCTATCGCGGCTGGCTGAAGATCCTTTCTTTACACCATCACATTCTTTTTTCCCTGCATATGCTTTCAACGACTCCATACATTCCAATAAGGCAAAAGGCAACTTGAACAATTCTCGGCTAGCTTTCGAAGGACATTAATTTGTTTCCCGCCTTCCACCACGTTGTGGCGCACAGCAAGGCTGCGCCGCTTGGATGACCGTCGCTTAGCGCCGCATATCGAAAATAATCGTTGGAAACACCTATTGCTGTGCCGTAGAGAGCGCTAGTATCGCACACCAAGCAATTGTTTGCATCTGATGATTTTCTAAACCAAGCTGGGACCACCAGTTGATCTCTTTGGCGTACTCCGGGGGTAATAGCCGCAAGTACCCCTTGTCCGGACGTTGTCGACGAGCCCAAACCCTGGAATTATCTGACTGCAAAGCCTCAGATCTAATGTTACGCCGGACATAGCTGTGTTCGCTTCGCTGATGGTGTGCGGTGGAGGAGCGGCGTTATTTTATTGGAGCGGTTGCCTTTTGACCTTCTATAAAGTCCTCGCACTGTCGTCTCGTCTGTAGATCTCTGTAAAACATATCAGCTACCTTTTCTACTTTTTCGTACCCTAATTTTTGATCGCTTCTACCCTGACTTTGAAGATCGACTCAACTGTCCCCTCCCTTCTGCAGTCGTTTATTGTCCCCAAAACCCTTTATACGTCAATTACAACGTAGATTATCTTCATTTATCCTCATCGTCTTATTGGATCAAGTGCTAGGAGCTGTTGGAACCACCAGCAATCATGTCGCTCACGGCGCCTTACACGAATGCTATGCGGGTACGTATTGAATAAGTACCGTTTATTCCAGCTCCAGTGGGACACTACAAACTATATCACACCCATCACCTGTTCTCTGTGTTTACGCTGCCTGTAGTTATGGCTACAGGAAGCTTTATAGGGCTAGATCTAGATATCTAGACAGGAGGATCGCGAATTCGGCTAAGAATCTAGCACAGAGTTAATGTCCTTGATGATGTTTTCTTGTGCGTCCCACCCGAGCTGGAAGGGTGCTGCAGTGGTATAGCAACGTTTAACATATAATCCTAGATTGGACAAGGCTTTAACACCTACACACAAGAAATCCGTTTAGAAAATGCAGTCAAGATCGGGTCCGCCAGCAACAAGTCGACCAAATCATCGCAGACTACGAAAGAGAATGTTGAGCCATCAAAGCCTGCTAACGCCCTATTGACTCCTCCGATCACTCCTGAGACCAGTGCCACCACTACCTTCTCTTTAAGCGACATACCAGTTGTAGCTATCAACGGAGTTACAGCAAAAGCTACGGATTTCAACGGAGCCAATACTCCTTCACCACCCTCGACTCCCCGCGCAGATGGTATGGGTGCGGCCGTTGATGTCGTAACTGCACCGTTGGACGAGTTGCCCTTTGAGCTGCCAGCTGGTCCTGCTCCAAGAACGAGCCAAAGCGTGACGTATTCGACCCGCGCGATAGAGAATGTTAGCGATATCATGGACGCCCTCAACATCTCTACCTCAATGTCAATCAAATATGGCACAATACATGGCAACGGCAACGCCTCGTTCGTAAATGAGAACAAAGTGCTCGATAGCGAGCTGAATTACGTTGTCAGTGTCGTCGTCAACAATGATGCACACGCATCAGTTGAGGAAATGGAATTCCAGGACATCTCTGGCCTACCGCTGGATAGATTCACAGAAGTTTACGGCGACAGCTTCATCTCGGGGTTCATGGAGGGTGGAGAGTTTAATGCAGTAATCTCCATCAAACTGAATGACAAGAGTAAGCACAAGGCTGTTAAACAAGCAGTTGATGTTCAGCTCGCAGTTGGGCCACCAACGCTTGAGGTCGGAGCTAAAGAGTCCCTTGATAAGGAACATACTGAGGCTTTGAGGAACACGGAGATTTCCATCTCCGTCAACTGGGTGGGCGGTGGCGAGATCAAGAAGCCTAAAGTGCCGTGGACGATCAAGAGCGTTGTCGCAGTCGCAAATGCATTTCCCTCAATGGTAGCGAGGTCGTCCGCAAGGACTCAGGCCATCTTGACAAGGTATACTTCACTCAGATCCTTCCAAGCCTGGAAGTGGTCGAGACTCCTCGAAGAACGACGCATCTGGGAGAGCGACTCGAGGAATCAGAAAGGCGGCGAGAACAACAAAGATGGAAAGGAAAGATACATTGAGCCTGTGATCATCTTGAACTATGTTCCTTGCTCTCTATACACAGCAGAGCTTTTTGACGCGCTGATGAATTATAAGAAGCTGTGGAAGAAGATTGGGGAGAGTAAGTAACTATTCCATGAGCTTTTCTGTTTCAGAGCACCTTCCAGCTCTGCCGGGACACTCGAACTACCTCACCTACAACACCTTTCCTCTAACTCCACGTCTCCTGCGATTATGTCTACAGGCAGCTATATAGAGCCAAATCTATATATCTAGACCAAAGGATTCTGGATTTGACTGGAAATATAGGGTAGGGTGTAGGGCGAAGTCGAAGATGTACCCGGGTGCGTCTCGCCGGAGCTGGAAGGGTGCTGTAAAAAAGAAAACTCACTTGCAACGCATTTCATCTGCTAACATGTGTACTAGTACTTCAAAACACATCCCAGTACAAGACCAGGCCATCAACACGTAAGAATTTTACAGAAAAGAAGCCCGCTAAGGGCAATCTTTCTCCAGTGTTGACCACTCAGCTTCTTAAGCAGGGCTTCATCAACAGTCCCACTTCCGGTGGCTCAGAATCACCCTGTCAGGAGAAAGCTGCTGAGTCCTCAGGAATGGAACGCGCGTTCACCTTCGATGTGGAGGAAGGCCACGTAGGCTGGAATTTGATCGAAAACAACATGCGCCGTGACCCTATACCACCGGAGCCTGTTGCCCTGAATGAGGCTCGATTGCTCTGTAGACAGGCAATGACCTTGATTACGGAAGAGGTAAGCCCGCTATATTGCCGAATCATGGTTGTTGGGAGTGCTAATTATACTGCTCTTAGGCTTCAAGGCTGGTTGATCATCCTCACCTTGCGTACGCAGAATATGATGACAAGACTAAAAAGACACAAATGAAGCGTCCCAACTATGCATATCCTGAGGTGCTAAAGGAGAGACTCCCAATCCCAATCCACAACGACATCCTCTCGGACCTGTCTACGGACGGCGCATACTTGAAAACTGCAGTATATGCCAATGAAGATAACATCTGGTTTGAGCCTGACATGGTCGGAGATCCCAAAGTAACAGATTCCGACCTCGCCCATAGGTTCGGCATGAAGAGCAAATACGAAGACTTCAGCACTTTGGAACTCACCGAATCGCATGGAACGAGAGCACATAACCCGCTGCGACGTATCTCCCTGCACCGTTACCGTTTGGGGATGAGCTTCTTCGCCAAAGCCGGCCCCAAGCAGGCAGAAAATGCGATCGGTGCGATCGGACTTGCCCGAGCACATGATGACCCGGCAGAGGCGGAAGCAGATGGGTGCGTCCATCACCTTGGTCACAGACACCATGGGGACAAAGATGACTCAGGGAACTTCAAAGTGCTCGATATCGGGAATGTTGATATCACGCAAATCGATATCGCATACATCCCTGGCTCTGGCTACATCGCCGGAATGACATTCTATGATCAAATCGATGGGCAGCAGACAGAGCGACTTCGCTGGAAGCAGTGGGAAGGGAAGGAGCCCGAGGGACTGAAACATGTGCTTAATTCACCTCCCGATCGTGGGGACGGCACCGTGTGGAAGTTCGCAGGACTGGCAGGATCCTGGGTCGATACTGTGGGCCAGGGACATGTGCTGGCGAGGGTTTCTGGCATATGGAAGAAGGTTGGAGAGGAGTAATGCTGCACTGATGAAAATGTTCGTTCCGGAGTTATGGACTTTTTGTTTGGATTTTCTTGTATCTGTACTTGTATGAGAGATGTCTTGGGGCTAGCGACGGTAGAACTTAATTCAGACTTATCAATTTTGTCAAGCAGTTTCCATGCGCCTGGTTCAGTGATAAGTGACGCAAGCGCTCAGCTTCACGAAATCAAAAGTTGATGCGTTCTTCCTGCTGATCCCATTCTTGGACGTCTGTAAAAGGCCACGCAACCCATGTCTCGTCTAGGCCAAATACTGAAGTTAGTTGAATTTTCAACCTTTGCCGCGATTGGCAGGTTCTCGGCTTCTCAAGGTCGCCCCAGCCGGCTCCGATAAAGCGTCCGTCCCCCGCAGCCTAGAAAGCAACAAACATCTCCTTCGCTTGCAGCTGCGCTTTAGCCGCTCTAATATTTTTCATTCGACGCGGCCTTCGGCCCGCCTTCTCTTGTTAAATCGCTTGTTTTTTCACTGCTTAGTTTAAGCCCCCTCGTCAGGCGGCTAAACCACCACCGTTGCAGCTTTTCCCCATTGAAGCAAATCAACGTCGAGCATAAGGGCGAGAAGGTCCGTTTTGCAGCTTCCATATCTCACTACTGTACTCAAGGGAAGACGGCTGTCACGAGAGTCCTCTGGTCAACATGTCCATAAAGTCAGTATACATCCCACCAGAACTTCCTTGTGCCCCTCTCCCTTACCCCGCGAACTGCTGCAAGAGCTTGGATGTCAATCTAAGGGCTCAGCTAAGAGCCCCGCTGCGTCGAGCTCTCCCAGAATGCGAAACAAAAGGTCTAATCGGAAAAGCAGCTGGGTAATGCTCGCTGAGTCGGGCGCCTACACTCCTCTCCCCGGCGAACAGACACTCTACACATCACCTCCACGGACCACTTTATCAGTACAGAGCAGCAGCAACCATTCATCAAGCCAACAGTTCTCAACGCAGTGCAGGTCAGGGATTGTGTATTTGACGAATCGACGGGTATGCTATCGAGTTGCCTTCATCCTTGACTAACTCCTACTTACTCAGTTTCTAGGTAATATATCTTCCTGTCTCCCCTACCCCCGAGTTCCAGTCCTTCGCCATTCCGATACTCAACGTTATAGATTCCCGCGTGACCGCACCATGGTTCGGAGCAAACAAATGGGAGGCCACGATACAGCCTGTCTACGGAGGGGGGGTACCACCCCAGCACGCAGAACTCGAGCTGAGCATGGAATTCAGAGAAGGAGGCGCCTTCGATTTTGGAACAACCTTCGAGAGGCTCAAAGAGAGACTACACCAAGCTGTTGATGTGGCTAGGGAGAGCGGTTTCGTCAGTAGCGACGGAACCGAGAGCGGAGGTGGACGAGGCGCCGGAGCCCTGGCCGGCGTGAACCTCAATTCCGTACACTTAGATGACCTTCCGGCATATGAGGAATCGCGGCAGCATACAATCCTACGACCATCAGAACCGTTGCCCAGCCCGCCAATAGACCAGGACAGTGGGATAGGAACGTCCCCAGAAATACCCAACAAATCGAGCTCCCGAACCAGCCCACGGCAGGAGACATTTCAGCCGCCAACAGGGCCGCCGCCAGGGTACGAGGAGGTCCAGAGGGATAGCGTTGCAGATGAGCTAGAACGGCGGTTGAGGAACGCAGAGCAACGGGACGAGAGATAGCTCAATTCTTGGTCGGTTAACGAAAAAGGGTGCGTATATTATTGATTGCTTCATAGAAGCACGGCATTACTAGAGAAAAACTTAGGCTTGTCGTTTCTGACAAGAGTCGACTGCGGGTCATTGGGGCAAATCAAAGATTATTTGGTACCTAATTTTTCTCCGAGGTCGGCCGGATCCAGCGATCCACGGTTCTTGCACTAGGATTCACTTCTTGACCACTTATTTACACTAATAAACAACTTAATCTCAAGATCCAATCTCTTCTATAACATATAAAATGCCATGGGTCAGCTTTTAGTGAACGAGGACAAGGTACTGTGCGTCTGCTCGCTGAAAGAGGTCTCTTTGCCCCCTGCGATAGGACAATGTCGGAAAACGAAGCTTGAAAACTGGCCTTACTTCAACGTCCGACGGTGACAGGCACATGACATTTACTACGAAGTGGAATGGTGGAGCGAAGTCTGATATTGGCATGTGAATCCGCAGGCGCTGCGCCTCAGCCCAAGCATGTGAATTGCTCCCCACATTACGCTAAATCAAAAACAGAATTGCCTCGGCGTTTGATGACCTTTGATCTCATACCTACATAAGAAAGCTCAGCGCCTCTTGCACCCAACATCTGACACGGTTTTCTCCTCATCTTACATTCTAAACGTATCATATACTTCTCATACTTTCATCATGGCAAATCAAACAGGACGAGGCTTGCAAGGTATGTTTTCAAGCTCTGAGGAATCTCATATGCGGACTGCAACTGACTAGGTTTGAATAGCCCAGGAACGCCTTTCCCAGGTCAGCAACCATTTGAGCGGCAGCTCGAGCAGAAAAGGGAAACAAGCTCTTCTGGGAAAGCATCCTGACGATGTATGTTCATTTGAAGGTCTTTCAACTTTATGTTTTGGAAGCTTCGGCATGCTCGGCTTGCTTTCAACACGCATAGCAGGAGCTCCGAGACACCCTTCCAAAAGTCTACCCCGGGTCTCTCATGCATATTGAACAAGCCTTCTGACTTCTGTTTCTCTAGATCGTCGTAACATGCGCCCTCCGAACCGCCATCACCAAAGGTGGCAAAGGTGGCTTTAAAGACACCGCCGCCGCTGACCTCCTCCACGGCGCCTTCAAAGCCCTCATCGAACGCTCCGGCATAGACCCCAAGCTCGTCGAAGATATCGCTGTAGGTGCCGTCCTTGCCCCCGGCGGCGGAGCCACCGAGTTCCGAGCCGCAGCCCTCGCAGCAGGCTTCCCCGTCACAACCTCCTGCAAATCCCTAAACAGGCAATGCTCCAGTGGCCTACAAGCATGCGTGGACATCGCCAACGCGATCAAATCCGGGATGATCGAGATTGGTATCGGCGCTGGTGCAGAGAGCATGAGCCAGCAATACGGACCTCAGGCCGTCACCGAGTTCTCTGAACTGCTGGAGAATCACAAAGAGGCAGCGAATTGTAAAGTCCCCATGGGCGTCCTGTCAGAGAAAATGGCGAAAAATAAGGGGATCCCTCGGTCTGAGCAGGATGAATTTGCGGCAAGCTCGTTCCATAAGGCGGTTGAGGCGCAGAAGAAGGGACTTTTTGATGAGGAGATTGCGCCGTTGACGGTCAAGTGGACAGACCCGAAGACGGATGAGGAGAAGACTATTACGGTGTCTAGGGACGATGGTGTTAGGGAAGGTATCACGGCTGAGAGTCTTGGGAAGATTCGACCAGCTTTCGCAAAAGATGGGAGCATTCATGCTGGCAACGCTTCGCAGATCTCGGACGGTGCTGCTGCGGTGCTTCTCATGAAACGCAGCACCGCCCAGCGCCTCGGGCAGAAGATTATCGGAAAATTCGTCCAGGCGTCCATTGTTGGCGTCCCGCCGCTTCTCATGGGAGTTGGCCCTGCTGCCGCTATTCCAGTCGTTTTAGAGAAGACGGGGCTCGGGAAAGATGAGGTTGATATTTATGAGATCAATGAGGCGTTTGCTAGTCAGTGCCTCTACTGCATCAATGAGCTGGGTTTGGATATGAATAAGGTTAATCCTAAGGGTGGTGCCATTGCCTTCGGTCATCCCTTGGGAGTCACGGGTGCGCGGCAGGTTAGCACCCTGTTGACAGAGTTGAGGAGGACGGGTAAGAGTATTGGCATCACATCGATGTGTGTAGGGACTGGAAGTAAGTCGATCTCCTATTCCAAGTGATGACAATGGCTGACAAAGAGCAGTGGGCATGGCGGCTGTTTGGGTTGCGGAGTAGATGTATCGGTAATGGGAGGAACATTGGATTCGAAATATGTATGAGTACTCCTTATAGATGCATGACAGGGCAAGAGGACCCTTTATTATCCATTATTAGGAGACATTTTGGTTAAATTAAATATATCTCCACCATAATACCCCTTTCTACGTCCTCACTACATTCGTCATGCTCTGTTTGAAGGATTTCTTAAATGGGCTCTTTATCATCTAATCTATCTCGTTGTTGCTCTTGATGATGCGGTACAGGGTGGGTTGGAAATTTGATCGAATGGAAATTCTTCATAATGTGTAAGGGTGACGCAGAGATGAGGTTGAAGTGCGTGAGTGAGGCATGGGAGAACGTTTAACGAACCGTATTTCTCGGCGTCTTCAGCCTTGTTTGGCTGCCTCGTATCTATTCCCATGCTTACTTCTACCTTCTTTCTCCAAATTTCACTTCATCTAGCAGTCCCATACCCTCCGATACTTCTTCTTCCATCAGCTAACTTACAAGTCACTCATAATTTCGAGGTGTTGATGGAAAGCCATGGCGGAACTATCATCTCTGGAGCTCACGTTCTCTGAGCCTTCGCCATTTGCTGGACAGCAGAAAAGATGGAAAACATGTACTCACGTTCGCATCAACGTAGCGTAGATGTACCGATGCCTCTGATAGAGTCCGCACATCTGTGTGGTTACTGGCGATCTCTCCTTACCAAAGTGAATGTCGTGATAGATTTGAAAAGGTACAAGAAGAGCAATCGAAGAGTGTCACGAGTTTACCACATCGGTCGTGAAGAAATCGTTCGTAGAGCAGCAAAGGGCTGCCTCCTATACAGTATCCGCTGGATCGTACATGCTACGCTTTCGACGATGAAGAACTCTCGGATACGTTGGAGGAGTTTATGCTATACATAAAGCGCTTACGGCTCTCACAATCATTCTTTTACGTTCTGAGAGCAATAATTCTGACATGAAATTCCTTGTTGGTAGTGGGAGTCTTCCGTTTCAGAACCCATATCGTTGGGCAACTAAGGGAGAAAGCAAGTAAGATTACTTTGAGTAACGAGAGAAACCTCCACACATCCATCAGAGGAGCCTATGTGCCTACAATAGAGGTCTTTGCTGCACCAGGTAGGTATATCTCTACGTCGCCCTTGCTTTTGTTGACATGTTCTAGATGACCCAGCTGCTCAATGTCTCCAATCGGCCTGTGATAGTGCGCATAGGGATGTTGCATCGGAAAGAAGTCTCACAAGAAATACAGTAGAAACTCTTTTGCACGATATAATTTTTCCAGGTGATTTCTATCGTACTATCGAATTATCGCACAAAGAGAAGCTGACTAAGAACTATCTAAAGAGCCCCCAGCACCAGTTATCCACCTATTTAGAGTGCTCCGCTTGCAAGTCCTGCTTGCTGAAGGTCCAATTACCGCTCCAAACGGTGGAGTAGTGTAGTATCCTCGATGGAGGCGTCCTTTTGGTGCTCCACAAAGTATTGCACAATTGTGAGAGCCTTAAAAGCCTCTCCCAGAGACGGCGTAGGCTCTGGATTATCATCTTCAGGAGCAGCCAATTTCGTCCATATTGTACATGTAGGGTGCGAGGAAAAGCAGGCAGGTCTGCCGTACAAGAGCCATCTCAGCGTGAGCAGCCATAGGGATAGAGGCAAGCTCACCATGCTAAGTATATTGCTTTATGCCAAATCGCTTCTTGAACTTGCCCAGCCAGCCGGGTGAGAACTTAGGTATTAGTTTGCTAGCGTATTCAGGGAGAATAACTCATAGATCTTTCGCCTTCGCCTGCAGAACTTCACCAGAGACAAGCTGCCCGCGGGCCTCAAGCTGCTGCTGCCATGAGAAGAGTATCTTTTCAAGTAGTTCCCACTTGCCATAGCGCTGACGGAAGCTTATAGAGCTGGCGGCACGCGCATTATCAAGATGTTTATAGCAATCCTTAAGCGAGTCAGAGATAGTAGCCTGCCCAAGTTTACGGCCATATTACTACTCAAACCAAGCAATAATATCCTTCTGCTTTGGCTGCGGCTTCTGGGAGAAGTAATAAGCGTATAGGGCCTGCCTTTCTACGTCGGATATAGCCTTTGGCGGCATAAGTGTTAACTCGATTGTGCGATAATTAAGGTAAGGCAGCCGATTTATCATAAATGGCACTAGTATCGGCTAATCGGAAATATCGCCCAAAAGAGTATCGCGCAAAGGAGTTTCTACTGTACTCCTCAAGGTAGGGTCAGAGGAGGGGCTGATCAGCCAAACCGCCCTGTGATTATGACTACAGAAAGATATATAAGATTAGATCTAGGTGTCTACAGGGTAGGATTTTAGAATTAGCTGGACATAGCGGGCAAGGCACAAATTGAAGTTGACTGCTCGGTCCCCCAAAAGCTGGAAATATGCTGTCCTGAGGCAGCCTCTTTGTCTGCAGCACTGGGAAGGCAGCAAGTCTGCACCCGCCAATCTGCCACTGACAGGACGGCAACTGAGACCTGATATCTGCGATAAGTCTGTATTTCTGCTGCAGAAGTAAAAAACTTCCTGTCGTACGACCTTCGCTTAAAACTCTCTGGAGTCGGAAGTCCTGGCTGTTTTGGTTACTTGCAACTCCTGAAGACAAAGGTGTATCCACCGTTATGAGATCATGCTACGAGGAAATGATAGTGATTCTTGCGGTCCTACGCACCAGAAAGATGTGAAATGTGCTTAATCATGAATCTTCGCACGAGCTTGTAATACCCTTATAAGACTCTTGCCCCACTGACAGATAGAGGAGTGGTGGCGTAGTGGCTTGTGCTTCGGTTGGTGTAGCCGTATAGAGCTCAACGCATGCCATAACCGATGGAACCGCTTGTTTCGATTTCAAACCTTGTTTTTCAGGTAGGACAAGGCTTTCTTCGCCTCATCCCTTTCCCACTTGAAACACTGTTAACGGTGCTCAACCAACAGCGACATTTGCTCCAGAGATCGGATATCATATATCATCACGGCCTTTATCGTGCCTACTGGAATGTTTACTCCATCCTGAAGTGAGGAATGTTGAACATGGCTTTTGGCCTACGCAGACTTCTGTCGAAAAAATTCTAAGAACAAGTTTTGGCATACCGTTATTCAGCTAGTTGAGGGCCCATTCAACGCGAAAATTTACTGAGGGCGCTGTGCGTCATAAGTTGAAATGGGTGGTGGACACATTTTGCGGGACGGTGGAGCCAGCAAGCTCTTGGAGAAGGGAACAGACCTTCTCCTTAGTTCTTCAATGTCGGAGTCCCAAGCAGCTGCGCTAAATGCAGCTCTAACGGAGTCGAAATTGGACCACCTGCCTGCCGATATCGTTGGGCAACCCAAGGGTGGGACAGATATGATTTCTACAGTTAGCAATACTTTGGAACAGGGGAATAAGGTGACTCGCGTGACTTCTCCTATGCCAGCCACTTTCCTTCCAAGCGTAATAACAAAGGAAATCAGAAAACGACAATCACTCCGCGAGGGACGAAGAGAAACTGGGACGCTGCACACACTCCGCCTGCTGCATTTTCGGCGGCCGAAAAGGCTGGAGGCGATTCGAATCTAGTCTCATTTAAGGATGCTCAAGAAGACGAGATTGACCTTAGCAAACAAATTCAGGGTCTTCTGCGTGAAGCGATGAAGAAACAACAAGCAGTGATGGATAAAGAACTCTCGAAGTTAGAGATCACGATGCAAACGCTCGAGGATACGCTAGGAAAAAAGTGCGAGAAGCAGAGAAGGAAAGCAAAAAGGATGGAAAACAAGCTCTCTGGAGCAACGAGTCAGCTAAAAGAGACGAAAAATGAGCTTGCTGAAAGTCAACAATGTCGAGCCGTTGAGCAGATCCGAACCGAGAAAAGACATAAGATCAAAAGCGTCTTCAAGAAACTGAGGAAAAGTTACAGGCAGCGCAAGAAAAGCCCAAAAAGCTCTATCAGCCAATGGGTCTTACACAAACGACACCGAAATCCTTTCTAGGCAGCTCTACAACCGACTCCGTCCACTGTGCATGGGAAAATGTACGAACGATTCTCAACACAACTATCAGCCTAGTAGCTGGTTTCGCACCTCAAGAAACAGCCAGTGATCTAAGAGGTTCCCCTCCGGAAGTGGAATTGATCCTCCAAAGGCTTCATGGAGATAGCGTTGACTGCGAACGGACCAAACAACTTGCAGAGCAGACAGACTCCCATCACCTTCTACATGCGTACGCAGCAACCTTCCTTTGCGAAAAGACATTCCGGACAAATTTCCCGAGCTTTGATAAGGAGAACTCGAGACTACTGGAGATGTATAGGAAGGAGATGACAGTCGTGGAGGATGAAGGAGAACGAGACCGATATCGGAATTGCTTTAAAGAGGCGTTGCGGCTGAAATCCGACTCTTTGATATGTGGCAAGCATTACGAGCTTTCCCGCCGCTACCAACAACAGCAACATCCAACGACTAGGACCCCTCTATCACACTGGTGAGAAGCGGGACTTTTTCCCTGGCAAAGATGCGCCAAAGCGACACCGGATCGTGGCTGGGAAGGCGGTTATGATGTTGGAGAGGAAGCTGACATGTGGGTGATCCCGTCCAGTGCAGGTTGTGTAAGAAACTCCGACATCACGTATCTGATACGCTAACCACATACAGAGACCCCTAGTTATTATCTATTATCGACCACATCTAACGCCCTGAACATGGATAGAATGAGTTCAGAGAATGCTGGACCATAAGCCCTAATACGGTAGGGTTATTCGGACTTAATGGGGCTTTAGTGAGACATGGATAGGAAAGACTCGGGATGGTCATGGGCAGGTTTTGGGTTGCATTATTGAGGCTGAATTATGGCGCACTATCTTTTGATTCCAACCACATCTCTTGTGGAGATTACTTCGTGTTGAGATCTTCGTCATGCTCAATTCAAAACCTTCCCCCAAACCTCGTCCCCATCGCCCACGAAAAGTTCTTATACCTTGGTTAGGATCCTTGCTTCTGTGCACCAAGTACACCACCTTTTCGAACTCTGTGATCGACAAGGAAAACCACAAACGGCAATTATCTTCATACTTTTAAATAGTGCGATTATTAGCTAGTTTCCTTCACCTTCTAATGCAGGCTGGCAATGAGGCGCCTAAACAGAGACCCTAATGTCTCTTCCCGATAGGTGCGCCGCAAACTGTGCTCGTCACATGCACCGTATCTGTTACCGTATTTCCTGCACTCTGCGTCACAGTCACAACACTGCCGGACGCGGGGGCAAGTGTAGTCGTCGTCACTCCGAACACGGTCGTTGTGCTAACACCAGCCGTGGGAAACGCCGTGACAATTTGAGTGGCACCGACGGTGATCGTGGTGTGTGGAATAGGCGGATACGTGTAGTCAGGCCCTGCACCTCCAATGGCGCGTTTTGCAGCGGCGAAGGAGTTGGGCTGCGGATCGGATTCAGGGGCCGAGCGCTTGAGATTTGCGGGAGTAGCGCAGGTTCCGAAGACCAGTTGACAGCCGGTAGAGCAGTATATCTCGGTAGAACCACAATATCCGTACTCTGAACAGCAGTTTCCGAAGTCGCTGCCGAGACACGTCTGCCCTGTCGTCCCTCCGCATTCGCCATTGAGCGAGACTTTAAGCGTGGAGGATGGTTGCGGAGCTGTGCCTGTTACAGTGGCGAGAGTGGTGGGAGAGGAGTTACATGTCCCGAAGGGAGTTTGACAGCCAGCACCGCAATGCCCTGGACATTTAGTTAGTTGCAATTACATCTAGAGGGGATTTTGTTGATCTTGATTACCTGAACCGGAGCCACACCAACCGTAGGGCGAACAACAGTCTCCGAATCCGCTACCAGTGCACACAAATCCACTATCGCCTCCGCACGTTCCGTCGGTCGAGACTTTGACTGTGGAAGTTGGAAGAGCACTACTTGAAACAGGAGAAGGAGCGATGCACTCGCCAAAGCCTAGTTGACAACCCTCTGTGGCTTGACAGTATAGGTCTGTTGAGCCACACCAACCGTATGCAGAACAGCAATCGCCAAAAGTAGAGCCTAAACATGTCTGACCTGTTTGGCCTCCACATGAACCGTCAAGAGAGACTTTCAAGCTTGTAGTCGGCGTGCTAATAGATGATGTTGTCGATGCCGGTGTACCGCTAGTCGAGCTTGGAACGGAAGACGAAGAAAGATCATCAGATGACAGAGAAATGACTGAGGATGTATCAACTGGGTTGGATGTAGAAGCACAAGATTGGACAATGTCGGTTAGACTGACGGTCTCGACCGAGCCGGACAATGTAGTGGTAAACGTCTGATTCGCTCCGGGGGTGGGAGTCTCAGTGACAGTCGAAGTGTATTCAGTTATCGTCGTAGTTGATGATGGCACAGCAGAAGCAATAGCTGTTTGAAGAACGGATGCAGTAATGCGATCCGTAGTAAAGGTCGGCGAGGCGATGATGAAGACTCGAGAGGAGATGCTAGGAACACCATTGACATTTGGCTGACTGAATCTTAAGGTGTAAGTTCCAGCTGCGAACTCGTTATCGGTCGCGCTGGGACAGTCGATCCCTGAGTAGGTTGTTGACGCCCCAGAGCTAGAGATAATGGAAGGAGGAGCAAGAAGGTTACAAGTTGTGGTCCTCCCGGTAACTCCGCTTGTGGTTACGATGATGGGTGTGATAGCATATGTCGATGTGCTTCCTGCTCCAACGGAGCGAGTAGGAAATGAGCAGATTGCCCCATTGTCTTATAGATATTAACCTAATGTAAAGAGACCTCTGAAGGGTGAACATACTGGACGTAAAGCTACCTTCTAACCCAAAATAGTTAGTGTTGGCAGCATCAAAGGCGAATGTAGGTGTTGCTGCAGTTCCCGAAATGGAAGTAACTAGGTCAGGAGACCCAAATCGACAACCGGCCATTAGAGCAGGTTCAAATCACTTATTTCTTAATACTTATATATAATTTAAGTATATATTTAGAGATCTTAGCTTATGATTACTATTAAAGAGCGGTAGTATATAGTATTAGGACAATAAAGAATGAATGGGGCAAGACTGCCTCTGTCTATGAACGAATGGCCGCGGAAAGGAAACTGCTGAGAATGATCGCAGAGTAAAGGGTTGATAAGGCGAGCGGAGCCTGGAGAATTATATCTTCGAGCTCTACATGCGATATGCTTGTACCCGAATGCGCTTCTCAGGAGAATTTGACTCTTTTCTCCAGGCGATGGAAGCCTGCTTCTTGGCAGATATTTGGTGTCTTAATCCGGTAACCTGCGGAGGCTTAAACGGGAATGTAGATCACCGTGCCCCCCAATAGTAGCTGAGGGCGCCATTTGTAACACCTGAGGGACGTCTGTTAATATGAGATATTGAAATTGATATTGTGCGAGGTCCTCTAGTTGACTTCAATTGCCTGACACCGTGTCTGGCCAGACTGCCACAAGACCAGGAATAGAGTCTTGGCCACCCGGTCGGGTCAGCCACCTGGTCGGGTCACCCCAAACTCACCAAAATGCCGCATTTTCGGGGCTCTGCATCTGAACAACCATTAGGTCAAAATTATGTGGAACTCTAAATATTATGTCTTTAAGGTAATAAAATTAAGAATATAATACTCTCTACTCGCGGCATCCACTAGCTCGCTACGCTCGCTAGTGGTCCCGGGCTCAATGCAACCCCCGGGCTCAATGCAACTTTCTTCAATTAATTTAAATATTTGCTTACATCATTTTTTAAATTAAAATTTTAAGCCTGAACCTTTTAGATAATTGATAAAACTATCTAGAATACTATTCATATTATTAAGTTTCTTGTAAATTATATATAAAAAGTTTAAAAATCCAAATTTTGCCAAGTTTTTATAAAAACTTATATAGAGTAACGTATACTGTACAAAATTTAGTAATCGTTTATTTTAAGGTACCTAACATCTAGACATAGAGGTTTCTTAAATTTTATATCTTATTCCAGGCGGCGTTGTAAAAATATTCTATTTTAAGGAAAAAGGTTGCATTGAGCTTAGGAGTTGCGTTGAGCCCGGGACTACTACCGAGCGCAAGCGAGGTAGTAGATGCTGCAAGTACATCTTTTCTTAAGCGTGGTTGAAATGCAAAGGGAAACGCTTTTTCTCCGTTCTCGACGACCCTGTTTCTTGAGATTAACATAACGCCCTTATTTAGACACATCGAGGGCAAGTAAAACAACATTAGGCCATCTTAGAATACCTAAATCAGAAATCTTAGCAATTTTGGCTTCGTAGTTGTGGAATTATTAGGCTTTGAAAATACGACTTTTTGGTGAGCTTTGGTGTGACTCGGGCGGCTGGCTGGCTCGAGCGGGTGGCTAAGACGCTATTGCTTTATGAAAAGAAGCCGAAGGAAATAATTGACAAGGGTACAGACACCAGAAGAAGCTTCAATATATCGAGTAAGCACTAGGAATTGCTTGCAGTGACGAGGATATGGGGACAGGGTTTCCTTTCTGCATGTCGAAGGGGTTAGAGTTAAGTTGGTTCAACAGAAGCAGCTGTGGAGGTGGGAACTTTAGCGTAAGGTACATAACGGGGTCCGGAGAGCACGTTCTCGGCCAGCTGTGGAGCATATTCAAGCGTCTCGACGGTGACAAGGAGATGGATGTGATCAGGGAGACGTTTGCAGCAATACTTGGCGATTGGTGTTCGGTCGGTGTTCGGTCGATATTTGGCCGCCAAACCCCAGCTTGCGATGTGCACGACCCGCAAGGGTTAGTTAGGGGCGATCTATTCCGATGTTACGAAGGGAGCTAGTTTTTTTTGAATCCTAAGCGAAATGCAGGGTTCGTGCTTCCTCCACCCATTTCCTACACAAATCTCATGACAACAACACTTTTACATGAAATAATTAAATTGAGGCTATTCGCCCTATAGTATAGATCCTGTACACAAGATTTAGGTATAATAGCCAACCGTTGTGGAAGCTATTGTCGCCTCTTTGTCGTACTATCTCCCTCACCACTTCAGGGATTTTACTAATCCAAGTATCTATTTGCTCCTGAGGAATAGCGTTCCATTTAGCTACCCATTGATTTCTACACCCCCCTTCAGTCTTAGATGGGTAGAAATCTTTCGTGATGTGGCGCCTGATCTATGGCTAAGGGTGCTCGCAGGCGTTAACGTCGGGCGAGTGAGAAGGCCAGCACATCTTTTTGATATCGTTGACAGAGGGGAACTCTCTATCAAATCGCGATGTATGAGCTGGAGCGCCGTCCTTAAGAAGTAGGACGTTAGTCTTTCCAAGACGCTTGAGTTGATCGACAGAGGGCTTGACGAGAGGCTTGATGATCTTCTCGCGGTGTTGGTAGCCGTCAATTCCACCTCGCATACGATCACCACGTTTCAGGTCGTCTGCTTTGCTGTAGGGCCACTTCCTCAAATTGATCTCTGGCTCGCCCATCTCTCGAAGAGCAGCCCTGGCCTTGCCATGAAGATTAAACGCCTGGTACGTTAGTCGCTATTCTCTTTATCGAGGGCGATCGCAGCCTTCTCTTTCTGCTCCTTTGTCTCTAATCGAGTAAACGTGGTAAAGGGCCTTGAAACTATACATAATGTTGGCAGAACTAAGATATGCAACCTTGCTACCTTGCGCTATTATGTGCAACCGAGCAAGGGGTGTGTAATCGAGCAATGCTTGATGGTTTCCATTCCGTTGTCGTCAGAAGTTTGCGAATCTTCATTCCAGCTCATCTCGCTCATTATTTAAGTAGGATAGTCATCCTTAGTTTTCAATCAATGTTCAAGACAATATTTATGAGTACTTCCAGTTGCCAAGACCTGACCTCCTCCATCACATAAAGCATCCATAGAACTGTAGTTCGACGCTCTTGGTAGTGCAAGATCTCTTAACATCGGGATGATACTATTCTCCTTTCTTGAACCAAGCTCTTTTCATGCCTCTCTGAGCTCCTACTTTGGCAGGCGTCTTGTTAGAAAAGATAACCCTACGGAAGTTGAATCCAAAGTTGTCGTAAGGCTCGTATTTATTAGGATTGTGGGCCAGCGCCTAGTCGTACCGACGATCTTTGTCCCACTGAGAGGGTTCAGGCTTGCAACCAGGCTTCTTGCGCGAGTGACCAGCCTCGTACATTACGTTCTGGAAGTGTGTAATAGAGATCTTAGGTAGATTTAGATCTTTGAGATCTTCTTTACGAAAGCTCGGGCTCCTTATAGCGATGCTCATCGTCCTACGTGGCCCTCTGTATAATCTCATCCTTCTGCTCCTGCGTAAGAGTCTCCTTCCTGCCTCTTCCAGGCTCATTTTCGTAGAGGATTGGATCATAAATTGGAAGCTTCGAAGCCCTAGCTCTTTCTCGTGCACTCTTGATAAGTTTAGATAGTCCACTTTGGTCGGCCCCAGTAGCTTAGCTGTCCCATTGACGGATGCACCCCCCTGGATGATTGCGCCACGGTAAAGGCCCTTGTTACTGGTCCCAACTCTTTCTGATCGGTCTGTAGCTTGGCAGATTTCCTGCTTTATACTTTCTGGGCTTTCTGCGATTTACTGTAGTCATATTAACGTATTTGGTTGCGTATTTTGGTTGATAGTTAGGTATTAACATCGATAAATCAAAAGATTTTTATCTACTTAAAAATGTTATGTAAAAAAAATTCCATACAGTGAGTGTTGGGTGCCAAGGAATCTCGCTTAGGACTAAAAAAAAAACCTAGCTCCCTTCGTACACTGGTAGCTATTCCCACGTGATCTCGCTTCTTTGAGCTCTAGGGTTCCAAGATCTGGCCGATTGATCAACCTTCCGTCAACCTCATGCATATCTCGTCGGCCAACACGACCTTTCCTCAGCACTGAGTGATATATTTGTCGGCCCGGTCTGGCATGCAGTCTCACTTGAGCCCTCAAGAGAAATGAGACACCAATCCGCACGTGTGAACTTTGCGTACCAAAACTTTGATCAGAGGAATAGCGAGGCTATGAAGCTTTCAATACGCCAATCTAAACGGTGCATACATCATTTATTCGACATTCCCCGATACAATATTCTCCCGATATCTGGAATCGGAATTCGTTCCATCCGAACATATGGTCAGTCACCGCATAGTAGCTCGAGAAGTTCGTGGGTGACCTGGAAAGATTCGAAGCCATCTTGCGTACCTTCTATGGTCGACCGAAAAGAGTCCCCTAACCTGCGAACTTAATCTGGGAAGGAAAAGACAAAGTTCAACAGACCCTTCGCTCCAGCTTTCAGCGCATTGTTCCTTATCCAGAAATCTCATCTAAGTGTACGAATAATCAGGACGTTGTTAGCCGCTGCGCCGAGCTTTGGCTGGGTTTCCGATGCATCTAGCAGGAATCGTGCAAATCACCGAATTACGTTGGCTTTGGTCTTTCTTAAACGTTTACATTTTTTTTTTCCTGTCCATCCTGAAGTGTGCGGTTTCATCCAATCCCACACTCTCATCACATCTTGTGCTGCGCTCAGTCGTAGCGGAACTCCTGCCCGACTAGCTTCTCACTCAATACCCACAGCTTCTCAGCGATTTCTGGGTCCAAGGCGTAGGACTCCGTAGTAGAATGGATGTTATACGATGCAAGGCGATTACCGCTTTGCTCTGTGAAATGTCAGCTTAAGCCCACTTTACTCTCGAATGTTGCGTTCATTACTATCTAGGCTCTTGTCGAACGCAGCGACAATGTAAGTGGAAGCTCCTTGCCCAACACTGGACCACGGGACAATTTTGCCGAGACTTCCGTCAGCGTTCCACCATCCTAGCTGAGGTTAGAACTTTTTATGTAATGTAAACTAAGTGTTTTCAGATGCACCAATCTTAACTTTCGTCTTGAAAGGAATATTTCGGCTGAGGCCCGTGGTACCGACACCTATGTCCTGTTAGACTTCAACGAGAATACAACGTCTTTTCACGTACTGCCTGGATCAACCCCATAGCTTCGCAGCCCTTTCTGGGTCAACGCCACGGAGAAAAGAATATTCGCAGTTTTAGATTGTTCATAGGCGAGGAAAGATTCGTACTTCCCTCCATCCTGTGCGGTCAAGGGTGATTAGCCATCAACCTTCTAACGATCGACGCATACTCTAGACTCACCCTTGAAGTTGATGTCGTCGAGACGGATCCCACTGGCTCTGTGCCCGGCGCTAGAGATGTTGACGACGCAAGGCCCAGATGGCGATTTGAGCAAAGTTGGCATCAGGAGGTTCATGAAAAGGAAGTGCCCGATATGATTGATACCAAATTGCGACTCTACGCCGGTCTTTGTCGTTTTGAACTCCGGCAGCACTGTAACGACAGTCGGCAGCCTTATCACACTCTCTTAGCTGGGTAAAGTAGGCAGAGGAGACACTCATAACAGCGACATTGTTGATGAGGACATCGACAACTGGAGTAGCTCCCAAGATCTCGGATGCAGCCTTCCTGACCGACTCGAGATCTGAGAGGTCGAGTTCCACGGCTCTCACATTGCCGGAAGACGTCGAACCCCAGTCCCGACAATGGTATCGTCAATGTTCTTCTTGCTCCGGCTTGCTAAGATTAGGAGCTTAGGGTTGTGGTTGAGTATAATACGCGCTGCCTCTGCTCCAAGGTCTTCCAGCTAGTTAGTGACTACTCCTGAAACCTTGTGTCTAGTTGGTCGAACACATACCTCAGGGGGGGATGCCGGTAATGATGACTACGATTCCCAGGGTTTATCACGAGGTCGTCCCAAATTGAGTGGTTTCGTAAGCACCCTACCTGTTTTGCCAGCGATCTCGCTAGCTAGCACCGCCGCTACCTCCTCCGCAGTGGACTTGGGGATGGAACGTCCCCGATTGTTCGACATCTCTTTTAAGCACCTGCTCCATGACCTCCTTATCGGAAGCGAAACCGGTAGCTTGGTGAGACATGGTAGGGAATTTATGACAAATAGTTTTGTTGGTCGTACGTGTTCAGATATGCGATGAGTGATCGGAAAATGTCACACAAAATTCTATCTTTCTCCCTTTATATACATTCAGCTCAGTTCGGGGTACCGAGTGCATTTGTGGACTTAGGACTTTGCAGCATTCCATATTTCGAGCGAGCATTAATTGGGAGAGTCTAAGATGGACTTAAGGTCTCTGTTCTCTTCCACGGATCGCTTTCTAACAGCAGGCAGGAGTATGACTGCCAGATGATTCCAGATGAGGCTGTCTGAACGACGTCTTACTGTTCACGAAACTTGATTCACTCTGCGACCGGAAGAGGAATCGGCGGTCAGCGATCATATGTGCTTACACATTACTTTGTATTAGGTTGTGATTGGCTGAATTTGGAATTAAGCATCCGAGTCAAACCCGGACCGGCTCAGGATTTTCTAGATACGGCTAGTTAGTTGAAGGGGCGTTGCTAAGCCTTTCATCCCCAGTTCTGCTTGCGCTCGTCGACTCGGGGTCCCTCCACCCACATATCAATCTCCACGCCACGGCAGCGGCACACACGTTGCCGCGTTGCCGTTAAGCCCGACTCCAACAATCGTGCCCTTACGCGGCCGCATCCGTCCGGACGAAAGTTCGGCTCGCCGCATCAACATTTGATGATTCATCCGTTGTGAAGCCACCACTGTGGAGGACTAGCTTGCCTCTTCGAGTAAATGTTAATAAGAAATATCCGAATCGCAGTTCACATCGCCATCATGGGGGACAAGTGTGCTATTTGAAACAAAGCTAGATTTGGGCACTCCCCCCCGATCCAGAGCCATTCTGCTGCAGAGTTGAGGTGAACGCTGCGAAGGGCTGGGATCGAGCATTGTGTTACTGAAATTTCGCCAGGTTCTATTCTTATCATATTATTCAGCCCTCCAAAAAAGGCATTAAAACGAACTACACTCTTTTCGGGTAAGCAGTTATCTCCGCATCCTCGAGCTGAGGAGTATAAACTTTAATACACAACCTTGGCTAGATCGTATTCACTAATCAAGATTTCAAAAGCACGCCTTTTGCCTTTACCTTCCATCACACCGTCTGTCTCCAACAAACTCTTATCACTTGCTGGCGTCATGACTTCCAACACTTCTCAACAGCTGCCCTCTTCATCAAAACCTGGACGAAAAAGGATGCAAAGCGGGGAAAGATTAGAGGCAACAGCGAAAAAGCCAAAGAAGGTTAACAGCGAAATTCGAAAGCAGCAGAATAGGATAGCCTCCAGAAACTACCGTGAGTCCATCTTCGCACCGCGTTCAACCATGCATCCCATACTTGAGCTAATTGAGCCACATGATTCAGGAGAGAAGCGGAAACGAAAGCTTCAGTATCTACAGCACCTCCTTCAAGATCAACCACCAACAGACCAGCAACCTCCTAAAATCCCAGAGGCAAATCATGAAGCACGCACGCGATCCATCTCCGCAGAGTATCGCGTCCCCGCGCAAGCCATAGACTCCGTCTCCCTCCCTTCAGGCACAGACTTTAATTCCCTTTCGTCCAATGGCAATATGATTGACCCAGCCACGACGACCTTCAATAGCCATCCACTCGCGACAAGCCAGCCTTTCGCGCACCTCGACCCATCATGGAACGCGTCGATATACGACCGTCCGGCCCAAGTAAACGTCACTCTATGGAACGTGCCACAATGGATCCCTAGCATAGACTTTACACCGCAAATGCACGCCGGGTCTGAGGACTTCCAATTTATACCGCCGCACACGCAACAAGTCTTTGATCAAATACCAACGCCCTCTCAGCAACATCAAGAGCCTGCCAACGCCGATCTATTTATTTTGGGCTCTTACGGCCACTGCAGAAGACCGGCAGGTCAATCACAAGGGATCTCCAGTGTCAGTTCAACTTTTCCATCACCATATCACCAAGCCCAACATTTCAGGTTGCCTTGAAACGTGTGGTATCACAATGCAGGCTTATCATAAGCATGTGAAAACAATCGCTGATCTGTTACGCAGTGCGTGACAAGCCGCAAGCCATTTAATCCCTCCAAGCATTCCGTATATATCTAACACCAACGACGCGTTATTATCCCCGGTCTGTGATTCGACATGTGTCTGGTGTTTTTTTTCCGACGACAAAATAGGCTACCAGTACGAGCGTTGCTCCGATTGGTCTAGCTGTCAGCTAATGGGGGCCGTAAAGGGCCTTACAAAACCTTGATATTTTGGGAAGGGTGCCATGCAGTCCATCCCACATACTGAAATGTAAATGTCTTGTTACTTTTTCTTTTGAAAACGGTTCATAGAAATTGGAGAGGTGGTGATGGACGCATGGAATTCCCGAGAAGAGCAAGATTGGCAGCGACTTTGACGCCTCTGCGCCAAGATATTCACGTGGGTCTAACGAATCAGAACGCACCGCAAAGGGGTTCCGAACAGCTTGGAGCATCCCATTTTCTGGCTTGGAAGACCTTCTATATTCCAAGCATAAATCACGAGCATACCGGCGACCTCAACGTCTCTATGCTCCCGCAACTTCCGAGCAAAGGGCAAGACAGGCTCCAAGAGTTACCAAGTTGAACTCTATATTTACGACTGGAGGATGTACTTTGTTTCCAAGATCGTCCTTCAACCATCGCCGAACCTACCCTATACGATATACCCCGCCCTGAACATCTCGGAATCCTGTCTCGATCCTATATGGACGTCGCCGACCAGCACCGTGATGCTGTGCACCCGACGATGCGCATTCATTTCAACGCGGTCCTATTCCACCAAAACTCGTACAACAGGACAACATGAGCGTTCAGCTTACGCGTCTTCGACATCGCATTACCGCCGAACCGTGACTGCACCTAGAGACACACTCCTGCAGCGACTGCATCGCATATTATGGGCCTAGGCAAGGCATATTTGAAATCAGCCTGTGCAACAGACTCTCAACCATATGATCGATTTCTGTAACTCTCTTTAATAATAACTAAGACCTCGAAAATAACTCACTCGCTCGGACCCCGAACTATAACACCGTCGCTACTTTCTCGGGCAAATTCACTTTTTGGATAAGACCAAACTTTTGGGAAAACACTGGCTTAGCAGAGGACTTTACATTTGGATTACCTGCTCGCGCAGATCACGATTATCATGACATGGTTGTACACATTCAGCTTAGCCACATGTAAGTGGCCTTTTAGACCTTGGAAAATCGCACTGTTATGATTGTAACCCATCACTGTTTCTGAGTTCAATTATCGCGTCAATTCAAGTGTTAATCCTAGCATCTTGGGACGCCCAAGGGTGCGCATTAATGCTCAAGAAGTGTATGACATCCTCTTTTCACTCAAGGCTAACAATTCAGCACGAGCCTGCAGACGGTTGGGGACATCCGCGGACGTGTGCCGATATATGCGGACCTGAGCGGACTTAGGCGGATTCAAGTGGACACGTGCGGACAAGGGGCAGTTACCATCTCGCACCGGCTCACAGCTATCATGTATGTGGTCCTTGTCCTATCCTTCATTGGCCCCACTGTGGCCTCCTCTATGCAGACGCCAGCCCCTTGCTCACCCGCGTAACGAATTCGATCCACATAGCCAAGGATACGAATCCGCTCGCCTACTTCTCCTACGAATCCTTCATGCCTAAACGACGTATTCATCTTACACATGCTCCCTAAGGCCACTCAATGACAGTCTTGACCGGAAATCATATGCGCAACGTCAGCATGAAATCCATTCAGCCCTTCATACTATCCAAGAGAGCGACCGCTTGCATAAGTCTTGGCAAGGCGATACTTACAGACCGCAGAGGAGAGGGAATTGGTGACGTGCGCGAGCACAGGGTCATATGAATATTCAAAGTCATCTAGGTCTGTGATTGCGAATTGATAGCTGAAGGACCGTGCTTGTTTAACCATGCTGCCTAAGGCATCAGGCTAATTAGATATGTCCGGGCAACCCCCGATTTCATCGCTTTTCAATCGTCATGGTCCTCCTCATCGTCATACCGATAACACAATATGCCTCCTTGGATGTCCATAGTATCCCTTATCACAACATATCTAGCGCCAGAAACCAACGGACCAAAGACCCAACTCAAAGTCCAGCGTAATGTTCTTGGATGGCGGCGACGGTCCGGTGAATTTGAGAGGATATGCGAATGACGTGTCTGGCCCGCTGATATCAAAGAGACGATTACGCGGGTCTTTGCTCTGTCATTTGGACCATAGATCTGGTGGTAAGTTAGTAGTGGCTACATTACCTGTGATTTACGGCTAAGATGGAGAAAACGTGCGGTTCATGTTGCCATGATGGGAGTAGAACAGAGGATCCGTGGGTCTAGTATAAATATCCCCAAGCTACAAACACGTTAGCCCTTTCAAGAGCTGCAGCAAAATAGAACGCTCTACTCATAGTCCCGATATCACCGGCAACTCCATAATGTCCACCAGTATGGTAAGAAAACTGCTCTGGCACAATTCCCCTTCTGCCTGCCTATCCAACTCCCAAAATGTCAGGGCCTCTAGCACATTGTTAACAACCTCTTCATCCAGAAACCGAGCCGCAATCTCTGGGCTGAAATCTCGTCTCAGACAGCCCAGATTAAACACCATTATCAGCTCTAGCGGTACAGGCTGTGGCACTCCACCTCGTGTCCGCATGCTCACTTTATAATACCTTGGTATAAACAGCCCATCTTGCACGCAAGCCCCCTTAAGTTTTCTCGGGAATATGCAAGCGCACATTAGTATCATGAGTAGTGCTGGTATATGCGCCATTATCCCCGAAGCCATGCACGGCGTTGAAGACGGAGGAGCGGGCGAAGGTGGGGATGTTGGTGTCAAGTGTCCAGTCCCAGTAGGGTTGTGCACCACCATAACCGCAGCTGTCACGGAGAGCTTGTTCGTACCAGGCGACAATTACTCGATGCCAGCTATGCATGTTGTAAACTTCAACTGGAAAGGTCGTCCACAGAGCGAACGGGTCTGTGCACTTATGGATGGAATTGGCCCACTAGGTGGATATCCCAGCTACAGTTGCGTTAAGTTAACCCACAGAAAAGGAGGAAGTGTTTGGGTTAGAGTCGGTGGGTGTCCTACGTGCGGTTAATATGCACAGCGGCAAAATCATCAAAGCGAGACCTTGTGCCATTCCACTGCTGCGAGGTCTGCGATGGCGCGGATTGGAGACATTTGACTGCTTCGATGCACTGTAGCTACTGCTTTGGAGAGAGTGTACGCCTGCGAATAGTTGGTAGACAGATCTGGATGTGAGCTGAAAAGGTCTTCTGACCATTCTTTTCGAATCAAGACATTATGCCTTTTGCAACCGATCTCTAGTAGCGCTATTCCAGAGAGGGATGCGAAAGCGGCAGCAAGGAATGAGATTGATATGATGCGCATTTTGATGTTTAGGATAATCAGGAGACAGCGGGAACAAGTTTTTCGGTCAAGAAAAGCAAAACGTTTAAAGACCCCGCTTTGCGTAACATGGGTATTCCGACTCAGAGTTGAATTCTACTTGGCAAACGGCCAGAGAGTGCTTCCCGTAAGCTGCATTTCAGATTCAAGAAGAAAGAATCCCGTCTGACCCAATGAATTACTGGAGACAGACACACCGATACTAGCTGAAGGTCATACAAATGAGAGAGCAGATTGCCTGAAACAATCGAAGTCGCTCTCAGTCCGGTCATCACCTAACAACATTTCATCTGCGGCAAACCCCAGTCTCATTGCTCGACCCCTTACCTTTCTCCTTCAAAATCTCTTCGGACAGACCCTTTTTGGCAAACGCTCCTCGCCTTTATTTCCTCTTCATCTTTCTTCTCGCATTCCGCCTAGAGATCCCAAACACCCTCAAGCATTCTTTTCAAGCTCTTGATCCTCTCCTACTCCTCTTTGAACCTCCTTCTCCTCGTTAGCCTTGGTCTCTAACCCGTCCCTCTAGCTCTGCCGTCTTCATCCGTAGCTGTGCTTGAAATGAGTACTATTTATCAAGTAGTCAAGTAGTCAGGCAATGACATTCCACTCTCTTTGTAGAATGTACTACATTTTAGTTGCTCAGTCCCTAGACCTAAGAAATTCATGAACTTGACTAGAATTGTCCACAAGCAACTCATGATAACTTACCATCCACAAGTCATGTTAAATCAATTTCACCGACGCACGCCATTGGGTGTGAGACTAGAAGAAGACGACGTACTAGTGAAGGTGGTACTGGTCCGGGAGCGTTACCTCGCATATCGCCTAGACGAGGTTCATAAGATAGATCGCATATACTTGTCATAGCAATGAGGCCGATATACAGCGTTGTTTCATATCCTATCTCCCACAAAGGCATCTTAATGTATCAATTCCGCCTCTAATCAGTCACTATGACGCAGCGCAGAACCGGTGGACTATCTTAATTCGGCCCTGCATCAGCCGCTCATCAGCTTTAACGGAGTTAATTTGCGAATTCCCAAGTTTATGTGGTCTATTTTCCATCTCTTTGGGTTTCGATGTGAATCTACCATATATTCAGATGTTTTAGAGTCAGCGCTGAAGCGGCGTTCTGTTTTGCGCTGCTCCAGGAGATGTACCGGTTCAGTCAGTTGATCAGGCGGTAGAAGCTTACCGGACTTGTTAAAGACGTATTGAATAAATATGGTAGTAGGTTGCTTGATGGGATTGGCTTTAGTAGCATTAGGTTTTAAACGTAGAAAAGTTTACCTAGGATTAGTCTCCTCTCCGTCTGATTACGGTTTTGCATAGGAAGGTCACTGCGAACAAAGCTGTGAATCACGCGTGTATTCATCCTCACGAGAAGCTATCTGCTATTGCTATATAGGCAGTAGAGAACGATGCTCTGCATATACTCGTGTCCATTGTCCGATTCACCCTCCACGGCCTCTATACCCGCCTCTTACCCAATCCCTGCCCCTACCCCTGCCTCTCCCACGAGCACCCCTCCTAACCTCCTGCTCCCTTCTTTCATTCCACTGATTCACATCATCTGGATCTCTCCACCTTTCATCCAACCCATGGAACCTAGGACTTCTCTCCCCCTTTGCTCTAGTGCCAACACCCTCCTGGACCATTAACTTCATGCCCAAACTCCCATCTTTTGCTTCCTGTTCATACATCCCAAAATTTAAGACCTGCTCATCGATATTCCAGCTCTTCTTGACATTAATACTCCCCGTATCTTCGAAGCGAGAGATCGAAGACGAAAATAATGGATCGGGATGCTTATCCAGGATTGAAACGAAATCCAAGCCAACGACTGCGCCTTCGACGCCGGCATATAGAGACGGCGATGTAGCTGAGGGGATGGAGATCGAGTATATAGGCGAGTCTTCGGAGCGATTGCGGTGGGTACGGACTCTGTTCTGCCCATGTATATTTCTGGGGTATAGGAAGAGGTTCCAACCGCTTGACACAAAGGATTTGGCGGGTGTACGGGTACCCTTTACTTTTGTTTTTGGCGGTTGAGCCTTTGGTCCTGATGCAGATGCGGGCAGAGGAATGGAGTGGTAGTGGTGGCTCCCAGGGACGCGGAGATCGAACACCTTGAGCATGCTATGCATCGACGTTCCCGCTACGACTCTTTCTAAGCCCTGAGTTGCCAGAGAGTATATCGAGGAGTCATTAGTTGGATCCCAGAACAACGTTTCGAAGCCTTTTGGACTCCGCATGTCATGCAACCTGACAATCCCGTCATAACCGCCACTCAGAAAAACTCGGCTATCACCAGTTCCACCCCGAGCTCCAGTAGGTAGTGGAATAATGGGATAGATTGAAGTATTTCTGTTTTGGGTAGCCATAATCTCCCCATCCCGTTGCCCAAGCCAGAATTTGGAATCCAGACAGAACTTGCGAGTTGGTCGTTCGGAAAACCCAGCTGGCGTGACGTCGTAGATTTGGATGGGTTCATATGAGGGCCCAAGCCCAACTGCCACGCAATTGTTGGAGATGAAGCTACATGACCAGATACGGCCACCGTGTGCACCGGGAACGATGGGTGAGACTTCGCAAAGAGGCTCTATGGTATTCAGAGGGTGGTTGGGAAGGACAGGATACAACGCCACCATTGAGTTCGCGAGAGTGGCTACAAGATGAGGGCTGGATGAAGAAGAGAGAGACAGGGAATTAATGGAACGACCGCCAGTTTCGTAGTCTTGCCCTTTCCTTGACTGTTGGATGGGGTTGATTGATCGCACTTGGAGGCGACCAGAAGCAGTCCCGAAAGCGTAACTCTCAAATCCTTCTTCCTTCTGATTCGGACGTAGGAGCTTTAACGCTGTGATATCGTCTCGTCCCTCGACACTATGAGGCAGTTGGTGTATGTACCATGACTGTAAGTTTTTGTAACAGTCAAAGCGTCCTACAAAGCCCATGGATCTCTCGTTCTTCTCTGGATCTTTGATTTCTTCTGGATGTAGTTTGATCTCTTGAAATTCTTCCCATTGCTCTCTTGCCTTAGGCCCCGTCTCTTTGATCCTCATGACAAGCTGTGTTCCAGCACTCCACGCCAGGACTTCTCTCCTAGAAGACCAATTGCTATGTGTCTCTTCGTAACTATCAATATGGGGCTGGTATCCCATTGTTTGCCCCTGCGGACCTCTCCATCTCGTTCTTTTCCACGTGGTGAGATCGGTAGCATTCTCCGAAGGCGCCAGATACCTTGCAACAAAGGCCTTCCGGTCCCAATTACGATATAGAGTAGTCAGGCCATGTGCAGATTCTTGAGCATCCGAAAAAGTCAATATGCCAAATCGACCATGGAGGTATGCCTTCCACCCATCGAGCTTGGTGAACTCGTTGAGTCTGCGGCTCGTTAGGGCGAGGTTACGGACATCGCAAGGGGTGTCTAGATATCCGGAGACGAGCGAGAGAATCTCATTCGGGAGATTGCTGAGCATCGTCGCAGTGTATAGTCACAAGTCGACCGCAGCGTACACCACCTCCAGCGATGTCACGCTGGTTCTGCCTTGGCTGCGATTACGACGACAAGCTTTGTAGAGCTAGATGTCGAAACTCAGGCCAGGGATTTTCCAATTCACCAAGAGATATAGGGTGGACTGGGAGGCGAGGTGTACTTTCTAGAACCGTACAGAGGCAAAAAAAAAAAAAAAAAAAATAAAGGATTAGGTAAACGATATGGTGGCGGAAAGGAAACTGTAAAGGAGGGAGAAAATGATATAACAGCATGCACTTCAAATAGTCGAAATGGTGCGATAGCTAGGTATGAGAAGCGTTAAGAGTCATAAAGCGTGAAGAATGACTCTAGGTACCAGGCAACCAACAATGACGAACCAAAGCTTCGAGCGCAAACTTGGCTTACAGCTGTCGAGAAAATTACCCACAACCTTAGCACATCATACTATTGTAGTCAAAATTCTCTAGCGGGGTACCTAAACTTCGCCTTGCAAAGCTTGCTGTAGTCAAGATAGCTTTTCTCACCACAATGTAAGGATGCTTCTTCAAGCAAAAACCTTTTTTGGCTGTCACTTTTTTTGTTTGTCGCCTGCCATGAATTGCCACATTATTGCTTGATCGATATCGGCCGGCTTTTTCCCGGCCCAAGAGCCATGCACGTGATGCCCGTTTAATCCGCCTCAGCCGCTATCCCAACCTCCACTCTTCTCAACCTTCGGCGGCTTGAAAATGGCTTTTGTTCCCTGAATACATCTCCAATTCCAGCTGAAGCACCCTTTATTGATCGTAATGCCCTTCCGGCACCTAATATTGCCTAAAGTCGACATCCGTGCCACCCAGCTGCATGTCCGTGTTCATCTGTATACCCTTGTCATCTGAGCCCTCCGGTCTGACTGACAGGCCTATGCGCGCCGGGTCCGCGTGGCTATGCACAACATCAGCTGGAGATCTTCATTTACCTCTGTCCTGACCATCTAGCACGGAGCATCGTTCAATCACGCAGTTAAACATCACCATGGCCGACGATAAGACTGTCCTCGGCCTCATGAGCGTTGTGGCCTCCAACATCGACAGACTGCGGCAATCCATCAGTTCGCTACGTCAGCTACACGACCGCTGGAAAGACGGCAACAGCACCTTCATCAACTTGATCGCTCAGCTTACCGCGCTCAAGTCTAGCCTTGGGGAAATGCAAGACTGGATGAATTATGCCATCAATGACATGCACGAGCAGCTGCTCATGGATCTCGATGTCCTGATGACTTCCTGTGGAATCCTTGTGCGAAACCTGGACGCTCTAGTTGTGCAGCTGCGACAGCCCTACCACGACAATGCCGATTGGGCTATTAAATTGAAATTCCAAGTTGGAAGCAGATCTATGAATCGTCTACGGAACGTTGCGAAGCGGCAAACAGATGCTGTAAACCTACTTCTTGCGGCGTGCAAATGGTAAGCTTTGTAGATCTTATTAGCCTTGTGAAGATCCTAACCGTCCACAGCCACGCAACAGCGCAACGCAAGATATTACTACACAAAAGTAGAGAGATCAGGAAAGAGGATGCGTCATCGCTGTCTGCGCTAATGCGAACTTCAAAATGGAATAGTCGGTGCATCGGCTTATTATCTCAAATCTCGAGGATGATCCAGTGGTTTAGGGTGCTGTTCTATGTGCGTTTATTCCACGGATCCAATGATGATATGCCCACCCAGCAGGACTACATCAATGCTGCAGCAGCCATGCATTCCGAAGCAATCGATCGCAGGCTGAAAGATGACGCAATCACCCTCCGGCGGGAAACCAAGCTAGTTTTGAACGGATCAGACAATAGTGGAAAAGATCTAATTATGAGGCAGATGAAAGTTCTTTACGCAGAAGGCTACCCCAGGGAAGAACGCATGAAGTATCGATCTGGAGTCAGGTCTACAATGCGAGTGGTTATGCATGCTATGATCGACTTACTCAAAGACACTGGAGTAAGCTTGAGTGAGGACCTCAATCAGGACTTTGCCATCTTGCTGCAAGAGGTGGAAACCGACTATGACACCATCAGCGCAGCAGCCGTACAAGCCGTGGAAAATATCTGGAAGAGCGAAGAATTCTCAACCATCTATGTCAAGAACTTCGAGATCGACTTCCCGCAATACGCCCCATACTTCGCCACTGAAATAGATAGAATATCTGAAGTTGACTACATCCCCACCGAAGCCGACATAGTCCGTCTTAACACATCTTCCGGCGGCATTAAAGAATTACGCTTTTCATGGGCCGAGCTCGACGTGCATCTTTTTAACCTCAGTGGCTATATCTCTAGTCCATTCGCTAGACGTTGGTTCCACCAACTGGAAGGCTGTACGGCATTCATTTACACTGCAGATGTCAGCACGTACGACCGCCTCTTATTTGGTCAATCGGGAGAGAGTATACTCCTAGACGACTTTGCCGTTTTCCACAGCTGGGCCAACTCTCAAACAATTGCCGGCTCTTCGATAATCCTCCTCCTCAACAACTTCACCCGATTCAAGGAGAAACTGCCACACTCTCCACTAAATAATTTCTTCCCTGACTACTACCCCGGTCCGGACCCCGTGACCTCAGCACGACAGTATATCCTCCGCCGCTTCAAGGACGCCAATCAGAATGGTTTGAGCATCTACTCGTTTTGGGTAGACCTGGATATGTCGGATAACCATCATTTGTATGCGGCACTGAAGAAAACGCTATTGCATATCCAGCAAAGGAAAGCGAGGAGCGAGGTCTGGGAGACGAGTACGGCGGGAATGAGTAGTCCGAGAAACGCGACCGCTATCACTCTGAGTCGGCAGAGGAGTGGGACTGTCACTACAGGGACCAGTTCGACACGGGGATGATTGAATTCTCACATTAAGATAAAAAAAACTCTCATTTTGTGCTTCACGAGGTTTTCCAGCCATTTCCTATTTATGGATTTTTTCTTCTTGACATTTCTGTTTGATACCAGGCTTATGTGTGCTACCTATTTCCTTGTAATGTTCCGCATCTGGGTGAGGACTTTACGATACCACTTGATTCCCATTGTTCTTTCTTTGCGTTTCCTTATAACGAACGATCTTTTGATGTGGTGATTGGACAAATGACTGGAGATGTCATGTTTTATCCTGCTCCGTCTCTCGCCCTCTCTTTTGACTGGACGACTTTTTCGCACGGAAGTTATGTAATTGAAGAGGTCTGATATCATTTATCTTCTGTATTTCTTGCACTCCTTATCTCAAGAAAAGAGACATGTAGACATGCTTCCCATGCATATCATGGGTCCACTTGGCAACCACGGCCTTTCGAAAATGGATCCCATTTCTTAACTCCATAAAGGTGCCATAAAGCCCTCCCAAGCCTTCGGATCAAACCTTGTTCCACACTCTCAATCCTTGACCTCTTCGCCCTCCTTCTCTGGCGGTTTCACCCCGGGAGGAGGGTTCTGAATCATGATAAAGCTCTCTCCCTCTCCTTGGACACCCTAATACCCAAAATGCGCATAGATGACTCTAGCCGCCAGCACAGCCTGCAAATACATCGACGGCATCGGCCCCTCCTTATCAGCTAACTCGATCCCATCATTCAGCAACAAACTCGCAACGCCACGGCCTTGGTGCTCTGGAACCACCAGAGAGGAGCTAAGTGCCTACAGCGCGTCATCACTCAAAGTCTACACCACCCGCCCCTCGACTTGTAAGAATATGATGGGAAAACCTACCAGTACCCAATACCCCAACATATCTCTCACGCACTTTATCCCACACAAGGAACGCCTTATCCTGATACACCTCCAAATCCGTCCTGCTCCACGACTCATCTCATACTCCTTGCTCCAACCCATCTTCTCACGTCAACCCAAGGCATGACTCGCATCTTTGCGCCAGAAATTCATGATTTCGTTCTTGGTACGCCAGCAGAGGAGCCAGCCGGCGTGCCCAATTACACGGTTAGGGTTTTGCGGATCGAAGTCTGAAGACGATGGTTACAGAGTAGCTTTCGTCCAATGGGTTCCCGGTTCAAGGATCTAGGGTTCCATGCGGATGGCGAAACGTTTAGCGCGTAAGCTGTCGGCGGTGGCGCGGAGGTGTTCAGGTTCAATCTAGGGGCGTTGTGAGCTGAAGGGTCATGGAGGAATTGGGAGAGAGACGCAGACCTTTTCGAACCAGGGTTGGGGGAAGGAAGCGTTAGTAGCCTTCGCCCTATTGATTTCATTAAAGAAGAATCCTCCTTGGGGTTTGTCGGTGATGAGAGACAGGGGAGAATCGAATTGGTGGAGAATATGTCTAAATGCGAGCTACAAGTTAGAGATGGAGGAAATGTAACACACAATAGACTAAAGATCATCTTTCATGACTTCTGAGATGATGACTTCACCTGGAGCGAAACAACACCGCTTTTCCTTTAGCATATCGCTCGTATTGATGTTCAAGGTCAAGTTGGTGAGGAAGGTCGATAAAGGATCGATGTTGGTACTGTACATTGAAGTGCGCGGTGGCTTGAATATATATAAACTAGATAGCAGCAAGGCAGTGAAAGCAGTCGCAATCAAGAGACACCAAAACTCCCTCAAATCGAGCTACCAACGAAACTATCGGAGTCCGAGAAGGTGGAGGAATTGAATATGAAGCAGTGTGACCAGCTAACAGATTAAGTTCCTAAGTCGTTAAACCCTCTTCCTTCACCGCGAGTGCCTGCCTTCTAGGAATCAGCAATGTTACACATAAAGTTTACTGGGAGTATGAGCGGAATTGTACTGCACGAGGTCGTGATACCAAAACAACCCAGAGCTTTGTGTTACACCTGGATGTGACGATGGAAAACTGCGGCACCTGAATGGTCAGTCATCTTAAACACCTTCCTAAACGATCAGCATTCCACGCCCTGCTTTAACGCTCCTCCGACATCGTTGGTAGTAGGTGGTGTGCTGTTGGCTAAGAAATCAAATAAACGACTGGCACATCTCCAAGCTCACGTAAGCCAAGATTTTGGAAGAACAGCAGGATTTCCGGCGCTGTTAGAAGACCACTGACAAGGAGGCTTTGGGATTGGTAGGAGATGGAGGCTTAGGCGCAAGCTAAATCCCTCTGTCATATATCCTATTCAACTCGTCTGAGCTACCTTTCGCTCCCCAATCAAGCAACGCCCAGTCCAACCAGCACCAGTAGTGCTACATTCATAACCACAATAACGCCCCAAATCAAGACCGCAAATACTGCCGTAATCCAGTGATTTCTCATCTGGACATGATTCTCACCAGCACTCTCAGTGTCCCGAGCACCATCGCTCTCGCCAACGGAATCACTGCTTCGAGTAGACACTTTCATGTACTTACCCCTGCAGGTGAACCAGAGAAGCGGAGCGCTTACAAAGGGCAGGATAACGCTCAAAGCGACCTGACTGCCCTCAAGAGCCCGCCCAAGGCCTTCACGACCTACGGCTGCAGCAATGATGATGCTGGGTGTGATGCTTATACTGCGGGTGATAAGTCGACGAAGCCATGGCTTTAAGGTCCAGTTGAGCTGACCTTCGGACACCATCTGACCAGAAATTGTGCAGACGATACCGGCGGAGGTACCAGAGAGTAACAGAGCCAATGCGAACAAAGTTCCGGCTATGGGAGCGAGGCTTTTGGAAAGGAGCTCGTGAATCGAGAAGAGATCTGCGTCATCGGCATTTGGAAGGCCGTAGAGAGATGCTCCTGCGACTATGAGGATAGAGCTGTTGACGAAGAGGGCGAAGGTGAAGAGGGACACGGCTAATTCTACGATGCTGTAGGACATGCATGCTTGAATCGCGGCCAAGGAGGGTTTATACTTGATTTCATCGTTTATGGAATCCGTCTCGGTGGTTTCTGTGGACACGTTGGCCTGTCGATCAAATTCTCGAAGTCGAGGTTGAACGATTCCGCTGCCCAGATAAAGAGAATGCGGCATGACGGTAGCACCAAGAATACCGCAAGCTTGGTATAATCTAGGAATCGTTAGTTCGGGTGGGGATATCGATGGGAAAAGAGAACTTTACGCTTGAGATTTGACGAGAGTAGAAGAGGGGAGGTATCCACGGAAAACTTCACCAACTGAAGTGTTCTTGATCTTACTCAGTTCGAAGCAAAAACAGGTGACAACACCAAGGACCAATGCCATGACAAAGAATTCGAATGCTCTCAGCGCACGCATCGATCCAGATGGACGGTAGAAAATCAATATGATGAGCACGTCGACGATGGATATGGCGCATCCAGCAACAAGGGGGACGTGTAGGAGAATATTAAGAGCAATCGCAGTACCAATGACCTGTATTGAGGTAAGCAGGAGAATGAATTAATAGCGGTTGATAACAGACCTCGGCGATGTCAGTTGCAATGATGGCAGACTCTGCAAAGAAATATAGGACGTAATTAAGCCATGGTGGAAGATGAGCCTTGCAATTTTCAGCAAGATTCTTTCCCGTGACTGAACCAAGTTTAATGCATAGCGACTGGAGGAAGATAGCGAAGATATTTGACATGAGAACGATGAACAGAAGCTTGTACTTGAAAGAAGCGCCAGCTGCGACATCGGTTGCGTAGTTACCTGGAGCACTCGGTTAGCGACGGCTCCTGAAAATATCCGCAGCGTTCAGTACGAAGTAGTTGCTGTAGGATCCTGCTCCAGTTTACCCAAGAAGTAAATTGAATGACCATGATGAGCCACGACAATTGCAACGCAGAGACGGATGTATAATCAGAGATATAGAATCAATCAGGAGATATTAAGAGGCTCACTTGAGCGTGATGTTTGATGCCGAGAAAGATATGTAGTAGAATATACTATGAAGTATCAAACAGGAATGCCTACCAGGATCAATGTACGCAACAGCAACCAGGAACCCAGGCCCGATGAATTTCGAATACTTGAGCAACACCTGAGTAACCCTCTGGAGAAGTTTGCGAAGGGTTATGTGACAGTCCGTAACCCACCTGCCGACACTTCCACCTAATCCAGATGGTGAAGCATGCCGACTGTCTTGGACGGATTGCTCTTCAGCTGTGCTGTGACCTTTGCCATCGACAGAAGCCAATCGCTTTTTGCCATGTCCTTCAACAGTCTGTTGCTCGCTTGGTTCTATATCCATTGGGGGAGCATCTGCGGTATCTATTCGGTGGTCTCGCTGGACTCTAGCATTCGCCATGCGGTTCAGGTCGGCCCTTGTGGTTGCATCCGCATTCAACGCAGGAGGATTCTGGTTGTATCCTTCTGTATGAACGGGGTCGGCGCGCGAGGGGCAGTTCATTTCGGTGGTGGGAGGGAAAGCCACAGAGGGCGTAGAGGTGAAGTTAGGACGTGTAGGAAGGGGAAGGAGGAAGAGGCGTATGAGGGTGGATTTAGCATCAATAACCGCGGGGTAAGCAACGATATATCTATCATGACTGGTTCGCGACTTCCGATGACAGTCTATGATGTGCGGGTTTGCCCGAACTGCGGTTTCCGCGTCTGTTTCGTTGCGGAAAGAATCCTTGCCGGCAAACCTAGAAGTCGGTGTGCTGGCTTGGACAGCAGTTTGAGCTGTCACGGCCAGTGCTGAGCCGGGCCAGGCCATTGCTCCCGTCAGAGGCTACGTAAAAGGCTTAATCAGACCGCAACTGCTTAGATGTGTCTAGCCTAATAATGGTGACGATATGATGCGTGTGCGGATTTCTTTGACGAGGCGAACAAAAGGCTGCAAGCCACAGCACAGCCGAGGCGCTTGATCTGCAGCTGGAGAGGGGGGATGCATGAACACACGTTGCGACATGGAGCCCATCGTATCAAGATTCCTTCTCATTTTCGTGCCGTAGCAAGCGTTATAGGTTATCGGGAGCTAAAAACGAGGAATATTCGCTTCCAGTGCACGTGACTGGTGGGTGGCGGTCTGGAGCAAGCTGAAATGAAGTCTTCCCTATTCAAAAAGAGCCTCATACATCTAGAGTAAGAGGCAAGTGTATCTCCCGACTAAATACTGAACTAACTTTCGAGGCGCCTTGTCCCATAAAAGAATTCGTCCCATCATCAATCATCGTGGCCCTCGCCTACTCAACCGCCTCGAGCACTAAAGGAAAGACCAACCAAAAACACTGCCTACATCCCGAGAGTATACGAGTTAAAAGCTTAGTAGAAATGATGCTCTCGAAGCTGAAAACCAAGAGGCTGTTGGCCACGATTTCTTTGCGCCGCAAATTCATAGATGCCTTAACGAGTAGTGACGTATACCGTCTGTTGGATCCGGTATGCGCCCCGCCCATGAAACGAGACAGCCCATCGACATCCCATCGACACCCCGTAGAAATACAAACACAAAGTGCTGGAATCATCCCGTTCGCCGAAGAATGTTGGATAATGGCCCGCCCATAGAAGTGAACTAAGATAGAACTTAAACATCGTCCCAGAAACGCCAAAACTATGCCAGCCTGCCATGATGTGGGAACCAAGAGAATCATCGTTGGCAGAATAGTTCGATTTCGCCCAGCTGTTGCCCGCCCGGATTAAGATCAAGTTGCTGCTCTTTCCACGTCTCGAATGCTGTTTGCACATCTTCGTCTGACTGAATACTGACATAATCGTTGTCATCGAGGTATTTCAGCTTCACCTGTCCCGTACTGAGAGACACGCTTGTCGATCGCTGCAACTTCGCATCAATGCGATCCTTCAGTGACTGGAAACTGATGTTCGTGCTCACAACCAACGTCATGGTGCTGCCTGCCGACGGACAGTGGACCTTAACTTTCAATTGCGTTGGAATGTTGTGATGAACATCATGCGGTGCTGATGTCTGCGACGAGAGTGGAGGAGACATGGTCCGGGAATCCATAGATGCTGGAGTCAATGTACCCTGGCTACGTTCAAACGAGGAAGTAGGAGTCATGGTTCTTCCCATTGGGATATGGCTGGGATCCCGACGAGCTGGCCCACCATGGTAATCAGAGTTTGCGAGCTCTGCCGCAGTTCGCTGCTGCACAAGGCGATCTCGTTGCACGGCCGGCGATTGTGTTGCGGCTCTTGGTGGTAAGCTGTTTGGCGAATTACTCTGACTTCGATTGACGATAGCAGAGTTATAAGCGTAGTGTGTGGGAAAGGGTGGCATTTCTGGCACTGGCGGCTGTTGTCCATTTGGCAATCGTCGGCCTGGAGCGTTAGAATTGTGAATGTCTGGACTGCTAGCAGACCTTAACCGATTTTGGGACATGATGGCTGAACCGGCGTTGGGGGGCAGTGACGGGCGTTGCATGCCACGGCTGCTGGGGTACGCACCGGGGCCGTCACGGGACATCTGGCGAGCCATGGCAGGCGCCGTGTAGCGATTGTTGTCCTCGCCATGCCAACCATTGGGTGGCTGCTGTCTGGGGAATGGGAACATTCCTGCAGAGGATGAACTAGTTCGCGAAGATATTGGTGACTCGGCGGTGGGGGAAGAGTATGAGTCCTGGTTGACCGCAGAGCTTGCAAGCTGTTGCGTGCGTAGGGTTAGCGGAGCCTGAGACGGATAGCCCATTGGGAAACGAGGAGGCGGTACCCGGGGATCTGCTTCATTCATTGGAGGCCCACTATCGCCTGTTGTTGATCGTGATCGCAGACTGAGACTGGAACCATTGGATTTGATTGCATAGTTGTCCTGTGAGTAACCTGGAACAACCGTGTCCAGGTCGTCGTTTTCTTCTCCATCGTCATCGTCTTCTCTATAGTGGTTCTCGAGTGCTAAGTTCTGCATATATGTAAATTGCATATCCGAAGTGCTGTTTTGCTTCGTGCTGCTGCTGGATCTTGCATGGTCTTTCCAAATTCGTCGTTGTGTGTCAACCTGAGTTGCCCACTTCTTCATGGTTTCCTCAGAATTGAAACGTATGATAAAGTTCTCGATACCAGGATCGCCTTTCCAGAATATTTGGCATGTGTAGGATCCTATAAAATCAGATTCCGGTCTTCAAGTTAACAATGGCCGTCACACTCTTACCTGGCTTTTGTAATGATATTGTTTCTGTGACGTTTTGCATGAAGATCCGGCCCTTGAGCTGAAGCTTCGGCTTCCCATTCCTGTTCGTTAAAGGCTTGTTCATCATCCTGTTTTTCTGCTTATTCGGATTGAGCTCCTTGCAGCATAGGAGAATCATCTCAAAGAGGTAGATTTTGTACTAAGTATGAACTCGTTAGCATAAGTGCCCATATAGATTAGATCTTTAGTGCTAGTTTTCCAGCACGGTACCTGACTAGTAAGAAACTTTGAACCCACCTCCCGTTCTTCGTTCTTCGTGCTGATGCTGTCGCCCTTGAGAACTGTGAACTGCCCGTGAAGTAGCAATTCTCCGAAACCTTCGATTCTGTGGCCCTTCCAATCCTCGACCAGAGTCCTGAGCTCTTCAACGGCTTCAATTCGCTCTTCACGATCGATAGCTGCGTTTGTCCTCTGCAGGACGGACGAAGCAGCCTCAATTCCTTTTGAGATATCGTCCCTTCGTTCCTGGTCAAGATCACCCTTGTCGCGAAGCTCCTAATCACAAATTAGTATCGCAGTAAGAAACGACTTGGGTAGAGCGTACTTTGAGTAGCAGTGGATACTTAGCCAATCGCTGGAACGGTTTCAAAAGGAAGGAAGTCAGATGAGTGGGTGATTCCACCATCTGCTGCATCTCCGGTGATCCGCCCGTTTCCTTGAGCTTGTCGAATTCCCGCATAGCAACTTCCTCACACTTCTTTTGGTTTGCGATATACGGTTCGTAAACCTTGAATGCATCCTTGTACAAAACGAAAAGGTTCCCCCAATTTTGCTCGGTGGCTGGCATAGCGTTTGTTTGCTCAACGCGAATCAGAAATCTTCGTTGAAAATCCAATAGGGCATTCAAGTTCAGGAATATGTCGTGGACGTTGTCGCCAGTGATGACTCCCTTCTCTTCGACGAGCTGCTTGAAGGCCTGGAGAAGCTCGAGATGCTGGACATATGTCCGCTCGGTCTTTACGAGTTCGTCGATAATATGTTCTCGCTGAGTCCGTTTGATGGTTGAGGTTGTTGAGGCGCTATCTGAGGCCTCAGTTTCGGTGCTGATGATGCCCATCTGCACCAAAATATCTAGCACCCGATTCACCACATTCGTAACCTGATAGCAGTTAGAAAGCGCAATGATGCTAATCATCAGGAAAATTTACCTTGACGAATCCGGTCGTGTCGTCTCCGTAGAGATCGCTGATGATGAAGCATTCTTCTGAGGGGAACTTGAGCTCCCCTACACATGCCTGGATGAACTTGTATGATGCAAGTTGCGCCCTTTTCTTCTCCTGCTTCTCTGCCTGCTTCTCCGAAATCTTCGACTCATCAACGGACAGCCTGACCTTGGGGCCTAAAGCGTTGTACACTTCCATCAACGGGTAGCCCCTCCGGAACGTTCTCCACAGCAGCGTCACAGGGTCGGCATCATCATCCGCCTTGTTCTCCTCCTCAATCATCCATCGCTCAAATCCGGGTATCGCCTTCAGGCGCAGCTGAAGGTTAAGACATCTTTGAAACAGTGAAGTGTCCTTGTCCGCCCGTTTGTTAAGGACGTTGTTCGAAGCTTCGATGGGCCCACCGTTGACGGGCGTCGAGGTCGGGAAGGCAGGAGGCGGCTGGCCGAAGAGTGTCGAGGCCGCCGTCCCTTGGGTGGACTGGGTGTCGCGCGCGGTGCTGTGCGAGAAGCTGGAGTACTGGCTCTGGTAACTCTGGTGGCTTTGGCTGTGCATGAGGGGTGGTTGCCCGCTCGTCGAAGTCATCCGGGAGTGGGTGGAGGAGGTGGGAGACGGGTTGTGGGTGTGGGCTCTGGCAAGTCCGGAGTGAAAAGCAACCTCCATGCTAGAAAGTCATCTCCTTTGGTCGCAGATCCAGGAGGGCGTGGGTGGCGCCAAAGCGCTTTGACGCTGGCTTGTTGGGCAGGGTCCGCGCAGGGGTACGAGATGGCGAGATGTTGCGGCACACAGGGTAGGAGCGACGGAGCGACAGTAGCGGCAAGGCGTGGTGCGATAATGGCGATAAAAGCTGAGCACAAGTCGAGGACACCTTGAGGCTATTCAGTTCGGAGTGGGCTGCGTGAGGGAGGGCTGCAGTGGGCTGGCGGATGCACGATAGGGGTGGTGCCGTAGGCTCGTTTCACATCAGTGCTCATGCGTCCTTTCAGAACGAGGGCGGCGTCGGGTTTGAGGCCTTCCACGTGACCCCGCCCAGGTATGCTTCTTTTAGCCGCATCGACAGCAACTTGAGGCAGCCGACATATAGCCAACGGCTGTCCCGCCTGTCCACCCCTACGAGCTGGCCCTCCACACGCTCTCGACTGCCCCCCGTTGCGCTTCTGCTGCGCGGTGGTGCTGCTGCGTTCGGAGCGCCGCCGCGCGGGTGTCTCATTTCCAACAGCCATCGCGGGCACCTGAGCATTGACTCTCCGCATAACGTGGTCTGGCGATATTAACAAGGTGTCCCAGATCCGTGTCCTTGGCGCTATCTATATATAATTTGAGTAAGTCCAACTCCCGCGCAGCGGGGGTTGGACTTGCGAAACCGGCACCGATAGGTGCCGCACAGCCTCCTCTATAACCTCCGGTGATTTTTACACTTTATTACGCCCTTTTGCGCCGTGCACCGGGGGTGCAAAATTCAAGTTTTCGGTGTTCTTGTCTGTGCACCATGTTTTCGCTTACTTTGCGGTCCTTTTTTTCTCCGTCCCCTTTTCCTGGCCGTGGCGTTCCCCCCTTTTTCCTACTATATAAATACCCCTAAGTTATTGCTGTCCTGCTTCCTTCCTACACCTATATTAAGCTGATATTCGGCTCTACCTAGGCCTTTACTAACCTGTTTACTAACCTATATCTAGACCTACACTAAGCTGCCCTCAAAGCTCTACACTGAGCTGCCCCCAGAGCTCTACACCGAGCTACCTCCAAAGCCCTACACCGAGCTACCTCCAAAGCCCTACACCGAGCTGCCCTCAGAGCTCTGCACCGAGCTGCCCTCAGAGCTCTGCACCGAGCTGCCCTCAGAGCTCTGCACCGAGCTGCCCTCAGAGCTCTGCACCGAGCTGCCTCTAGAGATCTATATTAAATTCAAATTGGGCTCCCCGCAGGGGAAAGGGGGGTCCAAGGGGGTCTCCCCCTTGATATATATTAGATCCAATTCAAATTGGGCTCCCTACAGGGGGAAGAGGGGTTCAAAGGGGATCTCCCTCTTGATATTCGAATCCAATGTAGGAGCCAATTCGAATTCAATGCAGGAGCCAATTCCGATTCAATGTAGGAGTCAATTCAGATTCAATGTAGGACCCAATTCCGATTCAATATAGGAGTCAATTCAGATTCAATGTAGGAGCCAATTCAGATTCAATAGAGGAGCCAATTCCGATTCAATGTAGGAGCCAATTCAGATTCAATGGAGGAGCCAATTCCGATTCAATATAGAAGCCAATTCAGATTCAATGGAGGACCCAATTTCGATTCAATGTAGGACCCAATTCATATTCAATGGAGGACCCAATTCGAATTCAATGTAGGACCCAATTCAAATTCAATGCACAGGGCTCCAGGGGTGGCTCGATGCGGAGCTCTCAGGACTCAATTCAATTCCAATTCAATGTAGCAGCCGATACAACGCCTAGTGTAAACCTCGATGCACAGCTCGGTATAGAGCTTAATTTATATTTAATGTAGCCTACTCCAGAGCTCTTGGTCGAGCCTTTTACAGCCCTGTAGAGCTCTCTGCACCACCCTCGTACGACTCTGTAACCTGACTTCATCACTCATTATGTAATCATGTTTATTTTGGAAAACTCCAATCCCTAAAAGCCAGCTCCGCTGGCCCTAGGAATTGGCATCTTCAGCCCATCGTTCTCATGACCGTGTGCGTTTGGCAATAATTGCAATTTGCCGTCGCTCTTGCTTTCTTTTGCCCGCCCTCTGCAGCGTCGAAACAGCGTGAAATCACGGTGGGCATGTGTGGATTCAGATCGGCAGCCCCCATGCCCCTCAAGGCCAAAGCACCTCAGCTTGCAACCAGCGCGCATTCACCATCCATGCCTGCCTCCGAGCACGGAGAAGCTGGTGGCTTCTGAACGTCGAGCGGAGCACGAAATCACGTCAAGCTCGGCGTGACAAATGCGGGCGGTTTCAACGCCTGAACAGGTCGAGTACGAGCGAATGAGCAAGTGGCCCATGTGGTTGCAATTGCGCTCCTAACAATAGGATCCAATACCTGATCATGCACCGAACCGAGATCGATACGAACCGAGAGATGCACTTTCAATGCAAACATTCAGTAGTCTTGTGCCCTCGGTCAGTACTACAACAGTGCTAGATCGTATTGTCTGGATGGGGCAGGAAAGCAAGGACGATCACTCTGTTCCTCTGGTCCGGAAGTGCAAATTTGATATCGGACTTGGGAGGGGAGTGAGCCAACGTCAAGCTGGGTCAAAGGCTTGGATCTGACTCGATTGCCTGAAGAGGTTCAATCACTTCTCAATCATTTCTTAGCATGTCACCTTAGCTCTATCAAACCTGAAAGGCATGAAGAAGGATACGATGGAGGCAGCTGGGGGGGCTGGTCATTGAAGGCTTTGGGATCGAAGTCAGAACCTACGCACAGTAGGCAGCGTACCTGTATGACTGAAGTAACAAGCGTCTTTAGATCAGTTCAATTTTGTGCACCTCGCCAGGATCAGGAGGCTAGATCCTCCGTTTGCTTCTTAAGGTTGCATTTCTACCGTCAGTTAGACATCAGGTACCCCATGAGATCCAGGTTATCCATGGAACGAAGTAGAAGTAGACGTATAACAATCCGCAATTCTTAGGTTGAGGTTGGTCTTGACAGTATCGTCAAAGTCGAAGAGTGCCAGTCGGGGTTAGACTGAAGGTGGTAGTGCCAGGCGCTTGGTGGTGAATGGATTAGTGGAAACACGCGGGTATTTTTCGTGCCGCTTACGAAACAGCGGAGATTCGGCAATCGCCGCTCTAACCTTAGGCCTCAACAACAAACATCGACGACATCACCACTACGGAGCGCAGTTTCTGCAGGAAATCTCGCCGCTACTTGATTGTTTGTGTGCGACCGCTCACCGCAAATACAATTCTCCAGTCGTTTCGCTTACTGGTCCTGTGATATAATCAGACGCTCTCGGTCCTGTGGGTCAGCCTCAACTTCGACACCAGGCAACACAAAGGACGACCGCTTTGCCCGCCTATGCACCGACATTTACAACCCGCCTATGCACCGACATTTACAACCCGCCTTTTCATCGCTATAGAAGGCAGCTTGTCTTCCTACATTATTTGCGTACCGAGAAACGACTTAACATCGCCGCCATCTCAAGTATTGGATGAAGAGTCATGGCGGGTCCACTGACCAACAACACCACCGCGCAATTCGCCGGCCCACCCTACCTACAAGCCTTCCGTCCCGCTTCATCCATGAGCGCGAATAGATTTGACGAGGGATATTCGGAAGATACGAGGAGTCAAAGCGGAAGCGATATGGTTATGAGGACTGATTCTAGGCTGGGTGAAGGGCTGGCAATAGAGCAGGATTCCCAATATCCTTTACCGGATTGGGTTCTGAATATGAGCGAAAATGATCGGAGTGGTATGGACGAGATTCTAACGTGACAGTGGTGTTGTACATAAGCTAATGTATTTTTAGAATTTGCATACGCAATCCTACGATCATTGCGAACATCCTCAATAGCCGGTATAGTCGAAAAGCTGAACCCTCTCCTTCACCTTGACCCTGTGATACACCTTCCGCCCGAGATCACCTTCCAAATATTTTCGTACTTGACTCCTGAAACCTTGTTACACACGTCTACACTATCGCGAGCATGGCGGACTCGAGTGATGGACAGCCCGCTTTGGAAGTTACTGTTCCGGATGGAGGGGTGGAACTCGAATTTCCCCCAAGTACGTGCCTTTGAAGAAGCTGAGAAAGGTAGGAGGTCAGAGATGAGAGAAAGAAAGACACGTGCGCGGGGTGCTGAAGAGATGGAGTATGAGAAACCGTCGACAAAAAAGCGGCTCCGAGAGAGACCATTGCTTGGCGATGGTGGCTCATCGGAAACTGGGATTCATGACAGATTAGAGCCTCTGTCCCTTGATGGCTCTCAGGATAGTCAACAAGCCTGGGGAGAGCAACACAGCCTTGTCGAAGCCGATGATAGCCCGACTCACAAAGCTGAAGACCGAATGGAAGGCGTCGCATATCAAGATTCCTCATCAGCCACATCAATTTCGGAACGTGCACGGCGGAACCGGGGGGCCTTTGAGCAGAACGAAGACTTAGCAACGCCACCAACCACATCTAATTCCTTAAGTCCCCCAATTCGGCCTTCTCTGCTCCTTACAAGCATACCGGAACCTAGGATCAACTGGCAGTATCTATATAAGCAGAAGAAGCGACTGGAAGATAACTGGGATGCTGGGCGGTTTTCGAATTTCCAGCTTCCTCATCCCAATCACCCACTCGAAGCTCACACGGAGTGCGTCTATACCATTCAGTATTCCGGAAAATATCTTGTGAGCGGCAGCCGCGATAAAACTGTTCGAATTTGGAATTTGGATACCCAACGATTGGTTTTACCTCCCCTCACTGGACATTCTGCATCTGTGTTATGTTTACAATTCGATGAGCGGCCGGGTCAGGATGTTGTGATCTCAGGCGGAAGTGACTGCCACGTTATTCTCTGGCGCTTCTCTACAGGACAGCTCATTAAGAAGCTCGAAAAGGCACATACGGAATCAGTTTTGAACCTCAGATTCGACGACCGGTACCTTGTGACATGTTCCAAGGACAAAACCATTAAAGTTTGGAACCGCAACCAAATCTGGCCCACAGATGAAGCGTATCCGACCTCAACAACGAAAGGCGGACGTTTCCCTTCCTACATCATCAACATGCAGCACCAAGTCGAGAACCAGCATCTCCATTTCAAGGTACTGGAACCCTACAACCTTGTGATGACTCTTGAAGGCCATGGTGCAGCAGTCAATGCCATTCAAATTCTGGACGGCCAGATAGTGTCCGCATCTGGTGACCGTAGCGTCAAGGTATGGGACGTCCATACTGGTGCGTGCCTGAGAACCTTTTCAGGCCACAGTAAGGGCATCGCTTGTGTTCAATTCGATGGCCGCAGGATAGTCAGTGGTAGTTCTGACGAAACCGTTCGAATATTTGACCGAGCTACGGGTGCCGAAGTCGCTTGCCTGCAAGGGCACTCGAACTTGGTGCGGACGGTACAAGCTCAATTTGGAGATCTTCCGGGCAATGAAGAGGAATTAGAAGCTGAAGCCCGCGCGGTAGACCGGAACTTCTTTGAGGCACGCGATAGAGGTCTGATATCCGACGAAATGAGTAGAGCGCAGCGTCGGGCCCGAAATGCAGGTTCCCGAGATCCGAAGGCCATTTTCGCGTACGGGGCCAAACTTCCGCCTGGGGGTGGTGGCAGTAAATGGGCTCGGATAGTCTCTGGCTCTTATGACGAGACAGTCATTATCTGGAAGAAGGGACCAGATGGAGCGTGGGCGAAATCGAAGACTCTCCATCAGAATGAAGCGGTTAAGGCTGCCGGAGGACGACCTCGTCGGCCGGTTCAGAACCACGCTCATGCAAACCATCTGAATGCCGCCAACCAAAATCAGCAACAGCAGCACGTCGCAACTCATGCCGCCGCCCCACATGCAGCACAAACGGCAAATGGACAACCTAATTTCCATGCCCTCGCGCAACAAGCCCACGCCCAAGCCCAAGCAGCCCAATCTCTAGCCCAACAAGCGCAAGCCCTTCACGCTGCCTCGCAGGCTCTGCATCACGGAAATGCACCTTCTGTAACTGCTCATGTCGCAACGACTACAACACACAATGCCAGTGCTACCCACGCAAATCAGGGACCAGCAAATCAGACTCACGCACCAGGCCCAGCGCAACAGCAACAGCAACAGGGTGCCGCCCCCAACGCCGCACCGCATCATCACCACCACGCCCCCCACCACCACCATCATCCCCTAGCAGGCCCGCTCAATACTCAAGGCACCAATTCCAGAGTCTTCAAGTTGCAATTCGATGCTCGAAGAATCATCTGCTGCAGTCAGGATCCGACAATCGTCGGATGGGATTTTGCAAATGGAGACAAGGATATTATCCAGGCTAGTCAATTCTTTGGAGATTCTGTATGAAGGGACGCCGTCGTCATCACGTCTGTTTCCTGAACTTCTATTCTGCCTAGGATGGAAGGTGACGGATCGGATGCGGAACCACCTCACCACCGACCGTTTCTAAGGTCTGGCAGGCGCCGAGCGTTTTAGGGCTATACCGTACCGAGATTTTCCTTTTCCATTTCCTTTTCTGTCTTCTGTGATGATGTACGCAGGCAGGGAGCTATACTTTGTTCTTAATTAACGACACCGAGACAATGCTTCATATCGGGTTCTGTAGACTATATATTGGTGGTAATTTCTGAATCGGTCTACTTCTTTTCCTTCCGTTCCTAGCTCCTTTACTCTTTACCATAAACCCCAATTCCCCTTTCCTGGTCGCTTTTGCTTATGCGATGCCCTAAGTACATACCCAAATTCCTTTTTATTCTTCTTCTTTTGCCGTGTATAGTTCACCTTTCGGGCTTTGGAAAGAGAAGGAAGAGCTTTTAGTTTGTGGGTACTTTGGGATAAGATGGGAAGAGAGATTCCTGGTGTGGATTTTTGTCTTCCATTGTTCCTGAGCCCTTAATATCATGGATGAATGAAAGATCATGTAATGAAGAGTGTTTCCTTCCCTGTGATGCGAGTTGGGTGACATAGATCATCTACATTTAACTATGTATACTGCTTGAGACTGGGAGAGTGAGGACAGCAAAATCCCGGTCTGTCAGGAGATACGGGGATTTCAATCTGCACCTTAACTTATGTTTCCAGCTGAATCTGCAGTCCTCTTACCTAGACATCTAGACTTAGGTTTCCGAAGCTTCCTGTGGTTGCAGGCACAGGGTGTTAGGTAAAGTACTTTGAACTGTGCCACCGGAGGTGGAAAGGGGCGGTCAACTGGAGCCTAAACCTACGTGGTTGTATGCCCCGGATGGGTGGGTTCGCTTCCTGTGTAAAGGGTTAGATCAGTGATAATGCTAAAGACAGAATTACACTAAAATCCAGAAAGCTGTGGTGTTCCGTTTACCTTTAAGTCTTCTTCAAGCTTTTGCACAAACAGTAAGCTCGGGATGAGTGCAGCTGGTTTTCTGATTGATTATTCAGGCCGTTAGCGGCTTCAAAGAGAATTATCGACAGGTATCCAGGAGGTTTAGAGTTTCCGTTCACTGCTCTTAATTTCATTACAGGATGTTTGATCCGTCTCGGTGTCGACACTGGGAAAATTTGACACTAAGGATAAGCTCTTGAGATCGATATGAAGCCACTTAAGCCTATCGCGCTAGATATTGCTGCAGTCCGGTTGCATCGCACAGTAGCCCCGAAGTGGTGTAGAGTTCAACGGACAGGAAGATGTAGCTCTTGCTGACGAACATTCGAGATCACGTGGATGACTCTAATCATCCTCCCTCGAATACGCAATACGGAGGTCTCGGAATCCGTCTACGCCCGCAAGATTCGCCCCGCTTTAATTCCAGGTCCCTTGTCCGGCCATAGAACTACTCTTTCCATGTTCTGGATATGATGGGGACACGGAACTGAAGTATAGCGAACGTAAGGCTGAGAGCTTTCACAAGGACGGATCGGAGTCTGGCAGTTCCGGAACGTTGGCTAAGCGAGAAGCAAGGGTGGTAAGACGAGCCGGGAACGTTCTCCTTCGGACCTACTTATGATGATGTTTTGCAGGTGAGAGGCAGGCACTTGTTTTGGGGACGATTTTCGTGCGAACGTTCGTCCGCTTCTGTACATGTACAAAGGACAGGGATTATAGCGGTGCAGGGTGCAGTACACAATCATAATGATGAAATCCAAGACCTGCGGTGTAGCGGTCAGTTGGGCCTGAGCCCAGTTCAGCGACTGGTGTCAGGCTGGGATGGCCGTTCGCACGCAGAGTAGACTTTAGAGGTTCTTGTCCTTTGTACTTCTGCATTATACTTTGAGTGATTATGTTGCATCGTGAACGCTCGTATCTACTTCCCTTTTTGGTGTCTGCAGGGCGCAAAGGCCTGTAGACTTCGTTCGGCTAGAGATCAGATGAAAGCTCATCACCCTCGCCCTGGTGTTGGGGATCATGGTGTCGGGAAATGTAGCGACACCACTGACGGACGAATCTGCATAGCAGAACCACCGTGCCGGAAGCTGGAACAAAGATATTTCCTGCGCATCCTGAGGTGTTGTGTGTCCAACGGTTCTGATTGGCCTCGCTTTCGCTTTCGCCAGCAACTAATCTCAACGTACCCTTTGCCGCTTCGAGCTTCGAACCGAGCTGGCGTGCTCGGAGAGCAGCCTTCCGCTACCCGTAGCACGCAGCCAAACAGCCTCCCGCAGCCGGCATTACCTGCTTACCAGACCGAAGGACCGGAGTCTACTAACGACCCAGCTCTTTTTTTATCTACCGTGGTCCTTCCCTGGTAGCTCTTCTCTTTTTTTTTGGCCTCTCAATTCTCCATCCTGATATCCTTTTAATACATCTTCCTTTCTTTCTATTTCTTAATTTCAGGTGTGCGATTGCGACAGACAGACAAGATGAGCCTCATAGGCAACTTCACGGCTAACGGCGACCGTGAGGCTGCGCACAACGGCGTTCCGCCACCGGATGCTGCTCCACGCCGCCAATCCGTCACCCGTCAGACTACAAATGAGCGCGTAGCTTCAGATTCAGATGCTTCAACAATTGCTGCAAATACCGAAGGCTCAAGATCGCGAGGGAACACGCATGCAGACGGCGCTAACCCCTCAGCCGAATCAACCAATCAGAACTCCAAGGCAGTCAGCAGCGCAGAGGACGATGATTCGGAATATGCGAGAAGGGAAGAGGAGGTGCACCAACTAGCAAGACGATACACGGAACATTCGATTTATTCGACCACGGGACAGAATCCGTTCAATGCAACACCAGGATCGATTCTAGATCCCAATGGGGAACAGTTCAACGCGAGAGCCTGGTGCAAGGCTATGGTTCACCTGCAAACTGAGGATGACAAGGCCCATCCGATAAGAACAGCTGGTGTATCATTTCGGAATTTGAACGTGCATGGATTCGGTTCGGCGACTGACTATCAAAAGAGTGTAGGCAATGTTTGGATGGAGGGTATCGGTATCGCCAGGAGACTATTGGGAGTTGGCCAACGCAAGATTGATATCTTACAAAATCTTGATGGGCTGGTGGAGAATGGTGAGGTGCTTGTCGTCCTTGGACCTCCTGGATCTGGATGCTCGACTTTTCTCAAGACCATCTCCGGCGAGACGCATGGATTCTTCGTGGACTCAAACTCCTACATCAACTATCAAGGTCAGTTCAAAAGGGCGCTCGTCTAAATACTTCCTTGCTAATTTCTTCCAAAGGTATTAGCGCGAAGGACATGACTAACGATTTTCGTGGGGAAGCTATCTATACTGCTGAAGTTGATGTCCACTTTCCCATGCTTACTGTTGGAGATACTCTGTCGTTCGCAGCACGTGCCCGAGCGCCCCGCCATATTCCCGGAGGAGCAAATAAGTATGAGTACTCAGAGCATATGCGAGACGTCATCATGGCCATCTTCGGCATCAGCCACACGATCAACACCAGAGTCGGTAATGACTACATTAGGGGAGTCAGTGGTGGAGAGCGCAAGCGTGTCAGTATTGCAGAAGCAGCTTTGAGTAGGTCTCCGCTGCAGTGCTGGGACAACAGCACCCGTGGTCTGGACAGTGCCAATGCCATTGAGTTCTGTAAGACTCTCCGCATGGAAACTGAGATCATGGGAACCACGGCTTGCGTTGCCATTTACCAAGCACCCCAATCAGCGTACGATATCTTCGACAAGGTTCTCGTCCTCTACGAAGGCCGCCAGATCTTCTTTGGCCGGACCACCGAGGCCAAGAAGTATTTCATTGATATGGGCTTTGACTGTCCGGACAGGCAGACTGATGCCGACTTCCTTACCTCCATGACGAGTCCTCTTGAGCGAATCGTGCGATCAGGATTTGAATACAGAGTGCCGCGAACTCCAGACGAATTCGCGCAACGATGGAATGACTCACCAGAGAGGGCGCAGCTTCTGCGAGATATCGAGGAGTACGATCGCAAATACCCCGTTGGTGGCGAATATCTGGAGAAGTTCAAAGAATCCCGAAGAGCCCAGCAGGCGAAGGGCCAGCGGGTCAAGTCACCCTACACCCTATCGTATAGCCAACAAGTCAGTTTATGTCTCTGGCGTGGCTTCCAGAGATTGAAAGGTGATCCCAGCCTCACCTTCACACAGCTTTTTGCAAACTCGATAATGGCTCTTATCATCGGAAGCGTCTTCTACAACCTTCAGCCCGACACAAACAGCTTTTACCAACGCGCTGCTCTTCTCTTCTTTGCTATCCTCATGAACGCTTTCGGAAGTGCCCTAGAAATTCTTACTCTTTACGCTCAACGGCCGATTGTGGAAAAACATTCACGATATGCTCTCTACCATCCCTCTGCTGAAGCATTCGCTTCTATGCTCACAGACATGCCCTACAAGATTCTCAACGCCATTACCTTCAATCTAGTCCTTTATTTCATGACAAATCTTCGACGAGAACCAGGTGCTTTCTTCTTCTTCGTATTGATCTCATTCTTCCTCACACTCGTCATGTCCATGTTCTTCCGAACGATTGCATCCCTCTCCAGGACCCTATCGCAAGCTCTGGCTCCCGCTGCTGTTCTCATATTGGGTCTTGTCATGTACACTGGCTTCACCATCCCTACGAACTACATGCTCGGATGGTCCCGGTGGATCAACTACATCGACCCAGTCGGATACGGCTTCGAATCTCTGATGATCAATGAGTTCCACAATAGGCAGTTCAGATGTGTTAACTACGTTCCGACTGGTCCCGGATACGAGGGTGTAGGAGGCAATAACCATGTCTGTTCCACGGTTGGATCTGTTCCTGGATCAGCATTCGTGGATGGAGACACTTACATCGAATCGGCCTTCAAATACAGCCACTCTCACAAGTGGCGGAATTTTGGTATCCTGATTGCCTTCATGTTAGGGCTTATGGCAATGTATCTCGCGGCTACTGAATTCATTACTGCTAAGAAGTCGAAGGGTGAAGTTTTGGTTTTCCGTCGTGGGCACAAGATATTGAAGAAGAGCAAGTCTACCGAAGATTTGGAAGCCGGATCTGGTCGCCCTGTTGCGGCTGAGAAGACTCAATCCGACGACATCGCCATTATCGAGCGTCAAACGGCCATCTTTCAGTGGAAGGACGTCTGCTACGATATCAAGATTAAAGGACAGCCTCGAAGAATTCTTGACCATGTCGACGGATGGGTTAAGCCAGGAACCTTGACGGCGTTGATGGGTGTATCAGGTGCTGGAAAGACTACCCTTTTGGATTGCTTGGCCACTCGTACTACTATGGGCGTTATCACTGGGGAGATGCTGGTCGATGGCCGTCCTCGAGATGAATCCTTCCAACGCAAGACAGGTTACGTTCAGCAACAGGATTTACATTTGTCTACTTCCACTGTCCGAGAAGCTCTTACCTTCAGTGCCCTCCTTCGTCAGCCCGCCCATGTCACTCGCCAGGAAAAGATTGACTATGTGGAGGAAGTCATTAAGCTTCTTGACATGACCGAGTATGCCGATGCCGTCGTTGGTATTCCTGGCGAAGGTCTCAACGTTGAACAACGAAAGAGATTGACCATTGGTGTCGAGCTGGCCGCCAAACCGGCTCTTCTCTTGTTCTTGGACGAGCCCACTTCCGGTTTGGACTCCCAGACATCATGGGCTATTCTCGACCTCCTGGATAAGCTGAAGAAGAACGGCCAGGCCATTCTCTGCACCATTCATCAACCCTCGGCCATGTTATTCCAGCGATTCGACCGTCTCCTCTTCCTCCGCGCCGGCGGTCAAACTGTCTACTACGGCGACGTCGGCGAGAATTCTTCCACAATGATTAACTACTTCGTCCGCAACGGTGGCCCTCCATGCCCTCCAGCAGCCAACCCCGCCGAATGGATGTTAGAAGTCATCGGCGCCGCTCCCGGCTCTCACACCGATATCGACTGGTTCCAGGTCTGGCGGAACAGCCCAGAGTACCAAGAGGTGCAACGTCATCTCGCGGACTTGAAATATGAGCGCTCACAGCAGGTCAATCTTCAACGCACCGTCTCAGCTCAAAAACGTGAGGACAAGGCAAGCTACCGCGAGTTCGCTGCTCCATTTTGGGAGCAGCTCCGCGAAGTCACCCTTCGAGTTTTCCAGCAATACTGGCGCACACCCTCTTACATTTACTCCAAGACCGCACTCTGCATTATGTCCGCTCTCTTCATTGGTTTCTCACTGTACAACACACCGAATTCGATGCAGGGGCTCCAGAACCAGATGTTCTCCATCTTCATGTTGATGACTATCTTCGGCCAGCTTGTCCAGCAGATCATGCCACATTTCGTAACACAGCGCGCTCTCTACGAAGTCCGCGAGCGACCATCAAAGGCGTATTCCTGGAAAGCATTCATGATCGCCAATATTGCTGTCGAACTTCCCTGGAATACCCTGATGTCTGTGTTGATCTTCGTCTGCTGGTACTACCCCATCGGTCTTTACCGCAACGCCGAGCCCACTGATTCGGTCACTCTGCGTGGCGCCCAGATGTGGTTGTTCCTCTGGACCTTCCTCCTCTTTACCTCCACCTTTGCACACATGGTCATTGCCGGCGTCGAAATGGCTGAAGCAGGTGGAAATATTGCTAATCTTTGCTTCTCCCTGTGTCTCGTCTTCTGCGGTGTCCTCGCTTCTCCGACCGCGCTCCCTGGGTTCTGGATCTTCATGTACCGCGTCAGTCCGTTCACATATCTCGTGAGCGGCATGTTATCCACAGGTATCGCGAACACGAATGTTGTCTGCGCGTCAAACGAGTACCTCACCTTCGACCCTGTATCTGGTACCTGCAGTGACTACCTCAAGCCGTACATTTCTGTCTTCGGTGGCTACGTGCAGAACCCAAGTGCGACCGAAAACTGCTCTTTCTGCCCTATGGGTGACACTAATATCTTCCTGCGTGGCGTTTCCTCCAATTACGAAAATGCGTGGAGGAACTTTGGACTTATGTGGGTGTATATATTGTTTAATATCTTTGGCGCACTTGTTCTTTACTGGCTCATCCGTGTGCCGAAGGTGAAGAAGGAGAAGGCGGATGAAGTCCCAGCTGGAGGCACGGCGGTGGCAGTTGAGGAGAGTGTTGGGTGATGAAGTTAAGGGGAGGAAGGAAAGCGAAACCGAGGAGAAGGCTTAATCCCGTTCGCCATACTAATCCCCTCTTTCCATTTTCTTTTTGGTTGTTGATATTTAGCATAGAGGCCTTGCATGTGGCCTACCTCACTGGATTTCATTGCGTCACGGCTGCGGTTGGCTTTGTGCTTGTTTTGCATCTGGAGGATCCTCCGAATTGTATGGGTTAGATCTTCGCCGAGCTATTGCGCCAAGATTTTCTTTTAATGAGCAATTGTACATATTGTCTTGTACAGAGTAGATAGATTGTCGAAATATAACATAGATTTTCTTTTATTCGTTCTTTAACCATTGAGTGTAGTTTCTTTGTACCATTGAGTGAAATCGCGGAGTTCATGTTTCAATTGCTGTTCTGTCCTTCTATCCTCTCTCTGAATAAATTGCTTTACTATTTTGCAAAGTAAAATTATAGAAGAATGATATAAAAGCTTTGGTAAGTAAGGCATCAATACCTTGCCATAAAAATATAACATGACCTGTATGAGATTCCCTACACCGCGCACTAAGGCTAGCGCCGTAAGTTTGGGAAAGCGAAAGGGGGAGGATGTTTAGAGAATCAGATCTGGGATAAGACGAAGAATGTGAAGAGACATAATGAGATACCCAGCCAAACGCGGTGAATGTTCGCTACGTCTTCCATGTTGCATAGGCAACTGGTACTTATGCCTTTCGAGCATATACAGAGCCTAGCAGACGCTTTGAAGCATTATCCATTGCGAACTTTTCCAACTCTTGCCCTCTTCCACCACACCACGCCAATATTATCCGTACAGCCTACAATGTCTGCCCAGCATGCCGTTCCGCTCCTTCCAGTCCAAGATGGAGGAGCAGCCACGGCTCAAGACTCTACATATTTCTCGCATGAAGATGACCAGAATAACATTACATCTTCCCCACCCACTCAAGATATTAACTTTCTAGCTTCCGATGATGCAGCTCTGATTAACTCCTCCCCACTTCCAACTTAATTCTCACGGCGCCTTACATCGGAATACTACACTGATTTCGTCGTCTTCACATCCCCGGTCGAATTCACCATATATACAGCTGCCACAGCAAGTATCTGAGGAGCCATCACGCTCCATGCTGGCGCGACTGCAAGAATTGGTTCTCAATGAAAGAGTGACGACAGGGTGTGGTGAACCATGCCGAACACCAAAATCACCTTCAGGCGAGACGTTTCTGGATGCTTCTCCCGCAGCGTCTGTCTCTTCTGCCAACCAGAACCACCGTGTAGGACCCAGAGCAACTAGGGATCAAAGGCGGAGACAACTTTTTAGCAGCCCTTGTCCCTCTCCCGTTCCAACTTCACAGCAGAGTGGGCAGAGTCTTAACGACACAGCCGAACCAGGTCGAGAGAAACTTGATAACCTACCTTCCATCCATTGAAGGCAAACAGAAACGCCAAAAACTCCCGTTAGGAGTAAACAGCCGCATGCGAAATCAGACCTTCCTGGTCGCTTCTCTCAGAGCTCTCCCACAAGCATATCTTCTTTATCCGAAGCCTCACTATTCTCATTCGACAGAGGAATCAGGAACCAACTATGTCTTCAGTTCCTTCACAAAATATCGCCCGCCCCATTTCTGGGGTTCCCGAGAAACAAGAGGCAGATAGGAACGGTCGCCCTAGACAAGAATCACATCACCTAGAGAAGTCCTCTCGACGTATCCGCTTTAATCGCGCTACCGAATATTTTTATCGTAGTGGGCATTCTAGACGTTTTCACGTTCTATCGCCAAGTCGTAATGAGAAGGAAAGGAGTGTCCGTAGTAATAGGTCGGAATTGTGGGATGACCGAAAACTAGACACCAGTGCGTTTCGTAACACTCAAGAAGCTTCCGCTCAGAAGACACCACCTAAGGACACACCACCTAAGGGCTCCCCTACCCAGTCCAATTTGGTGGAAGCCGAACCTCACCAGATAGCGAGGAAATTTTCATGTAGCAGTCCCCTGGCATAACCCTGTTTGGCAGACAAAGTTGAAATTCTCTGGAAAGCGGAGAGAATGTCTGGGTCTCAGATCCAAAGCCCCGTCCAACGAATGGCTCGAAACCCTGACTCTTCGCCAACACATTACCGCCAAACTCGGATCACAGTGCTAGGCCTCATCAAATGATGGCAAAGCTTTGAATTTAGGTGCAGAAGAGGTGTTCGATAGATTGATCGCAACCCTACTGTGTCGATGGAAGGTCCAGATGTTCATTTTCAATGAGAAAGATTTTATTATGCCACCGTATACGAGCAAGGACTGTGCGCGCGCCGGAGGAGAAGTCTGGGAGTCTGGCGCATGTCAAGATGAAGCTGGACAAGCTTCATTCTGGATTGCGGGAAGGGGATATTTTCTGTGCGCACAAGTTGGAGGAATTTGGGAAGGAGTTGGAGAAGAAGAAGCGGATGTGGAAGGAGGACGTCAAGCGTACTGGGAATATCGAAACAAAACTGCAGGCGAACGATGAGAAGCCGAGTGTTAAGGCCGAGAGGGAAGGCAAGGGAAGAGGTGAGAAGTTGACGACTTCGTTTGATGGCCTTTTTATGGGCGCAAACGCCGAAATGGACTATGGAAAACCTGTTCCAGCTCTTGAACCAAGGCTTCCAGCAGCTGAAAAGGAAAGGAAAAGAAACACGAAGGGCATGGTGTCGGCGACTAGGCTTTGGGAGGGGGCCAGAAGGAGCAGAACGGAGCAGATGATACAGCGTCTGGTATGATTTGGAGTACGTTGGTTGTTAATATAGGGCATACGGAAATGATTCGCGAATGGAAGGGTTGTATGACGAAGAGAATTATGATGTCCAATCATATAACTAGGTAGCATTGAGAGAGCTAGGAAGCCACACAAGACATGAAAACAAAGTACTTCAAAAACACGACCTAGGAGTTCAACCTCTACCTTACTACACCCCACCCTATTGTAGTCAAAATTACTCCACTAGTATACCGTTTTCTGAGTCTACGTACGATCTTCTTAGCAACATCACACTGCGTGCAGGATTGGGGAGAGGCTGCTGTCCGTGGCGTACTTTTCTGTGCCTTGCCTTGGGCTTGGGTAGGAAGACAGCCAGATATGTGATAGCCTTCACTGTGCACCCATTTCTCCATCCAAGTCCATCAGCCTCTCCGCATTGGCCGTTCCAAGACCGGTGAATTCTCGATATGGCTTTTTGCGGTGGCGCAAGGACAATCAGCATTGAGGCTGAGGCTCATGAATTACGCATCTGGGACAGTCCACGCTTAATAATTGCTTCATACCCTTACAGCAAACCCGTGAATTCCATCATGAGTAGGCCGTGAGTTGCCGACCTATTCACCCGCTGTCGATGTTGGTGAGTAAGCGCTTCACACCTCGTTCAACATGACGATGGCGAAAGGCAGAGCATACGCCTAGGCCAGGGTCTCCTCCTTCTGCCTTGTAGTTCGCCCTTTTCGGACACGAAGGCATCCAGATTTTGATATCCCGCCCGGAGGTGGTGAAGGAGCTGGACTCCAGTCGTGGTTTCCTGCTTGGCGAGGCGTAAGTTGCCTAATTTGATAAGAAACCGTCACATGTCTGATACGAAGCGAAGCGATAACGGAGCCGGTCTGGAGGTGGGGAAGAGTTCATGCCACCCAGCCTGCAGGTGTCCGTCGTGACACAGTAACAGTGAGAGTTTGACAATGAAGGACAGAGGCAAATCTGTGTGAAAACTGTGAATGTTTCTTCCACGTTGCTGGCGAGTGGCGGACATGATTGTGTCAAGACCTGTGCTTGCCATGGCCCATCGAAGCCGCTCGAACGTTCCGATTCCCTGTTTGCGGTGGCGCACGGGCCGCTTAGGTCAATTACTCACCCCAACACCTTCAACCTGCCTCAGCCTCTCTTGCCGCCTCCGCCCGCCTACAAATACCTCGCCGGCCCTGTGTTCTCTTTCTATCCCCAACATCTACCTCCATCTCCTGCTCTCGACACTGCAATTCAATCATCTACGCTGCAGACAGCCATAGGACTCTCTCTGACTATACACATACAAAGCCATCAACATGCAGATCTTCGTCAAGACCCGTAAGTACCTCGTCGTCGCCACATTCGCATCAATAGACAGCAGCTAACAGCCTTCGCAGTCACCGGCAAGACCATCACCTTGGAGGTCGAGTCCTCCGACACTATCGACAATGTTAAGTCGAAGATTCAGGACAAGGAAGGCATCCCGCCCGACCAACAGCGCCTGATCTTCGCTGGCAAGCAACTCGAAGATGGACGAACTCTGTCGGACTACAACATTCAGAAGGAATCCACTCTGCATCTCGTCCTCCGCCTTCGTGGCGGTATGCAGATCTTCGTCAAGACTCGTAAGTCGACACGTCGCCTTTTCGCTTTGTATGATCGGTACTGACATCATGGCTAGTGACCGGCAAGACCATCACGCTCGAGGTCGAGTCCTCCGATACCATCGACAACGTTAAATCAAAGATTCAGGATAAGGAGGGCATCCCCCCAGACCAACAGCGCCTGATCTTCGCTGGCAAGCAACTCGAAGATGGCCGCACCTTGTCTGACTACAACATCCAAAAGGAGTCTACTCTCCATCTCGTCCTTCGTCTCCGCGGTGGTATGCAGATCTTTGTCAAGACCCTGACTGGCAAGACTATCACTCTCGAGGTTGAGTCTTCAGATACGATCGACAACGTGAAATCAAAGATCCAGGACAAGGAGGGCATCCCACCGGATCAGCAGCGTCTCATCTTCGCTGGCAAGCAGCTTGAGGATGGCCGCACCCTTTCCGACTACAACATCCAGAAGGAATCCACCCTTCACTTGGTGCTCCGTCTCCGTGGTGGTATGCAGATCTTCGTGAAGACCCTCACCGGAAAGACGATTACCCTTGAGGTCGAATCCAGCGATACCATCGATAACGTCAAGAGCAAGATTCAGGACAAGGAGGGTATCCCACCGGACCAGCAGCGATTGATCTTTGCAGGCAAGCAGCTTGAGGACGGTCGCACACTCTCCGACTACAATATCCAGAAGGAATCCACCTTGCACTTAGTGCTCCGTCTGCGTGGCGGTCAGTAAGCGGTGACGGACAATGGATGATTCATGGGACGGCGTTCGGACTATGGCATAACGGGCAGGCTTTCTGCAAAGGATACGGTATTTCTAGCTAGTTCACACGGTCGATGAGACCTGAAATGCAATGAGCATGCCTACGGGTCGAGAGTTCACTCTCAAACAGTCTTCTCTTCCATGCCAGTGTGATGATTGCGATGTTTGTTTAGTGACCACAGCACACTTTCAGCCCCGGCGGGACAGCTGAGGATGCAGCTGAGGCTTTACATTTTGCATCCTACCTAAGATTGGCAGATGAATTGAAAACCCTCCCGCCTAGACACCTAAGTCTGGATTTATTAACCTTCTCGTAGTCAGAACAATAGGTAGCGTATTGCAGAGGAAGGGGTTTCGGTTGTCTCTGGGTTTCTCTATGAATGAAGAGACGCACACGTGAGTTCGCGCCTCGATCAACACCAAATAACCGTAAGTCCATTCTCTCAACGTATCAGCAACACCTCCAATTTTTTTTCCTATGCGATGAGACTACGAAACGACAATATGTGCATCAAAGCCGAAATGCCGTCTCAGGCCGCCCTTGCAACCCGCCTCTAACGCAATTAAGAAGCGGATTTAGACGTATCCCCGCCTAGTTCCAGAACATAGCAAGGTGTTCAACAGCACAACGGATTGAATTCCAGGCGCCAATTTCCTGTAGCTCCTCCATATGAGCATCACCTTCTCCAGCGCTTTGTCAGGACTTCGCACATAACCGGATTTTTATCAATCTCCGCCATAGAGCCTTCACCTGGCCAGTGTTTAAGAGCAGAGCTACCCCTCCTTCGAGCCTCACAAAGCAATTCCTTCCCGCAGTTTCAAGACGAGTAATTGAACATCAAAGAAATATAGCGAACATGACAGCGAAGAAGATGGAATATGTTAAGTTCGTCTCCCTTTTCCGTTCTCCCACTGCAAGATTTGCGAGGAAATTGTGGGGTAATTGAGTGGAGCTGATAATGGAATAGCTTGGGCAAGTCCGGCCTCAAGGTCTCGAGAGTCATCCTGGGCGCTATGAGCTATGGATCCAGCAAATGGCGGTCCTGGGTCTTGGACGAGGAGGAGAGCTTACCGTTGCTCGAGCATGCGTACAAGGTTGGGATTAACACTTGGGATACTGTATGCCTCACCAAACCTAGCACCTTAGACCAAGAAAAGGGGAAAACAGGGGACTGACGAGTTGAACAGGCAGATATGTACTCCAACGGCCTCTCCGAAAAGATCATCGCCAAAGCCTTGAAACAGTACAACATCCCGCGTTCCAAGGTCGTCATCTTATCCAAATGCTACTTCGGTATCGACGAGTCCGAACTCTCCAATTCTTTCGACGTTGTGAATACAAATGATGGGGAAATGGTGAATCAGGTGGGACTGAGCAGGAAGCACATCTTCGACGCTGTAGACAAGAGTGTAGAGAGACTGGGCACGTATATCGATGTGCTGCAGATTCACAGACTGGATCGGGATACGCCGAGGGAGGAGATCATGAAGGCGTTGAATGATGTTGTGGAGAGCGGGAAGGTCCGATATATTGGAGCGTCTTCTGTAGGTGTATTCCCCATGCTGGGTATGGAAGGGAAATGAGGCTGACGAGGGCACAGATGGCCGCATGGGAATTCCAGACACTCCAGAATATCGCCGATAAGCATGGCTGGCACAAGTTCATCTCTATGCAGAACTATTACAACCTCATTTACCGCGAAGAGGAGCGAGAAATGGTACGTTTTCCCAACCTTTCCTCAGTTGCTCGTTCCTACCTTATCCTCTACTTCCTCTTCTTCTCCACCTCTTCACTGCTCACTCACACTCCACAGATCCCATACTGCAACGACACAGGCGTAGGCCTCATTCCCTGGTCCCCCGTCGCCCGAGGCGCCCTCACCCGCCCGTGGTCCGACCGCAGCACCAAGCGCGCCGAAACAGACAACATCCTCCACTCTTTCGTTCACCAGCGCGAAGACAAGGCCGATCAAGAGATCATCAAGCGCGTTGAAGAGGTCGCCAAGAAGAACAACGTGAGCATGGCTTGTATCGCCACAGCCTGGTGCGTCAAGAAGGGCGTCATGCCGATCATCGGGTTGTCGAGTAAGAAGAGGATCGACGAGGCGGTGGAGAATGTGAATTATAAGTTGAGCGATGAGGATGCGAAGTATCTTGAGGAACCGTATTTGCCTAGGACGGTTCAAGGATACTAAATATCCAAGATAGGGAAATGCTCGAGATTGGCATGAAAGGAGTGGGATGTCGTCGACCCTTGGTGCGCTTCAGGGATGGCATCAGAGCATGGGACGTCCGGTGAGCATGAGATAAGACAGAGAGTATCCAAGCAATAGGAAAAACCCATCTAGGAGCTAAGCTCTCTTCCCAAACCGTGCTACGTCTGTATCACCGCGCACGCCAGGCGGGGAAATTTCGCACTGAAAAGTATACCTCGGACTTGATCCTCCACCTTATTGTACACCTCCTGCTGAAACTAATAACTCTTTGCCTGAAACCCCGAGTTGAACTCTACAAAGGTACGTGCGGTCTTAATTGTAGATAGGGCAGGATTGGACCAAACCTGTTAGAAGCGGTGTAATTCGTGGAGCTAAGAAGAAAACAATTTTACGCTCCTTTGAAAAAGAGACCCAAGTCGTACCTGCGCAAGTGGACTTGCAGCAATGCTTTTTGATCCACGAGGAATTGCAATTCCGGATTAGTTATCTTCCTCTGGATCGGTTACACCGGGCTTCGGCTGAGGACACTTGTATTCGAAGAACCTCTGCTCATCTCGCGTTGGTACGTCCATGTACCTCCACAATCCAATGAACAAACAGCCCAGCTCCTGGATGCACATCCCCACTAGCTCTCCATCGCATCCCCCACAAACCGCACTCGCGCACACCGCTCCATATTCCATTGCTTCAGCCGCTCAAGGGAAGTGTAGGTACGGTCGGACTTGTTCAGGTGTACGCAACGTCAAATTTCACGGAGGGCTAAACATTTCCTATCCCGTGAGCCCCAGGATGCTTGCTGACTTTTCGAAAATTGTTCATCATGATGGGCTGAGCTGAGCATGTCGTGCACCCTCCGCATAGAGAATGCATCCATGTCCCTAACACCCGGTTATGCTAAACATAGGTTGAAGAGTTTTGGCCGTGTGCAGTGAGTATTAACATCTCCTGATGCCAGATAACCGACGCAAACCATGAAACAGACCGCCCATGAACGCCCCACGAACTTGAATCCTGCGATAGTAAAGCCATGGAGTGAGTCTAGCGTTTCTCGGGACTTGGTTAGAGATCAGATGTTGCATACAGCATGAACATCACTCAAGCAACAAAAAAGCACAAAAAGAAATAAATAAGAGGCCCGTATATTCAGGCTATCTACATCCCCACCCCATGCAGCGAAAGGCCAATCTTAGTCCGACAATCCAGTCCGACGCCCAAAAACTCCCTATTGCACACGTCCGGCTCCTTCCTCAGACAGAAGCTACAGCGCAACCGGGAGTTCCAAATGCTCGGACCCAAAACTGCCCAACTCAGATAAAAAAAAATGCCATCCCGCATCAAGAGGGTAATGATGTATATGTGTTTGCTTGCCATCCCAAAAATTTCTTGCCATAGATACACAATCATAAAAAAGAAAATGGAAATAGATCCTCGATCCCAGATATTTCCTGACCAGGTAGCCAATAAAGATACTTCGTAAAGGATATTGTGGTGTCGCAATATCCAATAAGATATATCGATAAGGACATAGAGGAAATGTTAGGAAAATGAGATATAAGAGAATCCAATAGTGATAGGGGTTGTTGAGACCACTTGCCATCATGGTCCTCATGGAAAACGACTTGCTCGCTATGCAGTGCAATAAAACAATGATAAAAAAAAGATTTAAAGATAGGGTAATGGTAGTACACAGCCAACATCCAGCAAGTTGAATGCGACGTGTCCAAATCCCCAACCACCAATCCGGGTAGTATTTTTTTGGCCTCCGAGCCTCCACAGATTCTAGGACTATAGAGATTGTACCCAAACCCCAAGTGGAAGATGGAAAGTTCGACGTGGAAAATAAAAGGGGATATCAGGGACCCGAGTCCATGCTGTAAGAAGAGAAGAAAGGAATATAAAAATAGGCAAGGAGCACAAGTCTTGACCATCATCAACCGTAAAGATAATTCCATTCCATCGTAAGGAAATGCTCCGTAGTCAAGCCCAAATGAAGGTATGTAGTTGGTGAGGTGGGCGACCGGGTCGTTGGTCGTAAAACTTAGCGTCCGTGGGCGCCGGGGAATCAAAATAAGACAGCAGATATCGAAGGAAAATAAGCAGCCAAAATGTCATCATGCTTTTGATCGTTCAGCCGTTAAGTGATCGTAGTTTGCACGCAAACTTCAGACACGTAATCCGTGGAATCGTAAATCCGTGAGGAGGCTGGTGAGGGTGTTGAGGGCGGGTGATGAGGCTTTGAGTAAGGATAGAGGTAAAAGTGTAACAGCCAAGATGTTGATGTGAAGGTAAAGATGTCGATGTGAAGGTAAAGATGTCGATGGGGATGGCGGTGAAGTAAGACATTAGTTAGCACGGATGACAAGCTTCGACAGAAACTTGTTCGACAGTGAGTCGAAGTCCGTTCGGTCGAACTTCGTCTCGCTCCTGGATCTCAGATACGTTTCTGCACGTTTGATTAGTTCGGGCTAACTAAAACTGACGACGCTTCAGACTTACCATATTTGGTGACGTGCGCACGGACTTCGGTCATCGCATCACACACCGCTGGATTGGAGTTCAGGAGGTGGTGGTGTTTCCGGGTATCCCACTCAGTAAATGCAGGGAGCTTCTGGGAGATGGCGGAGAAGAGGCCAACGATTACACCGACTGGCGTGCTCTCCATGTCGTTGCAGAACTTATTGACCGCAGCTTGGTCCGGTATCCGGTAGTGGCAGTCGAACTGCATCAGCTCCCAAACCGCGAGCAAGATGGCTGCAAGCATGAAGATGGTCGGCCAGTTCTTCAACTTCTCACCACTGTAAACCGAGGAGTATAGCGCTGAGAGCTCCTCGAGAACGTCTTTCTGAAGCTCACGCCACATGTCGGCCAAGGCGCACTTCACTTGGAAATTGATCATGACAGGAGCAACTGTCTTGCCCCAGAACTTGGAGTGTTGATCGTCAACCTTTCCGAGCACGGACTCATCCTCAGGAAGACCCTCAACCATGGTGACGTGAAGCGTCAGGTTGTAGGCAAGGACAAGCTTCAAAGCTTTGCGGATGACAGGAAGCTTCTCACGGAGGTAGAAACGGTATGCAGTCTTCAAGATCTCGGTGAGGAAGTAAGTGCCCTCAAAGTACTCGTCGACGAACTGCTCGAAACCACCATCGATGTGACGATCAAGATAGTCAGAGAGCATGCTGTGAGAGATACCTTCCATGCCAGCAGAAAGCTTGGCAGTGTTGATCTCGAACTGAAGAGGCTTCTCGTGGAGGGTCTCAACCCAGTCGACGCCGAAGCACTTCTCGTCGCGAACATAGACCTCGCGAGCCATGATGGGAAGGAAATGTCCGTATCCATGAGTGATGTAGACCGGGCGCTCCTGTGGAGAGAAGCCCTTGATGTTTCCGACGGAGAATCCAAGGCTAATATGACGTTCGTAGTCGGCCTTCCAGTCCTTCATGAAGTACGCGATGTCCTTGATATCGATACGCGTGCACGGCACCTGCCACAGACGAGCATGGGAAGGCTGGCAGCCACCGCACGGATCACCCTTGTCACAGGTCTTCTTCAAGAACTTGCATCGCAAGCAAGCACGCAGCTTGCGGATCTCGTGAGCCTGCTGTCGCTGGTCAGGCCTCAGAGGACCGCGCCGCCTACCAACACGCTTCTCCGTTACATGATCCTTCTTGGTTGAGTGGGCCGGGGTCTTCTTCACGATGGTCTTGGCAACCTTGGATCCGACAGGGCTCTTTCTCCGACGAGATGGCGGTGAGCTGACTGCCGAAGAGGTTGGTGAAGCTGATGAGGAAGCTGACTGCTTGATCGGGATGGGCTCGACGCGGGCGACCGGTGGGCTGACGGACTGGTTGGGTGAGATGTAATTTGCGTACTCCTGGTCGCTGTGACTATGACCGTGAGGGAGGCCGTGGGTGATGGTCTGCGTTTGCACCAATTCCAGGCTGTTCTCTACTTCGGATTGCGGTGAGTTTATTGGGAACTGAATCTCCTCGTAGCTGCTAAACGAGTGTGCCGATCGTGGAACGTCTGATTGCTGCGACGAATCCGAGTTGGTGCGGATGTGAAGGGTCTGGCCTGGGTTGAAGATCAAGCTGGCAGTGGGATCGTTTGTGAGGTCGAAGGAGTGTCGGTGTCCGCCGACTTCAATGGCACTCCAACCATTATCACTGCTTGAAAGCGATCTCACTTCCAACCAGTTCTCTGTCGGTGAGCCGGTTGTAACGCTCGCAGCAGCCGTGAAGTCTTGCTGGCTATTGGAGAAGTTGGCGAGCTCCTGCTGGAAATCGGCCATCTGGAAGGGTGCTGACATCTGGTTGTTCATGTCCATGGGGCCGGTTGTCATGGTTGCCATGAAGTTCGCCGGCTGATCCATTGACAGCGTTGTGGTCATGAAAGCCTGGGCCTGTGACGTATTGATATTGAAGTCGACCGGTGAGGTTTGCAACTGGCTACCGTAAGTCGTCGTGAAATCTGACGTATTCAACGCCGCCATGTCTTGGTTGTAAGACTGCTGAGCGAAGTTGTTGCCCAGCTGGATCCACTCGGTCAGCAGAGGGTTGTTCGGCTGCATCGCAGAGGGAAACTGGATGCCGGTCGTCTGGAGAGGAGCGGCAGCGCTCGTCGTCGTGGGTAGTTGATTGCCAGCAGTGGTCGCGGCCACCGTGTTCAATCGCCGCTGCTGCTGTTGCGCGTTCGCATCCGCATTGTTGTGAGACATGGCAGCGGAGGAGGTCGGCAGCGGCCAGGTTGGTGTGTTCACGTTGTGGTGATAGAATTGCCGGTTCGGGTCGTAAGAGGTGTCGAAAGCCAGAAGGGCTTCGAAGTTGTCGAGGTTGTTCTCCATGTTTGTAATGGGGTGAGAGAGAGCGGGATCTCAGCTGGGCGAAGCTCTGTGCTGAGCAGAGCAAAAGGCCGCAGTTACCGGCGGTGTGATTGTGAGGGATTCGGCGGAAAGGTCGAGATGGCGAAAGTGGGCGGCGCGCAAGACAAAAGGCCTGTGCGCTCCCTCTCGTAACTGGCGGTCAAGGCCACGGGACTAGCGATGCAGCACGTCTGCAGCAACAAGACCAGCCCCCTTCGCCCAAGTCCAATGGCACGCCTTGTTCTGCTCGCTCCCACGCTCTCGCAGCCGTGGGCCCTTTATATTGCCAGCGAAGGTGCGCAGCGCCTCGGATGGGCTTGAGCAGGACGACTACCACCTATTGTACCGTATTGTTGTTAACAACAGAATGTGCCCTCTACAATGGCAATATTGCGGGCAGCGAACAGTGATTGACCTCGACGCCAGCTCGGAAAAGGGTAAAGGTGGTGGCGGCGGCGATGGTGGGTGCGCGCTCGGCCAGATACGGGCTAGCGAGAAAATCCTCATTCACTCATGAACCAGCTGATTGACAACGGAATTGGGCAGTTCCGCCACAAGAGGAACGGCAGATCACCACGCTGAGCGCCAGTCTGGACACCTCCACCTTTTGGCTTGCTTTTCTTCGTTTCCAACGCTGCTGACACCCCGCGCCGAGCCAGTCAGACAGCGTTGCAAGCAGATGGCCTATCAATTCACCCCCTCACGCAATCGATAGCTCGATAAGCGTTAGACCCTTTCCTGGAGGATTTGAGCCTAGAGATTTATGAAGGGATCAAGGAAGTATCGAGTCTCGAAATATCGTCACCACCTAAGCTCCTCCCGTTCGTAATGCAGGAAATTGGCCTGATGCTGCCGCATCTGGACAGTTCAAATACCCACATTCTCGCCTCGCCATCTGCAACGCGGAGAAAAGCGGCGCAACGCTGCCATCGCACCTATAAGCGGCCTCCTAATTATATAGTGAGCGATGGTGAGCAACATCTTAAGATAGGAAATATGACGGGGACCAGGGCCCGCAGGGTCCTCGCCACAACGGAATGCCACTCTGAGACGGTACGTACCGCTGTTGAATTCCTCACCGACATCCAATCTCGCGCAAATAGCGGCCAGCTGTCCCATCGAAAACTAGCCTACCGCTTTTCGCGATATGCACTGTGCCTCACCAAAACCTCTCCGCCTCTACTTTTCTCCACGAGCAGAATGCGAGTCTTCGATTCTTCGGCGCTTCCTCGTGCCTGTGAGCACTCAACCATAGTTGAATGTCCCTCGTCAGCACCTTTCGTCGTTTTGGTGCAAGTGTCTGCACATCAGTGCATCCTGTGTAGCACTGCACTGCACTGCACACGCTTGGTGTTACTCGAAAGCTGCCTTGTTGCATCCACATTCTCGCCAAAAGCGAGCGTTTCAGGAACTGTCCACTCCACCTTATCCCTGGCCATGCATTTCGTCGCTTCGTGTTGATTCCCGTCACCGAAAACAGCAGACCGTGCCTGACTTTCAACGGCTCTTGTTGCGCTGGTGCAACATCAGAGGTGACAATGCCGTGAAAAGTCCCGTCGCTTCGTTCCTCGTGACTGGCTTCTCTCGTCTGGTCTCGGTGACCATGCAATTCCCCCGCTTGCACTACATAACAGCAATGTCATGCAGCCACTCCGAACCTCTGGGGTATGTACGGCGATACCTCCGACGTGAACTTCAACGTGTGCAGTCGCGGTCGTCCAGTCACTGTGGAAATTGTGGAAATTGGAATGAATCATTGTATAATAGCAGCTTGTGTCCTCGTCGTACGGTGCTTGCCAGTTTTGCCAATATTCCTATTGCTCAGCCTCGACGCCAGAGTCGCACTGAGTGATGACTGTTCCTGCGTGGCACAAACTGGGTTCCTGTCTCTGAAAGAGGCTGATGACTCAACAGCAGTCATGGTGAGTGACAGCCTGACAGCTAACGGATGGCGTTGATGGCAGTTGAGATGGAAGATAAAGGAAATGCAGCAAGGCACTCGGGGAGAGAGGCAATGACGGGTTCCTTGCCCCTTTGTCGTTCTTAAAAGAGATGTTATGTCTACGGCGACACGGCAGCTCCGGTAGTCCAGTTTCACGTATTTCTTTGCCACGGCTTGACAGCCTTGATACGGGAGGGAACCTATCTGTGGCTGCGTGATGGAGTGATCACTGAGGTACTGTGCTGAAATAGCAAAGGCGGAATATTTGGAGGCCTGCATCCTTGGCGCGCATTGGAGCATGTCGTCGTTGAAAGGGTGATGGGGAGAATATGCCTATGAGAAGGTGGAAGGCGCAGAGAAGGGTTTGATGATGAGATCGAGAAGGATCGTCCCAAGTAGTCAAGTATCGTTACCGTTGAATGGCATATCGTATCGAGCGGTGCTAATAATCAAGTGAAACTTTGGTTCCCTTCATCACTATCCATCGTTTCGGAACAATATATTTTTATGATGATGGATAAAAATTGGAGATCAAGAAGACGACAATGTTGCTCCTCTTACGAACACATTGCCAATTCAGGACAAAAAGACTGCAGCAACGTTTAGGAGCGATGTCCAAGAGCCATCCCAGATCCGCAATGGATCTCGATGGACTTCAATTCCGTAACGGTAAAACCATCATTGACCAAATCTCAGTGCCATGTACTAACGCCTATGCAGGATTCTGCTATACTCTCCTCACAATCTACTACCGCCATATACTTCCCCAATCGATCACTTGCCTTCGCTATCTCGTCCACCTCATCACCGCCGCAAGCCTCCTTATCATTATCTTCACCGTACTCACCGTTATCGATCAAAGCCGGCAACTAAAGCAATCCCAATCGGACCAGACCGCACTCGCGCGGGAGAGAAAATCCATTGCCAAGGAGTTGAGAGAAGCAGAATTGAGAATATGGGAGCTGGAAATTGAGATTTCGTCACTGCGCCATGGCGTCGAAGGTGCCATCGAGACGATGACGCAAATCGATGGGAATGTCTTCGCGGCACAGCAGTGTCGTCGATGCGGTGAGATTGCAATTGCGGCGCAGCACACAGTGCGAAAATGCCGAACGAACTCCAACTCCAGGGACCCAAAACTGGAAGCAGTTAGAGAGGGTGCTGTGAACCTTGACCGTAAGGCTAAATCGATGATGGAGAAGCATGTGGTCGGGAGCTTTGCCAAAAAGAATGGGAGAAACGCGCGCACATCAACAGAGTCCGCTACTCCGGCGGTTTCCGACGGGATCTGGGACACATGCAAGGAAAATCTGAAATTCCTTGCTGATGAGGAGATTAAGGCAGCGCGTATGGAAATAATGGTGCGGGAGAGGGTTTACAATACGGTAAAGGCTGCTTTGGATGTCTGCAGAGATCAAGGGACGTTCCATACAGCGGAAGTGGTGCCAGAAAAGAGAACTCCACCAACAAAAGTCGAGAAGCACGTCGCGCTTTGTGGAAAGGAGAACGCGAAACAGATCACCCGCAAAAAGACTTTTTAAGCCAGAACCGGCGTATCGAAAAGTTGTTTTTTGGGAACGAAAGGATATTCTTCAAGCAGTTGACTTACGCCCATACTCTGCTTTGGGACATACTTTCTGCTCGAGAAGGTAACTTACCAATGCATTCATGAATCCTACTCCGCTGGCTTTACTGCTCTTGGTGGGGTAGGAATTGAAGACAAACTTGCTGTTGATTCTCTATACCAGCCGCTCCGACACCACTACGTTGCACTGTCGAGATCCGAATATCCCGCGTCTGCGGTTATAAGCTCTTGAGATCCTTCTTCCTGATCGGATGGAGGGTCTCAACCTTCCGTCACTCTACTATATCCCCTCGGTTAATCGATTCGTCTGCATTTTCTCTTTATCGGAACCACTGGGATATTCTTTCGCACCTCACATCGCCGCCCGACCCCGCCTGGATGAGGGCTTGTGGACTCCCCACTTGTCCCTGCGTTGGTGCAGGTAGATAGTCTGGGCCAGGGTGATCGTAAAGCGATTTATGCAGCGCAAAATCTTGTTATGCGTGTTCGCTGTTACCCCCCGGCGTCATGTTAATAATACTTCTAAATCCAGATTCAATGACTAGTCTGCGACGCAGAGTATCTGACTGGTCGAGAAGATCGTTCTTGAAGGTTCCAAACAACTTTCAATTGCTCCTCAAAGGGCTGGCCTCGCGCATCCAATGCTGTTTCCAGTGGGATGATAGAAGGCACTCCAACACCGGTAAACTTGCTGCTACTCATAATCTAGGATGTATTAGCGGGAGTGTAGAGACTCATGAGGTTGTAATGGTTGTTTGGTGATTGATTGATAAATAAACTAGTCTAGACCCAGGAATTGATGCAGTGAAAGACGCTGTATTTTTTTTATAGAAAGGTGAGGTGAATGAATGCGACTTTGGCCTCCCTGGCAAGTAATTTAACTCCGCCTGCTCTCTTGGATACCAACTCTTCATCCGTGTAGCTTCTCTATCGATACAGAGAAGAAATAAAAAATTGCCGTACAGATGAAACACTTCAGCCGCACGCGTTGAATCACCGTTGGAGCGCTATGGAATCACTGCACTGCCCTCAGGTAGTAAAACATCGGGGTTGGAACATGTCCATGAAGAACTTTATGAAGATAATGTGCTTAGCCAGCCCCATCCATGAAATAGAGCAGACGCGCCAGTAGATAGAATCATTGGTCCGTATCAGGTAATATAGCCCTTGGTTTTGACATCGCGGAGCCAGTTATCATTCGGGAATAAGGCAACATTTATAGACCACTTACGACATTGCCGATGCCCCTTCCACCAGCAAGTAGTTCAAACATTGGCCCAGTGTCCAAGGAAGGAGACTGAACATTCAGCTTCGCGATAAACCCTGACCATATTGGACAGTACCCTCCAATAAAGAACCCGTAGGTAATGGAAAAGATTGTTAGGAGCGCAGCGTGGGAAGAGAAGCCCTAGAAGGAAAATAGCTAGCACAGACCCAATGCTCGAAATCATGATAACAGTTGTGACGCGGAAATGACCATTCAGTGTGCCCATGACGGTACTACCCAGAATAGAGGTAGCATTTATTAGAGCTAGGAGAAGTGTTCCGATGGTCGCAGAGAGGCCAATTTATTGAACGGCGTACGAAGAAAGGTACGTTTAGGGTAGGAAATACCCTAGGCTTTGAAGGATGATCCCAATTTGGAGGATCCAGAAGGATGAGAGGCGGATGAAGGCTAAGTCCACTTGTCGTACGGCCCACGATCGAGAGGGGGGAATCCTGGGTCGCAAGTAGTACGCGAATGGTGCGGATAATAGAACCTAATGAATGTGCAGTTAGCTAGGTATGACATCAGGTAGGGCAAATCATACAGTGACAACGTCCTACGCCAGGAGCGTGGGACGTGGACCAGATTGTACAAGACTAGCTTGGAAATAGAAGGGTAGGGTGACTCCAAATAAACTCTTTCCTGCCCTCATTACTCCATAGACAAGGCCTTTACGACGAATAAACCACGCATCGAGATAAAAAGTAGTTTGCATGAACAAAAGGCCGCAATCAAGTGCGCAAATTACACTCTGCGTAGCGATTAATTGCCATACTTTGGTCGTGGAGGATATGAGGAATTTATAAGTAGTTATTGTTAACCGGATGGAACTAGATTATTTGCGTAAACCGGACCATCGCATGAGAATTGTAAGGTGAAGGGCGACGATAGGTATAGTATACCCTGCGAATCCATTAGTGTATTACACTCTCAGCTAAGGAGTGCGTACGGTAATCGTAGTACCGGTGAACAGTAACATTGGCTGTGTCGTCTTCAAGCTCCTCTTGATGCCTTGAGTAATACTCCTGAAATACGCCGAAGGATAGAAGAAAGCATATGCCACAGTGAGTACACGGTGAGAACGCTAGCGATTCATTTGTAATAACCCATACGGAGTTTGGATTAAAAAGCAACCAGCCAGGACAAGCCAGCCTTGCCACTTTCTGCTGGCGGTAGCGAAGCTTGTTCAATTGAAATGTTCGGGATTTCAGCGCTCTGGGTTCGAGCATGTCTCTCTCCTGAGACAAGGATTTCTTGAAACTCAACATCTTGATGACTTGGAGGCCATATTGGAATCTCTGCGTTTTCGGATTCCCGAGTAGCTAAGAATTCGGGCTTTTACCAATTGCAATCGACCGCCTATGTGACCGTTGACCCAGGAGGAGAAATGGAAGGAGCTGAAGGGAGAATAGTTGACACACTCTGGTGTTCCAATTAAAAACAAACGACATATACCGTAAAGGATATCTTTCCTCTCGGTTGAGTCATCTAGGGAATATCGTCAAAGAGGTCAAGGCTATCTTTTCGCTTCCACTTGCTTATTTTGGCCGTGCTCGTAAAGATCATTACGAGAAGAGAGGCACGAATCAACAGGGAAGATTAGAAAACAGAACTGACCACCGTACCTATCGAAGAACTGCTGATATCTGATCTTCTACTCGAAGTGGAGATTTGGATATTGCAGCAATGTTCTCCGCGTCGGGAATGGAAGGCCACTTCCCCGCCGGGCTTCGGCTCCCCTGCACTTCCCCATTCCTCAAGCTGCGTGCAACCCCGAGTAGTATTATAAAGCCTTCAGAATGACACGATCGTTATGTTCAGTTCACTGACATCAATCTACCTGTACTTCGACTGAGCAGGACGATTTCAACCCCAGGCCCAAGCAGCAGTATCCACCATCCAGCACAGCCCTATCTACATCATGGCACACGTCGGCGCACTCCCTACAATTCACCGATATGTGACAACCCACGACTCGAACGGCAAAGCCATTTTCGACAAGACTTTCCCTGAGGAGAACCCAATGAAGCGGAACGACGACGGCATCGCATTCGCCCTCAGCTACACGACAAAAGGCTTCCCTGTGAGTATGGACAATGATGAGGATTTGAAGGTATACGGTGGCTTCTTGAAGGACACGCCGGGGCTAGTGGTTTCAGGTGGAACAGTGCTTCGACATGTAGACATTCCACCCGACACCGCTTGCACCATGCATCGCACTGTGAGCTTAGATTATGGCGCAGTTCTAGAGGGGGAGGTCGAGCTACTTCTGGATAGCGGTGAGAAGAGGTGAGGGAGAGGAAACGCGCATGGTAGAGCGCAGCTAACGAGTAATAGGCTCATGAAAAGAGGTGATGTCGCGATTCAGAGGGGAACGATGCATCAGTGGATCAATCCGAGCAAGAGCGAGTGGACGAGGATGCTGTTCGTGCTGCAGCCGAGCAAGCCGTTAAAGGTTGCGGGCGAAACATTTGGAGAAGAGCTGGCCGGTATGGCAGGCGTGCGTTCATCGCACTAAAGGGAATGTCATGTTGCTGAAGGTTGAGAAGCTAGATTGTGGACGAGCAGTACTTGTAGATAGAAAGCTTGAAACAAGCCTTGGCTGCCAAGACGAAGCTAGTGCTGATCTGGACCGACGACTTCCATACTTCTATCCCAAACATTCCTCCATTGTGAAAACAAAAGGCGTCCTTGACCTCGCTAGACCGTAACGATGGGTCTGGAAAGGTTATGATTCGCTGCATCAGCGTATCTTTCCCGTTTCGGCCACTGGTCCACTGAGAACAATAGTAGCCATTTTTCTGCTGACAAGCGACCAACAAATCATTGTTCCAACAGCCACTCACAGATGCCCATTCGCATACCTTTGAGAGCCAAACGCCGAAGAGTAAAAGTTAAGGGCAGCATGTCTGCACCCCAAGTTTCCTCTCAAACACCCTCGTCAAGGCTCGAGGAGATCCTCACCCCATCCAGCCGGATTGAAGAGCTCTCAGATTCGGAGTTTGACTACGAAGATATGGACTCGGTTGCAGGGGAGTCCGTGTCGGAGCAGTTCCCTCGTCTGAATCTCATTGCGTCGCCGTTGAAAGATCAACTAGTGACCGAGACATCTCAGGTCCAAGACGAGGCCCTAGAAGCCATTTTACCATTCCTGGAAGGCAATCCAAACGACTTCGAGCTGAATTCTTTTGGCATACCGAAGCTCCAACGTAAGAAGCACGTTGCCTTCCTCAATCATGCGCTCGGTGAATACCCTCCGCCTTTTGCCGCTATGGATGCTTCCCGGCCATGGATAGTCTACTGGAGCCTTCAGGGCCTGACTGCACTCGGAGAGGATGTATCAGAGTATCGGGAACGGTAGGCACTGCAATATTTCATCTACATTATCATATTTGTCCTCAGGGCTCATCGTCCCTTAGTCATTTCTCTCAATTGCTTGTTCTGTCATTTCTTGAGACCTAATTCATTCCCCCATCGCCTTCTGACAAATTTTTTCAGCGTAGCATACACCTTTGCCGCAGGGCAACACCCCGATGGCGGCTTTGGCGGAGGTCACGGCCAGCTTCCCCATCTAGCAGCAACCTACGCCGCCGTTCTCAGTCTTGTAATCGTCGGTGGCGAAGAAGCATACGAATCAATTGACCGGAAAGCAATGTATAATCTCCCACTTCTATTTGCAGCTGCCAACCCTTCTAACTCGACATCAGGTGGTCCTATCTTGGCGGGATGAAGCAGCCGGACGGTGGCTTCACAATGGCCCCCGGGGGCGAAGAAGACATCCGAGGTGCATTCTGTGCGCTTGTCGTAATGTCTCTGCTTAACTTGCCCCTTGAGCTACCGCCCGATGCTCCTTCCCGTTCTCAAGGCTACACAACCTTTCTCGACGGTCTTGGAACCTGGGTATCCCGCTGCCAAACCTACGAAGGTGGCATCTCCGCTGCTCCGGGCAACGAAGCGCATGGTGCCTACGCGTTCTGTGGCCTCGGTTGCCTCTGCCTCATGGGGCCTCCGAAAGAAACTCTAAATGAATATCTCAATATGCCACTCCTGCTACACTGGCTTTCATCCCGTCACACCTTTCCAGAGGGCGGATATAACGGCCGCACGAATAAGCTTGTGGACGGATGCTACAGCCACTGGATTGGAGGTTGTTGGGCGCTTGTTGAGGCTGCCATTGGGAAAGGGCTGTGGAATAGAAGTGCTCTGGCAAGGTATATCCTAAGCGCGGCGCAGTTCAAGAAGGGAGGTTTAGTAGATAAGCCGGGGAAGAGACCGGATGCCTATCATACCTGCTACAACCTTGCCGGGTTGAGTGCCGTGCAGCACCATTATTTCTACGATGGGGACGATAAGGGTACAGATCACGAACTAAGAGCCGCATATAAGTGGAAAGGCGCGCAGCTAGAAGAGGACAGGGAGGGAGAAAGAGTATGGGATCAGGGTGATGTGGTTGAGCTCGTGCATCCGGTATTTGTGGTACCTTGGGGGCAGGCGGAGAGCTGTAGGAAGTATTTCGAAGCTAAAGAAGGATTTTAGGGAAGTCGGTCAGGGGGATGAAATGGTTCAGTGCTAAAAGATGTGAGTAATTGACTTTCGGATGCTTGGCTGCTATGCACATGCTTTCCATTGTTAGGCAGCATGTTATTGGATATCCCGCTTGGACCGGAACAAGTCATTGATCATATTCAGAAGCCAGATTCCAGGTTTATATTTGCCCAACCTCTACCTCTCCACCCTATTCCCTTCCAACTAACTGAAGGACCCTATCAACTTTTGCCCCTTTCCGTTCCTCCCAAACCATTACCATCCGAGTCTACTCCTTCATGTCCATGTATACCACACAAGGTGGCTGGCTGATCTTCCCCTTCAACAAACCCTTGATCTCCACGTGCGCCTGGCACTGATTGTCATAGTAGTCCATATCTTCTTTCGAGTGGAACACTGTTCTGGCGACTAACGTAAAGCCTTGGTTGCGCGGGTCATCGTAGGTTGCTGTCGCGTGCGCTACGGGGATGTACTGTTGTCCGTCCTGGGAAACTGATGAGCATTGGTGCAAAATGTCACTAACAAATAGGTGCAGAAACCCATGCCTAGAAATAATTCTAGAACCGTAGCTGCAAAGAGGAGGGGGATTTTTCGATTCCGCGGGGTGCATATGCATTCGGGGGAGACCAGTATGAGTCAATCGGAAATTACTACCTTCACAGCATCTTGACTCAGAGTCGAATATTTCTTGACTGCCTCTTCGATATGAGCAGCATCGGGGATCTTGAAGAGAGTCAGGCGGACGATCTTAGCCATGGCGGTGATATATATTGTGGCTTGCAGTCAGGATTAGAAGGATCGTAATAGCGTAATAGGATGGTTAGGGATGGGAGCGTCAATGCAAGAAACACGAAGGATTCCAGATGCAATAAACGGTTGATCGGCGTGATAAGGAAGAGGTTCCTGGCAGTCACTCTGGACGTAAGCTGCGACGGGCTCTAGAACATATTTGTGGCAGCAGCAGCTTCGGAGCGGATGTGGAGAGCCTTTGCTGTCTCAGAGACATCGCAGAATCAGCGTCGGTTCCCCAGATTTTGCAAGACGAAGCTTCTCCGAAAACATAAGCGTGGCACAGAAAAGGCCCGGAGAATTATATATGCATTTTTATGGCGTTGCTCATGTCAAGAATCAAGACGGTGATGATCCGGCGTGCGATGCCGGGCAGTACTCGACCAGTCTGTTCAACGTCAAACGTTAGGTATGAGCTTGATTCGGCCTCGAGCATATCCGTAATTCGCTCATGGTAACTAGACCCTGGGATATCACGACACCAGAAGTCGGATGGACCGCGGGACGGTGCGTTGCGCCTGTTGGTGTCGCACAGGCACCAAAGGCCCCACCGGCGTCGGCAGGGTTTGAGGGCCGGGTCGCTCACGTCTCACAAGGCTGAAGAGGTGGTCAAGGGAGCTCGTGGTTGGAAGAGAGGCCCTGGAGAGCGAGATGAACCGGTGGGTCGTGGCTGGAAGCAGGCCGATTCGAAAATACCTGTCTATTGTAACATCAATTCATCGACATAGCTGACGCCCCATCGAACATCAGACGGAGGACGAAAGATAGCTATGATATCAACTCAATTCGAGCAGAAACACGTCCCACCGTGTAGGAGGGGTAGATATCACGAGCCTTGTTAACCTGGCCCTTCTTCACCGCCTTTCTCTCAGATTGCGCGGGCGGCCGTGGCTGGTGTCTCGCAGTCCCAAGATCTCTGACAAAAGTACCCGCACGTAGCACAAAATTACCCTTCCCTCCCATCACCCACATCCTCTGCAACTCCTCTTTTACCCTGCGGAGCATTCCATCCTTCGTTCTGCCATGGCTTCCGCTGCATTCACCTTCTACCCCGCCCTGCGCGTCTTCCCAGCCTTCCTCAACCAAGGCTTTAGGACCGACGCCAAAAGGAAGCCGATGTTGGGTGGACCTTGGTCCTCATGTACCTCTATCGTCACCCGGTTCCTTAATCAACTGGAGCAGCGAGATTGCTCGCCGTTACTGGTTCTTGACCCACTGTCTGCTGCTCGGTGATGCTCGCGCGCGCATATCGCCTCGCTTGCACTTCACTTCGTGGTCCTGTGCTCTGTGCTCCCTCACTTACCAACGTACTTGCACCTCGCCCTCTCGGCAGAGTCGTCGAGGCAGCCGTCTTGTCACTCGTCCGATCGAGGCCCATCTGCACTCATCCGGCCCACGATGCTGCTCTGGATGCCATGCCTATGCGAGTGCGCGCGGCCATGGCAGAGCCACTGACGGCTGCTTCTCAACCCTCCCCCCCCTCGCTCTACTCTAAACCTGCTTCCAATATGGCCAGATATTGCTCACCGAATGCGGGAGGGCAGTTCGGATAATTTGTGTGAGCCGTTCGCTCTCGTATCGCTGCGCCTGGGGTCGACTTGCACTCAAAAAAAAAAAAAAAAAAAAACCCCCCAATACATGTCTCAGGAACAGCCCTTCCCGGCCCTGGTCAGTTCGCCAAGCGCTGCGAGGAATAGCTGTTGATGCTCGTTCATGAACAAACACTTTCTGCAATTGACGGTCAATAATAGTCATCTTGATGTGCTCCGCAACGACGACTCATGCTCGCAAGCATGCCTTACAGCTAACAGCCGTTGGTCGTCGCCCGTTTGGGGTTTTGGCGCATATAGTTCGACCTCGAAAGTATCAAGCGTTGCCAACTCACCACGCATGAGCACGGATGTCCGGGGGGTGCAACGACATTCTATGGTAACACCAACCCCGTTGCCTCTCCTAAACCCTTCAATTCAATCAATCAATCACAGTCGTTTGGCTGTCTGACCCTGCTACCAGGAAGCCGCCTGCTATTCCTGGTGTGACGCTCAAAGCAGTCGCTCAAGCCACCATGTTCTGCACCCAGCATCAGTCACGGTAGCGTGTCAACTTCCCCTCCAGTAATCCACTCCTTCAGGCGCGACTCGCGCGCTTCAATTCAATCATAGCAGGCGTGTTATCTTCCTCAGTCCCAGTTTTTCCGGCCGGGCCATCTGGGGGCGCCCGCCTGGTCTCTGACACCGTTCACGACGTGCCCTCACCATATCCAAACATTGCCTCAAAAAGGTCCTTTGCCAAGGCTGTGTAATAGCATTTGGGGTCACGGAACACTGAACGGGGCTTGCAGCATCTGACGTTGCGGTGCTTTGCATCTCTCCTCCCACTTACAACATTGCATTAGCGGGCCGCCATACATTCGAAGAGTACGAAGGAGTTTATTCGAATCAATGCTGCCTTCATGTACAGCCGTGCCGAGGACGCAGTACTGGTACGTCGTCAATTATGCTTCCATATCAGGCGCCTCGACATGCCGATCTAAACGTCAAAATAATGCTTTGACGAACGGGCCACAGGGTAATAATCCCGATTACCAGCCGCCCATCACGCTATTGCTGCAGATGGGTGGCGAAATGAATGATGTGCACTCTGGCGAAGACCGGTGAAGCTGTGCCTTTGAAGTTTGAGGTTTTCTGCTAGCTAAAATTCTGGAACCCCAGTCTTCACTGGCGAAAACGCACGCCAGCACATCAATATGGGTCTCTCCAACAGAGCCGCAACAGAGCCTGCAGATTATTCATTTCAGACGTCCAATTGCCTTCGGATCCTAATTGCGGGCGAACTCGACGCGGTTGCATATCCTGAGATGCCTGCTGCACTCGGCTGCCGCAATAAATTACACTCCGTCCCACAGTAGAGGCATATGTCCCCCCCATCCCCAATTCATTTTCTGCAGGCCACCTCACTCTCCCTTGCTGTTGTTCACTCTTCGATAGCCACTGTTCATCACGAAGACAGCTGTCACTTCTCACATTGGTAGCTGTCAAGCCCCGAACGCATCTGCCGTCGTACAACAGGAGCCACGAATTTCCCTCTGGGCCTGATATCGTCGCCACCAACGAACGTGTGCCTGTAAGACCGGAGCCTATCCAGGGTTTTCCCCTTTTGATCTACGAATTTGCATCGAGCCGCCCATATCTGCACCAATTGATAATTTCTACTCGTCGACTCTCCAACCATTATGTTCTACATCATGTACCTTACAGGTATGATCTTTCCTTGCCCCATTGAACTCAAATCCTTGGTCCCACGGACCCAGAGGGTTTACAGAACCAGGGGAGAATGAGTGGAACATGTGTCAATCGGTGTTAAGCAGCCATTGAGATGTCTCCTCGTGCTGCAATGTTGTCCTAAGCATACCGATTACCACTGTGATGGGAATTTGAACTTCAGGGTGTGGCTTTGTCGGGCATCAAAGGGATTTCGCTATGAGCATCATGTTGATCGTCGACTAATCATCATCTTTCTAGGCCTTTGCAACCGCCGTCACTGGCCAGACCCACTCTTCCAGACCTACCGAACCCGTCACGGCTATACCTGTACCGTTCGAGTGAACAACAGGGAGTACTCCACAGACGTCGAGTACGAGACGGACGAGTTGGCGAAGAACGCTGCGGCCACTCGAGCTTACATGATCTGTCGTAACTTCTCAGTGAACGACGGAATGTACCCTGGTCAACGTCCTGGCCAGGGCGGCGTCATACAGGGGCTTCCAGTGGCCATTGGTACAGGAAGGAGAAATACCTGTTCGTCCAATGACTACGATAGTGCCAGTAGCACCAGCGGCGGAACCAGCCCAAGGAGCAGTGACTGTGGTCTCGACTCCGAGAGTACTGGTCGAAGGCCTAGCAAGTCTTCATCATCCGCCTCGAACTGCTACTGCGGTCGTGGATCTGTTCGTGCATACGAAAGATGCACGTACTGCCTCCGGGAGGCCGGATACCGGTGTTAGACAGCATCTGTGATTCGCAAAACATCGGCGTCATCGATTGTCATACCTGGACTGGAAAGCGAAAATTATACCTTCACGAAGTAAAAGACTTGAAGAGCTCAGGCTCAGCGATACCACGAATGTTACGACTAGCATTACGATTAACGGCATAATGAACGACTTTACATTACGATCTCATCTTTCACGAATTTCCACTTCTACTTCATCTTGGACTCCATTATCTTTCATTAGCGACAAGACCAATGTCTCATTCATGTCTCTCATTCAAATCATTTCGGCGGCAAGCATAGCGATGGCATTGAAGCGTTCAGCGAAATCTTTGGGTCGGCTATCTCCTTTTCCAGATTGCAATTGGCATGTGTCACCTCCCCTTACTGTTGAGATGAACGAAAAGATTACGACAAAGGGCTACCTTATATTTAAATTAACGACGTCGATGAGTATACTGTGGTTTGCGGAAACCCGAAACGAGCCCGCATTTTAGGCCGGACATATCTTGTTTATCCCTTTTTGGCTTAATCATTTCGGGATATGGTTACGTCAAAGAATCGATCATTCTCATGTCTTCTTGACGATTTTGCACCTCTGCATGTGTTTGGTCTTTGCACCCTCCGTTTTGGGTGTTCCTCATGGACTGTCTGGCTTCTATTTTAACAATTGCTTAAATCCACACAAGGCTTCTTATTTTACTTCTACAACTCCCCTCTAGTCCGTCATATGTTGTGCTCCCTGTTATTCGAAAGTGAGGCGGAGATCAGAGCTCTGGCTAACAAATGCCGTCTCTCAATTCCACGGTCCACAGGACTTTATGTCAACGTCCAGAACCAGGTTACAACGGCTATTATAATGCTCACCATGCTGGAAACGGACCGTCATCTGGTGTCCGGACGCTCGTCTTGGGTCATGACATTGATTGTGGTGTTTGTAGCTTGCACCGTTCAAGGTTCGGCAAGGCAAGTCTATTTACTCCAGCACTCATGCTCGGGTCTCTCAATGACGATAGGTCCTCAACATTTTATACCCTATTCGGACGCCAAAGGATTGCGATCATGACTACAACAGTGGAGAGCACTAATGCCCCAGACCCCGTTGGGTACTTCCGGACTCCCTGAAATCCTTGGAACACTGGCTTTCAGTATAGGAATTCGCTCCCTCCTTCCACATTGCAATATCTATGAGATGTATTCATCCGTCGGGGCATCGCTGGGAATTGAACTCCCGTTTAGTGCGTAATCTCGACGTCAACTGGGGTGCTCTTCGAATTGAACCCTGAAACTAGCTGGTTCACATGGGGGAGGATATTTTGTCACTCCCATTGCTCCCATTTCGTGCTTAAATTCCTCACTATGTCGCATTTCTGCTTTTATCGTTCTGGGCGGCCTTATTCTTGGGCACCTCTAGAACTCAGTAAGTTTATCATCACCTCCCCCAAACAAACAAACCCAGCTTGGACCTAGCTTCATCTACGTGAAGCTCAACCGGCCCAATTGGTCCCAGCGGCGCCTCAATCGGACTTTTCACTCCTCCCAGTAGAATAACAGCATGGAGGTGATCGGCCGTTCAGCCGCCCCAACTACCACCCCTATGGCAAATAAACGCGAAAAGTTCGTGCATATCATAACACACGAATGTCTCGAGGGCGACGCAGTCGGTTGCATCATCAAGCCTGTGCCTGAATCCTCTCAACTCGAACCTGACGATTACGTTCGTGTCGGGGATCTGTCACCAGTTTTGTTTGGATATGACCTGCCTGACTACTCAGGCGAGCCATCAGTGATGGAGCCGGACATTCCTACCTTGTTGGAGCCCACGACCGCTTCTCCTGATATTAGCAAGCCCACATCGATCTCTGATGGCAGCGAGATGGAAGGAGATAATGACGACAGTGGTGATACGGAGTCCACCAACGAGTCAGAAACGGAACCCACGAGTGACCCTCCAGTGTCATCCAGCCCTATCGAAGCAGTAGCCGTGACCACAGAGGTCCCCAACAGCATCACTCAGGTGGTGCCCACGAAGAGCCCGGCATTGAATGGCAACGAGGCAGTTGCCCAAAAAGTAGCATCTACTACCCACAAGGAAATTCCAGCCATCCAGAAGGAAGCTACCAGCAGTGTGGTGACTCTAGGTCGACCACCTTTTCTTCATGAGGAGATTAAAATCATCACAAACGCAGACGATCCGACCCTGCAATCCCTTTTCCATGAAGAAATCAAAGTTGTCACTAACCAGGCTAAGCCAAGTCAGCCAGCGTTTCTCCATGAGGATATCAAAGTCATCACTAAGTCAGATGATCGAATTCCGCAATCCTCTGCAATCAAATTCGTCGCTGAAACAATGAACTCGTTTCTCCATAAGGATATCCAAGTCGTTACCAATCAGACTACTCCGACACCACTTTCCGAAGCGGAAGTATGGGACGTCCTCCCGTTTGTTAATCCCACATCGTTTCTCCACAACGACATCCGGGCCACCACGAAGCGGGACAACCAGGCCATGGCCACGAAATACGAAGTCGCCTTCCAATCAGGCCAAATTCTAAAGCCGAAAATCGTAAAACATATCCTCGAAGTTCCTAGCCCATCCACGGCCACCGATGCTGCAGACACTGCTACCCTGACCTCCTCTGCTCACAGAGATACGGTGTACTCGACTCGTTACGTCACAGTTACGCATGCTGGGACGACATACGTGATTCCAGATCATGCCATCTTGGCGTTCACGCCCGGTTCGACTGATGGATTAAAGGCTGAGGGTTATACGATGTTGACTGGTTGGTTGGTTGTGGTCCTCCTGCTGTTGGTTTTGAGTATGTTTGGGGTGGTGGGTGTGGCGTTATATGCGATTAGGAGATGTCTGACGAAACGAGAAGTGCAGAAGTGTAGAGGCCGCTAAGGTGGATGAGTCGGTTGCGCCGGTGAGCAAGATACAGAAGAAAGGGCTGTATACAACTCGGGAGGTTTGATGCTAGATAGAGCCTGTTGATGGACGGGACGAGGAGGGTGGAGATGAAAGCAGTTAAGTGTGTGGCTTGGGCTTGTTCTGGTAATTGAATTTGGTTTGCAAGGCTAGTGAGAGGGACATGGTATTCTGGGCTGAACTAGCATGACTTCTTTGGTTTCTAGGGAGATCAGGCTGGTTTGTACTTAACAATAGAATAAAATGATGAGCATTTTGCTTTTGTGTACACTTTAATCTCTTGGAAAAAACCAAAGTGGTGTATTTCCGTTCTGTGATGAGCAATGAAGGCATTCCGAGTAAGGGAAGGTAGCTCACATAGCGCATATTAGGCCGTTGCTGGGCTACTAAAATCATGATATTCTAGGTCGAGAAAAACCGAAGCTCCATATCAAGCCTGGAGGTGAAGTCCGCAGGGCTTCACCGTTATCTGGATAGAAGTCGTGAGGTTGAGAGGAGCTGTCTGGAATCTATATTCCTGTTCCTCAACCTGACTGTATCAAGAAAGAGAGTAATCAATAAGGATGACTGCATGATGGCAGTGGTAAAACATGGCTTCGTGGGCCCTCAGCTATGCAGTCGGGCCACAACTAGGTCAATGGTTGGGCCGATTCTATGAAAGCTCGACAGCAGTGATTTAGATTCCCACTGTTTCAAAATGGGTCTTTGCAGTGTCTTTTAAAGGGAACGCTGGTTTGGTGCCTTTGACCACGGGGTTAGCTCTGATGATGGCTATGGTGGAGACTCAACAGGACGCGAAAGCCCAAAAACTTCTTCCTCAACCTACCACACAAGGCGGTAGCACCAATGGAAAAGTAAAAAGTCGTAAGCGGACCATCAAAAATTGCGCAGCCGAAATCACCCGAAGGAAGTTTCAAACCAAGCCCACTCCGCGCTGTGCAATGCAGGCGAGCCTGGTTAGTCAACCGACTTCTTGAGTTCGGTGACTCCCGCAAGGTAAGTATGAAGAAGAAAAGAAAAGACTGGGCGGGGGTGGAGGGGTTTATATAGAAACCTGGGGGCTGGAGGGTGGACCCCGGATCAACTTCGGCTGTCGTAAAGGTGAGGGTGGCTGGGTTGGTGATAAGCGAGGTCTGGGAGTTTCCATTGGTTTTGGAGTGATCTTGAAAAAGAGGGAAATGAGGATAGGTGAGAGGGTGTTGGTGATGTGTTTGGGATGAAGGGTATAAACGAAGGAGGCTGGTGAAGGTAGGCGCTAGGTTGGGTGGTGACATAGTGACTTTTTCGGGAAAGTGAGATGGTAACATCCAGCTCAGCACAACGATGATGAGGAAAATCAACATGAACACCCCAGTGTCGAATATCGAAAGGAATTTGTTTTACCTAGAATCTTGAAGATGTCAAATTCCTGTTTAACGGCGGTCGCTCAATCAAGTGGAGTGGTGAACATAGTCCGACCACCTATCAAACCCTCTTCCAATTACACCTTTTTCAAATCGTCAATATAACCAGCGTGCAAACTACCCAACGCGACACAATGTGGCTGTTCCTAGACCTGACTATACCCATTCTCCCCACCCAGCCCACATACCCCATACACATACCCCATACCAAGCAACCCGAACAATATATCTACGTCCTGACTTTGAAAACCACACGCTCTCTCTCCGAACCCCTCAACAACTTCTAAACTCGCTATTTTCCTTCCCACCTAAACCGTACGCCCACTCATCTCACACTCTTTCATGGCCTTCCGCACTCCCAGCTCGGTACAATCGAGATTGTCTTGGTCTCGGTCTCTTCCCGAACAAAATCATTCCGCATCTTCACTAGTAAACCCTTCTGCATGTGTCGCGGCGTCGGTATCAGCATCGCCTAAGGAACCAAGGAGTCACGTGTTTTGCATGACGAACTGAGAAGGAATGGTCAGGGCGGTTGAGTGAGCAGGATCACGGTGCTTGGCGAGGTCATTGAATGGCTATGAATAAAGTTGATGACGAGGATAAAGTCAGGGAGGCGTTTGAGATAATAAGGAAAGAGCTTGAGGAAGACAGGAGAGAAGGATGGGGGGTTGGACTGGATTTATGGAGACATGAGAAAGGGGACTGGGTGTGGGTGAAGGACTTTGAATTGGAGGGGGAAGAGGATGTTTGGGAGAAGGGGAGTGTGAATTGAGAAAAATTTCGGGAGAGTAGCATTTGAGGATGAGAGAACAGAAGAAGACGGAAGAAATATGACGGCGAGGAAAAGGTTCCAGGAAGGTGAAGGGGACGAAATGCCAATGCGGTATTAATGCATCGCTTCGTGTACTAAGATGTCTCTTTCTTAGCATGTTGGGCGAGTAGAGTTTACAGCAATCGACAAGAGTTTAAACTTCCTTCTTTGGTAATCTCCTCACACATTGTTGGGAAAATGCCCTGTAGAGGAACAGATCTGCATAGCAAATGGATATAAGGTAGCTTTACATGTTGAGATTTGGTTAGTGCTCACCTCAGTAATGACGTGATTGAAAATGTTTCGAAGATGAGAATGTCCTGCAGCAATCAATGGATCCCTTCCCGTTACCCGATGAGGAAAGATAAGATTGAGAAGACCGACTGATACCGCGAACATGTGCGAAAGCCGTTAGCGTCCAGTAATCGATGGATTCGTATGTTATTGCCCAGAGAGGAAGTTCACGATAGAAATTGAAGGTTGAAAGATCGGGGAGTGGAGAACCAAATCCTCCAAACGAATGGTGCAGAATGGCTGGATGGATACGGTTCTGGAAATTATGACACCGACGATAGGCTGACATGCATCTTCGAATATGTACAGTCATTGCAATGTCGGGCAAGGTGATGGAGATGATTGAGATGATTCGGAGATTTGATGACTCCTTTTCATGAGCATCCAAGCACATCCAAGCACACTCGGAAACGAATAACCCGTTGAGAAAGATGATCACATTTCGAATTCAAAGGAAGTTTGGCACATCGTTTTTGAGTCTAAGAATAACTCAACTGTGAAGTTCTGTAAGCGCATCGTGACGGATCGTCGGAAGTTGAGTTGCCACGCATAGCTGACGCGTCGTAATCTGGAAGCTCTGACGTGACCAACGACCTTGTGAAGTAACTCTCTAGGTGGAACTCGGCGGTTGGATGGTGGAAGTGCATCCTGAAACGTCCACTCACGCTCTCTTGTGCTGGACGAAGATCATGTGTGCTCCCAGGGCGCTTCGAGAGTGCTCTGGATGCGGAGAAACGGCGGAGATTCACGGCTGAAGTCTGGATCACAATTCGATATCAGTGCCGTCAGCCACAGCCAGGCACAGGCTCGCTGGTCAAGTAATGGCTCCCCTTCGCGCTGTGACAGGCGTGACATAAGGAAACTGTTTCAACGCCCGCAATTTCGCCTCAGGGTCCGGCGGCATCCCACGTGGGTAAGGCCAGGCGCGAGGTGACTTGAATCGCTCAAATGTCGCCCAGGAGAGCCGCATTTGTTCTTGCGGAATAATCAATTACTAGCGCGTGATGTAGCAGCGACCAATAGCGAATTTAGAGCAGCCGTGGATACGATGTTAGAAGCGGATAATTAGCGGGTGGAAGATTGAGAGTTGCAAGGGGCTGAAGATGTTTGCAGTTTAAGGGTGAATTAGAAGCAAAGGGAGCGGAGCGAAAAGGAGGGACTGGGGGCTTGGCTGGCATGTGCGAAGCAAGGGAGCTCTGTCGTGGTGCCACAGAGGGACCACCAAAAAAGTCCAGAAATAAAACCAGCTGTCCTCACCGCACCCGCTCTGTGACCTGCGACCAACATTCACTCCTCAGTGCATCCTCGTTATCTGCTTGCCAATCCTGATCCCACATAGTCCACTCGCTATACATCGTCGAAGACCCAATCGCTGTCTTCAACCATTTTTGCAACAAATTCCCCGAGTAGAACAGTCTAGACACAACACCACCGCAAACATGAAAGGTCAGCTAGCAAACACACCTGCAATGACGTTGCACTGACATTATGAAGCCATAATTCTTGTTGGAGGGTTTGGTACCCGTCTGCGACCTCTCGTACGACTCTCCTTTGCTCACCGCTTCCCCGAGCCCTCGAGTGCAGCCTCGCCAATTGGAAGGAAAATGCGTGGACTAACACACTCTGCAGACCCTCACCTACCCGAAGCCACTGGTTGAGTTCGCGAACAAGCCAATGATCCAGCACCAGATCGAGGCATTGGCTACCGCGGGCGTCACGGACATTGTATTGGCCGTCAACTACAGGCCCGAGGTCATGACCGAGGCCCTAAAGACGGTTAGTATATCGCCAATGGCAACATAGACTCCGCTGATAACTGGCACTGTTCAGTACGAGCAACAATACAACGTCAAGATCGAATTCTCTGTCGAGACTGAACCTCTCGGTACCGCCGGTCCTCTGAAGCTCGCAGAAGGCATACTTGGCAAAGACGACTCTCCCTTCTTCGTCCTCAACTCCGACGTTACCTGCGACTACCCCTTTGCGAAGCTCGCCGAATTCCACAAGCAGCATGGTGATGAGAGTACAATTGTGGTGACAAAGGTGGAGGAGCCATCCAAGTATGGTGTCGTCGTGCACAAGCCCAACCACCCATCAAGGATAGACCGATTCGTCGAGAAGCCGGTGGAGTTCGTGGGTAATCGAATCAACGCGGGTATCTACATACTTAACCCTAGCGTGCTGAAGCGTATCGAACTTCGGCCCACCTCAATTGAACAAGAGACTTTTCCTGCCATCTGTAAGGATGGACAGCTACATTCCTTCGATTTGGAAGGTTTCTGGATGGACGTCGGACAGCCAAAGGATTTCCTTTCTGGCACTTGCTTATACCTTTCCTCCCTGACAAGGAAGAGCTCGAAGCTCCTTACCCCAGCCTCTAAGCCATATGTACACCAAGGCAACGTTATGATTGATCCTACTGCAAAGATCGGCAAAAACTGCCGCATTGGGCCTAATGTTACTATTGGACCTAATGTGGTTATTGGCGATGGAGTGAGATTGCAGCGATGCGTTTTGCTCAAGAACAGCAAGGTCAAAGACCACGCCTGGATCAAGTCGACCATTGTTGGCTGGAACAGCTCGGTTGGCAAGTGGGCGCGGTTGGAGAACGTCACTGTGTTGGGTGACGATGTCTCAATTGGCGACGAGGTGTACGTCAACGGTGGCTCCGTTTTGCCACACAAGACCATCAAGCAGAACGTCGACAGTGAGTATTGCCACGACATCTCATTTCAACTAGAGCTAATAACTGCACAGCACCGGCCATTATCATGTAAACGCCGCTCTTACATCGTTTTTGCGGCATTTGCTTGTTCTACCCACGGTCCTGATTCAAGCGACCATTTTCTTACCCACTCTAATCATCTTGCACTTTCTTGTATATTCTGCATTGCCTTCTCATCTTCGCATACAGCATCTTCGCATTGACGTTGGGTGTTTTGGAGGTGGTTTTCACAGTACTCTCAACTCTATGTCGGGTCATCCAAAAATTCTAGGGTTATGATAAGAGGATGAAAAGGCTCTTCTGGTTCGGTATTGGTCGGTCGGCTTTTGAGATTATAGAGTCGGGCTTGTTGATTGTCATACAATCTTTTTGATATCTCCAGCGTACTGAGCGGTGGGTTTGCATTGGGCATACAAAGTCTGCTGGATCAAGCGGGTGAACAGGGACATGCATTTGAACAGAAACACAGATGAGCTTACCTTTATAGCAGGTATGAATCTAATATCAAAATAGAGAAACCCGCTACGATTTCCTCTGTGGCTGTGAATGAATGATGATTTCCAAAGGATGGTCTCATGCTTGCTATACACCGTCCAAGTGCAGCCGTATGGACGAGGGTGGAGCATGTAGAATGTGAATTAAAAGAAAAGCTGAGATTTGATCATGCGGGACCCAGAGTTCGGGGATCAAAATTGGCTGAGCGACAAAGCATGTGGAAACTAGTTTCAAAAAGTGGAAGAGCTGGTACTATGTGGTAGAGGAAGATGGGATTTAGGGCTTGGTAAGAAGATTGAATGCGAGTAAAATGCTTTTCATCATCTTAGGAAAAGAAGGTTATCATCGGCGAGAAGGGGTAGTAAATATATCAACCCCCCCGTGGCCTGTAGATCATCAGGTTTCTCCTCTACCTCTAGCGAGCCTACTATGATCCAGAATTCCGCAAAGGATGTAGCCACCATCACCTAAGGTTTGCTTCCAAGACCATCCCTCCTGCTGCCTCTCGTCTTCGGTCTTGCACAAGTGGCGCCTCTCCCCCATCTCCCAATTTCTGGCCCAGATATTTATATAATTCTCTCGTTGCCTAATACTTCTTCTAAAAATCGCATTGGATTTCCACGAATTTCAGGTTGAAAAGGCTTCAAACTCAAAGCATGAGTTGCTTGGACTAAAAAAACCCTTCCAGAAGGCACATGGAACTGCTCTCGGTTTATAATGCCAGGCTACAGTTGCTTATGGGCTAGAAAAAGGGGTCCAAGACTTGGTGCCGGTAGACCTGGGTATCTAGTAATGAGTATCGTTATGATTTAGAAGGTACCATGCTTTAGGAGGTGATAATTATCATGCCTTTTTGGTAGTGCACAAGAACGTCCCTGAGGTCAAGATTTTCAACCTTGCACCATCGTGGAAATGAGATGATACGTATGGAGGCGCAGCAACTGTGGCGGTGCCTATCAGTCATGTGACGAGCTTAGCCTCGGAAGCCCGGTCTCAGTCTTAGCCTTGTTCCCCATGCTTCGAACTAAACCCATAGCTATTGTTGCAATGGATCATTTGAGCGTGGCAGGATCTATCGTAGGTATCTTAACGGCTGTGGGCAGAGTCGCTGAGATCGTGGAACCGTTCGTCTCAACAACCAAAGATGCGCCCAAGATTGCGGTATCAGTTCACAATGAGGTCAACCGAGTCCGAATGGTTTTATCACCTCTCCAAGGAATCCTGGAAACCCTCTCATCCTCTTCGACGTCGACAACCCGGGCAGCCTTCGTACAAGTTGACGAACTTGTTGTTACCTTTACCGATGGCGTTCTCATGTTTTCAGAGCTCGAGTCAATACTCAGTCAACTGAAAATGCCGGATCCGACTCAAATTGAGCTCAGATATTGTCTCCAGTGGGCTTGGAAGGAAAGCGCTATTTCTGAGGTGTTAGAAAGGCTGCAGAAGTTTCTGGGTTCGCTATCTGCCATGTAGAATATTTTCCAACGGTACCGTCCAATCACACGACTTCAACCGCTAATGACCATATTAATTTGTACTTGAAGTGGATCCGATCTTGCGGCTGCCCAATCCCAGAAAGCTCTTGAGGTACAAATATCGAAGCTCTTGGCGAATAATCATGCACTTTCAGAAAAGGTTAGGGATTTAGATGATGCATTCAACGCCAATGGTATGGTAGAGAGACGATTCGAGCCGCTTCCAGCCAATCCAATTGGGGGAAGACAAATTCAGTATTACAGCGATAAGAACTCAGCAAAATCAACATCGTCATTCCCAACCCAACCCAGGAGATGGTCACATAACCTCTACGACTACCCCCTGGGTAAGCTAAGTAAGTGCGCTACGCGTAGCTGATTCCGTTGCTACTTCAACAAAATTCCCGGTTCGAGAACGACCTTCACGCGTCAACGTGTGTACAAAAGAGCGAAAGGAGTCGAGAGTTGAATGTCGTTTACTAGTGTCCACTATTGGCTCAAAGGCTTGGTCTGTTTTTTCAGGCTTGAGTCTGGCGGATGTCTCGGTCATTTCAGTTATCGCGCTACCTTTGTATCATGTCGACATACAAAATGCTCACCACTATACATTGGGTAGTATTCCAGGTCCAAGTCCACTTCCCCAGCGAAATTCTCCTCCAGAAAGCGATACGGAGTCATCATTGTTTTATGTCTGTATCAGACTTCAGAAACTTCTTCTAAAAATACCAAGCCTAGAAGAGATTTTGCATGAGGAAAAGAAGGTGATGCTGCGGCAGAACAAATCTAGACCTGGTGGTGTGGATCCCGTGACGCTGTTGTGGAGTGTTTTCTAGAGAGGTTCACTCTGTTAATTATCTGGAATGCTTTGGCCCGGCGGACTTCGAAGAAAATCTATCGAAGCTCGGCTAAAGGTAAGCAAGCCACGTTCGGTTTCATCCACACTTGTATCACCGAGTTAGGTTTCAACCCTAGAGAATGCTTCATTGTGACGGACCTGTATAGTAACAGTATTATTGGGTTCCTCAAGGTCTGTCCTTGTCTTTTCTCGTTCTTCTCTTTTCTATCGCGATGATTTCTGATCCTTAACACGTCGTCCGGATTGTAAATCGGTTTCTTGACATGCTGACCCAGTCAGGCGCCATTCAGGACGATAACAACAAGAAAGACGTTTTGGAAGACGTTACTGAGCTCTCAGTGGATAACACCAGAGCAACTATAATCCTGGCGCATTTAAAGGAAGGGAGGGCATTTTTCAAGCCACTGGAAATACTTCACAGGCTGAAGGTGTTTCTGCAAGAAGAGGGCTTATTCAGTTGAGATTGTATTTCAGATTTGTTTGCCAATGTGGACAAGATGTACGAATTTCAACTGCGATTTCTACTGCTCCTTGAAAGTGAACGTATTAAACCACCAGATGAACAAGATTGGGCAAAGATATTGAATACTCGCCTCTGTGAGCTAGAAACATATATCTTGCATATATCGAAAACAGAAGAAGAGCATTAAGGCAGAGAGAAGACCATACAATAAGCTGAAGAGTGTGGAACTCCCGCTAGAGATTCAGGATGTTGTACAGAACGTAACTGGATTCACGGCTTATCTCATTAGGCCGACTACACGACTGTCTACATACCCACCTCTTCTCAAAGTAAGTTTTCAGTTGTGCATCAACTACTGGCTTTCTGAATTTGCCGACTAATCTCGCCCAGGCACTTTTTGACGCAGAGGGATGGGCTGATTGGCAATTGCGCCGTGCTCATTTTGCGGTCAACGAGATAAATGCGATTATTCGAAGAGCAAATGAACGTGTCTTACGTGTGGAGTGCCTCGACCCTACGGAAGATTTAAAGACCAGAATGCACAATTGGTACGGTCTCAACCCGGAGGATTTCGGGACCCTGCTTCTTTTCGGGGGGACATTATGGTAGCGACAGAGGACATGATGATCCAGAAAAAGGTACCAATACTCATTATTCTAACTTCAGATGTTCTAAATTTGTATTTAATACTACGGCAGTACAATTTGTATCTTTTTGAGTCGATAATACTCTTCTGCCAGGCCCCACCGAAAGAAATAGCGCGATCCAAGACCGCTGCGAACCAGTTGCGGCCGCTTTAACTAAAACGTCTCATCTGGAAGTCGGCTATGACTGAATTTGTTTGTATAACGACGCCTGGTGAGTAAAGATTGTATACAAGAGTCCTGAAAAAACGTTAACCGGGACAGGGAAATCTCTATCAGTATTTTCTGGGGAGACGAGAATTACCTTCAAAACTTTCTCCTTGTCTTCTCGAATGACAAACAGATGTCTACATAGGCAGATATTCTTGATACACAACGTAAACTTTCGACAGAGTCAACGTTTGCAAGGAACAGAACCGGTCCATTGAGCGAGTAATGAGGTCAAAGGGTTTTATATGAGCCAGCTACGAATTTTCAGCCATTCAAATCCTCAGCGCTAGGAAAGATATAAAGAAAGCAGAGCATCTACGCTGGTGTTGTGTGCATGAGGGGGAAACTTGAATCCTATGGTGAGGTTGTGCGGATTGGAGAGAAGAAAAGCCAGTTGATGAGATCGTTTTTCGATACATTTCCCTCTGGGGCCTTTTCGACATTAGGTGTGCAGTTACAACCCATATCAGATTGGATAGAAGGCAAAGTATGAATTGTGTTTAACGCCATTGAATCACAAAGGTTAATGTCCATACCAGAGCATGCACTCTCCAGCTGCTGAATGTTTGCACCTACATATCCAGCACCAAAACGTTCCAACCTAGTGTACAAGCAGACATGTATTGCAGTATCATTTCAAACTAGAAAAAGGGCTGGTCGTTGCCACGAGTTTTCCATAGTAATAGGCAGGTTATTTATTCGGACCCGCAAAACTAATCCAAGCTTCTTTTCCTGGAAAGTCCCACCTTGAATGTGGACTCCGTCAGGAATGTTGCTTGTGTCTTTCGCCGTTGGTGCTCTCACGCGAACATATTCCCTCCATCTCTCCCTCGACAGCATCATAAGAGACAACTCTACTGTTTGAATAGAATGATCCTGTTGACGCGTCGAGTATAGATTTCAATCAGGTTCCGTGTATTCTCAGCAACCTACTTTGCACACATCGGCTTTTTTCATTTATATAACGCGCTCCTTCTTCAAGAATACGATTGAGAAGAAAGATCCAGCGAGCATTTAAGAACAAAAAGGTTCCTTACAAGGTGTTGATAACAGTACGCTTGGAGTAAGTGAACGCAAAGCCTGGTGCACTGGTGCAGGAAAGAAATTGCCCGCAGAAGGGAGAACGGACTTCCCCCTATAACATATTTTGCCTTAACTTTTCAATTTTATTATTTTTATGTCTAGGAATCTAATCATGACTGTATCTTGTTCGCTTCAACCAAAAACACAGGTCGAGAAGACCCATAGCAAGAGAGCTGGAGGCGATAGATTCTGTAATGGTCTAACAGTTTTTAGTTTCAAAACCCCTCGTTGTTAACATTCCCCAATGGACGGATCGCCGGGACACAATATCTTTAACTGCAGCTCACAGCGATATGAAACTCGGTTGGATTTTTTAGGTTGAAGGGAAGCGACGTCTCAAATATAACACTTCCTCTGGCTGGAGGTAAAGAGCTACCTTCAGAAGCCCCAGTAGGAAGCTGGAGAGCTCACTTGAACGCGATTTATACCGTAATCGAAAAGAACCTGGCTACAACTCTTGTTCTTGAAGACGATTTGGATTGGAGATCAGCTCAAAACCTTGCTCGATCCACCAACACTCTGACTCGACCTCCCTCTTCGGGCCTTTCCTCATACGCGGATCCCTCTTTTTTCAACTCCGGGCTCATTTGAAGAAGTTACTGAAGTGCATTTTGAGTCGCTTCCTCAGACTATACCGCCGGCCTCACCGTATTGAGATGATTGGGGTATACTCTGACTGGGCCACTGCGACACAGGGGTTCCATGGCCATGGACAGATACCTATTCCAAGGACAGAATAAGTTCAATTTGATAATACGATAACATGCTCTGCGAGCTGTGCGATGGGGAAGAAACGAGGGAAATCAAGTTGACATGTTTGACGACCCAACCAGCGCTGTTTACGCATTGAATGCCAAGAGGAAATGTAAAGAGGCAGAGAGACATCGCGGGAAATGAAGACGAGTGGAGAAAGAAGGGAATGAGCGCGAATATTGGATGGAGCGTCATGCTCAATAAGCCTAATCTAGTCAAAAGGGAAACAGGAAATTAGGATGATCAGCAACCGGATGAGAATAGTTGAACCCAGCCAGGAGCGTGCAAATGGGCCTGAACTATGACTGAGAAAGAAGTTGAAGGGGCAGAAAAAGGAAGAGAACGTCCGAAAGGGACCGAATCAGAAGCTCAATTCTAGAAATATGAGGTTTTTGAATTGTCAACCCCGTAAAAGAAGAATTCGGCTTTTAGGATCCTTGGAGGGGTGTATAATGCGTGATATTGGCTACATAGGCGTAAGAGGTACTAATATGACGCATGGATTATATAGGTAAGATGGATCCATGGGTTAAGTTACCTCACTACGCCATTCCGATGGTTAAATTCTGATATGCAGTGAGATAAGAGAGAATCTAGTAGGATCAAAGCCGAGGCCTGGTTTTAGGGAAGGGAACAGTAGTAAACTGTCAACCACGTAATAGTCAAACAGGGTTTTGAGGGTCTGGTAGACACGGTACGCGGCATGATGAGGGCTACGGCTAAGTATGAGCTATTTGACATAGATATGTAGAAGGAGGGCAAGATGGCTTCGCATAGACATACAGTTGGTATGGCATCTTAAAATGCTCTCTTTGATATGTTATAGACCTAATCACAGGACTAGGGAGCTCTAAAAGTGGCCCGATATTTAAGAGTGTATCAGAATCCTCATTCCTATGAAGTGAATGAGAAACAAGGCCAAATGAATGGGCTCACAGGTAAATATATGGTGGGATATCCCGCTAGCCATGTTCTGGAATTCAGCTCACTAGTACTTGAGCTAAGAAGGAAAGAAAAATCAACTTTACTTTTAGAGGGAACGGAGAAGTGAATTTGTCCACTCACGTGAAAGGAGAACCCGGTCAATAGGATGATAGGGAATCGTCTTGGAGCATTAATAAGACGACAGCTCGATATGAGTAATTAAAAGTACGTCTCAATAATGAGCTGAAGCAAAGATCCTCTTTCTAGGGCACCTATTTTCAGCACTCTAAACTGACGTGTTGGGCTCCACAACCATGCGAACAGATCTCCAGCGATCCTTTTGTCCTTGTTCGTCTATTGTGTAGTCGGTCTATTCACTACTCTTACTATATCTGGTCCTAAGCCGGTGTCAATACATCCATATTCACAATAATATAGAGCATCCATTATTATTCCCTCAGGACCCTTCACCACAATCTGGCCCTGCACCGTGTAAAAAGCCAACGCTCCGTCGACTCTGACGAATCCACCCACCTTCAACTACATATCATTTCCTTACCACTACACATCTCGAATCTAACATCCTATACTGTACCGATCCAAATCAGTCCTCTTTCCACTTGTCCAAAATGGCATCGTCAGCATACTACATCCTCCCCGACGTCTTCAAAGACCCTTGATTCTACCTCGTCGCCAAAGACCTCGTCGAAATGGGTGAAAAATATCTTCCCAACCGCCGTGCCCCCTTAAAGAGCAAAACTGACAACACGGTCAAGAAATACAAAGAGCAATACTCTGAACACTCTTTCCCTCCTGACCTGCGCCTCCTATGTTGTTTCGACGGCAACAAAGTCGGTTTCTGGAACCGCGCAGCCAAGTTAGTAGAGATCCCGGAGGCAGGAGAGAAGTCAAAGTACACCGCAAACTCCAAGAAGTGGTGGGACCAAGGATTCGAGAAGGAAGGCGAAGGCGAGCACCTCAGACGCTATATGCAGCATTATACTCACCACCTTGAGCACTCCAAGAAGAGAGAGGCTTTGGAAAACATGCAACCAGAGCCCGCGCAGATTGGCCTATGTTTTCGCAACTATCCTGACGGCGCCCAGCTTGGCATCGTGTCCCATAAGTTCTTGGGTGTTATGGGTATCTCCGAGCTCATCAAACGCGTTTAGCGTTTCTGCCACTGCAACGCTAAATCCGGCGAATTCACCTACAACCCTATTCCAACGGAGAAAGACATCGGGATGCTCCTCGAGAGGCGTTCTCGCACCCTATCAGAGCTTATGCAATGCTTCCGAGAGGTGTCGGTATTGAAGAGGAGGTTCGCCGTACTCTCATCCAGATGGCTGATATGGATTACACGACCAATCGATACGTCCTGCGTACGCCTAAAATCTGTCCGGATGCCAAAGAAATTTACTCATACATCAAAGCACAAGGATCTATGCTTCATGAGCTCATCCGCTGCTTCTCAGATAGGGTCTGATTCTGGGCCTAGTTTCGGGATGAAGAATTGAAAAATATCGCCTGCCTTCACGCCGACGGTTAACATTTGCTACCTTACGTGCCGGATGGAAAAGGAAGCTATCTGGATGGGATGAGGTCTGATGCTTTCTGGGCACTGAAGCAAGTGGAGAACATGTTGGGCAAAGACTTTGACTTCGATCTATTCTTGAACACGCTTGCGTGAAGTTAGGGAATATTGAGCTAAATCACAGGAGAACAGCCAAGTCAACGGGCCCAGTCCTGAATTGGAGGACGAAAACGAAGTCGAGAATTCTAGCCCTGAATCAGAGAAGAAAGAGGAAGTTCAGGTGTCTGGTTCTGAATTGAAGGAGGAGTGTGAAGCAAAGGAGTCCGGTGCCGAAGTGGAGAAAGAGGACCCAGAGGAAGATGGCTCAGATACTGAAGCAGAAGAAGAAGAGGAGGATGTCGAGAAGCCGGTGGAGGAGCCAGTGAAGGAGTCGATTAAAGAGAACGAGGAGGAAGTCAAGCAGTTGACATTTCAACTCTAAAACGGAAGCGAGACGACGATAAGGAGAATGTGGAGAGTGAGAAGGGCAATGAGGTAGGTCAGGTTCATTGGGAGGATATCAAGTCTGCTCCCACATCCCTTTGCCACCTCAAGGAGAAAGACGAGCAGGCTAAGAAGGTAGGAATCTCAAGCCCAATACACAAGCAGGACAATGATGATGAGTATGCGGAGAGCGAGTATGAGGAAAGCGAGGAGGATAAGGTAGCTTGGGAGAAAATCACGTCCGTTCCCCCTGGCTTTCGCCACCTAAAGAAGATTGGACCATGGCGCGAAGGATGAGCGTTTAGGGCTGAATTCAGTGGCTGTGCAGATGATTTGGAGAGCATGTTCTGTAGTTTAGATAGGGATTTGGCATGTTATTTCTTGCCTAATTGAAAGTAGTGAACTAAAAATTGATCGGGACTTCTCTGTACTTGATTTGGCGCTTTCAGACTTTTATGAGGGTTCTAATGTGATTTGCGAAATTGGGCCTCGGAGCATACAGCAGCCCTATACATCTCTAGAAAGGCCCTACGGGACATGTACTGCAAAGTCCCTGACTTAGTTAACGAACTCCACTTTCCCTTCCCCCAATTTAGATAAACGTATCCATTTGTCCCCCATAGTAAAATTAAAAGCTCGCCGTTAGGATACCTCGATATCTGATAGCTAACCTCGGAGCATGCAGATCCCCTGTACGGCATGAAATTCTACCTGTAAGACATCTGTTGCGTTCTCTTGGCCGTCCATAAAGAACAATCAACGAACCCTTTCAATTAACCTTCTCGGAGGTTCGGGCGCAGCAAGAGGAAGCGGATTTATGAGAGGGGTTCGAGCAAAGTTGTTGGTGTTTGCTTCAGCACTTCCCAGGAAAAATTGTCTTTTGCTTGAATAGCCCAACCTTGGGGATTCTGATTCGGGTTCTTGTGAGAGTAGTCGAGCAGGGGGCGACATTGTGGGTTTGGTAATGGAGTAATGCTGTGACTGAAATTTGGGTAAGGTCTGGTTGACTGAGGGAACTAAGGGTGGTATGAGAGTAGATTGGGAGCCTTCGAGGGTAGTTGAAAAATATTTTTGAGCTGCTCTGGAGGAAAGTCGGGTTTATATGTGCTGACTTAGCGATACATCCGAAACTCCTGTTCAGGTTTATAAGTCGACATCCGTTAAATCCGCACACGATCAGCGTCCAGAACACCAATGAGTCAGTAAGAATAGAAATAGAAGGAGCACGAGGACATGAAAACAATAAAAATTGTTTTGGCATTTAAAAGAAAGTAATGACATAACCCTCGTGATCTATCGAGTTTATTCAACAGTTGTATGACCGATCCCAAACCGAGTACCTGACTCCATACTCAACACTAACCATTCTGACTCCTGTATCCAGTCTATGCCAAGTCTAGTGGTCAGCACTCCAAAGCCCATTACTCTTCTTTCCCCCAGCCTCTTCCAAGAGCTTCAGATGTCCTGCGCCAATATCGTAGATCATGCCATGAAGGCTGAGGCCGCGGTCATGGATGGCTTTCTTGATCGCAGGATGCTGCTTGAGCACCTCGATGGATTGGTGGACGTTCAGCTCGGCAACGCGGGCAGATCGCGCATCGTCGTCGGGCAGCTCCTCCAGCTCGATCTTGTGCTTTCGGCGAAGCTCACGCACTGGATGGAGCCAAGTGTTAAGTGTCTCGCCCAGATCAGCATCCCCAAGAGCCGCGTTGGCTCCTCCACATTTTGTGTGCCCACAAACGACCACCTTCTTGACTTTCAAGTGCGCGACGGCATACTCGACGACCGAAGCAGCGTTGAGGTCATTCCCATGGACGGTATTCGCGATATTCCGATGGACGAACAGCTCGCCGGGCATGCAGTTGCAGATGGTCGTCTCTGGGATGCGGCTGTCAGCGCACCCAATCCACAGGATCTCGGGAGCTTGACCAGTAGCAAGCGTCTTGAAGAAATTCGGGTCTTGCTCGGCGGTTTGCTGGGCGTAAACTCGGTTTCCGGCGACGACGCGCTCAATAGCGTCTAAAATCAGGTGAGAGTTGATGTTAGCTACGGGTTCATCCCTGCGATGAGCTTGGCTGGGGCAGTTACGGTGGGGATCTGGGGCTGCATTGCGGGCTGCAGCGAAGTATAAGAAGCTCGTGGCAGCCTCAGTGGCCTGAATATTTTGACTGCCGCCTGAAGTCGATTGCGCATGATGGGAACATGCTTTGGAGAGGCGATGGAGGCGATGGAGAGGTGAAATTACCTGTACTCACCTGTGAACGATATGGGCGCCATTTTGCAACTAGCACGTAAGGTCTATGCTTCGACTGTCCAGCAATCGCGACTCGAGATTCTCTTAATTTTCTTCTTTCTTTCCAACAGTCACAGGAGTCGGGAGATGGAGGAGAAGAGTTGAAGAAATAATTGGTGAGGTGTGCCAATACGAGGTGCAGAGAAACGCTTCTTTTCTTACAGAATCGGGGTGACAGGGTGTCGCCTCACGAAGACGTCCTGATTCTCTGGGCAGCTGGGCAGGAGACACTCGAGGGGATGACCAAACTCGGACTGTTGCAACCCCATTTCTTTATACCTACGGCATCACACGCTGGTTCTGTTTCTCCACACCAGAGCATAGAGTTGCGTCGTGCGTTGAAATCCATGTACCCGAGTGAGAAAAGCAAGCAATCGTCGCGAGAGGCTCGTTCCACTGCGCGGTTTTTTGAGCAACCCAAGCAGCCGTCAAGCAGCATTAACAAAGCCGCACTGAACCGGAGGAATGCTCTTCGGGAGAACACCATTTCGCTTCATTGTTGCAAATATGCCGAGGATCTGGTTATGCATTCTACAATCTCTGAATCTTGGTTTTTCGGGGCATCGCATCACAGTTGATTCCGTCAACCCGTCATCAATTCCTGACTTCTGTCTATTGTGCGTACCGTTCTTTTGCTTTTTGATATTCCCTTCATTGCGCATTCAAACTTAGAAGGACTCAGGTCAATCGGCAGCAAATGATAATGTCTCAAGATGTCTCCAATGATCGCAGGCGTGCCTCTGCATCCGACCAGGGCGACCGCCGACCTCCGACACCGATGATAAGGTTGCCCTCTTGGCAGTGAATGCTTAATAAGGACACATCTAGCTAGAAATAGCTTGATTGGGGCTTCTCGAATCGAATATGCACAACCGTTGACTGTAAGGCTGGGTTCAGGGTGCCAACACTCAAACGTCGATTTCCTTGGCGACACATTCAGACTTTGGGATGTATAAACGCCCGACGTTCTCTAAGCGCGAATCGGTCTGATTTTCAGGCAAAGTCAAATTCAAATGCCGACAATAGATGTTCCTAAAGACAAAGACATCTCTGTAGCAAGGCGGTCCATTTTCCAGATTTGAATCCACTCACACAACCCCGCTCCCAACTCCGAACAGTTGATTGTATGATTTGATCGAACTCGACTCCCTGGAAAGATACACTAGAAAAGCGATGTGTTTTGACTAAGAACTCTTTTAAGCGTCGATTAGAGTTTGAATTGTGATCTTGGGGCGAGCGGTGATTACCTAGGTATAACTAATCGATCACATGCCTTCTATCTAGGCCGCCCCCCGGCTCTTGAATATTTTACATTCAACTTCTTTTACTCCATACTTTACATAGTTAATCACCTACACTTGATGTTTCAATTGATACTAGAAGCTCTCGGACTGAGGATTTGTAGACCCAACAATGTGGTCACGAAACCCATCGATTCTTGGCGGGCGCAGGTGATGCTTACAAAGTCTCCTCTCGAAGCCAACCCCAGGAGAGTCCCAGAAGAATTCTATTTTCGTTTGGACAATCTTTCTCTGCTCCTTCACTTCGATACCGCGGTCCAGGACCGTGCACTTCACAAAATCAAATATTGATAAAATTGTCAAAAGAACCTTAATCAAAGAGTAATAAATTTTTACAGTTTTATCCTAGATAGCCTGAAATATGGCACGTCAAGAGATACATGTGGGGCAGTCAGCTCAGCTCATGATGATGCTATGGAGCAAGATTGGAAGAGGGACATGAGAGTTGCTGACGCATGATTCCTTCGTCGGACCTATATACCTCCCGCTTCTTTACTTGATTCTTCTTTACTCTACCCACTACTACCAACCAAAATTTTACTAAAAGAACCCAAATCCAAATTTCATGGCCTTCTGGAGTTTGTCTAAGGTTTCGTTAGACTTAATCATGAATTCGCAAGATAACACCCTTGCTCAAGCCATATGTGGTAGGGCTTGCAGGAAATCAAAAAGAGATGTTCAAAATGTCTATCGATCTTCCAAATTTGACAGCGATTGGCAGTGGAGCTCTGTTGCGGTTTGGGAGCACGGCAAATAAGTCCAAAAAGGCGGAAGCATTTCTTCTATGATGAAACCTGCTGTTTTAAAAATCAATTCACTATACCTCCACGGGACTGAGAAGCTCCTCGGGTATCTCAGGCACGCTTCGATGCATAAGTGTTGAGAGAATTTTTATTCAATGGAAATTGTGAAGAGCATCCTCAAACAATAAAGATGGTTTAAATTTGTATACTAGAACACAGAGAAGAGGTACGCAAAATCAGGATGTGGCCTAGAGGTTAAGATTTCTTATGTTTCGAGCAGCCAGTAGCAACTAGAACTTCATGAGGTGAATTTTGAGGTGCTTGAACAGAGGGAAGGGTGACTCCAAGTGGTAGAATTAGGGCTAAGGGTTCCAAAAGACAGAAATTTACAGCTCGATCAAAGTCTACTAACCTGATCTTCTTCCCCCTTTCGCTTAGAATATATATACCCCTTCCATTCTCCTGTTCCTACTTCCCTTCTCCATACACTCTACACCACATTCAAAATAAACCTGGTTTCTGGTATATACAGCCGGGCACAAAACCAACAACTCGAAATATTACAGCGCAGCTTGGGCGTCAAAAATACATGCAGAGAACATGTCGTGGCTTTTGCTCCAAATTTGTATATGGTATGCTGCTATGGGAATTAAAAAGTGCCTTGGAAAGACTTTTTCTGGTGGACTCTGATGTCGATTAAAAATAAATACCGTCCTAAAATATGGCGCCTTAGTTCGGCGTCCTTTCACTCTCCTCGAACTGTGGTCGATATTTTGAGTTGATTGTCGATAAGCAGCACCATCTTATGATGTCCTTTTTCATTGTGATGAAGGTATACTTAGGAAACCAGCCTTGAACTATTGGGGGATCTGCATATCACAAGTCTTTTGCACACCTAAGAACCATAGTAGGTAGTACCCATTGTTTTTGGAACACGAGCGCTCCATAAGGAGCTCTGTGGCAAGGGTTCGGGCTCTAATCCCGAACAGCGCGGAGAAGAAGGCGGTAAAGAACTGTGCGTAGGAGATTACATACGGTTACAAAATTTCTGAAACATGTGACCATTCCTTTACTTATCAGAATCTGACCGAAACCCCCCCTCTCGACCTATCTTTCACTAAGTTGAGGCAGGGGTTCGGATGTCGATCAGAACCGAGAGCTCACAACTGCTTTCGCTTCCACCAGTGGTAGGTGTAGATCACAGATATACACAGCTGAAAGTGTACCACGAGTCATAGGAAAAAGACGTCCCTGTCATTACTCTCATAAGTTTATTCATTTACCCCAATCCCTCAGTTGAGATAGTCTTTCTAGGAAAGGCTATCGAAATCATCAAAGTGCATCTTCATTGCTAAATAATACGTTAGTTTAGCTCTCGATGCGGAGAGGGGTGGATTTCCAACTTACTGGCAGGGAAAGGAACCCAATCATCACCATTCTCGCTCAAGAACGCTCGAACACCCCCACCCCTCCCCTCTCTTAGCTGTCCCTGCATTCCCGGTGCCCTCCTTAGATTTCGTAGACGTGCAAAGACGCGGAGTTGAGTTACAATGGTAGGAACGACGATGTGCCGTCCAAGGCAAGCATGCATGCCGTGCCCGAAGTGTATGTAGTCAGTTTCCGGACGATTGAGCTTGATCTCTACAGGATTAGGGTACTTTTCAGGATCCAAGGAGGCAGCGGCCAGATCCAAGAGGATAATTTCACCCCTCTTGACGTGATGGACGAGGTCTCCGTCGACAATCATTTTATTATCGTCGTCTACAATCCGGAGAATCCCTGCGGCCGGAGTGGTCAACCTAAGGCCTTCGAGTACATATTTCGTCAATGTCTCGAATGCTTTCGGAGAGTCTTCTTTTGCGAGCTTCTGAATCTCAGGCCAATGCATGGAGTAGGGCTCCGAGAAGAAGAGATCGAGAACTTGGGAGAACTTGGAAATGCTGTTAGCTTGAATGACTAGCAAGGATCGAATCGACTTACTCCTTCAGCTGCGGGACACACAGCCCCTGCACCGGTGGCAAGGACGATGGTTGTGACTTCATCAAGACTCTTGCCGGTCGCCAGAAGGCGTTGAAGTAGCTTGGTCCCGTGGTTTGGAAGAAGCTTTTCCTCTTTGGTCTCGGAACGCTGGCCCCCGAAGAAGGAGAAACGCTGATTCTTGACAGCTACGCAGACTTTCCTGACAATCTCTTTAAGCTCTTTGCTGGCTTTGACTGCCTCAGCTCGAAGTTTAAACGAGCGCGCAGCATCATAATCCAGAAATATGTAAGAAAATATTTTGCTGAACATCTGATATAGCTGCCGGTCATTGATAATGGCGTCAGGGTGGTCGCTCTTGAGTGGAATGTGGAACAAGCATGCGGCGAAATGGGTATGACTGAGGTTTGCAATATCCCGTACGGCATCGAGTTCATAGATATTGCGAAGCTTATGGCTATGTTTGCGAATGAGACCACCTGTCACAGTCTCATAGAAATGACAAAATTCCTCGATCGTTTTCTCAGGACCATATATGTTTATTTCAGGACTGAAAATAGCACGTCCGACGAAGTGACGCTGCTCGGTGTTTCTAGGATTGTCGCCACCGAGCATGAATTCATAATTGCTGAGATGACGCATATGCACACCCCACGGGACCTTGTACACCTTGGGGTTGAGGAGAGAACTGTGGACTCCATTCCACGTGACGATTCTGATTGGAGCAATGAGACGGGGTGGGGAGTAGTCGAAATAATTCTCGTAGCTGAGAGACTGCTGGATTTCCTTGTTTTCCTTGGGGGCTGTGAACGGGTAGAAAGCGTATATAGAAGTTCCGTGGTACCAACCAGCTATCCGGCATTAGCATTAACATTTCCAAGAATCAGGAGGACGATGACTTACGGAACGCTCGCATCAACAGCTTGTACAGTACTCCTCCGCCGGCGATGGACGTATCACTGGAGGCTTCCTTGAATCCAAAGGCAGTCAAGGTATCCGGGCTGTAATCTACCGTATAGAACCGATCTCCACGGACCAAGGCTACGGCATCCGACAGGATGGCTCTCGTGGTCGTGAAGCCAGCGCAAAGGCCTGATCCCGGTGTCATGGGTATCTTCGCTTCTTCGACAATAACTCCAGGGTACAGCTCGACGTTTTCAACATCTCCATATAGTGCTTCCAACGCGGCTGTGACATCTGAGCGCGATCAACTTTTAGTTAGAAAGATTTAGTAGTGCTAGGGCCTTACCTGGGTCTGAATTGATTTCCGAGAACGTCTTGTGAGGCAGCATGCCAAAGTGCCTCCGGAGCTCATTCAAGCTAGCCATGCCCCATCTCCGACCTTGCTCAATGCCAAGGATCTCGATAGCTTTTAGAGCGATCGGGACATTGCGAGCTCCAAAGCATCCTGCCACATCTTCCGTCGCTTCGGTTAGTATTCTCACCAAGTCACCATCCTCAAAATGCCCGTCCGCTTTCCTTGACAACCCACCGAACGTCCTCTCACCAACAGGAGGAAGGCGAGCAGCCCACGCTTGCATGCCAGCCTGGAACTCTGGCGGTGTCAACTCCTCCGGTTTAGCGCCGTGAAGTGCTTTATTGAGAAAGTCATTCATCCAACGCTCATTCCTAGCACTGAGGGGGGAATGCCAGCGATAGATGAGATTGAACTCAACGCTGACCTGATTTCCAGTCGCTTGCTGCACCCCGTGTGAGCCAAGGATCTCTTCGTAGCCTTTCCTTGGATCGATGGTCCAGGAGGAGTCAGTTCGTTGGAGATTTAGGATGGTACGAACATAGTCATTCAATATGACGTTTATGTAGAGTCCACATGTTACGAGTCGTGCCGTTTGGAAGAGATCATTGTCACGCTTCGCAAGGGCTTTCGCGTACGTTTCACCGCTGGCTTCGGAGATTCCTGAAGGTATGCTGAATTTGTCGACTTCGTTTATGGCGGCGAGCTGGTCGGCAATATAGTTGTGGAAGCGGTTGAAGCAAATGAGCAAGACCGCAGCCTGCAGTAAAGTTAGTACTTAACTTGTACCGTTTCAGTCAGAACACACCTCTGGTGGTTGGTTAAGCAGGCGGATCTCCGTAAAGGTGTCTGACTTTAGCTTTCCATCTCGGAAGGTTCGAACGGTATCTTGAGTGGCCTGATTGGAGCCGTAAAGAGGTGACAAGTCGAGATAGGACGAGCTATCAACGATATTTTGATCTCGATCGTTGGTACGGAAGACGTCGTGAATGATGATTGTCGCCAAGGCAAATAACAGGCTGGAAATCTTGTTTGGATGTTGCTTTGGGGTTCCCTGTCGCGCAAGCAAGGCATCAAAGATCGTTCCCGGGTCCGGAAGTGCAGCTGGAGAGACATGCTTCGGCGTCACACTTCGGGCGTAGAACGACCCTGACTTGCCTATGTGAGGAAACATGACGTTGTTGTTGCTTCCATCAGCGGTCCGGTATTTGAAAATATCGCCCATATATGAGATTGGCGGATGTTGGAGGTTTCCCCACAGTTCCTTGAGAAAGACACCCGTAGCGATCTCGGAGAATCTCGACCTTTCAGGGAGTGATGCGAGAGCCTGGATGAGCTTCTCCATCTAGATGCTGTCAGGAAGACAGTCCATAATCTGAAGAAAATTGCGTGTACTTACTACGTATTTTCTGTCATCAGCAAGACCACCATTGATTATTGCATCAGTGAGGCCCTTGATAAGCTCTGCGTTTGACTCGAGCCTATGAGTATGAAGTTGACTGCCGATATCACAAATGATAGAGTGGATCAGTTCGGTTCTAGAGACCTCGGCCTTGGAGTCGTCCCGATGGAAGGGGTTGATTGATGGCCACGGCATGGTGGGCAGTTGGCAGTGGGCAGGAACTCGAATGAGCGTCTGAAGCTGGAGGTGTGTAGGAGAAAATATGTAGGAATTGAGTTTATATACAACAGGACAAGCAATAGAAGGTGACGAAGGGGCCAGACGTGGTGATATAGAGAGAAAAGTCGTGAATCAACATCTCCAGCAGCCTAAGTGATGCAAATTTTTTTTTTTGGTTTCTCACGTCGGAGGCATTGCTCCTTCCCTCTACGTCACCTGATAAGCTAATTGATATTAGGGAGCATCTACCATATCGCTCCAGCTTTACCTTTGATCGCACTTACCGAACAGACTCTCGCCACATACCCTAGTAGGCCAACCTTGAGAGTAAGTTATTCACCGCTCCTTCCCCTCCCCCTCTTCTCCGCCATTACCCAATAACGAGGGCACCTTCACCATTGCTCCAGAAATTTGCCCCATCGCATACACCGAAAAGGTTTTCACTGGTTATTACAGCTGCAGCCGTAGCGGACTTAGGAATTTTCCGAATGCGGGAGCTTGGCGTCGAAAGGTCGGAAAAGGGTCACCTTCACCTTCCTACTTCATTTCCGACACACTCACCTTCCTCCAAATTCCTGGCAATTCATCAGGATGGCGTCAAATTACTCGATATACGGAATCGCAGTCTTCTGGTTCTTATCGGTACCGCCACACCTCTATGCTGTAGGTCTCTCGCCTGCCGAAGAATTTTAAGCACTTGCTGATGGAAACATCCGATAGCTTTTCATCCTTGCCAAAGCGAACGATTGGTATGTCGATAATCGTCGTCCCCGGAAGCCCTAGGATGTGGAGAAATGGACAGCGAAGATAAGACGGCAAAGTGGGCAACTTTCGAGAAACTGGAATTGGTCTCCAAGAACGGCTTTGAGAACCTTCCACTGTCCGGGGCCGCTGTCATACTCGGAAACATGGCTACGATTGCATCAGGTAAGTCCAACCGAGTCGTACAGGTGAATGCCATTGCATCTCTGACATTTCTCTTCGCAGGCACCATGAATGCCTCGACTGTAGCATTTGTGGGTTTCCGAATCGCATACTGGGCGGCCTACGTCAAGTCGATGATACACAAAACGTTCTTCGGGACCGGGTTCTGGTTCTTGTCGGTCATACCACCCCTCTACTTAATTGCGGCGTCAGGGGGTCGACTGCAGAAAGAGCAGTTGATTCGCATTTGATGGTTGGGTGTTTGAAGGACAAAGGAGGCGTCTGTCTGGTCACTTACCATGTCGGACTGCATTCCTTCTTCTCAGGGCTAACAACGCGTAGGGCGTCAAACCGAATGAGAAGGCCTGATTTCTGGAAGATCGAAGTCGGACATACACGATAATCTTGTAATCCAGAATTTCCATTGAACAGAAACTATACTGGGGACATTACCTTCCATCTCGTCGTGCACCATCTCAATCTCGTCAAAATTCCCTTGGCAGCATACCCATTCTTGGCCTGACACAGCATCCTGTTTGCGACGTCGCGTCACGTACAGCATCTGGAGAATGCCATTGTCAAGACTGTACGTTTTGCTGTGTTACTTCGCGTGAAATGGAATTGTGCGACGAGATGAGAGTTGTGGACAACAAAAAGGAGAGGTCAGAGTTTGAACCGACGATGATCGACAGCTTTTCCGTTTTCGGTTTAGTTCGGCACTACACTGCAACCGAATCCCACCATCGTCATATCATTCAGGAAATCAACAAGCAATAACAAATTTACAGTCCGCCTCCCTGTCCCCCTCTTCGGGTATATAAGCCAGAAAATTATCTGATACAATTCAATTGCTTGCTTCGACCGTCTTAGAATTTGTCCCCCAAACTCTTCCACCATGGCCGATCAAAAAGCCTCCAAGTATTACCCGGCGGAAGATGAGGCTCAGTTGAAAAAGGTAAGCAACATGACAAAGTTCCAAATGAACGATCGTATCGATTTCTATTCGTATTCCTCTAACCTTGTCTAATTATATCGTTGTACCTATTTAAGATTGACATCTAACAACTTTCAGGCACGCAAAACCGCTCACCCCACTAAATACCGTTCCTCCCTCGCCCCAGGTACCGTCCTCATCCTCCTCAGCGGCCGCTTCCGTGGTAAGCGTGTCATCCTCCTGCGACAGCTCTCCCAAGGCGTTCTCCTCATAACCGGCCCCTTCAAATCCAACGGTGTCCCCCTCCGCCGCGTAAACCACCGATACGTGATCGCTACGTCAACGGTCGTAGACCTGTCTGGAGTAGATGAGGCCGTCGTGGAAAAGGCTAGCACGGACGAGTACTGGGCTAGGGAGAAAGGCAAGGAAGGGAAAGGAGAGGATGCATGGTTTGAGTCTGGCGAGGGAGATGTGCCAAAGAAGGAAGTTGACCCACAGAGAGTAGAGGATCAGAAGGCGGTGGATAAGGCATTGATGGCGAATATTCGTAAGGTTGCGGACTTGGAGGCGTATCTAAGCTCAAATTTCAAGCTGCGAAGCCATGAGAGGCCGCATGAGATGGTGTTTTGATGGCATAATAGATTGACGACGATAAGAGGCTCAAAAATTCATAGCTGAGATTCTAATTTCAGAGCTATGGATGGATTTTGATGAGGCTTTTAGGGACTCTAAAAGGACTACCTAATGAGTAAGGGTCGACACGAGCTCTTGGGCCGTTTCTGGCGACTGGAACGAGAAAAGTCACTTGTACAAACGATACCTGAAATCAATTAGACTATTTTGCCTTTCAAAAGGCTTAAATGCGGCTCTAAACACACTTGACTTCCCTCTAACTGCTGTAAATACCTTGAGAGTCAACATCGGAATTCCCCTTTTCGAAATTTCCATGCCTGTCTGTCACGGTTATTAATTAAATGTCAAGATTTATCGCTGAGCGCGTACATGGAGCCCAGATGAAGTGTAATTCCACTTTGAATTGCCTTTTCATATTCAACTCTCAAACTCAAAACTAGTCTCTTAATAGCCTCCTTCCAGGGTCTAAAAACTCCAATCGGAGCTCCCATGACTTGGAATTCAAGGAGAAATTGCCAACCATGCAAAGACGAACAGAGTCAAAAGGATATTATGATGAGCAGGCCATTCTGTTGCCTACAGCAGCAGTCTGGGCGACAAATTTTTTTTGGTAGGCAAGAGCGAATTCACCGGATTATGTATGCTAGTACCGATTATATGAACTTAGTGCTAAAACCTGGTGAGGGCAAGGCATTTAAAATGAAGGATAAAAATACAGTCTAGATTCTGGGGAAGAAGAACGACCCCCTAGAGTGAATTATCACTTGCTATTGTCTGCCTCCTGCCTTTAAACTACATACGTACAGGGCGGACGTGGCGGGGGAAAATGCCAAAGAGCAGCAAGAACAGCCAGAACAACCGAAAAGGCAATTCATTCGAATTACTTGACGAATTGGATGGCGATGAGTCGATTACAGTCCAGACGACGAGCGCCCGTGGGCGTCTTTTGAAGCCTACGCGTCCTTTTGAAGCCAGCCCACCACCACGTTCCAAAAGGGCCAACTCTACAAAGGCTGCGACATCCCAACCAGTACCAGCGCCACCGCTACTGGGTGTTGGCCAGTAGGCACAAGTTGAAGCCCTTCTTACACGCGTTAAAACCTGCCCTTGTGGCTGCAGAGTACCGACAGGGTTTTCAACAGTCAGTAGTACTAGCCGTACAACTACGGTTCTACGGATCACGTGAGCAGTAGATCAGTAGCAGCCAATTATAAGCCGTAAGTACGTAATTTGAATGTCAAATCTACGCGTAGACTGCTATACGGATATGATTTTAGAGTAATAAGAACCGTCTCGACTAATTGCTAGGTAATTAACTAGAAGATTGTTAATCCATGGCGCACTAACTTTTTGTCAACACCTTGAGATGCACTCTAAGATGCACCTCTATACCAAAACTTCGTTAACATTATATAACGTCGTTAGAGAGATACTTTCAAGCTTGTTTTTCTAGGCAAGTTGCCTTCTTTCAAGCCTCCTCTAGTAATTTCAGCTCTTAGATTTACCATTCTACCGCTTTAAAATGACTCCAAAAAGCCCGCGCTGTATCACCTCTCTCATTTCAATACTTATCTTGCGAAGAAACTCCGTTGTTCGCCATTTTTATTAATTCGCAATTACACAATTTTTCTAAGGGTTTGCAAATAAGCTACAGCCTATACTTTAAAATTAACTAAAACAACGTATATTAAAATTAAAAGAAGCTAAAAATAAAATAAATTAGTTATTGTATAAAGTATAAAAGCCAATTTTATAATAAAAAAAATTAAAAATATATAAATATAGCGTGAATATATAATATACTAAAAACAATAACTTAAAAACAAAAATTTAGTTTTGTAAAACCTATTACTTTTTAAAACTAACTAGTACTATTAAAGTTATTAATAAAACTACTTATATTACTATTTACTTATATAAATATTATAAAATTAATTTAAAATTCTTAAAAACTAGACTTAATATAATAAATACTAATAAAAACTATTTTTTATGTACTTTAATAAAAAAACATATATTAAAAAAATGAAAGTAATAAAGTTATTATATAAAATTAATTTTTAAAATACTATTTTAGTAGTAATTTTAAATTTACTTATTTAAAATTAATATAATTTTTTATAATTTTTTTTTAACTTTTTTATAACTTTTTTATAACTCTTTAATAACTTTTTATAGTGTTTTTATAACGTTTTTATTCCTTTTTTATTACTTTTAAACTATGTTATATTATTATAAAAAATTACTTATTATTAAACTTTTTATATTATAAAATAAGCTTAAATATTAATATTTAAATATTACTTAATAATTTTTTATTTTTAAGTATAGTAAATTTTATAAGTAAGGTTTTTATATAATAAAAAAATATTTACTAATATTTTAAATAATAATTTTAAATAATAAAGTATGTTTATAAATTTTAAATTTTTTTTATAATTATATTAATATTAACTTAATTTAAGTTACTATAATAATTATAAAAAAAGTATAATATTTTTAATTATTTAATATATAATAATATAGTTAATAATAATTTGAAATTTATTTAAAGTTTTAATAATATTTTAAACTTAATTTTATTATTAAGTTTTAAATTTATTAAATTTAATATATATTAAAAATTAGTTTAAATTATATTTTAATTAACATAATTTAATATATTAAAAAATAAAGAAAATAAAGTAATTTAACTTTTATTAATATAAAAACAGCTTTTATTAATAGTTACTATAATAAGTAATATATAAAAATACTATTAATTAATTTTACTATTTTTTATTAATAATAAAAGATATAAATAAATTTAAAAAATAAATAAACTAAAGTTATATTATAGTATTTTTTTTATAAAATTTATAAAAGAAAATTTGTATTATAAAATATAATATTACGGAAATATAGCTACACAATAATGTATAAATAATTATAAAAAACTAAAAACTTTAGTAGTAAGCTAATAAGTTAAATAAAAAGTATTAAGTTTTATATACAGTAAATATACAGCAAAGAAACTATATAAAATACTTATTAAGAAAGTATAATAAGATTATAGAAGATAAAAAAAACTTGTAATATTACTAGAGTTTATAATACTAATTAAAGATAGTTAGAAATAAGTATTAAAAACTAAATTAGTAAAAAGCTTACTAGAATGAAAGTTAAACAAACATGTAATAAATTACGAAAATTATAATTTAGCAAATTTAACGTAATTTAAATTATGTTACCTAAATTATAAGAAATTAAAGTAAATTAGCTTAATAAGTTTAGGTAAAAGTTAATTAGTTATAAATACTAAAAGTTAAGACTATATAAAAAGGTATTTTCTTTTATGTTATTTTATTTTTTATAGTTACTTAATATTTTACGCGTATTATGTTTTAAATTAATAAAATATTTTAACTTTATTAATAACTTATTTCTTTTCTTACTTAATTAAAGCTTTATTATACTAAAGTAATTAATTAAAGCTAATAGTTAAATCTTTAAACCTTATTTCTAGTAAACTTTACTTAAATCTAACTTATTAAATTAAGTAAAGTTTTTATTACATAATAAAAGTAACTACTTATACTTAGTATAAAGTAAAATGTAATTAAGTTATTTACTAGAATTAATTATAAAAATAGCTAAACTATTATTTACTTTTTTAAACACTATATTTATTTCTTCTAAAAACATTTAATAGTTAATAAAAACTTTTTATACTTTGTTACTATAGTTTCTTAATTTATTACTTTCTTAGTTTAAATTACTAGTTTTAAGGTAATTTTTAGCTAAAAACCAAAACTATTTTATAGCTCTATTTTCTATATTTATACTAGTAGTAAAAATTTAATCTTACTTTATTATAAATATTTGCCTATTAAACTTATAATATATATTTATTATTATTATAAACTTATATAACTTTTTACGTATTTTATTATAGTACTTTAGTAGTTAAATTTTAACTTATTTACTTAACTTACTATTAAGCTATTGTTACGGACAGTAACAGTAAGGCAGCTGTACCTGAGGAGCTAAGGGAATTAGCGACAACAGCCAATGAAGCCCTAGAATGGAAACGTATGTTCGAATTGGAAAGAAAGAATTGCAAACAGGCGCGGGACGCTTTGGCGCAGGCTAAAGTACGGGCCAAAAAGCGAGGACAGAAATACGGAACCATGCCAGTGGATTGGGAGCGGTAGCTTATGTGACCAAGCCAAGGCTTGGCTGACAGAGGCAGAGCGAGGTAACAGAACCTCTAGCAGCTCTGGCAGCCTCTAGCAGTATCTAACATACTATCAACAGGTATATAATGTACGCATGGAGGATCCACTATAAGTATGGAGCGTTGGACGGTCCACGGTTACTTTTAATTCTTCGTAGTTACTCTAAAATCGAGATCTTATCTCTACGTTGAGACTTGAACTTGAGTGAAATAGTTTAACACTATCTTATTAAATCTATTGTACATCCCTCTTCCTATCTTGCGATAAAGCACAAACTCTCACCTGTTAAACCTAGGGCTATCTGTTCCAGATACGGAAAGGGCTGAAGTTCTGTTAGAACATCAGTCAGGGCAGAGTCGCTAACGCGAAACGTACCGTTAAGTGAAGGCAACTCGTAACATTGTAACTACCCTTTCAAAGTGTAGGAGAGGACGTTGGATTGATTCCAACAACGAATTTCTGATCACGGTCTATGACGACCCACTACAAGGACGAATAAGAACTTTACTCGTTAGAAGAAAGTAGTAGCGAGGAAGAAGTCATGGCAGGACCTTCATTAACTACTGGAAGTACATCAGGAGGAAGCAAGAGTGCGCAGTAAATCATCTAAGAACAAGAAGCAGCCATCATAGAGTTACGCGACGCTCTAGTCAACCTATAATAATAAGTGGCAGCAGGCAAGACTAGCAGGGGAGGAATAGCTAAGATATAACCTCCTGTAAAGTTCGACAGCAACAGAGACAAACTCAAAACTTTTATAGCCATAATGGACCTCTACTGTCGGTTTAATCAATTCTCATTCATGACTGACTAAGATCGGATCCTGGCAGCCGGCATGAACATGATAGGAAGAGCCATGAAATGGTTCGAACCACTTGCAAAGAATTATCTGGCTAGAGGAGACCCTAATCTAGGACCTGCGGGACTCACGAACTGTAATAGCAATGTCCAGAGAACTTTTGAGAACTATAAGAGCTTTAAAAAAGAAATGATTGTAGTCTTTAGAGAAATTGACGAAGAAACGGAAGTAATCTAGAAGCTCTAATGACTCAGACAACGCACGTTAGCAGCCAACTACACGGCAGAGTTTAAGCAAATTCAATCTCAACTAGACTGGGCGGATTAGCCCCTGGTCATGATGTACTATGCAGGACTAAAAGACAGGATTAAGGATGAGATTTCCCGAGGAAAACGACCTAGCACGCTTCTGGGAATCATCGAACAAGCGGTAACCATCAACAACTATTAGTACTAGAGGGAACAGGAAAAGAAAAACAACGCTAGGCCGGTAATCCATGCACCACGAAAGAATGGGAAAGATAACTGAATCTATGATGTGATGGAAATCGACCAAGTGTCAGTCAAGAACGCATGGATTAACAAGCGAAAACAAGACAAGCGAACTAAGGAACGAATGGATCGATATGCACGAAGAGCATGTCTTGGTTGCAGAAAAGAGGGACACTTTGTCAAAGACTGCAAACAACAGAAAGTGGACGTTAAACAGGCTTATGTCCAGACCAAGGCACTAGTTAAGATTACCATAGTCTAAGTGGAACCAGCCAAGGACCGGATAACCGGAGAGGTTATCACACGACGAATCCAGAAGGAGCAATGCTGGATCTGTGGAAAACACACACACCTTAAACAAGAATGCGAAATACCATATTAGCAGGTCAAAGATTATTTAGTAGGACAGGCTAATGATATGATTACCACCATACGAGGAGCTGCTATCAAACAACACCAGGCCAGCTCCATAAAAGAAGCTAATAGATTCTATGAGATAATTTAACAGGAGGGGGGACCCTTCAGAGCAGGGAATCAGAAATTCAGATAATAACAGGATTAAGAGACAATAGAAGGCAAAGAGCTAATATCTATAATAATTAGATAGTAAGTAAGCTAGGGACACTGCTAGATCTGCAGATCAGAATACCATATAGGGGAATATTATGTCACCAAGCACTAGGAGGTTACTCTAGGAGACGGGATGTATAAGTGCTGATAAGTACTACAGGCAGCTGGTAACAAACAGCATAAAGGACTTAGTAGACAGAAACTAGCTATATAGATAAATGAGATTTACAGATAAGAACTAACACTACTTATAAGTCATGTAACCTATTACCACCCTGTTAGACATCTGGAGTTAGAATAGGACTAAAATAGAAGACTAGAGAAAGAACCTATCCTATCTATCTTATGGGTACAAGACGAAGAAGCCGCCGAGAGAACCATGCAAAAAAAGTACTAGATATATAAAGAAAAGACGCATACTAGACGAGAATATAAATAGGCAGCTTATATTATACGAGTTAAAGGACTAATAATAAGACAAGTGCTGAAATGGATAGCATAGAAATAAGAACTTAACACATAGCAAGAACTAATCTACACGGATTCCGAAGAAGAACTTCAGGACCTAAAGACCGAAAAACACAAACAGTTGGACTGGGATAAGTGCCAACTAGGATGCTGATATCACTAGGCCGAACGCCGCCAAGATAGATAGTTAGCTACAGAATTACATGCTAAACTAATAACTAAGGAATATTTCTTAAGATGGAAGTACTGAAATCATGGAAAGGAAGCAAGGAAAGAGCATGAAGTGCTATTATAAGAACAGTATCAACTCCAATAATACCCTATCCATAGACCCAAGGAAGAAACATCGAGAAAATGACTGCTACTTAGGAGTCAGCAACCGATAAAAAACTAGAAGGCCAGTAAGCAACAACTATGCTGCTGGAGAGCTAATCTAAGGTCAAAATACAAGAGTTATCACTTAACTATACACGACTTAAATAAAGACATGAAAACAAGCTATACGTAGACACATGTATTAACAGCTTTTAGACGCAAGCACTCGTGGACAGCAGGGCTAGTAAAACACTTATATTAAATAAGTAGGTGCAGAGACACCACACCTTAACTAGAGTTCTTAAAAAACCTATAAGAGTAGTACGCGTAGATGATAATCCGGCAACATTTAAAGAAGATCTAATTAATCTCGAAACAGAGAATGTAACTATTAAGGCAGCAGGATACACGGATAACTGCCGTATTAAGATTATGAATTTAGGTAGCAAGGATCTCATATTAGGATGGGACTAGCTAGCACGATGGAACCCACTAATTAACTAGAGAATAAAGTCTGTAGGAACCAGGAAGAACTACTATAGATAAATAAAAGCCATAATATAGATAAAGAAAGTAACTCTTTATGATACCACGTTTATTATACCGAACGAATACTAGGAGGAATTTAGGAAATAGTTTACAGAAGAATAAGAAAACCAAATACCAGAACACAAGGATTAGGACTGTAAGATTATACTTAAGGAAGGAGAGAAACCAAAACCAGCACTATTATATCAAATATCTATTGAATAATAAGAGAAGTTACGACAATATCTGAATAACAACATTAAAAAGGGATATTTATAAGAAAGCAAAAGCGAAGTTACGTCACTAGCATTATTCGTACTAAAGAAAAACAGGAAACTATGACTCTGCGTGGACTATTAACAATTAAATGAAGCAATAGTCAAGAATCGCTATCTAATACCCTTGATATCGGAACTTATGTATAAACTCAGAGGGGCCAAATGGTTTAGTCTGTTTAACATTAAAGATAGATACTATTAAATATAAATGGCCAAAGGGCACGAATGGCTGACAGCTTTTAAAACAAGTTATGAATTATACGAATATATAGTTATGCCCATGGGACTCACCAACGCACCAGCAACATTCCAAGCCATTATTAATCATGTTTTAAGGGAATATCTAGATGTCTTTGTACTAGCATATCTTGATGATGTCTTAGTATACATAAATAGGACACTAGAAGAACACATTAAGCATACTAGGAAGGTACTACGGAAACTCAAGAAACACAACTTATATATTTAAACAGGAAAATGTGTGTTCCACAGGAAGGAAGTTAAGTTTCTAGGATATGTTATATCTAGAAATAGAATAGTAGTTGACCTGGACAAAGCTAAAGATGTTCTATCATAGCCAACACTAATAAATACAAAAGAAGTTTATTCTTTCCTTAGATTCACGGGATTCTATAGGCAATTTATTAAGGGCTATTCAAGAATTACGACACCCTTAACAGAATTACTTAAGAAAGATTAATAATTTAAGTAGATAAATAAAGAGAATACAGCTTTCACGGAGCTAAAGTAAAGATTTAAAGAACTACTAATATTAAAAATATTTAATCTAGGACTTTAAACAGAGATATATATAGATGCATCAGACAGAGCTATAGGAGCTATCCTACTATAAATACAAAACAATAAATATAAACACCTAGTAGACTTCCTATCTCATAAACTTACAACTGCTAAGTTAAACTATGATATTTATAATAAGAAGTTATTAGCAATAGTTTAAGCATTTAAAAAATAAAAATATTACTTAGAAGGAGCTAAGTATTAGATTATTATATATTTAAATTACAAGAATCTAACAACATTTATAATGATAAAGAAGTTAAATTAATAATAAGTCAGATAATAGGAATTACTATTAACTTTCGACTTCTAAATACTTTATAAATTAGGAAAAGAAAATACTACGGCTGACGCACTTAGTTAATAAGTAGACTATATAAGAGATATACTAGAAATATATAACATAATACTTAAGTAAAGACAAGACGGATCCCTAGGAAGCTTATAAATAGATGTTAAATCAGTAGTTATTATCGAAAACACTTAGAAAAAATAAATAAAGGAATTCAACAATAGACGACTACTCTAGAATCTAGACTAAGAAATAATTTATATACTAAATGAATTATAGGCAGAGCTAATTAAGGACTAATATTCAGCTAAAATATATAAACATTAAGAAGTTAAGAAGACTATAGAACGGATTAACAGACACTTCTAGATTCTAGGAATTTAAAATAAGGTTAGGAATATTCTTTTAGAATATATTAAATATAAAAAGAATAAAGCATTAAGATATAAGGAGTATAGACTCATGCAACTAATATCTTTACTAAACAGACTATAGAAATTAGTTATAATAGACTTTATTATGGGAATACTGATAATTACTACCCTAATAGGTTAATAGTATAATATAATACTAGTTATTATTAATAGACTAATAAAGTACGTCTACTTTAAACTAACTTATATAGAAATAAAAGCAGATGAACTGGCGTTATTACTAATCAAAATACTAATTACATAATATAGAATACCATAAGAATTTATTATAGACAGAGATAAGTTATTTACGTTAATATTCTAAAAAATATTTATAGGATAGCTAGGGGCTGAGTATTACCTCTTAACAGTATTTTACCTACAGACAGATAGATAAACAGAATAGATAAACCAAATATTAGAATAATACTTACAAATGTATGTTAATAAACTATAAGATAATTAAATTAACTTATTACTAATAGCTGAGTTTATATATAACTCTGTAAAGTCATTAATAACGGGAAGATTACTATTCTATATAAACTATAGTTATAAGCCCACAGCTTATTGAGAACCACGGAAACTAGATAAAGTATTAAAATTTGCAAGAAGAAAGGCTGAAGAATTATGACTATTTTATAAGAAAATTACACAGAAAATCACCTACAAAGGCAATCTTAGCAAATAAATCAAGAATAAATCTAAGGTTAAGGGACTAATCTTTAAGGAGGGGAATAAGATTTTCTTAAAAAAGAAAAATTTAGAAATAAAACAACCATCACGAAAACTAAATCACGTTAAATTAGGACTATTTAGGGTTAAATAATAAACAGGATCTGTAAATTACGAACTATAGTTACCTAAGAATATAAGGATTTACCTAGTTTTTTATATCTCTAAATTAGAACCAGCACTATATAACGCTAAACTTTAGATAAAACTTAAACTTAAGGAAGATCATACTGAGTATGAAGTCCAGTAGATTTTAGACTACTAACAGTTTAGTTATTAATAAAAGTACTTAGTTAGATAGGAAGAATACGGACTTAAGGATAATACCTAGGAGCTAATTAGAAACCTGAGGAATAGTTTAAAGCTAATTAACTAATACTATTAGAAACAGCAAAAGCTTACTCTAAAGCTAAATCCAAAGAATAGAAAGAGTATAAGATATTCTATTTAAAACCTAAGAAGGAAAGTGAAGTAGGTTAGGAAGAGACTACTACTATAGATTACAGTATGTAAGCTTTTTAACCCTAAGAATAAGCTTCTACTTCTTTAAAAGCTTAAATCTTATAAATAGAGGCTATCTCTTAATTAAACATCTTCTTCTCTTTAGAATCTACTTTTGTAAGCTTATGATAGAGTTGTAACTCTTAAGCACAGAGCTTAAAACACTAATCTTTAAAGGAGTCAAGCTAATAATAGAGTTTTTTCTTATTATAATTAATATAATCTTATTCTAGTTATAAGATAATTAAGTTATACTTTATGTTATAATTAGCGCAGACTAAATAGTAACTAGAGCTTAGATTTATAAGATAATTATCACCTTAATAAAAATAGTTTAAGTAGGGTATTAGTATGTGACGGGGTTTATTATAAATCTAAGAAGCTAAATAGTAAGCATATATTAGAGACAACTTAGGACATGTTATTATTAAGAAGCTAAATAGAGAAGAAAGAAAGTTAAGAGTCTTATAGCCTAGAACACAGGGTAAAAAACCAGCTGCCTTTATACTACTTATAAAAAAAAGAAACTATCTTCCGAGACGAAGACTTAAAAGAGGGGGATAATATTACGGATAGTAATAGTAAAATAGCTATACTTAAGAAGCTAAGAGAATTAATAATAATAGCTAATAAAGCCCTAGAATAGAAACATATATTTAAATTAGAAAGAAAGAATTATAAACAGGCACGGGACGCTTTAGCGTAGGCTAAAGTATAAACTAAAAAGCAAAAACAGAAATATAGAATTATACTAGTAGATTAAAAGCGATAGCTTATATAACTAAGCTAAGGCTTAGCTAATAAAAGTAAAGTAAAATAATAAAATCTCTAGTAGCTCTAGCAGCCTCTAGTAGTATCTAATATACTATTAACAAATATATAATATATGTATAGAGGATCCACTATAAGTATGGAGTATTAGATAGTCTATAGTTACTTTTAATTCTTTATAGTTACTCTAAAATCAAGATCTTATCTCTACGTTAAGACTTGAACTTGAGTGAAATAGTTTAATATTATCTTATTAAATTTATTATATATCCCTCTTTCTATCTTGCGATAAAGCATAAACTCTTATTTATTAAACCTAGAGCTATCTATTCCAGATATAGAAAGAGCTAAAGTTTTGTTAGAATATTAATTAGGGTAGAGTCACTAACGTGAAACGTATCATTAAATAAAGGCAACTCATAACAGCTATATTTTAAGTATTTAAACTATTTATATAAGTTATTAAATTTATTCTACTTATTATTATACTATTTAGAGTAGCCTAGATATTAGTATATTTATAGTTAATAAAAAACTTATAATAGTTAAAAAACTTATAATAGTAAACAACAAGACGGCAAGCATGCTTCAGGAAATGGATGCGCCTCGTTCGGGTAATCCGGGCTTCGCTTACGGTTTTCGCGCTACGCCCGAACTGGCAATCTTGCTCAACGTCTACCATAAAAGGCCCTCCCTTCGCCGTCTTTTATCCTCCATCCTTCTCACCTTTTCTCTCTACTCACTCTCCACCCCCCTTAGTCCAGTTCCGTCCATACCAGCCGCCCCCGTCGAATCCCAATCATGCATTGCGAGACATTTTTTTAAACCCTGCCGCAGCTCTTGCCTTGTCCCTGACTCTCCTTCCTTTGCTCCATCCTCCCTGTCGTCTCGCTCCCTTGCAGAACCGCGCCGTCTAGCTTTCGTGCACCCTAAGCGCTACTAGAAGCTGCTTCTGGACTCGATCCACAAGCGATTTACGGACTATACGCCTCTTCCTCTCTCTCACACCCTCTCTCTCCTCCTCAACTTTTTCTCTTCTCGCGCGAGTCGCAGCTGCGGTTGAAGGGACGGATACTTCTCACCAGTTCGCACGGTCAACGCCGGCCTGCCCGTTTAAGCAACTTGTTCTCCCCTCCTCCGGGGTTGCCAATGGCATTTGCTACGCACTGCCTCATGCATGTCTTAGCTGAAGAATGCATGACGCCCATGCCGTCGTCTCAACTTTGAGTATCCTGCATCGCACCCTGCCACTTCGGTCCTTCGGTCGACTACGCTGGCTAATCCTGCTCTCTGTTACCCGTGTCTCGCTGGAGCTGGTTCTCTCGGCGGTGACGCGGCTAGTCCCTCGCGTATGGGGCATTATTTTCGTTCCCATGGCCTCTACGTTACCGTCATGACCCTCGCAGGGTGCTCCACCTCGTATGAAGTGTCTGGCATGGCTGTAACGTTGCAATGCAACTAGTAGGGAGCTGATTCCTGGAAGCTGGTAGCTGAGACATGAACGGAGCCCTCCAAGCCAACCATCTGACCGGAATGGGACACTTCCGGCGGAAATTGGGCATTCGTGCGTTGTCCAAATGGCGTCGTCCGTAGTTGGAGGGTGCCCGATGATCGAAGATTGGCTGGCAATCGGCGGTCTCATTCGAAGCGATATGGATTCTTGGTCAGCTGGAAGATGCGGATGACGGATCATGACGTGGAGCATACATGGCACTCATGCCATCGTATCAACTTTGATCATCCCGCATCGTACCCCGTACCAACGGTCCTTCGGTTGAATACGCTCGCCAATCCGTGATCTATTACTCGTCTCAAGCCTGGGCTGGATCTCTCGGTGATGACGCGGCTAGTCCCCCGCACAAGGAATTCATTTCGCTCTCATGACCTGTACTGCGCCATCATGGCCCCAGGAGGGTGCTCCGCCTCGCATGAAGTGTCTGATCCCTAGTGTCGTTGTAACGTTATAGTGCAACCCGCATGGGAGCTGTGGGCTAGAAGCTGACGGCTGGCAGCTCGGCGATGGCGTTGAGTGGGCTGTGAGACATGAACGGAGCCCTCGAAGCCAACCATCTGATCGGAAAGGGTAACTTCCGGTGAGAATTGCGTGTCAGTGCATCGTCCAGCATAGCCTCGTCCTTGCATCAGGAGAGAGCGGGGTTGTCTGATGATCGAATATTAGCTGGCAATCGGTGGTCTCTTTCGAAGTGATATGGATCCTCGATCAGCTGAAAAACGCGGACGGCAGGTTATGACGCGGATGGGCAGGCGGAGATGTATTGAAAACAGTCAGGAGGATGCTTTGCAACATTTGCCAGCCTATCACTAAGGGAGCCATGCGTACTCCCGCTACAATGTACCCTCTACGGTGCCTGTCTCGGAGACGCCGATGGGCGATGGACTCTTCAACGCCGTCCTTACTGCCCCTGATTCAGACAGCCGCCGTTGCACTGCCCTGAGCTAGAATGCGGCATTTATGCGGACTCCTCACGATCCTGCCACGGCAAGTAACAGTCCTCGGTTGGGAGAGATAGCCACGTACTTAAACCTCCGGACCCAGCTCCATCTCCCCGGGCTAGAGAACTCAGCAAACCTCCCATCACAATGGCTACTGTTAGCACCTTTCCATTGGCCACTTCGCTTCGTTCTATAAAATATGTTCCTTTCGATCCTTCAGCACTCAAGCGCAAGACGAAATCCAAGCCCAAGGCCAAGAATAAGCCTAATATAACGGAGCACAACCTCTATCAAGATGGCTCCCACAGATATGACGAAGAGTGGGCTAACATCAATGACTTCTCAACCGATCTATCAGACTCCAATGCGTTGCGTTATCTGGATCCGGGACTACCGGCTGCGGTAGAAGCTACTAGCCCTTCAGGTTCGCTACTCCTAGGTATTTCCAGCTCTTGAACCGTATAAGCTAATAGATCCTGGCTAATATATGTGTGCAGATGGCGAAGGCGATCTTAGTACCGTTCCTCCGCAGATACCACAGAGTCATCAGCCTAGTCAGGAGGGGCCTGACCATGCTGCAGGCGTTGAGGAGATGGACTTGGTCATAGATGGGTTGTTTAATAGGAGCAGTCCAGGTAGGTGTGTCGATGGCGTTGCGGCACTAATTTTGCTGATTAATGACAGAATTTCCTTTAGTTCCAGATGATGACACAGCTGGAGCAAGCCATAATATAGACGATATCCAATCTAGTGGCGGACCGCGAGAATATCAGGATGACGACCTAGATACAGCCAGCATGCGCGCATTCTCCGTAGAGGACACGGGAGGCGTGTATAACGGTGGGTAACCATCCTACAGGTTTAAGGAGCCCATTTTAATGCCTTTAAAGACAGTTTTCCAGAGCAGGACGAACATTACGATGGTGTTGGCATGAGGAACCAGCCGTCTGCAACACGCAAGCGGAAGTACGCTCCATTCGCTGATACGATTATCTCTTCTGTAGAAGTGCTGGACCATACATCAACATCGGTTTTAGAAGACTCTCGTTCAGCAAAAAGGCGGTCGGCCCAGCCACAGGCAGAGAGCCTTGCATCCAGTCCTGTGTGCACACCAACGTCGACGACGCCACTGCAGGCCCACGGCAGCCACCTTTCGCCTCTTAGAGTTAGCAACGATCCAAATGCTAGTGTTATGGACGGTGGCGGCAAAGACAACGGCGCCGACACCTCGGACCTACCCCGAAGCGACCTCCTTGATTTACAGAATGGCGGCGACGGCGAACACCACGAGGGCATGACAGACACGGAGCTGCTGCATTCTTCAACACAATCAATCTCTCCGTCTGAACGAGGAGAGGCCGATCAAGACTCCAGTCCGGATTTGGAGAGGGGTGAGGATAAAAGCGATGACAGCGATAGTGAAGTTGGGGAGATCGACGAGGATAAAAGGCGGCGCGGTCCATCACAAACCGGTTTTAAACCACAGGGCGGGAGCACGATGCCCACTACGACATCGCGACAGCTAAGGTCACCCCTATCACAGTGTCAGTCTGGGCCCAAAGCGGACATCACGACTCGATCTGGTTCCCCCCAAACATCCTCTCCAGGAATGGAGGCAGTATATGATTCTAGTATCAACTATGGACCAAGCGACAACATGGCCTATCAGTTAACCGATATCACGCTTTGTCAGGTACCAAAAGGCTCGCTAATTGTTACAGCAATTGTCCGCTGCAACGACATGATGTCAAAATCGTCTCCTAACCCATCAGCGCTTGAACGCAACTTCCTCGGTGACAAAGGCCAAGTCATCCGCATGACCCAGGTATCACCGGATTCATGGTTGTTACTGGGATATCGATATGACGATGGCAGCGCGCCGAACCCGCGTACTAGGCAAAGCTTGATGCATCGAAGTGCAGACCGGAAGAGCAGTCGCCACAGTAAAGCTACCAACCATGACGCCGTCCATCCAGACAACAACGGGGACGAGGAAGACGAAAATGGAGACAAGGACACAAGCAACGATAATCCTTATGCTACTGGCAGTGATACGCGACTTAACAAAGGCAATGTGCGCTTACGCAAACGAACGCGTCTACCGTGGTTGGAGTCGGACGAACAGCGCTTATGCTCGTACAAGGAGAAGATGGGTATGAAATGGGATGAAATATTTCCTCTCTTCCCGGATCGGACGCCGGGCGCAGTACAGGTGCGCTGGTACGCATTGCAAGAGAAACGATCCGCAAAAGTCACTCCGATTCCCTCGATCTAGATACAACCATTTCCCTTCCCACATGAGGTCGAACTCCGGCCTTATTGGAAGAGCTATGGGAACGGAGCATCGTACCGCTCATCCCCTATCGGCGAGAGTCTGCCGATGCTAATGCCAACCTCTCTTGTGTCTCCATTGTAACCCTCACCCTGTTACCTTCGTTGCTACAATAAAGGTTCGGTTGGGGAGTGTAGGAGAGCATAGAAATTGCCGACGTCTTGATGTTGAGCTTCTTGAAAGATCCTCTTGGCGCTTACCTTTAGTCGGAGATGAAAACCGCCGTATCCTTGGCGCGATTATGTCATCTTCATGGAATATTCTCGAAGATTCTCAGCTTCTACTCTTCCAAGTCACCCGAGCCCCACCCTCATAACGCTTGCATCGATTAGTTCCGCGCGCTTAGTTACACAACGGCTTTCACGAATCCTCCCCATTTCTACTCTATCGCACAAGTACACCGTCGCCCTCCCTCCCCACCGATTATCCGTTACATGCACCCGAACACCCCACACTGCACACCTGAGGAGCATCGTCAGTTGAGGGTTGGTTGTGTTGGACAGCCTCAGATATGTGGAAATAAGGAAGCCCAGTCGACAGTAAGATATGCCGATAAAGGCAAAGATCTCAGGCCAAGAAGCGCTTCAACGAGGATGTAGACTCTGGCCGCGGCATAAATGAAGGCGGTTGGGAATATGCTCCAGAATTCCCAGGCTAGAGGGAGCTCCCTGGGTTCGAAAGGGGTCTCATGCGAATATTCCTGCTGCGACTCAACAGTTCCGGAGGTCTGCGTGGTCCCATTGGCGATGTTGGAGTTGGAATTGGAGTTGCTAGTCGTGAGCTCGGCCGGCCTGGACTTGCTCCGTTGGGTGAAGAGCCGTGTGAAAAGCTCCTGGCCACCACCGTATCGCCATCCCATCGCTAGACTCTCGATGATCCAGAATGCTACTGTAGCTCCAAGCAGGATAAGACTTGACGCTCGCCACAGAATCTGCTCGACCCGGGTGGGAAATTGGAAGTTCCAGCCGGTCATGTGAATTGATGCGTAGACCATGGTGCCAAAACAAAGGCAGGAGTTCTCCGTCCAAGTTAGCCGTGGAAGTCTACTATCCCCAATTCGCGGTATCGGTCGCTCGAATGGTCCGACAGGCATCTTCATGAAAGGCTGGACATTTAAGGCCTAGCTTGGTGTGAGATCGTCGACAAAGTCCAGCAGGGTTTGTCGGTAGGGACGGGCAGCGATTGGACCAGCGTCTCGGAGGACTTGTTCCATTGTCACATCCATTTTGATCCGTATCTGTAACGCACGTCAAGGGTTTGGCGATCCAACAAATGCTCGTCATGATCGCGCATACGACGATGGCTATAGTGAATAACTCAAGAGTTGTGAGAGCTAGACTTTGTACTACCCTACCAATGCATTGTAATATTAGGTACCCAACTTGGAAACAGGTAATGAGTTTCGCTAGAGTATCTTGAGCACACGAAGTCGTATTGATGCCCTACAGCACGTCGTCTCTTCCGACTTTCGAGCCCGCACCATCCTGGCCGATGCCGCCGAGATGAGGAACACAATCTCGCCCATCAAGGGCGGCTGCCAATGATCCGCACCCTGTCGAGCCGCATCTTCTCGCCGTCCCCGTCGCCATTCATCACATCAAGCTCCAAGGAACTCACGAACTTGAACCAGACAGGATGCAGCTCCAGCTTTGCCGTAAACGTCTCCTCATTCCATTTCTGCGGAGTCAGCTTGATCGTCTGCGTTAGCTTCTCATCGTCTTCGAAGCCAAGCATGTGTTCGGGGTTCTTGTATAGTTTGATAGTCATTGGTCTCATTGGGACCTTGCCATGGTCGTCTCCTTTGGGGAACGATGTCAGGTGGATGCTCGTGATGTGGACACGGACGTCCCCCTTGAAGCGCATGAACAGCTTAAGAGGGTAATCCATATCGCTCTCAACCCAGTCGCGGTTTGGCTCCACCTTGCCCCTCCCTTCGGCGGACGCGGCCATAGCCGAAGGCATACTCGGGTCGAATAGGGCGCTAACTAAACCCCTGCAACCTAACAGCTCCCTGCCCTTTTCGTCCACCTCGCCAGTGAGATCTTCGAGGCCCTTGGGCAGTTTGACGTCGAGGCCCCGCCACGCGACGCCGACGTCGCCACAGCCGTCCGACGAGATCGTGTCATCGAGGATGCGTATCATCGTGCCCAGCGTGTGCCTCAACGTGTCCAGCGTACGTCTAAGCGTCATTGTGACTGACTGGCCTTGACCCACGAGCGAGGGCTGGAGATTGTTTGGTGCTGAGGTGATGAAAGGAGTTTCCATGTTGAGGATACGCATCAAAGTCCCTCTTATATCCTTGAGTATCTCTGCCTCGTCGAATTTGCCGCCATCAGTGAGCACTATTGTAATGCTGTTCATGACTGGATCTTTGTCGCCGACAATGCTCCTCATCCTCTGCAGCACGGTCTTGAATATCTCTGCTGCTTCCTCGAGGTTGCCCTCATCCTTGAGCGCTTCTGTAAGGCTGTGCATGACTGGATGCTCGTCGCCGATGAAGCGCCTCATCCCCCGTACCGCGTTCTGTAACCTTGGTGCTGCTTTTTTGAACTTTCCTTGATCGCCGAGCGCGATTGCGAGGTCACTTACAGCTAAGAGGGTACGTGGATCGTCCTCGCCGAAGATACCCCTCATCCTCTCCACCACAGTCTCTAATATCTTTTCTGCTTCGCCGAGCTCGCCTTGGTCGCGGCGTATCATTGCCAGGCTGTGCATAGCTGAGATGGTGAGTCCATCTTCGTCGCTGTAGGTGATGTCGGCCAACATCGTTGCTGCCTCCGCTAGCAAGTCCTTCCTGGTCGCTGGGTCTTCCTCATCCATGCCTTGACTATGGAGCATGTTTGCAAGTCTGTGCTCAGCTAAGATCATGCCTCGATCTTTGTCGTCGAAGGTGGCCTTCATACACTCTAGCACGGCCTTCTGCATCGCTACCGCATTGCCGAACTTGCCTTGATCGTAGAGCGTACTTGCAAGGTAGGTCATGGCTGACTTGGTTTCTGCGTGTCCCTCACCAAGACCGGATGCTATGTATCCATCCAGCGCAAGCTCGAACATCTTCTCCGCCTCATCCAGCTTGCCATGATGAGAGAACAATCTACCTAGCCAACAGCAGGTTCTCGCTTGTTGTGATGTCTCTAAGCGTTCGTTGTGAATCATCTCGTACGCTCGGCTCGCGTGTGGTAACAGACGCCTGCGCTGCTTCCAACTTTTTGGGCTGGATACTGGTGGTACCATCTTCGCTACAATTTGTGCAGCAAGCCAGGATAGCGTCCGTCTTTCCGTTTCGTCCTCTACTAGCAGACAGCACCATTTATGCAGTACAGGGTGCACAGAGTTGCCTAGCGCTGTGTCTCTCTTATCAAGAAGCGAGTAATTCGACAGACAAGTCAGAGCGGCATTAAACTGCAGCTCATCACCTGCTAGTTGTTGCAGCCATATTGGGACGTCTTGAGTTTGGCCCAGAGATTCAATACAAGCAATTAGCCCATACCACAGATCTCTGTAATGGAGGAAGCCCCACAGTTTGAGCAGTCCCGCGGCCCTTTCGCTTTGATTCCCCACTCGTGTGTATGCCATGCTATACACGGTGCCTAGTGTGCGCTGCCGTGGTAGGACCTGCGTGCTTACTAGGTTTCCCCAATTTTGGTCGTAGTGCTTGGTATATTCTGACACTGTGACTTTCGGCAGTTGCATCATATATGAACCGGCTAGGGTGAGTGCGAGAGGTAGCCCCTTGAGCCGATCGAGGATCGGGCGTGCGTCTTCGAGGCACACCGCGCCATGGTCAGTTGCGTTTCTTAGAGAAGGATCTCGAGTGCTTATACTCACCGATGACCGGTTTACCGGCAGCGTTTTCCAGGATTTGCTTCGCCTCGGAATCTTTGACTGTCTGCAGTTCCAGGGGACGGCAGTCGTCTCTGAGGCGTGCGTACGGACTTGTGACCAGGATTGACCCGTGATTTGCTGATGGAAGGTAGTTTTCCAGATTGTATGCATGCCGGTTTCTGTCCTCGCTGTCTTTGTCCTTCTGACGATGATCGCAGTCCACGTTATCGATGATCAGGAGCCACTGTTTGTTTGAGGGCAAATCCAGCCATTTGCAGAAGCCCTCTGCTACAGCTGTGGAATCATCCCCTTTGCTTGACTCCTGCAAGGCTTCTGTAATGTCGTCTGTTCGTTGATCCTGCCGCAACCTGTTCGCCGCCTCCACGAACGAGTCCTTTAGCTGATTCTCCGAAGACCCATCTAGCCAGAATACTGCACTAAAACTGTCCTGATGTCTCCAAGCAAAGAGGCAGGCTAGCTCTGTCTTGCCTATCCCAGGAGGGCCGTGGATAACGAAGAATTTGCGGCCTGAAGTAGGAGGGAGGAAGTAATTTTCGAGTCGCTGCATCTCATGATCGCGTCCGACAAAGTTATCCTTGTTCATTTGAGGAATTTGTTTGAGACTAAACGGAACGTTGTTCTTGCTACTCCCCGCGCCTATCATATGTTAGGTAGCTATGCGTAAAGACCCTCTAAACAGAAAGCGATGTGATATGAGGCTGCCTACCGCGAGATCGGGCTAAAAGCAACCTAGGGGATTCCTCAACCATGTTTCGGATCACACTCTGTACAATTCGGTAATTCTCTTCCGTCGACTTGCCGAACTTGTTTATGTCGAAGTGGTTGTGCTGCAGGGTGGCTGCTAAGACTTACCTTGAATGCGACGCCCAATCAGTTTTGGACCCTTTCTGACCATATCACGGATGACAGCGCGCAATATTTTAAACCCTTCCTCGGTAGGCACGCCAAACTTGTTGATATTGAAGTGGTCTCGCGTCAACCCATATTTATTTGTATTTTCGCTGAAATCCAGACAGCCAGAGGTCTCGTTGACTAGGGTAACATTTTCAACAACCTTAAACAGAAATTAGAGACGATCTTCAATGGTTTATTTGGTTACGCTTACCTTGTCTGGCGTCTCTCCCAATATCCGCCCAATATCGGTCTGCATCCGCTCGAAGAAGCATGTTATTTTAGGAGGCTTGCCGCTCTCCCTCGCGACACGAAGATAGTCGTCAATGAGGTCGCTGGGTAATTCACCTCCAGCTTGAAGCATATTAAGGCTTTTAACGTGGAGTGGTCTATCTCTAAATCGCTCCTCTGCAAGCCGGACAATGCGACCCTGAGAGAGTGTGCTATCTATCCCTCGGAATGGCGTACTAAAGAAGATTAACCCAACTGTATAGTTAAAAATACCAAACCACCGGCTACTCTCCATCCATGCATCAACAAGCGTCTAGTATTAATTAGCTCTGTTCTCTAAGCTTTGCATAACTACATACCCTTAGGACCACTAACCCTCCAAAGCTATGTGCTACAAAGATAAGTGGTCGCTTTAGATCTTTCTAGTAGGACTTTTAGTATGGTATATAATATTATTAAATAAAGAAGCTTACTTCTCTATACATCACCAATTGGAGTAGTAGGTTCTGGCTAATGGTAGATGCCTTCGTTCCAAGTGCCCCTTCTCCAAACCACTGTGACTGGTATCCATATCTCATGATTCGGGCATTTGGTGTTGCTTCTGGTAGCATGTTGGGTTCCTCTAGCCAGTTTATGTGGCGTCCGTTAACTAACGTACACCAGGTATCATCAGGATGTGCGCCCATTCCATGGACGGCAACAATACTAGAATACTATTAGTAACAAACTCTGGGAATTCATATAGATTATATACTCGACTGCGCTTTCTATATTAGCTTGGGGATTGTCCTTAGGGTAAAGGACCTTAAGCCCAAGATGTTTGTCAGTTATAGAACGCATCTAAGACTGTTTTAGCTGGGAAAAAGTTTCTGAATCTTAGTATGAAAGGCTATTAGTAGAGGAAGGTATAAAAATAAAAGGTTCATAGTGCACACTAAGCCCCATTTAGTCAGGCTTGCATGGCTAAGTGCTGTGAGCAGGTTTATAGTGCACACTAAGCCCCATTTAGTCAGGCTTGCATGGCTTCTCATCTGCGTTGCCGGGATACGTTGATTCTCCAACTTTATAGGGAAGGGGTATTCTAAGCATGACTCGCTTCCCTGGGTGCTTCCTCCAATTGTGTGTTTGTATCGGGACACAAAGATTAAAACTGCCATGTTTCCACTCTTTGGGATCTCCAAACCGACATGTTTCGCCATTGTCTAAGCCTAGGTGGTACGATACTATTGCCTCAAAGTCTTTGCGATGTTGATAGACCCAAAGAAAAAAATCAGCACGTTGAGTCGGATATCTTAAACGAACGTGCATATTCTCCTCTTCCTCGAGAGCCTCTGTCAATGTTGTTGTACCTTGGAGCAATGGCAGGATGGGGATTTTCGAGGCCGATACTTCGTCGGTTATAGACTTGCCTTCCATCGTTGAACGTCGGTCTGCTAAGGAGGAGAGCGAGAGGACAAGTAGTCAGTGATAGGAAAGAAAGGAAAGATTAGCGTCTAGCGGCTGAGAAAGTTTGGGCTTATTGCACGTGCTGGACGCACGGACTGGTGCGATGTATCAGACAACTTTATTTAGCCTAGCGAATATAAGGAGGGATATATTTTCTATTCTGTATGTATCTTGGCTAGTTTTCAATCGAGCAGCCTAACATAACTGGCTAGGCATGAATCATGGGGCGCAATTAGCGCTAGCCGCATCTGTATTTAGATTAGCCTATAAGAAAGATAACACCAGCAAACCAACTCCTTCGTCATGTCCGAGCTAAAGCCAACTCTATAACCTCTCGATCGTCTTGGCTAGCTTTCAGAGTTCTATGCCCCGGGCCTATCGATCTGAAGGGGCCCTGCCAACGGTTGCCTATACCCAAGGCATTTGTTCGAATTCTAATTTCTAAACAAACATTAAAATACCGCAGGATTTTGTCCCTAGAGGGTAATGTTTTGAACGCTAATGAGAAACTACTCAATCATGCCTAAGGAATTGCCGTTTTGAAGAACGTTTTGACTGATAGCTGACACAGTCGTCCAGTAATCAAGCTCTATCGCATGTCCACAACTGATTTCGCCAGTGGTCGTATTCACCTACGGTGCCGCTTGGATGGCCTTGATACGCATGTCGATGAGCCAAGGCTGAGGTCATGGAGGTCATATTTGGCAGTTGGAAGTACTCATAAAGATTGTCATAAGGATTGGATTGATTGAAAAACTAAGGATGACTATCCTACTTAAATAATGAGTGAGATGAGCTGGAATGAGGATTCCTATCCTCTTGATGTTGACAAGGGAGGATTTGCAATCTCCTGGTGGAATGAAAATAATAATGGAATGAAAACCCTTGCTCGGTTACACATAATGATGCAAGGTAGCAAGGTTGCCAATCGCAAATTGCGCCAACATGAGGGTTGTTGGATGGACGAATGAAGAACCGTAGCTGGCCCGTTATCTGGTTTATGGGGTCCTATACAAAATACATGCATTTCCAGCCGACGGCAACGATCAGGAACACGACTCGATTCTAATGCGCTACAGATAGGCGGCTGACTGACTTAGCCAGGATATTTTTCCAGCCAGAAGGAGTGTCCTCAACTGCCGCTTTGTATTCAATCTAAAGGTAGTCTCTTAAATTGAACTGGAGCGCCTGGGCCGGTTGCGTCTGGCCTGGAGTTAACTTAATCGTGATAAGATCTAGCTTGATTTGTGAAGGATTGCTGGGAGGTAAGTCTCTGTAGGCCTCTCGGTCAATAGACCACCGCAGGCCGTTAGGTGTTGCTGTGACTTTTGGAAAGTACAAGTCACAGATTTCTCCCCACGCATGCTAAACGACATCTTCGTATGTATACTGGCGCCCTTTAGTATAAATTATCGAGATTTTAGCATAAGACGAGGTTAATGGATCCCAGAAGTGGGGTGTTACCCCGGGAACACCTGGGTTTACTGGAGGTTGTTGGGCTTGCCTAAATATTGATGAGACTAGCTTTAAGAAGTTAGTAAATGAATAGACCGCCTTACTATACTATGTAGACTTCTGAGTTAAATATAGGACTGTGAGCATACTAATATGTATATTTGCAATTGAACAGACAGTAGAAGTGGCACTGATGTTTGCTAATTGAACAGGAATCTGAGTCCACCTACACTCTTTATATCGACACAAGTCCCAGAGGGTCTCAACTTATTGCTCCCGTGTGCTAGTATGCTAATAATAACCTGTGTTCTTCGCAGGTGATCGTTACCCTTGTTATGGCCAGTCATTTCCATCAGCATCGCCATTTCTTTGACAGGTCTGACCATAGGTTCCTAGTAGCACAGAGCCTTCAGCTCATTGGCGCTTAAGATATAGCCTTCGAGAATGTATTGGAATTAGTTCTGTGGCCTAATTAGTCAGCTGATAGACGCGCGGAGTGCCGAGCCCCATATCGCCAAGAGCGCCTCATAGGCTTGGCGGCTGTGATGAAACCAGCCCCCAATCGTGAAGAGCGCGTTGCTCTGCCCTATATATTAGAGCGTCCATGCCAGCATTCCAGCCCCGCGACGGTTCTATTCATCATTAACTATCTCACAAGTCACGAGATCTAGCACGCTCTCAGATCATATACGTTTAGTTTATCTATACTTCTCCTCTTAACTGGAAAGCTGATGTATGCACGCAGAAAGTCGCAGTATGCCATTTCAAGCCACGGACGGTACTTGGTGGTCTGACGATAGAAGGTACTATCATTCAGGCAATCAATGGGTTCTCTACCCTGGAACCACTAGCGGAAGCATATCAACACACCAACCCTCGGCCCAGCAACCCTCCGCTAAGCAACCCTCCGCCGAGTAACCCTCTTCCACAGGGAACCCGCTCGGCACCATGACCTCTTTGACCTTAGCCGACGCCCTAAAAGCATTTCTGTAGAGCTCTACGGAGCCGTACTGATAATAGCAGCAGTTGGTATTTGGAATAAACCAGCAGACGCCGAGTAAAGCAGCTGTTCCGGTAATTACTCTAGACCCCAATTTCAGGGCTGCAGCTTCAAGGGATATGATGATTTAGGGCTTTGTAAATTCCATAAATGACATAGCAAGTGGCAAGGTCTAGCTGGGAAGTGATATATTGCGTTAGGTCTACTTACAAGGACATATAGAAGGTCGGCAATAGGTTGAGGACTGACGAGATAGCTGGTAGTAACTTGTATTCAAGAACACGTGCGTTACAGACCTCTATACCTTCTTTTACATAGTCACTGCACAAGCTAAATTAAATACACCCTTGTTGCTGTTCTCTCTAGCTGTTAAGGCACGTTCAATCTCTCCAAAATCCAATTATGACACAGCGTGTTATTACAGCTTAGCAGAGATGCCTTTCCCATAAAATAGCATTGCAATATGGACAATATATTGCCATGATTATTGATTATGATTACTGTAAGCAATACTCTTGCCACCATGCTGCGTCTCGACACCTTTACATCTAAGGGGTGTAGAAGAAAGCGCACTAAGTCTTAGTAATCTTGTCTTACATGGCCTCCACTAAGCCTACCCCGTGACGTCGCATCCGCCCGTACTCTAGTAATCAGGTAGTGGATTTTGGTCTTCGGAGATTCCATGCTCGTCGTGGCGATGCCTTATCTGATCTTGCCAGAGACTGAAAACTGCGTCGCACACGCCGCACCGAATTGGCGCCTAATCTAAGTCAGCCAGCATTATTCATAACTGTACTTAAACAACAGGCAACGTACCATGTTGCGCCTGATTATTTCTTCCGGAATATATGAGAAGTCCTCCTCGTTATATACGACATACCTTGAGACGCCCGACTTTACCCTAAGGGACTTGCGTATTTGTTTAAAAGCAGGTGGTACTGGCTTTTGCAATACGCCTTTGATATCTTTTATAGCCAGCACATAGATCCAATCGCAGCAGACGAATAGATGGTGCGACCGGTCAAATCCGGTTACAAACGGCACGAAAACTCTGACTTCGCAATTAATGCCTTTAGCTCTGAAGAGCTTAGCGATGTCTTCCGCCTCTTTAGGGCCAGGCTGATAACCCCCCCCAATCGGCGGGAGCCCGCTTGCTGTGAGAAAAACATCAAAGTCGGAGACACTGAGTTTAAAGCCTCGAACGAGGGTGATGAAGCCCATGTTTTATAGGAAAGATGCGTATCTGTCACACGTAAGGTGAAAGTAAGGGGTGACGGTTGAAGTCATTCGTTTGACTCGATAATCTTGGTTGGTGATGTGTGAGGAGATCGGATAGCGGTACGAGGGAAGATACGCCGAGCGATCGGTCGTGTCGCAGAGTGGCTAATCGTGGGGGTGTGTGAGCGAAGTAGAGGATGAGTAGCGTCTGAGCAAAGCGACGAAGCAAACTAACCAGAAGTGAGAGCGAGTCTCAGAGAAGTCGTAATGATCAAGTGAATGTGGTCGTCGGAGAAGCTGCTGTATGCCTTGAAGGGCAGTGCGAGGTTTGCGAGGTTTTGCGCGGGAGTGGTATGGAGGCACAAGAATTGCTGGTGTCTTTAGTGGTGAAATCCAGCGTGATCACGTAAAGGTTGGTGGTGGTCTTGGCACGATTATGTCATCTACGTTGGAAGATGCAACTGAATGACGAAGCCCATATCAACGTCCCAACAAACCACGGACGGTTGCCAATTGACACGGCCACAACGCGAGCCAAAACCTGTTACCTTCTTCGACGGAGCAACATGGTGAAGACCGACGGCTGACCCCACTGCCCATAACCCAGACGCAGACGCAGTCAAACCGAACAAACCAACCACCAAGCGCGACGTATCTAGCCGTCCGTGAGAGGTCCAGAATATTTTAGTGAACTAGGTGCGTTGTACCTAATTCCGTCCTTTGGCCTTCCCTTAATACCTCTTATGAGCAATTTGGGTGGATGGGTAAGTACGCATGAACCATTCCGTAGTTCGAGATGATTGACCAATTTTATGTAAGCAGAGATGCCCGCAGGGGCGATTCGACGATATGGGCGATTTGGCTCTATGAATGGTTGGTGTGCATGGGCGGATCAGCTCTATGGGCGGCTCTAGCGGGCGCCAGAATCACCCATGCACACCAACTGCTTGTAGAGCTGATCAGCCCATGCGCACCAACCACTCATAGAGCCAAATCACCCATATCGTCGAATCGCCCCTGCGGGCATCTCTGCTTACATAAATTTGGTCAATCATATGACCCCGCTCGCGAAGTGGCTGTGCGCCTAAATCGCCCATATCGTCGAAACGCCCCTGCGGGCATCTCTGCTTACATAAAATTGGCCAATCATATAACCCTGCTCGCGAGCGAAAAACACACTTGAAGTTTAGCAAGCGAGATTTGAAATTCGTGAATTGAGAAACCATGATCTGGAACAACGCAGTAACGAGAGCAACTGAGTTCGGAATTTGGTCTCACAAAATTCGCTATAGACAACTATTATCGGAGGTCATGTATACAATTATTTTTACGCTTATTTCCATGAAACTTGAAACTTGCGGTTTGGTATAGGAACCGGATGGCCAGGTGGCGGCGACGCTCACGTATGTGAGGACACTAGGTGGGAGGCTTGTACTAAGTGTCCTGATAGCCGTTCGGAGTTCTCTTCATTTTGCAGAGATCGTGTATCTAACCACGCACGCGGATCTGTCAAGGCAGAGGATCCCAGCTTCAACTCCTTGGAAGCTACAAGGGGAACCCATGAACGGGCGGTTCCGCGGTTTGGTGGGCCAGGCCCGTGCGTCGAAAGCTCTAGAATAGGATACACTTTTTTATAAGCAGTTTACTAACAATCTAATGTACCAAATTCCATACTTCTTCTTAACCATGCCAAAAACGCCCAACCGTCGGCTTACGTACAAAGAACGAGTTCAGATATGGACCCTTAGAGAGAGCGGTTATCAGCAGAAGGAGATTGCTCAGAAGCTAGGCATCCCTCCGTCCACAGTCTCCCGCTGTCTAAACACGCCGCAGACGCCGTCAAAGCCTAAGGGACGTCCTCCAAAGATCTCTACTCCGCTTCGAATCCTCCTTGTTCGCCATGCCACCGAGAACGCCGGGCAACGCCGTAAAACACGAGAGGAGATTGCCCACGAGCTTGGGATCAATGCCTGCCGTCGAACACTAGTCAAAGCCTTCGAGAAGGAGCTATACCACCGCCGTAAGGCGACAGAGAAGCCCTTCCTGACCCCAGAACACATGCGCGACCGCCTGAGATGGGCCTGGGAACACGTCTACTGGAGCGACGAGCAATGGAGCAACTGTGGCTGGGGGGATGAGATGTCTATGGTTATCAACCATGGCGAGGTTTGAGTGACAAGGAAGGCTGAGGAGAAGTACCTGCCAGAGTGCTGCGTCCCTAAATTCAAGGAGTTCTCCTGCGGGATGGTATGGGCTATGATCTCACCAGCTTGGAAGGGTTCTCTTATCTTCTTTGAAAGGAGTGGCTTACAGAGAAAGGTACCATCGACTCAGACGTCTACATCCGCCGGATTCTGCCATATATACAGGCCTTTGGGAACGGGTACAGGCAGCTCCAGAATCGTGAGCTCATCTATATGGAGGATAATGCTTCTATTCACGCGTCAAAGGCGACTACATCAGCCTTCCAAGCTCTAGGGATTAACCGAGCGTGGTGGCCAGCTAATTCCCCTGACTTAAACCCAATTGAGAATGTATGGAGGCTGCTTAAATATCGAGTTTCAAAGCGCTTTCCTCATACAGAGGCAGAACTAAGGCAATATTTGCAGGAGGAATGGGACAGGATAAGGGTTGACGAGTACTCAAAGTATATCAACTCGATGAGGCAGCGCTGTTGGGCAGTTATACAGGCAGGTGGTGGACATACTAGCTGGTAATCAATGTAATTTTGTGTGTAAAATACATAGAAAATAGCATGGTGCAGCCAGCTGGCCTGTCCAATCGAACCCACGGAACCGCCCGTTCATGGGACCCTCTTTGTATCATCTGGTCTCTTGGCATTCCCGCTTTAGTAATTTTGACTAACTAAAGCGGGGACCAAAATTAGGAAATGAGATCTGAGGTTCCCAAATTGTGGATCTGTAGTTTTGTAACGAGTAAAACTTATTTATAGCACGAGATTGATTGGTGCGGCCTAGGGCCGAAAAGGCGAACCCAGATTTGGGAACCGTGGTCAAGTCCCAAAACCCGGAACCCAAAACCCAAATCTAACAACCAACAATGGCATAAAAGTTGACGAGTTCTATTTTAGGATAAACGGATCTGTATTCCGCAAAACTGTTTAATTGCGGGGCTGCTTGTTGGGGGTTGCGTAACTTCGCACTTAAATTCAGTAATCGAGATTTGAAATTCGTGAATTAAGAAACAGTACTTGCTCTAATAACGCAGTAACGAAAGGAACTAAGTTCGGAATTTGTCTCACAAAATTCGTAATAGACAACTACTATCAGAGCGTATGCATACAATTAATTTTCCCTTTATTTCCGTAAAATTTAATATTTGGGAGTTCGTTTAGGACCCTGTAAGGTGGAAAACGAAATTTAGAAACCAAATCCCCAAACTAGGACCCAATGCGAAACGGGAGCATAAAAACTAAATCTAATGTTAGATTTGTAGAAACTGTTGCAAAATGGCTGGTTCTCCCACCGCGGCGTTAAAGGGGACCAAAACTGGACCTTAAAAACCAAAATCCAAAAAAGGAGATGTTACCTAATGTAAAACTAAATCCACATTCTACACACCTTGCTGTCTTTATTCATAATTTAAAGTTGATTTTCGTTTCATTAATGTAGTAAAGTTATATAAAGCTAGTAGGCCGTTACTTAGAATGTAATAGTTATGTCTTTAGGGTAATTGCAAACACTCATACAGTCGAGGTCGAAGCGGGCTACAAACGAAAATTTCTGAAAGCGAGTTGAAACCCTTGGCAGTAAATTCACTAAGCTGTGGTAAGATTATGGGATAGATGTATATTTTGTCGCATATCGTAATAGTCGATTTCATACCTACTTATCTACAGATAATGCTTTATGGCCTCTAAGCCCAGAAACTCTCGTAAGCCCTTCTTATTTTATATTCTATTAAGACTAACTCCTATCTCAAGAGCAAATTGTACCCCCTGCTAATAAAGAAGTCACTAGTATATTTTCGCTGAACTAAACGTGGACGAGTGAAGGTGAACTTCCATAAAGCTATTTCACATGAATGTTTATTAATAGACTCTAGCTTGACCTCGGCACCAGCGGATTTGAACACGTGATTGGGGAAAAGTAATCGCGTAATCGACTTTCTCGGTTAAAGCTGGTTCTGCTGACTCATTGCTGATTAACATACAAATCTAGTGCAGGGACTAATGGCAGAAATCTAAATTCAACGTACTTCCTTCCAGCAAATGACACAATAATGAAAGAGCGTGCTATTTAAGTTAATCATTTTGTCTCTACTACTTTATTCTCAAGCTTAACGTATCGTTTTCCCTTCGATGAGGTAGCCTTTTTTCTAACCTTTTGGTCCTGTTTTTATCGTCCGTTGTATCCTGTCCCCTCTTGAAAGCGTGATTTTTGCCTTTGAAAATGTGAACTTCGTCTGGAACTTTCTCAGTGGTATTTATTATTTCTTTATTACTACCTAGGCTAATGATCTGATTATTTATATTATCTAGATAGCACATAATGTAGCTGATAGCATCTTTGAGATTACTGATCCGTTTATCAATTCGCTTGAATATATGGTAAGGTTAACTACGGCACTTGTCCTCTCTATTACTCTTAAGAGAGTAAGCTAGGCTTTAAGAGCATTTTTGGAGAACTTACTAAACAGACTATCAGGAGATGACTTGGTTATCTCGGGTAGTAAGTGTTTCATGCTTGTTACTTCACTATCCAACCCGTCGCATCCTAAGTCGTCATCGCCTTTAGGCGCTGATTGGATATTCTACTTATTTTAGAGACCAACTAAATAAGTTATAGAATATCTCATACCTCCACCATATTAGCCACCTCAGAGCCCTCAGAATTGGCTGCAGGTGATGTACCCTAATATAGTTAGAGACCTTAGAATGTATTTAATGTTCACACACACACCATGTCCTGATATAGAGTGTTATCCTCAATTGTAGTTTGCATGGAACCTATCGTCATGGGGGTACTAGGGCTGGTAGATTTGGGAGATTAGATGACTTAAGAAGTGTTGTTAGAAAGGTATGGCGTCCCTTTATACCCCACTCCCTTTCACTACTCGGCTGATAGGAGAGCTTAAGGTAGACTTCCGCGCCTTGAATATATTATATACCCGTAGTCAGGGGGACGCAAGCTGTATTAAGACTGCGTTATAATACCGCCATAATAGGTACACAATCTTTCTCCTTTCATAAATGCCTGACTGTGCCTCCACGGGAAGTCACGCTAATTAATGAGATGTAGTATTAATCTCTTTACACGAATTCTGAGGCGGACACATGTGCAGCTTGTCTAATACGGCTTTACATAGTGATGTCTACCCAACTACGGGGATGTACTCACGCCTTAGCATATATCTTGTTGTCTTATACTAGCGGCACGGGGCTTAGAGTTTGCGCGGCCGAGATTACCTCATGCTATAGACTCTATATCCGTTAGGATGAGCATGAAGCTAGACTGTGAATATCTTGGCTGGAGCTCCTGTAAGCGTTCACATATTTTAGGAGCCCCTTTTTAGATGATCTGTAAGGTTGATTGTATTGATTCACAGGCCTTTATTATCTATATCTAGAACTTACCTTTCATGTAAGGCTTGGATGCTCTAGGGTCTATATAGACTTCATCCACCACTAAAGCATGTAATATCTAATATGATTTCTAATATTATACTGCCCTCATGTAGCAGATGTTCACTAACAGCTACGCCTTAATGCTATGTACTAGGGTATGTTCATGTGAACCTTCTGATAGTGAAGCTTCCAGGCGTCCAGGATTGCTAATAGAAGAACGTAGTCTAATTAATTCGTAACCTCAGCTTATCCCTAGCACTAGTGATATCAAATCACAGGCAATGTGAGTATTAGTAAGCCCCTATAGCTACTGATATGGACTTGAATCTACCTACGGTGTCTAGTAGCCCTCTCTACTAGGTCCTTAATGTCTCACTCTAGCAATGCAGGGAATAGGTATAGGTGACTAAAGTTACCTCCTTATTCTATGTGCTCCACATCTATAAAGCAGCCTTTATGGTATCTTCCTTTTTTATTATGTAACTACCTACATACTCCAGGGGCCTATTTACGTGCTCTATGAGATGACTTTACTGATCCACGCGGTGACCAGTATACAGAGCTGTTTTCTAGCTTAGATATGAAGACTTATCTACTAATAAAGCGTGTAGCATTTGAGTGATTGCTGATTTTGTCTAACCTCTGCAGTAAGCAACATTCGCCGCTAGCTACGCCTCAACACCATGCGCCAGGAGACATTCATGCGGAGTTCCTAATAGCGAGACAACTAGCCGTCCAGAGCTGCTGGCTAGAGAACGTGGTCGAATCAATTTGTAACCTCAGGCTATTCCTAGTACTCGTGGCACTAAGTTGCAGGGAATGTGGATGTTAGGAAGCTTCATAGCCACTCAAGATACGGACTCCCTTCCATTCGTGGTGTCTATTAGCGCCCTCTACCAAATCAAGATCGAAGCTTAGATGCTCAGGATGCTCCGTTTGCACGAGGATTCGTCTCCATTATCGTTACGTGCGGTTTCACCAGGGGAAGCCGTCTTTCCTCTAAGGGGGGGTGCTGCCGGGCGCAGCGGATACAACAAGGGATAGTAAAGAACCTGGATATAGTAATTCATGAATTACAGTGCTAAGGCACCAGCAAAGCCTCATTCATGCGGCGCTTCCATTATGGCCAGGTATTAAAACAGGTTAGATAGACTGGCTAAGTGCGTGAGGCAGATAAAGACTAAAGCGTCTAGTATATAAGGAGGTACCGTTCAAACTGCAGCTGGTTGAAATTTCCATAACTCATTTCCTCTTCAAAATGGCACATACTATTCTTGTTAGTTATATTGTTTGCTTCTCGGGCGGACTAATACTTACTGTTGGGCTTATATCTCTAGAAGTTAAGCCATGCAGAATAAACGAGGGGGACAGGATTATTAGAATAAATAATTACTAGAAGAGGACTTTAACTCTTTTATTTAGCTCTATCTAAGTAGGCTTGCTTATAACTAATATAATTGTAATTACGATCACACTTGCCTTAAACGACTAGGTTAATTGGTTAGGCTTGGCTATTTTATGTACTCTCTAACTTCTTATCGGTATAAATATAAGAACTCCTGTTAAAATCTCTATACTTAGTAACTCATGCATGGTTAGCTTGCTCGACTTGTTTATTTCTTAAACATTAAACCTTTAATTATATAGTTGCTATACGTAATAGTTATTGTCTCTATAATACATGATATTATTATCTATTATTTTAGGTAGGAAGATATCTCTAACACGAGACTTTATCAGCCCTCCTTATCTAAGATAGGAAGTAATATATGCCTTTTGTATATAAATTAGTACTTCTCTTCCTCATAACAGCACTACTTCTATCTTTAGGATTTTCGTATTCATGGCTCCGTCAACATAGGAACTCGGGGCAAGTTAATCCGGAGTTCAAGAATTTGCTACTTGTATTCATTATTACAAACGCAATTACGGCATTGTGCATGCTAGGTGGAGCGATAATAATTCTTTACTTTATATTACGGGCTACGGCTGAAATCGACGACTGTCTTTACTAGAGCATATTTCTTGTATTTCTCATATGTCTTAAACCCCTTTTTATTACGTAATCTAACGTGGATAGGCTTGTATATATTCTTAACTATTATATGCTCTTAGCTTTTACTTTCGTGGTATTAAGTGCTGGATTATTAGATTAACTAGGGCTTAAGTAATTATATTATACTTAACAGGCATAAATAGTCATAATTTTAAAAAACTAGTAAGACTAGATAGTTTATAAAACGCATAGGAAATTTCACAGACGGGAGTAAATTACACTAATAAAAATATAAACATATAAAAAGTTTAAGTTATATTAGAAGAGAAGTAGTTATGTAATATAATACTAGTATACTTTAGGTTTAAACTTAGCGAGATAAACTTAACGTTAGTAGGATCTATTTTTATCTTAGTAAAAAACTCTTCGTTACTAGAACCTTAAATTAGAAAGAGACTAAAACCAGCTAGGCTAATATAGTAGTAATTAGAGAGTAGCTATAAAATCTCTTATTAGCATTTTAATACTATTTTTAATTAGTTTAAGTCTACACGTGCTATTTTATATAGACTATAATTAAATCTATCTTTATATTACTAAATTTAGAGAATTATTAAACTATACTATAGCTCCTTTATTATCTACTAGCTGCAGGATTACTAGAAATTTAGAATAATTAAAAATAAGTATCTAATTCGTGAATAAAATGGCTTTAGTTTATTAACTATAGTTTCTAGACTTTCTCTTTTTTTTAATATATCTAATTATCTCCTCTAGCTCCTGTATTATCTCTATGAGCGGAATTCTATAAATAATCTAAATATTATCTCTTTTCTATAGCTCTATAAATAATATAATATAAGTTTATTACTTATTAATTACTCTTTTTTTTTTCTATTCTAGAGCCTAACTATTTCTGCTGCTGGAGCGAAAAATAGGTCTTTAATAAGCTTAAGCTAGTTCAGAAGTCGCAGAATACACTTAATAAAAGATATAAAAGTCTAGAGTTAGAGAAGAGTAAACTAGCGTCTTATCTAAGACTCTAGTAAAAAAAAAGTATTAAAAATATTCACATTCACACGTTTCCTTAACGCTAATATAATAGATAAAAGAAGAACTTATTAGTATTTAAAATACTTAAATTACTATACCCTAAGAAAGTCTTAGTAGACACAATTTTTTTTAAAACGGTATCTAATTTTTATTATATCTTTTTACGAGATTCGCTTCACTATAGTATAATAAAATATATTAAAGTAAAAAGAATTTATTAAGTTACTATAATTACACCCCCATACTATATAAAGAAGCTTATTTTAAGTTTATAATTCTAGTAATACTAAGTCTTCCAGTCCTTTATATATAACTTTTATTAGAGTAATTAACTATTTTAATAAGTAGTACCCTAAAAAATATACCTTACTACTTATTATATCTTACTAAAGTATGTCTAGAAGTAATAGTTATTTAGTGCTATAACTTTCTAGACCTATAATAACTACGTCTCTTTCTTTAAAAATTCTTAAATAAGAGATATCTGCAGCACGAGACTTATAGTTTTATAATAGTCTATTTTATTTACTTTTCTATAGCAGGTAGGTTGCCTGTTTTGTAGAAAAGTATTAGTTTAAGTATTTTAAGCTTATATTAAACTACGCTGCGCCTCTTCTCTTATCTCTTTATAAATAGAAGTATAGTACTTTACTAGTTTAGACTTAGAAAATAGAGATATTAGGCTTGGCATTTTATCATCTATATACACAACAGATTTAGGGTATAAAAATAACTATAAAAACCTAATTATACCCTCCTTTTCTACGGTAAAGAGGCGTAGTTTTGTATAATCTAAATACTTTATAACTAATACAATCAGCTATCCTGCCTTTTAAGAAGATAATAAAACTATTCTTAGAGTAAGATATTTAATAAAAATTCCTAATTATTACTTTACTAAGTGCGCTAGTCCAGTCAGCTATTAAAAATAAAAGTATTTTTAAAAAAAACTTTACTATTAATAGCGATAATGCATGTTATATTACTTTTATAATAAAGAATTCTATATTATAAACATCCCCCTAATTTAGTAGACATAGATAATAAATATATTTTAATTAATTCTCTTTACTATATTACTAGTCTGTTTTATAAATAGTATTATTAGATAATATCTATAGTTTCAGAACTTTAGTGTAGAGTAGTAGGTAGAATTTACTATTAATTAAGCAGGTTCTTAATAAGAGTAAGCTATATCTAGAAATAGATATAAAAATAATATAACCTCATAACGAGTTATAAACCCTATTATATTATAAGCTTTATATAGATTCTTTATATGAACTAATTTCTGTTTATAATAAAGCTATATTATATTACTATTCTTAATATCTCTAACACGGATATTAAGGGAGAGTTTATAGATATAACTAACTTAAATAACTATCTCTAGAAAATAGATACTATAAGGTCTAACTTTAGTTTCTAGAGTGCTTTACTTACTTTTTAATAAAAAATTATCTTAAATAAGAATCAGAAGGTTCTCTTGCCTATTAATAATAAGTATAATTAAACTACTTATATAAAGAAGTATATAAATATAAGCTCTAGAGTAATTATGTTTTATGCTATTAACTAAAAATACTAATACTAGAGATATAGGTTTAGAAATTAATAGACTATTAGTAGCTAAAGCCCGCCTAACGGAATAGCAAGTCACTAAAAACACTATAGGTAATATAGTAAGAGAATAAGTAATTTTATATAAGCTTAAACCCTAAAAGGATTTTAGTTCTTTATATAATTATAAAATAGAAAAAAATAATAAGGAAAGTACAGCGCTTAAGAAATACAGTAGTTATAATAAAAAAGTCTGTAAAAAATAAAGACTTAGGAAACACTTAAAAAGTATAAAAAGAATCTTAATTAGTAAGTAGTCCTAAAATACGAAAGTTACATTACTTATATATAAATTAGAGATAGTAATTATAGTTAATAATAATAATAATAATAATAAAGAAATATATTAAAGTATATGTATGACTATCTCTCCTAATTAGTCTAGTATAGTCTAGTAAATAAACCCTTTATTTAATAAAACAGCTGCTAAGGACTTTTATAGATTCTAGAATATAATAAAAATTTACTAGTATGCCAGTACTTTGTTATATCTACTTATAGAATCTTTATTTTCTTTTAATTTAAAGTATTTACCTTGCTGAAATGGTCCTAAGGAATTTTAATAATTTACTCTTTTAATAGAAAAGTCTATAAACGTGTAGAAGAAAAAGGTAGGCTAGAAAATAATACAGCATTAACACTCTAAAAAAAGTAAAAGAAGATTTATAACTAAATTCTATTAGATACAGGGAATGATAATAATTTATGCTATTAATAATATAGCTTATATAAGTTTAACCTTATTCTGCAGCTACTAGTAAAGAAGAAAGAGATTTATCAGTATATAAAAATTAGTAATAAGAAAAAGGGGATTAAGAAAAGAAAGTAACAGCTATAGTTTTAATAGCTCTATTCTTTCTTTACTTTAAGGCTTATTTATAATATAATTAATAACATTTCTTTATAGTATTTATACTTTATTTTAGGTGTAGTAATAATAGCGCTGTTACTTACTTTTATTATAACTTCTAGTAAATTACTAGACCCGGAAAAGGCTCCCGGTTTAGGCGTATATAAAATCCAATTCGATTTCTCTATAGCTCTTTTAGTTAATATTATTTATATTTATTAAATAACAAGTAAGTCACCTTACTTATATTAGAAGTATATTATTAAAAGTTATTATTATTTATAACAGGTGACGCTTAAGAAAATGTTTTTTAGTAATAGTTTATAAAATACTTATAGCTAAAAAGTTTATAAGTCTACTCAGTTTATTCTTTACGCTATCAGGTAATTTAGTTTAGTTTAGTTTAATAAAAGTCCCTATAATAAGCCTATAAAGAATATTATAGTACTAGTGTTAACTAGTTATATATTTATTAGAAGTAGAAAACTAAATATTAGTTTAAATATTTACTCTCTTATTTTATCGTGTGCCTACTACTTGTTTTAGCTACTCTCTTTCTATTAACTGTTTTATATATCATAGGGGAATTAAATATAAGCTAGTTAATAAATCTTAATACTAAATTTTAGCTATTTAGGTTTATTAAACAAGCTTAGGGCCAGTACAACTTTAGTAAAGATTATATAGATTATATAATAAACTAAAGAACAGTATAGGGAATAACTAAATAGCTTATATAATATACTAGTATAAAGTATTAGTATTTAGAAATAGTATGTTTAATTAAAGATTAGAATTAGTATAACTCACATACCAGTACAAATTTAATAGAATTAGGGTTAGTATAAGATATATATTATTATAAAGTATACATAATAAAGATTAGTATAATATCTATACTATTCTAAAAAGTATATTATTATAAAGAATTAAAATAGGGACTAGTACAGGCTGCGTACTATTCTAAAGTTTATACTATTATAAAAATATATACAGAAAAGACCAGTACAAACGTTAGACTATTATAGGAAATATATAATTTATACTATTATTAAAAGTCTACTAGTACAAAAAGAAGCCTATTTAGGCTCCTTATTATATACTATTATAAAAATATAAACAATTATACTAGTACGCCTTACTATAAGAATAGTTTATAAAAATTACGTTAGTATTAGACGTTTTATAATGGTATATAATATACGTCTAAAAGAGACTCTCCTAGCTCTAATATATAATATTATTAGGCATACTAAATTTACTAGAAAATCCTAGTAATAATATCTTAAAAGGGCTATAAGTATTTAATTAGGCTTTATACTAAATATGGTATTAAGCTCTATAGTAGCTATTTAATAGTCCTTTACTTATACTAGCACGTAATATAATCTAAATAGGCTCTTTAGTTAATTTATTTTAGTTTTAAAACTACAGCCCTAGTATAAAATAGATATAGCTTAAAAAAGCTAGAAGCCTAAACTATATTATTACTAAGAAACGGTTAGGGAGCTAAGCTAAATAGGATATTTAAGTAATAAATTATATTATAAATACTCTTTTAGCTCTAAACCCTATTTTTATTTTATATTTCACGTTTTTAAAGAACGTGAAATATAGTATAATATTTCCTAATACATTTAATACTAAATTATGTAAGAGCCTAGATTTTATCTTTTTCCAACCCTTATACGCTCGGAGTGATGAGAATTAAGTGGAATCTTCAAAAATTACTAGTTACCTTTAAACTCATATTCTTTCTTTTTATTATCCTGTGTATATATATTAAGTATATTAAAAATATCTTGCTAAACGTGTCTAAATGGCTCTTCTTTTATATATAGAGCTTCTTTAGCTTTAAGTAGCTTTCTTTATATTCTTTTACTAAAATAAGTAATAAAAAGAATTACTTTTACAGTCTATAGAATTTCGTTATCTATTAATAAAGAAATTTTTAAAAGGCGTGTCTGCTTTCTAATTTATTAGTATTATATTATAGCATTATAGTCTAAAGAAGTTATAGTAAATTATTATATAATAGTATATTCTCTAGAAATCAAGTTTAAGAAAGCACTAAATAAATGAAAAAGAGGGTTTAGTAATACGAGAATTTATAATAGTCTTAAACCTTAAGTAATAGCTTTACTAGTAAGAGTTAAAATAAATCTAGGGTTAACCCTAAGCTTAGTTAACATATACTTTAAAAAGAAAGCTATTTTAGGCTCTAAAATCTTAATTAGGACGAAGACAGGTTAGTAATAAATCTATCTAACTAATAAGATTTTAAGAGCCTTTTCTAGCTCCTAAGCCTTAAATTTAAAATATAGGGGTTATATTCTAGAAAATTTTTTATATTCTGCTAAGGTTAATATTATAGCTGTATTACTTCCGTAAATTAAAAGTAGTCTATATATCCTTAATTTTTTAGCATGAATACGTTGCACAAAATTATGTCTAAGCTTATTTTAGGCTAGTGTAAACAGAGTAGTTAAAATATTTACAACTCTATTTATACTAATACTATTATAAAATAGTTAAACATAAGAAGATTAGTAAGATTCTCTAAGTTTTCATAAACGACAATTTAAGTAAGGTTTAATTATATACTATATTATAAGAAACTAGTTATTAGGGGTAATTAAAGCATAGAAAGAGTTAAGAACTAAATATAAGATATAGTATATATTAAAGATAAATCCTTAAGAAGTAAAGATTAGTTTAAGAAGGGTATATATCTATAAGAGTATATAACCTATACTCTATCTAACCTATATCTAAGGTAGTCCTAATAGGGATTAGATAGTAAGTTAATAGGTAGCTTATTATATATATAATTACTTTAATAACTTTTATTAAAGCTCTAGTATAAGTAGTTCTAGAGATAGATTATATTCTACCTTTTCTAAAATCTGCTTTATAAGGTAGCTATACTAATTACTAATCCTATAACTTTTATAATCTAATAAATTATAGATTAGTATAATAATAGTAATATATTAAATTTTTATAGAATTTAATAAAGTAGTTGTAGAGATATTTAGAGTTAAAATCTTAATTTTTTGGTAGGGCACGGACGTGCTCGCATACTTGGGGTGCTCGCATGCTTGTGCTCTACGTTAAAGCAATAAACAAGAAACTTCTCTTTCTCTCCTTGTAAATACATATATCATCATCAACGCTCATCACCGTTCCGCTTTGAGGCTAGTCCGTCACACGATACGAATACGGGTGTTCTATTAATTCACTTATGATTTAGTACTTGCTCCCTGTTGCCTTTTCTTAGTAGCGAGATGTTGAAGGTTCAGTTCCAACAGGCCCACGACATAGTTCTGATTGGTGGCCACGACTTCGAATAGATCGTCTCAGATATGCCAATTTTGGCCTTCATCCCTTCACGCTGGAGCACCTCTATGCTCGAGCCTTACGCCCAATCCTCGAAGCGTGCTCCTACTGAAGCACCAACTCTTGTACCGAGCCAGTTGACAAATCCTTGTATGTCTTCTTGCCCACTAAGCCTCCCGACGCAATGCCTGCATATTGGCCAACGCGGAGAGTCTCGCTTGCCGGGAACCAGAACGTTGTCTGCGAAAAATCGATCGTAAATTGCCAATGTTCCTTAGTCTTGGGATCCATCAGATCGACGAGGTACCCGGTATGGCGCGACTCAGGCAATGGATCCTTGGATCCCGGCGGAGAAGCCAGATGGACCGGGCCAGTGTTGGTCAGATGCACTGTGCCATAGCTTTCGGATTGCGACGCTTTCTGGTTCGAAGTACGGAAGACGACTTTGTTGCCCTTGGTCACTGTGGCGCTGAAGTGGGACTGGCCATCCACAGCCGATGTGTAGTTCCAGAACATCAACCCATACGGTCCAACGATGGCTCGTCCCATGTCCCAGTTCTGGCTGATTACAGCCCAGGGTCGGGGGTTCCAGTTCTTGTCTCGCCCTCCGATGCCGTTCAAGTGGAAGGGCGTGCCACGAACGTTCAGGCGAACCTCAGCATCGGCGACAGGGAATTGCTCTTGCCAATACATCTCTGGGGCAAATAGAACATTTCCCTGAGCATTGGGATATACCAATCCGCCGGGATAGATAGGGGGTCCTTGTGACTTGAGCTTGAAAGTGCCGTTGATCGTGGGTGACTTGATGGTAACGACAGACTGCTTAAAGTCTTTGGATGCGGTAAATCCCCAGGTAATGTTTCCACTGTTGTTGGTCCAAAGCCCAGATGTTGTTTTCGGGCATGTCGTCAGAGTCGAGACGTCGACAAAAGCATTCTCCATGTATCGTGTTCCATTGGCCCAGGCGATCGAAATCAGACCCCGCTGCGCAGCGACGACGTTGGCGACCGTGCCTCGAGTCAAGTAAAGAACGATACTAGCCTTGCCGTCTTTGGAAACGGCATCGAAGGACCAGTTCTCGCTTATGCTATCGTCGAACACAGTGACCATGGGAGAATCGAAATGAGTCATTGGGTCTGCGCTGACAACGGCTGGGCCTTCGACAAATTCTCCCCGAAGAGCTCGGTGCTCGGTGCAGTTCTTGCCTTGAGGAGTTGCAGAAACCGTGGACGCAGCCATAAAGGTCATGCAGGTAATCAGTCCATGAAGATGCATGGTTGAATAAGCGAAGCCTCTGTTATAGAAGAGTGATAAGTGTAGATTGTTGCTGGTGGACTGAGAGAAGTTCAAACGCAAAAGTGGCCGTAAACATGTATTTATATAACTGTATCGGTCATTCGTCACGCATCTATTTCGCAAGTCTTAATTGAAAGCGGATAGACCATCAGGTGAGTCTTCATAGACCAATGTTGTTGGCACATTGCCTTGGCTTCAGTTTTCGCAAGGAACCCCCCAATGAAGCACGCGAATCTCGTTGCGCATGATTTTGGGAGGATCAGATCATGACCGTGATCGCAAGTACCAGGAGCCTAGCAATGTAGATCGATGTGATCTGGCTGCATAATTATGTTCCTTGCTTCATGTAGAAGGGTAGCTGAGCGCTCCTCCCGCATGCGCTATCTGGGAGCTAAACCGCTTTTGGGGTATCCTTGCGGTACGCTGACACGCGCCTATAGCGACATGAAATCCTTCAGAGTATTCGCAGGCAGAGACCTGGACCACGTTTTCCCATCTCGTGTGTCGTGCAGCATACATTTTAACGACGTAGCTTCGTCTTCACTTCACTCCATCAACATTCGCTGTGCTGCGCTTTGATTTGTGAGCAATACGTCCTTTAAATGGTTTACTATGGTCCAAGTAAAGGTTGCCGAAGGTGCCGCGAACGGAGAGTCAGGGTGAGTTACCAATATGTCTTGAATTTCCATGCTTGTGTATTGACGAACGCGGACAGTGTGATCAAGGACACCCGGCTTGCTTGAAGTGCACTAAAAGAGACATCCCATGTCCAGGATACAAAGACATCTTCGATAACGCACATAGAGACGAAACCCTAAAGTTCAGGAAATATCATTCTCGCACAAGCAAGGCGGATCCTACAGTGGCAAAATCGCCAACACGAGATATTACTGCGCTGTCGAAACATCCCGAGCTGTTCCAAAGCATTCTACCAAATGTCGAAGACGATGCCCTAAGCTTCTTCTTTCTTCGTTACAGCCAATCACACGATCACAACACAACCTACAACGTCTTTGGTATCCTTCCTGACATGTACGCAAAGTCCACCATGTCCTCTCCCTTAAACTATGCGACCAGGGCACTTGCGCTTCAAGTAACTCACCTGCACCGCACGCATGGTGCCAAAATCTTCGTGGGCGGTGAACTGTACGCCAAGGCGGTGTCCTATATCAAAGAGGCCGTTACGGTCCCCGACAAATGCAGGTCAAACGAATTGCTTCTAGCGACCCTCGTTCTTGAGGCATACGACAATGTCAACACGACATTTGGAAAACGGGAAGATGGTGCTCCTCAGTCATCGTCACATTTGCGCGGCTCTATCGCCTTACTCCAATATCGAGGGACTCTGAACTATGGGGACGAGCTATCATGGCGGCTCGTTACTGCCACACGAAATAGGTTGATTCAAGATTCCTGGCACAGCGCCGACGGATTAGCCGGTTTCGAGGCTATCCAAAAGATCTGGGACAATGAAGCCGCAGGAAAACCACGAGGACCCGCGGTAGAGGCTGATACTCTCGCGTTCCGCCTTGCCTGGCTGAGGCACCTCTATAGGGCAGTATCCAATGGCTCCCTCTCACGGGACGAAGAAAAAATCAGCGACACCGAGCAACTGAAACAAATCGTCTTCAAGGCCAGTCATCTGGCAAACGACTGCGCCCTCTTTAAAAGCACCCTACCAGTATCATGGCAACCAGCGTCGGTCCCAGCTTCCTCGCTCGCCATATCGATTCAGGCCGCCAGTGTGTACGAGCATGTGACTCCGACCATCTACGCTCAACTCTCTATAGCCCACTCGACCAACCGCCAACGACTAACTGAGCTAGGGTGTATATCGTTGATCGGATCGTGCGTTGCCAATATCATAATGCGTGGCGACCTGCAACAAAGACAGCGTGGACCCTTGCCGCCTCCCCTTTTGGCCAGGGCACAGGATCTTATGGATGAGATATGCGCCAGTGTGCCTTTCTTTACCGGAAACGTGACGGCAGACACATCGAACACTAGCACGGTGCTTGTGCCGTCCGTGGCGCAGATATCTGCAGAGAGGAAGAATGGAAACTGCACTCTGCCCGAGAACATAGCCAAACACACAGAGCAAGTGATGGCCTCTGGGTTGTACATGATGTACTTCACCTTGACGGCATCCCTTGATCTTGTAGGCGGCAACAAGGTCATAGACCTCCTTGGAAATTCGCTTCGCGACGGCCAAGATGAGTGGATAGTAGGTCAGATCAATAGATTAAGAGACATCCTCCCCTTAGTAGATGTTCCAATTTAAGCTTAGTTACTATTCTTATTGCTATAAATTCTAAGTAATATAATTAAAAATATTCTATAATTAAAAATACTCTATAATTAAAAATACTCTATAATTTAAAAAATTCTATAATTAAAATAGATTAGATAACGTAGAGCATAAGCATGTAGGTACTCTAAGTATATAGACACCCTCTGCTAAGACTACACTAAAATTACAACTATTAAACTTTATAGTAGTATGCCTTAACTATTAAACTAGCAAAGACTTTTAAATAAAGCTTAATTATAGCTAGCTATCTAGGCTATAAATTAAGACGTAAATCTCTTAATAAAACGCGCTATATTAATTTATAATGTTTTTTAAACTATACTTAGCTATTAACACACTAGAAGAACTAAATAATGTAATTAGAAGCCTAAATTAAGAAAGCTTACTAAAACTAAAGAATTAGTAATTATTTAGCATATATTAGACTTAAATATATAAGAATTTTTACTCTAGCTTACTACTATTTAAGATATAGCTAATTTACTACTAGCTATATACTCTACTAGCTAAGTTAAAAAGAACTAAGTAGAGAACTTTATTAAATATATACTTAAGTTTAAAGTTAAATTTAATTAAAAGTATAACTATTTAAGAGCTAAATATAAAGGTCTTAAAATTATAAAAAGCTAGTTCTACTTTATATAGAATATAAAGGCTAAGTAACATACTCTATAAGTGAGTTGCTAACTTAAGCAAGTTGCCAGCTTCTACCAAGAATCTACCTTTTCCTATTTAACTTAGCGAATATTTAATATTTTAAGCTATAATTTTTAATATAGATATATAGATATATTATGCAGCTACTATTAAAGTTGCACTAGAATATTACTAATATTAGGTAAGCTATTAACTATAGAAATAGTAGACTTTTTCTCTCTTTAACCCTTATAAATAGCTATTAATAAGCTATAATAAATTAAACTAGAATTATAGATTTACTCTAATATATTTTAATTATCTTATATTAAGATATTAAAGCTATACTATAAGTAGTTATAGAGATAGAACTCTCTTCTTAGAGAGAAAAATATAGGTTATAAGACAGCCCTATTAAATACTAATCCTAGAGCTTTAATATTTTAATAGCTTAAAATATAGATATAAAGCTATACTATATTTAATTTTTAGAAGATTTAATTTAGTAGCTATCTAGATATTAAGAGTTAAAATGTTGATTTTCTGGTGGTGCACGGACGTGGCAACTCGCTTAGGTTAGCAACTTGCTTATAGAATACGTTATAGTATCTTTAATAAAAATATATATAACTTTAATAAATTAAGCTTTATAATAAGTATAATATTAATAAAAGTAGTAGTTATAAGCTTTAAAAAATAGAATTAGCTAAAGTAGCTCTAGCTAAGTAATTATAAGTAGACTATAGTAATCTAAAGAATTAGCTTTATATTTAAGTTAAAGCTAATATTAGTAAATAGAAGTTACTATACTATAGTTAGTTAGTTATAACTAAATAATAAGTTACTGTCGCACTGGACGTGCTAAAACGATAAAGAGTTAAAATTTGATAATGAACAGCAGAGTTGTATTGTGTGTGTGTTGTGTCTTAGTCTAGAGAACCTGGCCCCGCACGTCTGAGATTATATGGCAAGATTACTAATGCAGTTTCTTCCTCAGGCTCCCTGAGATGATGCCTTGGCCTGCGACAGTTACTAAATAAAGAGTTAGTAAATAACAAGTTTTCGAACGACGAGTTGTCGAATAATGAGTTGCTTGGTGAGTTATCGGATGATGAGTTTCCGATCGATGAATTGCTAGGTGAACTACAAGACAGAGAATAGTGCGTGGAAGGGAGATAAGGGCCAAAGGAATAACATAGTCAATCTTACCTGATTTCACGGTGAAGGAGGTATTAATCACTTATATAGTAGACCGATCCAGAAATATCATGCGGCGTGCTGAAATTGACCCCGGGTAACTGAATTGGCAGTTTCCATTCCATATATCATCTGCAACGGCTGCAACTCCGCTCGACAATCGCACAATCACTCTGCACAATGCAATCAGTTGCTTAGATCAAAATACCCCCGCGACGGAGTACTCGACACACGCACACACACACTCCTGCATAGTAGACTTCGACAGCAGGCTATTAGGCCCTAGCGGTTGAGATTATGCTTGATCTGCACCCCTGGGAAAGATCGTCACTGGTAGACTTTAACTCTCACGCCTCAGTGACTATTTGGATTCGCACAAGAACAAGATTTGGCAACCGTATGCAGCGGCTACAGCAGCAGCGAAAGAGCTCTTATTGGAAATACCAGCGAAGGATACGTACTTCACCCTCTTGCTCTACCCTTACAAAGTATACTGCCAGCCTCTCCAGCGCCCGGCTACCGCTCCAAGATCTCTTATCACAATAACAAACTTGCAAATTCTAACTTAATTCCCCGTACCGTTAATCCGTGCCTGACGACGAAGAGCTTGAAAAATGGCTTCCCATAGGAGGCGCTAAACCATTAGCCATGATTCCCTACATAGATGAGCGAATCTTACCTGTTCGGAACTCCCACCGGACACCCTCACGATCTAACGGATGACCGAAACCGTATTGCGCATGTGATCTCAGCGCCGTTCGGAGCGCGGGAAGTGCAAAGTTAACCCTTTTGGTTGTCCCGTTGGTGGTTCTTGCGACGAGTATTGCATTACCATTGTTATAGATGGTAGAGTCGGACGTGTAAACGTCTTGCGGTGTAACGTAAGCTAGAATAGCAACGAGGGCTTCGCACTTTTCTTTATCCGTAGGCATGGTAGGTACTGGTCGGCGTCGCAATCTGTTATTGACGTGCTTAGGAAGAGAAGAGCCTATTTGAAGCTTGCTAAATGAGTTGCAAGCACGGTCGATAGAAGGGAGGAGAGGCCTGTCTATACAGTAGTCTGAGGACCTTGGGCCTAAGAATGCAAGCTTCCATCGAAATTGGGAGAGTGCTGGCTGCACCGCACGTAGAGGGAATTTGCGGCGAGGCATAATCTCAGGCTCCACTGTGGCGCTCAGAATCAGCCAAACTGGTACGCCACACAGCCATGATGGCCTGAGTGGAGAGAGCGCCCAGCCTCCCCTAAGCAAGTGCCGCCCACGCCCTCTCCTCGATGAGCTGGCTGCACACGTCAACCAGACACGCACGACAGTTTCGCAGCCTGCGATCCACAAGAACGCGCCCGTAAAATAGCTCGGTACGTCTGTATATCCCTCCTTCCAATTCATATAGCCGCTGTCTTCGATGCCCATAGCTCTGCTCGCGATGGCGACTGCTGCCGGCCCTCATCGCCTTACCCGCCTCTTCTTCTGCCACGCACTACCCTGAACAGCCTTTTGCGACCGCCCTGCTAACCCTCAGCAGTTCTCCATGCTCTGGCCCTAGGCCTTTACGCGCCGTTCCTTTCGACCCATCCGCTCCTCCAGCAGGACGCGTCTCTCTATAGACCATGCAATCCCCGTCCTCCTCTCTCGCCACCGCTGTCCACAGCGCGCCGGACCAGAGCATCGGTGTTTCCAGCAACGCTCTCGATGGGACCTCGCTCGCTGATGGCGTAAACAACCACGACCGCTCCGCCCGCAACGGCCCTCAATCCGACTCGGCTGCCGGCAAGGACTCCGTCGAGGAAGGCAAGGAGAAGGCAAAAGCTGTCATGGCGGCCACCGGAGTAGACTCGGCCAATCACGACGGCAAACGCCCATCGAGCGGCAACACCATCAACGGCGCTGTCCTGACGCGGAAGCGCTCGCGATCCGAATCTCGCATACCCGCGTCGTCGCATGCATCCGAGGCCTCGCAAGAACAACCCAGCGTCCAGTACCTGTTACACAACTACGTCGAGTGTGACCCGCAGCATACTGCTGCCCTGGACGATCAGGCACAAAAGCCGACGGACCTCATCGACGGGAAGCTTGAGGAGTGGCCACACCGCAACACCACTCTCATGACGTGTCCTGATCTTCACGACACAGAACAAACTACTGCGAAGAGGAAGAAGTTTCCTGATCCCTGGATGACAGAGATTGTCCCTGGTCTGTTTCTTGGAGATGTCCCAGCCGCAACATGCCCAGAACTGCTCCGAGAAAACAACATTGATGCTATAGTTTCACTCTGCGACACTGTATGGGGATGGGGATGGGCAATGGCAGTAGCAGGGATACCAATCAATCGCCACATATTCATTCGCTGTCAAGACTCGGAAACTCTAGATATCCTAGTTTACATGAGCGATATCTGCGACTTTATCGACCGAGTGGCCTCTCTAGCCTTACAGAAATCCTCCTCTCTACAGTTTCTCTCCGCTATACCTCCTTTAGGATCGATATTAGTCCACTGCATAGCTGGACGGTCGCGTTCGCCAGCTGTCATTATTGGCTATCTCATGCGAAAGTACCGCATCCAGTATGAAGATACTATAGAGTTTGTCCGAACGAAGAGAAGAGTCAAGCCGAATGCTAACCTCGTACGGCAACTTCGAATTTGGGAGCAGGTTGGATACAACGTATGGGAGGATGACGAGAAAAGGATCCCGAAAGCGCCATATCAAGCATATCTGGATGCCCGGGCAGTCCAAATGCGCGGGGAACGTGATCATGACGTGATAGTGAATGCCAGAACAGCTCTAGACGCGTTATATCCGATCGGGCCAAAGTTTGAGCCCCCACATTGCTGCCAACTCGTTGGCGATTGCCCCTGCAAAGATCCAGCGCTACCTTCCGCCTCGAAATTAGAAGCATTAAGCTCCCTATAGATCAGTATCCCATCTTTTCTCTCTTCAGTGTTCCAACTTTCTGTGGCGACTTCTGCTAGACTTGATTGAAGGAAACCAAAGATAGTTTTCGAGGAAGAATGGAGAATAGACTAACTCTATATGCTCATTGAAAGGTAGCAAGCCCTAAAATTAGAAAAAGTCCCAGTTTTAATCCGGACCCCTTCTAGACCAACACCTGGTTACCTTCTGGCCCGATTCTGGGCCACCTTGGCTGGATGCTTATGCTATCTTAGAATCCTTGGCCCCAGCGGCTACGCTGTAAAACCAGGAAGCAGAGCGTTGGGCCAAAGAAACTAACCACACCAACTCGTGGACCTGCTGCGAATATTTCAGAAACGGATGCTGTATGATTAGCTTTATGCAAACCATGGTGGGATTGCAACGCACCTTTGCCAGTCTATTGGGAGGTGCAGTCATCGTAAGAGATAAGAAGTCGACGGCCTCTGTTGACCAGTTGAATGGTTGCTGTAGTCCGAGTCTTCCGTTTTCTGTTCCCATTTCCATGAGCTGTTTCATTACTTGGCCAAGGGCTTTTACATCCTCGAAATCATTCTCTGAAGACCTCTTGGTGCAGCTTTCCCAGTTTGCTGGAGAATATTAGCGAAGTCGTACCATAAATGTTACACGCACCTATTTTAACAACCCCATCCTTTGTTAGGAGGATGTTAGAGCAAGTGATAGCACCATGGGTAAGATTCTGTGTCACGAGGTAGGATATGGCGTCTACAATCTATAGCATATTAGCCTAGTAAGCGTAGAGAACCTGTGACTCATTTGGCGTATAATCGCCGCCAACTGGATCTCATCAGGACGGGCGACAATAAACTCCTCGCAGGATATCTCTGCGTGCTCAGAAATGAGATAATAAGTATCTTGGAAGGAGAAGACTTCGATTGAAGCCAAAAGATTCGGGTGCTTGAGCTGGCGGAGCATGTAGAGCTTCTTATCTGCACCAGATGAAGAAAAGCTGCGCATTGTGAAGAGGTCTTTAGTGGCGGGAACCTTACGAACCACGGCGATGGGGCCGCCTAGTTCAAGGCTGTAGCCACTCTGGTAGTGATTCCATGGGGATCCCTCAAGTAAAGGAACAGAAACTGCTCCGTATGATGATAATGGGTTAATTGGTATATTTATGAGCCTGTTTGCTAGAGGCCTGGGTAACCCTGGGACTGGTGGTACTTCGTCTTTGCTGTTGACGGGTTTAGACACTTTACGGTTACCAGTCCATTGATCGCTTCCAGGAAATATTGTGTCGCGCTTTTGCCTTTCAGCCATGTTAAGTATGAATTAAAGAAGAATTGACCGAGTAAAGCAGATCAGAGGTCCGTATGTAGGAGCATGGGCTTCATAATGGGAGCAGGTGGTGGCCCAGAAACGGACCATTGCGTGGAGCCCGAATGTCACGGGCCCAAGAGCCTTGCGGCTAACGTGGTTGGTATTGACGAAGGGGTTGCTCAGAGGGCCGAGAATCGGGCCCCCTGAGCGACTATTTATCATGAGGTCTGACTAAGCATACACGTGACGGTGTCGAACCTTGACACCGAATCTGGGACACCTGCACCTGAAAAACGGCAGCAATCCCGCGCCCCGTAGGAGAAGTTGTGCATACTTCACCATAGTCGTTGAAAAATGGAGCAGGATTTTGTCAAAATCATCGAGAAAACCCTCCTACAGCACGAGTGAGATTTGAGAATCTTGCGTTTGGGCGCCGTGATCCTAATGAGAAAGCGGTCAGTTACTTGGAGGATAAATTCAAGAAGCAAGGGATTTTCCGGCTCGAGCCGAGGCATCGGATTCCTGCGATCATCGATGTGAAAGTGTTAGAAGAAGCTATTGAAGCCTCGCCTAACACCTCTTCGGAATTACTTCTAGAAAATCCTGAAGAAGAACCCCCAGACCTCCAACTTCCTTCAGGCCACCTACTTGATTGCCTTCAAGGGCTGCATCGTGTTGAAGCTGCAAAGAAAATACTACCGCCAGGTGGATGGTGGTGGTCAATTGATCTGTACATTAATGGTATAACAAATGTTTCAAACTAGTAATTCCGCTGACTCGATTTCAGGTGCTGGTCCAGCCCTCCGTACAGCTCTGTCAGAAGAATACTCCAACTCGGTGAATTTTTCTGATGGTGAAATATATCTAAAAATACAGGAGTATAAACACGACCCTGGTAGGCACCTAGGAACGATATTTGCAGAAAAATGTTTATGGACGCGTCTCAGTAAAGACAAGCGGAAGGATCTTAAGCGAATCCTCAAACACAAAGCTTTTTCCGCCGCCTTTGATGCATTACGGGTATTTCCAGGACTTTGGGTGGGTTTCCGGATCGATCATAACTTCATGCCAATGAAATGCGATGAGGTGAGATGATCATTTTGTTTTCCTGTGATATGTTGCTAAAGCTGTGTAGGAGATCCTGCATTATCTAGAAAAGCGCATCCTCAGTTTCTGGACGGATATCGTAGGCGGTAAAAGGGAGCTTATGCAGCGTGTCAATCCGGCTACTGTAGAAACATTGCAGCTTAGAGCTCCAGGCATTTCATCTGACGATCTATTTGCTTTGGAGGAGCCGTTCCGACAAGAAAAGCTGTTTCCGGGCATCAAGGACCAAATAGAGAGGCAGGCGATCTGGACGAGGCTCCAAAAGTTTCCTTTCCTAATCCCTTCCTTGTATACTCTATTTGAGGACATCAAATACCTGAAGGCGCCAGCAAAGATAATGAGACAGTTGTTTCCAAAAACATCAAAAACGGTTTACAAGGCTATGACTGAATCGTTTACGGGCCGCAATCAAAAGGAAAATACATACTTAATCCAGGAGTCGGAAACTTCCTTCCGCCAAGAGAATGGCCAGCGGATTGAACAAGTTGAGTTTGGATATCGTTCAGTGTGGCTTAAAACATGGCGACAGTGGACTGAGCTCATCCCGGAGTGTCCCAAGAAGGAGGATGGCGAACCGACTCCGCAGCCTCAGAAGCCGGACAAAACAAAGTGGTATGAACTAGCGGCTTTGGCGGCAAAACATGGCTTCGAATCCGACAAAATATCTCACTTTACTTCACTAAATCCGGACAGGGAGATTGCGATAGAAGGTTTGAAGACAGCCCGGGATCCTACATACTTCAAATATGATAAATCCGCGCTTGAGACCTATTTGAGTCGTTTTCCTCTCATGTTCGACCAAATCGCCACTCCCAGATCTCCATCCCTTGTCAGTCCACCTCTCTTAGTCGACGGCCCTGGTGAAGGTCTCGAGCGAAGATGTGGCCGCGTGTTTAACAGAGCATATAAAGATGATCGGGAGCACTTATTCCTTGACGCATTTTGCCCTCCGAGAGCAGGAGAGGGAAAGGCTATATCTTCCTTTTTTGTCAGAGCATCGGTCTATTTCGCTTTCTTTGGAGACGGATTCAAGAGCGCAATCTCTGTTGATACACAAAACTCAAGCCTGAGTATATCACATAGTACAGGAGCATCCGTCCCTGAACAGACATCATCTTCCATAGTTATTGCAGGACCTTCTGACGTTATTGTTGTGGATAACGAAAGCAGTCAAGAGGCAGAATCTTCAACTGCGATGGTATTAGCATTATCGGAGGATGAAACATTCGAGGTGAGTAAAATGGAGCCTCATTTCAATGCGTCGGTTAATCTATGACAGGAACTCGTTGAAGATTGCGCACCACCACGAATATTCATCAAGACATGGGAGAACGGAGCTCTAGTTGAACAAGAAAGACCACTCAAAATGGACAAAGATGAGGTCACTCGAACGATGCGGAAAAAAGAACACGCCAACTTCCGCCTATTTGATATCTTTGGACGCGCCTTGACTCACAAGAACTGTTTCGATGCGGTGGTGAGAAACGGCACGCTGTGACGAGTAAGAACGATTGACGAGTAAGAACGACTGACGAGTAAGAACGATTGACGAGTAAGAACGATTGACGAGTAAGAGCGACTGACAAGTAAGAACGATTGACGAGTAAGAGCGACTGACGAGTAAGAACGACTGACGAGTAACCTTTTCAGGTATAGCGCCCCCGATCGGGAAAACCTTACCTCCGAACATGGCCCAGATACAAGTACCGTATTATCCTTGGCCAAATGTCCGGTTTTTGGGCCTAGGATCCATACTATTATATTTGCTCCCAACTACTATAAATAGATTTATTTCCCCCCTCCCCCAAAACTATTTTGGAAATGGTGGGGTTCGGTTTAGGACCATAAGACGTGAAACTAGATTTGAGCACCGTGGTTAGAGCCTTGTAGCAGGAACCCAAAAAATCACTTTAAATCCACACTTTGCCCATTCCTATCGCGTCTCTTAAATTCAGAATCTAATCACTTCCTTAATGGGAGAAGCATATGCTAAAAAATCCATTTAGTAGGAAGTGTGTGGCATAAAACGAGTGCTTGGAAAGCTGCCTAAGAGGCGAGCGGTTACAAAGGATCTGCTCCAAAGCCGAGCAGTCAGAATGGATCTGCTCTATTATGGTTGGGGGTGGAGCGAGATCTGGAGAATATAGCCGTCTTAAAAATATGGCTGTCCTAGGAATGTGGTCGTCCTAGGAATGTGGCCGTCCTAAGAATACGGTCGTCCTAGGAATGTAGTCGTCCTAGGAGTGTAGTCGTCCTAGGAATGTAGTCGTCCTAGGAATGTAGTCGTCCTAGGAATGTGGTCGTCCTAGGAATGTGGTCGTCCTGGGAATGTGGTCGTCCTAGGAATATGGTAGTACTAGGAGATTTTAGGACCTAGAAACAGCCCCCCAGGCACGTGAGCGAACATCCTATGGCGATTCTCCTAGGAAAACAGGGGTCCTAGAATATTTAGGGACCCAGAAACCGCCTCCCAAGGGCATCTCTCCCCAGAAAACGAAGGTCCTAGGAGATTGAGGGTCCCAGAAACAGCCTCCTAGATAAGTAGACATCCTAGAGCGATTCTCCTAGAAAAATTTGGGTTCTAGAACCTTGAGACTCCTAGGACGATAGTAATACGGTGCTTATGTGTCTACGAGGTTGTTTTAATCTAGTCGCCTGAGACCTTCGTTTTCCTAGAAGAATTACCCTGGGATACCTACTTACATAAGAGGCTGTTTCTGGACCCTAGTCTTTTAGGACCCTCATTTTCCTAGGAGGATTACCCCGGGATACCCACTTATATAAGAGACTGTTTCTGGACTCTAGTCTCCTAGGACCTTCATTTTCCTGGGAGGATTACCCTGGGATATCCACTTACATAAGAGGCTGTTTCTGGACTTTAGTCTCCTAAGACCTTCATTTTCCTAGGAGGATTGCCCTAGGATATCCACTTACATAAGAGATTGTTTCTAGGCCCTGGTCTCTTAAGACCCTCATTTTCCTAGAAGGATCTCCTAGGAAATTACGAGTGATCCTCTCCGAGATCTGTAATCTCATGTCACGGGATCAAATAGTGCAAAGTCAGAACAAACTTACTAAAAGACTAAGATCTCTTCAGATAAATATGGACGTGTTTGATCTCTATAATTACTAGTACTATTTCTTAGCCTTTGATTATAAGCAAGCCTATCTTACTAGACACAAAAGAAATTTTCTAACTGAAATTACTTGCCGTAATCGCTCCTCGCTGAATCTAAAGTTGCAGCATTTATAAGGTCAACCCATATTCCAGTTACAATACTCTGCGAGACAGTACTGTGGACCTTATAAGTATGTCATTACCAGTAGATCTTGTTGTTCAGGTCGATCTGGCAGAGATTGCATCTGATAGATTCTCCTTTCCCAGTATTTACTAGGTGCTTTCTCTTGAAATGTTTGCTGAGATCGCCTGAGGTATGAAACAAGTGTGTGCGCCATTCCGTCGGCAGATTCTTGTTACCCAGGCAAATGAAATATACCCTCAGCCTCGTCTCCTTGTACACCGACACCTTAGCTGCTTCTAGCGCTTCTTTATTAAGATCTAGCTGGGAAGCATCCTTGCTCTTACCCGGCGACATGATGCGACTGCTTAATTGCTTAGGTCAAGAAGCATACATTCCACCCTCCTTAATCCCATAATATCGTATAACGGCACAGATGGCAGTGTTCCGCCGGCGGATCTCTTCTTCCAGACTAAGTCCCAGATAGGCCAGAATAGCGTCAACTAATTCTTTCTGTGCCGGGAGCAGATCACCATGCATGGTCTTGAGGTCTTTCTTGATTTCGATGCCAGTAAGCTGTTGCTTGACATTACGCACCGGCTGTTCATACTCCTAGCGTTTCTTAATATCCTGAAGAAGGGCATGCCGCTGATGCTGTCTTTCCTAATTGATTGTGCAGTTAAGCTCTTGGTATTTCGGATGTTTTATTGCGTTTTTAAGGGTACGTTTGAGTCGCTCTCGTCGGTTGAGCAAGGAATGAACTATAGGAAGATTGTTCACTGATGCAGATTGTTCTGGTGTGAGCTGACGTGGCTGATGATGATTGATTAAATGACTCATGGTACAAGCAGCGCGTATCAGCGCGTCCTGGGGCTGGATGCCTTATATAACAGCCTGTGTGTCAACCGTGACGCGTCATGAGAGGTAGTGTTTTACGAACGTCGTTATACTGGCGTGCCCTATTATCAGGTTCTGTATTGACTTGTTGATGTTGCTTATGTACTACGTTAATTCTATGTCTTGCTAATAATAGCTTGTAGGGCTTACTATTCTTATTAAAGGCCTTCTCTCTAGTATATCTTAGCGAATAGGGACGGGTGACTTGCGCGAACCCGGTAATTTGTTCCAGCATTTTAATCTAGGGCAGTAAAGTGGAGTATGGAAGAGGCTTGTTAGGAGAGATGACCCAACTATTTAGGGTCCTCATGGCTTTCCGAAACACTAGGATATTGTCTAATTCCTGATTAAGGCGTAATAGTAGCTTATTATGGCTTAGCAGAATATAGAGTCTACTTAATTCCTCTAGGGATGTTAGATTGTATGCTGTGAACGCCTGATTACGGAAGAGCACCCTAAGTAGGAAGACATATAAACTGAAGATAAGAGACTTATTATAGATAATTTTAGGGAGAGGAAAGGTATTTCTTACTGACGTGTCAGCATTCTCACCTGTTTTAGAAACGTATAGATCTTTAGTAGAACTGAAACATTTGGGAACTTATATATCTTTAATCCTAAGGAACTCCTTCGTAAATTTGTAGGTGAACTCTAACAATACCTAATAAGGCCTACTCTCTAGATTCTGGAGTAGCGTAACCTGAATATGCTGATAGCAGAGACTAAGAATAGCTTGTAGCTAATTTGCTGTAAAACTACTGAGTTATAGATAGAGATAGGCTTGTATCCTATAGCGTTTATAGAAATATCTCTTCTTAGTTATTTCTAGGTTTGTATGTAGTATTAGGGTTAGATTCTTTATATACATGCAGACCTTATCTCGCTCTATCTTTTTCAAGCCGTGCTTTTTTGCTAGCTTTCTTAGTATCTACCTTTTAGGTTAGACTTAACACGCATATGAAGTCTTGAACAGAAGGCAGGATATAAATACCTTGTGTATATTCTAGTTTATTTTTCCATCTAACTTAACTCTAGTTGCTCTCTTATATACTAGATGATATACCTTCTAGTACGTTTTAAAAGAGTTAGTAAACTTGGTACCCCAGCGTTTTCTTCCTCCCTTCTCTTAGTACTAATTAAGTAGCTAGTTAAAAAAGATATGTAGGGTGCAGACGGACATAGTCGTATAGACATAGAGATTCTTTCTTTTTAGGTATATCTAGCATCTATATTATATTAGCGTCGCATATATTAGTCTTAGGAGTATAGAAATTAGTGACCTACTAGTTCCACTAATCTTTAATATAATCTAGTAGATAAGTACTGCTCTTTTTATAGTTCTTTTTAGTATACTCTATTTCATTAAAAGTTTCTAGCTGTTAGAGGTAGTGCTTAGGTGGATAGTTATTATTAGTAAAAAGCCATGCTTAATCCTCTGTGCATTCACCTTACTTCTTATTCTTATTATTACATGTTTTAATATCTGATAAATCTGTATCTGATTTAATACTATTATCTATATTAGATCTAGTATATTTACTCTTATTAGAGAAACTATTAATTAGTAAAAGTCACCACATATCACGCCAATACTAACAGAGGTTAATAAAGGAAGAAGTAGTTATAAAAAAAGACTTTTAACTTAATTAATAAGACAGACGACATGTAGGCAGCTGATTAAGTAAAAGAGTAAAAAAAAAGAGACAGTTCTTATTTCTAAGTCTATAAAGAATAAGAAAAAAGCTTTAAGTATACTGCTAACTAGACAACCTTAATTTAAGTTAATATAATATTAGTATTAAGAATAGTAAGTAAGGTCGCAGCCACGTTCTTGACATAAAAATAGACTTTAGAATAGCTTAATCTATTCTCTTAACTATTAGTGCTTATATTAGTTAAAGTAGAAAACCTAAAGAGCACGTGCACTCCAGCCTGTGCCCATATATTTAAAAAGGTTTTATAGTAAATTAGCTTTAGAAAACGGCGTTATAGTCCTCTAAAATCAGTAGCTAAAACGCCGTCAGATTGTTTAAGAGAGTTAAAAAACTTATAATAGTTAAAAAACTTATAATAGTTAAAAAACTTATAATAGTTAAAAAACTTATAATAGTTAAAAAACTTATAATAGTTAAAAAACTTAAAAATTTTAAATAAATAAAATTAGTAGCTAAATATATAGTAGAGTTTAAGTAACTCTAATTATATATTAATTAAAAAAATAAGCTATTAATTAAATTCTACTACTAAGGCCTTAAGAATAAAGTTAAGAATAAAATATTTAAAAAGAACTAACTAAATAAATTATTAGAAATAATAACAAAAGTAGTATAAATTAATAACTAATAATAAAAAAAAAAGAAAAAGAAAAAAAGAAATAATAATAATATTTTTTAAAAACTTAAAAAAAATTTAAAGCCTACATATAACTAGAAACTAATAAATATAAATATTAAGAAAATATAAATAGAAAGTAAAAAGCTAAAGCTTATTAAGCTATAGCAAATAATACTAAAATAAAAAAATTAGTAAAAAGAAAAATATGTTTAAAATATAAAAAAGTAGAGTACTTTATATAAAAATATATAATAAAAACTAAAGAATATAAAGTTACTATACTATATATTAAACTAAAAGAGCTTATAAAACAAGAAATTTGTAACAAAATTAATTAAAACTAATATTAAATATATAGAGTATTTTAGTACTTTAAACTTAATTATATAACAAAGTATTAAATAATACTTTTAATTTTAGAAAATAACTAAAATAAATATAATTGTTATAGTTGGTATGCGTAAGTAATAAGTAAGTAAAAGCATAACCTAACTATATTAAATTAAGAAATAAAGTACTACTATAAAGGCTAAAGTTATATACCTCTATTAAAACTAAGCTTAAATATAAACTAGGTATAAGCTTAAGTATAAGCTAAGTATAAGCTTAAGTTTAAATCTTAGCTATAACTACAGTACATGCTGTCACAATAATATAGTTATTTACAAAATAGTATAAAAATAACATAATATTATAAATAAAAAAGTAGAAAACTATTTTTTATAGAAAACTATTATTTCTAAACTATTATTAAAAGAACTAGAAATTAGAAGTAACTCTTTTAAAACTTAGAGCAAAAAAAAGCAATTTATAACTAAAAGTAATTCTTTTATAATTACTAGTAATTTAATGTTTACTATAATTAGAATATAAGTATAATAAAATATATGTTAAATTTATAAATTAAATTAACATCTAAGAAAAAAAATATTTAACAAAATACTAAAATATTACCTTAAAAAATAGAATTAACAAGTGTTAATAAAACTTATAGAATGTAAAATAAAAATAACATAATATATTTACTATAAAAGAAATGTTATAGTTCTTAAAAGTAATTTAGAAAAATAAACTATACATAAAAGAGTTAAAGTACTTTTTAAAGTAACTATAATAAATATACTATTAGTATTAGAGTTTAAACATCAGGAAAAAAATTCGTGGCTAAGAATTTTGTATTCGTGCTATTCTAGCATTTCCGGCATTTTCAAGTATTTAGCAGCATTTGGCTGCTAAACGCGACTCCTCCCATAACTCTACTGCAAAGTGCGGCTAATTATAACTTTATTTAAGTATTTAACAGCATTTAGCTGCTAAACGCGACTTCTCTCATAACTCTTCTACTAGAAAGTACAGCTAATTACGACTTTAACTATAAGTATGCAGCAAGATGCTATAAAATGCTATAAAATGCTGTAATATACTATACTCTCCTTCCAAATTCTATACCATTTTACTTGTATAATAGTCTAGTTTTTGCCTATCTACTTTCTAAAATTTATTACCAATATCTACGGGCGCTGCAAGCCTGTAAAGTTACCATTTTCTGTCCATGCGCGCTAAGTTTCTTCGTACGCGAAGAGCTGAACTTAGTCTTCTGTTCAGCTCTAACAGAATTTTCTTCCCTCTGTCCTCCTTCCTTCATATACCTATACCAAGCTGATATTTGGGTCCACCAAGCCCTTTACTAACCTGTTCACTAACGTGTATCTAGACCTGCACTGAGCTGCCTCCAGAGCTCTGTACCGAGCTGCCTCCAGAGCTCTGCACCGAGCTGCCTCCAGAACTCTGCACCGAGCTGCCTCCAGAGCTCTGCACCGAGCTGCCTCCAGAGCCATACACCGAGCTGCCTCCAGAGCCATACACCGAGCTGCCTCCAGAGCCATACACCGAGCTGCCTCCGGAGCCATACACCGAGCTGCCTCCGGAGCCATACACCGAGCTGCCTCCAGAGCCATACACCGAGTTGCCTCCAGAGCCATACACCAAGCTGCCTCCAGAGCTCTGCACAGAGCTCTGGATACAATGTAGGAGCCAATTTCAATTCAGTGTAGGAGCCAATTCCAATTCAATGTAAAAAGGAGAAAGTAAATAGAGCTTATATAGTATTTTATTATTTTGTATAGTAAATTAGTAGCAGCTAGTAATTTAAAACTGTAGTTTGAAATGTACGTACTACGTGTAAAAAGTGAACTAGATATGAGATATGTAATATGTTTAGCGTTAAATTTACAAAATACGCGCAATAGACAAATCATGTAAATATTACAAATAATAATAAAAGCATTAGAGGATACAATCGCGCATTTTGTAGCATCTTGTAAGACGGTGTTGCGTTTGGCGGCTTAATGCTGCTTTGAAGTCAAGACTATAAGCTACAGAGCGGGATGCGCAAAATGCGTAAATGGCAGCTAACTACTACTAAGTACTGTAAAAATACCACCAATTTTTTCCTAACGAAGTAATTAAACCAAAATCTAAGTAAACTAATATATAAGTATTAATAAAAAAAATACTTTACTAGTATTATAGTTTAAAGTTTATGTTAGTAAAAAAAACTAAAATATAAAAAATATTAGCTATATAGCTTTAAACGTTATTTAAAAAAAGATTATAACTAAAGGTAATATACTATATAATTTAATAAAATAGAATAAAAACAAATAATTTACTAAATAGTAAAGTAATAAAAACTAAAAAACATTAATATTATAATAAGTAAGTCTTTTAATAGTAAACTTAATTTATAAAAAAATAAGTATTAAGTAGCAAGTTAAACTTAATACTAAATAGAATATAAATTTTATTAAAAATAATAAAAACTTAAAAAAAAAAAAATTAGTAACATAAGCTATAAATTCTTACTTTATATAAAGTATTTTTTAAAATAAAAATATTTTAACTATAAAAAAGAAATAAAAAAAGTATATAGTAAAAAGTTATAATATAATTATTATTTATTAAAGTATCTAATTCACGCATAAATAAAATAATAATAAAATAAGTCTACTTTTAAGTGTACTTTAAGTAGTAGTTTTAAAAACTAAGTAACTTTTAATTACTAGCTATAGTTAATAATATAGTTAGTAAAGTTAAAAAGGTAAGATAATTTTACTTCTAAAAGTAATAAGAAAATAAAAATATTATTAAAAATATCTAAGTATTTAAACGTTCTCTAAATTAATAAAAATATACTAAAAAGAGTATATTTATAAAAAAAAGCTATTTACACTTATAAATAATAAGGTAAATAGAATATTTATTTTAAATAAGTAAAAAACCATACTATATTATATAAAATTATAAATAAACTAGTAAAACTATAAAAAGTAAACAATAGTGTTATAAACTTTAGAAACAAAATAATTAATTTAAAAACTAAGATAGTAACTATAAAAGTAGTAAGTTATAAAAATAACTACTATATTAAAATTACTAACTTTAGTAAAGAAAATATAATTCTAAAATAAAACTAGCTTACTAAGTAGAATCTAATTATTAATTAGAAAAAAGAAATAATATTAAATTAATAACTTATATACAAAATTACACTAACTTAAATTCTAAATTAAAAAAAAAGTTTTTATAATAAAATATATTTCTTTAAGTAAAATAAAACAACTATTAAAAAAAAAGATATTAAACTTTTATAAGTTAAAAAAATATAGTTATTATAGAAAATAGCTAGTTTTACTATTCTAAAAGAATATTAGGAATTTAGAAAGTTATTTAAAGAAAAACTAAAAGAAAATCTACTAAAATATAAACTATGAAATTACTAGATACTAGTTTAAAAAAAAAAAGAAATGTTAAAACTAAGCTAAATATATAAACTTAATTAGAATTAATAAAAAGAATTTTAAAAATTTTTTAAATATAAACTTAAAGAAAAAATATATAAAATTAAGTAAAAGTCTAATAGCTTTACTAGTATTATTTGTGCCAAAATAAAATAGAAAACTATAGTTATATATAGATTTTAAATAACTTAATAATATAATAATAAAAAACTATTACTTATTACTATTAATTTAAAAACTTATAAACTAACTCTGGAGAGTAAAATAGTTTAGTTTATTTAATACCTATAAAAAGTACTATATATATAATAACGGGCACGGTCTTTACGCGTTATTATATAGATATAGATTAATAGAATAAGTTAGCTCTATTTTAGCTACACTAAAATAGAAAGAGAAGAGATATAAAGAGGGCTTATTTTTAAATAAAGTAGTATATAGTCTAAATATAAGCTAATTATACTCTAAGCTCTATGCTAGGTTATAACTAGTATAGCTAGTTATAATATTATATAGTCTACAGCAAGCAGAGCAAGTAATACCGTCATAATATAATAAAAATTAAGAAAAAATACAAATAGTTAATAGTATTTAAAACGAAATTTAAACTATTTAAATATTTTATTATACTATTTAAGTTAACTAATATACTAGCTATGTTTTAAGTAATAATAAACTATATATTATATAAATATTTAAATGTATTTATAGTAGCTTACTTAAATAACGTTTTTATTTACTTAAAAAAATTATTAAAAGAGTATAAAAAGTATATTAAAAAGGTATTATAAAAGCTAAAAAAGTATAATTTACTTATATAGCTAAAAAAATGCCAACTTTACTAAATAAGTATAAACTTTTTTAAATTCATTATTTTATAAAAAGAAATAGCTATAAAATTTAGTAAAACTAAAAATATTATAAACTAGCTATACTTAATATTAGGTAAAAAAATCTAATTTTTTTTAGAATTTATAAACTTTTATTAAAAGTTTATGAAAAGTTATTTAAAAATTACAGTACTACTTATAAAAATTATACGTAAAAATATTAGATTTAAATAAAATAAATTATAAAAAATAGTATTTTAAAAACTTAAAAAAAGATTCGTAATAGTACTAATACTTAAAATATTTAATTTTAAGTTACTAATTATTTTAAAAACTAATGTGTTAAATTACACATATAAAGTAATATATAGTTAAATATATAAAAATAAGTATTTATATTTAGTTAACTATATATTAAAGAAATTTAGTAAACCTAAATTAAATTATATAATATATAATAAGAAACTACTTATAATAGTTCTTCTATTTAAAAAATAGAAAATGTATTTTAAGAAAGCATAATATTAAATAATAGTCTATTTAAACTATAAAAATTTTATAAGTTTTACTATAATAAAGAAGTTAAATTAATAATAAGTATAATAAGCAAAACTACTTATAATTTTTAATTTTAAAATACTTTATAAAAAAAGTAAAAATAATAGTATAGCTAATACTTTAAACTAAAAATATAATTACGTACATAAAATAAAAATAGTTTAGAATTTAATTTTAAAACCAAATTTTAACAGATTTTTAAAATATATTTATATAAAAATTATAATAGTTACTTAAATTAAAAGTAACTAAAAATAATAAATTAAGAATAAACTAAAAACTAATTATTTACTATTTAGCTTAATATAGTACATTAAAAATAATAAACTTATTTAAAGAAATAAACTTATTTATGTGCTAGAATTTTTATAAAAAAAACTAATTTAAGAAAATTATAGTACTATTATACATAAACACTAAAGAATTAAGAAAATAATAAAATATTTTTCTAGAAATTTCTATTTCCTATATATATATAAGGAAGTTAAAAAAGTTTTTACTAATTACATAAAATATAATAAAAATAAGCTAAAATAATATAAATTATATAGTTTACTATAACTACTAGCCACAGCTAAGAAACTATAGAAATTAGTTTTAATAAACTTTATTATAAATTTACTAGAATTTAAAGTATAAAACTAAAAACAAATATATAATATAATATTAGTAATTATTAATAGACATATAAAATACGCATATTTTAAACTTATATATAAAAAGCTTTTAGTAGACAAATTAGTTTATATAATTTTATAAACTTTAATTATAAAATATAAATGCCTAGAAAATTCATTACTAATAAAAATAAGTTTACTTATAAAATTAAATTAAATAGTAAGCTATTAATAGCTTCCAATTTCTAAATAAATAAAAAAATAAAAAAATAAACCAAATACTAAAGTAGTATTTAAGAATGTATATTAACTAGTTATAAAATAACTAGGTTATATTACAACTAATAGCTAAGTTTATATATAACTTTATAAAGTTATTAATAACAAGTATTTTATTATTTTTTATAAACTATAGTTATAAGTTATTTACATATAAAAAACTACATTAATTATAAAGTAAATTAGTAAATACTTATATAAAAGTTAAAAAACTTTAAGTATTACATAAAAAAATACATAATAAAATAACTAACTAAAATTTATAAACTAAAGAATATACTAATAAGTTTAAAGTTAAGAAACTAACTTTTAAAAAAAATAAAGTTTTTCTATTATAAATTTTTTTTAAAATAAAAAAACCATTAAAAAAAACTAGATTACATTTAAATAGAACTATTTAAAATTAAGAAATAAATAAAACTAGTTAATTATAAACTATAACTACTAAAAATAATAAAATAAGTTTATTTTATATTTTACGTTTTGCTTTTAGAACTAGTACTATTAAATATACTATTAGTTAAAAAAGTTTAGCTAAAACTAAATAGTAATTCTAAATAAAAAGTAAGTAAAATTCTTAGGCTATAAAAATTTAAATATTAGTAAAAGTATTTAGTTTAATAAAAAGACTATAAACTAAAAAAAATACATAAAATTTAATTACGTATGTAAAGTATTGTACTTAGCTAATTAACTAGTTTTATTCTAAAAATCTATAAGTACTAGATTCTAGAATAAAGAAAATTAAATATCTTTTTAATTTAATAGTAAAAAAAATGTATTATTTAAAAAAAGACTTATAAAAATAAAGTAATTAAAAATAATTTTTTTTAAGCTTTTTAATAGAAGCCAGCTTATAAGAAACAATTTTAAAATAATAGTATTTTAGAAGTTAGAGTTACTTTATTAAATACTTTTTATAAACAAATACTTTATTATAATAAAACTAGGTGTTAAAAAGCTAATAGTAGAAATCTATTTTAAAAAAATTAATATTTCTAAACTTTTTTAATATTACTATAAGATTATACTTTAGACTGTAGTAAACACACTTAAAATAATAACTAAAGAAAATATTTATTAAGTAATACTATTTATAATAATAATAGTTTTTATATAGTATTAGCATTAAATAATTCTAATTATAAATATAATTTTTTAGAAAGTAATTACAAATAGTTAACGTTTTAATCTTAAGTATTATTAAAGAAAAAATAATAATATAAAAGTAGAAAAGCCTATAATTTTATAAAGAAAATAATAGCTTTCTTTTATATACTAAAATATAAGCTAAAGTATATAAACTTTTAAGTTAAAAGCCTAAAAAAAAGAGCATGTATTATAAAATATAATATTATAAAAACATAACTACATAATAATACATAAATAGTTATAAAAAACTAAGAACTTTAGTAATAAGCTAATAAGTTAAATAAAAAATACTAAGCTTTATATATAGTAAATGTATAGTAAAAAAACTATATAAAGTACTTATTATAAAAGTATAGTAAAATTATAGAAAATAAAAAAACTTATAATATTACTAAAGTCTACAACACTAATTAGAAATAGTTAGAAATAAGTATTAAAAACTAAATTAGTAAAAAGCTTACTAAAAAAAAGTTAAGTAAACATATAATAAATTATAAAAATTATAATTTAATAAATTTAGTATGATTTAAACTATACTACTTAAATTATAGAAAATTAAAATAAATTAGCTTAATAAGTTTAAGTAAAAGTTAATTAGCTATAACTACTAAAAATTAGAACTATATAAAAAGTATTTCTTTTTATATTATTTTATTTTTTATAGTTACTTAACGTTTTATATGTATTATGTTCTAAATTAATAAAACATTTTAATTTTACTAATAACTTATTTTCTTTTTTACTTAATTAAAGCCTTATTATGTGAAAGTAATTAACTAAAGTTAATAGCTAAATCTTTAAACCTTACTTTTAATAGACTTTACTTAAATCTAATTTATTAAGTTAAGTAAAGCTTTTATTACATAATAATAAGTTTATTTATTTACTACTTTTTATTATTTATTTTTACTATAAATATAAGCAAAGTTTTACTATAATTAATTATTATAAATAATAAAATTTTATGTACAAGTATAATAATTAAAGTATTATAACTATTAAAAACTAGTTTTAAATAATATTATTAAAAGTTAATTAATAAAGTTAATTTATATATTATAAACTTTATATATTTTTTATATTATATGTATTTTTAATACTAGCTTTTAATTATAAAAATATTAGTATATAACTAATTTATGTATTTATAAACTCTAATTAGTTTTAAATTAACTTATTTATAAATAAATAACTTAAATTTAACTTATAATTAGTTTTTAAAAATAACTAGTTTATTAATAACTAACTATTAAAAGCTTTAAATACTAAATAAAATAAAAGTTTATAAAATAAAAGTTTATAAAATATACTAATAAAAATATATTAATAAATATAATATATTCATAAAACTATTAGCTTAAAAGTTTAACATTTTAATAAAAAATTTTAAAATTATAACTATTATTATAAAATTTATATAATATTATTAGTTTTAATTTAATTTTTATTAATAGAATTTTTATAATTATTATATATAATTACTTATATTTAAATAAATTAGTTATTTTAATAATTTTAAAAACTTCTACTTTTTTATTAATTAAAGTAATTTCTTTTAATTTAAATGTTTTAAAATTAAAGTAAAATAAATAAAAATAAGTAAAATATAGTAAATTGTTTAAAAAATAACTTTTAGCTACTAGCTAAAAAGTGTGCTAGAAAATAAAATATTAAGTAAAAAGTAAAGTAGTTACTTTAAAATATAAAGTATAAAGTAAAGTTACTAACTAATATTATTAAAAAAAATTAATAATAATAATAATAATAATAATAATAATAATAATAATAATAATAATAATAATAATAATAATAATAATAATAAATATATATGTATATATTACTTTACCTATAAAGTTATAAATATAATATAAGTAATTAAAATTAATAAAGCTAAGTAACTATATTAAATTTAAGTAGAATTTAAATTATAAGTAAAAAATTTACTATTTAAATATTTTTTTTAAAGTTATTTTTTTGTATTTATTTTTACTTTTTATTTAATATATTTAAAAAATAGTTATATAATAAATTTAATTAAATATTATAGTTAGTAATACGTAAGAATTTATTACTAGTAATAATTATAAATAAAAGGTAGTAAACTAATTAAAAGAAAATTATTAGCTATTAGTAAAAAAGTACATACGAGAATATAAAACTAAAATAAAAGTAGAATAAATACTTTAGAAAACTAAGTATAAAACAAAGCTTTTAGCTAATATTATTAAAGTAATTAATACCGCTAATAATAAAAATATATATAATATTTACATATAAAGTTATAAGTATAATAAAGGTAATTAAAATTATTAGAAACTAAGTAGCTATAATAAACTTAAGTAGTAAGTAAATTATAAGTAAAAAATTTACTATATAAAAGATTTTTTTTTTTAGCTTTTAAATAGTTTCTTTTTTTATACTTATCTTCTTATTTTTAAGCAACTTTCTAAAATTAGTTATATAATAAATTAGTTAAATTATTACTTTATTATATTTTTATATTATTAGAATATTATGTTAGTAAGTTATTATATAACTTTATATAATTATTAAAACTTTAACACAGATTATACCTATACTTGCCATGTTAAAGAAATTTATATACTATATTATTATAGTATTAGTAGTAAAAACTAAGTAACATGCTATTTTAAGTTATAAATATATAAAAGCTATAAACTCTAAACTATAATACTATAAGTATATATAAGTTATGTAAACTTATATATAATAATAGTAAGCTTAAGTAACTTAGTTTTAGTACTAGTATTACTTATAATTTAAATTATATAGTAATAATAGGCACAAATTGTAAAACTATAATAAATAGTTTTTAAACTTAAAAATTAGGTAGATATATAAGTATATATTTTAAGTACTAAAAGTATAGCTACTTAAGAAATTTAATAGTATAAAAAAAATTTTTAAAAAATTTCTTATAAAAATAGAAATGTATACTTAGTTTAATAAATCTACCCTTTTTAAAAAATAAAATAAATTCTTGTAGTAAAAATAAATATAAAAAGTAGAGCTATAAACTAGTTTAAGTTCTTAACTAAAAATTATATAAAAAAAACGTATTAAAAATGTTAAATAAAACTAAAGTAGTTTTTAAAAGTTATAATAACTTTATATAATAAATTATAGTAGTATTTAAAAAAGTTAACAAAAAATGCTTTATAAAATAAAAGATATAAAACTTATAATAAAATAAATTAGTTTTAGTATATATTATAAAACTCTAATAACTATAGTTATAAATTAATTAAAATAATATGCTATTAATAGTAGCTTATTATACTTAACTTAAAAATTAAGTTAAAAGTTATTACAAATATACTCTAGAGCATAGTATAAAAAATTAACTTTATACGAAATTATATAATAATATAGTATTATATAATTACTATTAGTTAGTAAACCAAAAAATATACCTACTTACTTTTATAGCTAGAAAATATTATTTAATTAATATACTTTATTTAATCTTAAAACCTAAGAGTCTTGTACTTTGTTTTTGTAATAATTAGTAGCTAAAAAACTTTTTTTTAGAACTAAAATCTTTTAATTTACTAGAATTTTATATTTAGCTAAAGTTTTTAAACTTATTAGTAATATACTTTTATACTATCTAAAGTCTATTATTTAAGTTTATTACTTTTAAATAAATGTATTTATAGTTTATACTAGTTTTATTAAGTTGGCCTTACTAAGTACTAGTATAAATTTAATTATACTATATATTTTATAGCTTTTATTAAATCTTTCTTTAAAGCCTTTATTTAAGCTCTTTATTTTTAAAACACGCTAAAATTACTTTATTACTAGAATCTTTTAATTTACAGAAATACTATTTTTAATTAATATTTTTATACTTACTAGTAACATAATTCACACTTTTTAAATATATAAATTATTTGTTTTAAAGGTAGTTTATATTTTTTAGATTAGTATAAGTAAATTTATAAATTAGAAATAATAGCTTACATAATAAATATAGATAATACTTTTAAGCTTACTTTATTAAGTAGTTATTAAATATATAGTAATATTTTATTAAAACACTAATAACTAACTACACACTTTAAACGTAATTACTTTTATATAATTAAAAGTTTTTTAGGTAAAATAGTACTTTATTATATACTAGTATTTTTATATAAATAGTACTTATAATCTTAATACTTATAATTTTAATAAGTTTACTTTAATTAGAAATTTAAAAGAAAGATGGTTTGCTTAACCTAAAGCTTAAATAAATATTCTTTTAATAAGATTTCTTTATAAGAACGTAAAGATCTTTTTAAAAAGTAGAAATATATTACAAATATACTCTAAAGTATAGTATAAAAAAATAACTTTATATAAAATTATATAATAGCATGGTATTATATAATTACTATTAGTTAATTAATTAATTTTTCTTATACTATACAGCTCTAGCAGTATGTAGTTCTAAGATAAATAAGTATAAAAAGAAAACCATTTTAGCAGACTAAAAACTCCTAACTAGTATATATATAATAGTCTATATATAATAGCTCTTTAGTACTAAAAAAAATTCTATAGTTTATTTTCTACAAGCTATCTTAAAGTGCGCTTTGTAGAAACTAATTATTAAATAACTAATCTTTAAGACCTAGTATAGACTAATTTAGAGGCCTATTGTATCCTCACTTTATAAGCTTAGCAAATATAGAGAGAGATATAAAAGAAAATATAGCTATAAACTTAACTAAAATATTATAATATATATACTTTAAAAAGCTTATTATTTATAGAGATATAGCTATAGCTCCTAAAGAGCTATAGTTATACCTATATAGTTAAGTAATATATATAAACTAAGTTCTCTTTTACTACTTATAGTATTCTAGGTAGCTGTAGTTTTAAGTTATATACTATTTATTATAAGTAGTATATATTAATATTCTTTTCTTCTCCCTAATACTATACTCTCTATTAGAATAGGCAAAGCTTGTATAGTAACTATATTACTACTATAATTAATAGTACTTAGTTATATACCTATACTTTTAGCACTTAAAGTATTAGGTAAGGTTATAGGTATTATAGAATAGTTTATACTATCTAAACTTAAAGCGCTATAGAAATCCTTTATTTATAAACTAGTTTACTTATTTTAAACTAATAGTATTTATAATTAAAGCCCTATAGATCCGCTTACCTTATAAGAAGTAGTATAGTTAATAAATTCTTAGTATCTCTATACCCGCTTACTTTAGCCGGTAGTTATTATTATAGATGTGCTTAATTACCTATTCTTATTATCTAACATTAAAGTCTTTTAGCTATATACTATATACTAGTATAAGAAACTTTTTTATATTTAGCTATAAGCTCTTTTTAAGTGTTTATAGCTATATAGTATTTATTTTTAATTACTTTTTTATATTTGTTAAGTCTACTATAAGGATAAGATCACTACTTAAGAGCTAGTATACTATAATAATTATACCTAAAGTTACTAATTTCTTTATATTATTAACTTTTTATATAAAAGTCTTTAGGTAGAGTGCTTTTGTAGTATTACTATAGTATATAAAAATCTCTTATATAAAGCGCTTTAGAACGTTATAGTTAGGTATAGAGATTATTAGCCTAAATTAAAGAACTACTATATAAGTCAGTAGCGGTAGCAGTAATACTAATTAATAGAAATATAATAGAAGTTTATTTAATAGATTTTTAATATATTTAAGTTAACTCTCTTAAGCGGTGCTTTACTCCTGCTGGTTGTATTACTATTACTCTAAAAAATTAGTATTCTACTACTGCTAAGTAGCTTATTCTATTAGCTAACTAACTAAAACCTATAGCCTCTACTATATAAACAGGTATCATATATTAAGTTCGTTATTAAGAATAGTATTAAATTTAATAATTACTTTTTATATACGCTCTACAAGCATAAGTCTTAACAATAATATTAAAAAAATAATAGAAACTAGTATTTCTAGATAATAGAAGTAACTTTTAGTTATGACTAAACTATTACCTATACTTACATTATTAAACACTAGTATTCCCTATAAAATAAGAATACTAGGTGTAAGGGATTGAATGCTAATAGAATTAAAATAATACAGGCTTATTATATAATAATATTAATAAACAACAAATTAATAAGTATAAATTACTATTAGTTAATAAATAAAAAAATATACTTACCTATTTTTATAGCTAGAGAATATTATTTAATTAATATACTTTATTTAATCTTAAAACTTAAAAGCCTTATGCCTTGCTTTTATAATAAGAATAAGCTAACTAAATAAAATTAACTAGATAACTTTTAAGCTTTTATAAAGTCTATTATATACATAAATAATTAGTAATATAAGTATAAACTAAAATATAAAAAAAGTTAAATAATAGCTATAAAAAAAAGGTGTTAATATAATAAAGCTAGGCTTACCATAAAATAAACATTAATAAAGTTTAAATAAAAAAGCTATAATAGAAAAAAGAACAAAAAAATAGTCTATAACTTAAAAGTATAGAAAATAACTTAATAAAAACGTATGTTTAAAATATAGCAATATTAAATACTTTATAAAAAAATATTTAGATAAAAAATAAAAAATTATAATAATTAAAATAAAACCTAAACTTATAGAATAAAATCTGTAGTAAAATAGTAACTTATTAGTTAAAGCTATTAGTAAAAAACTTAATAGTAATTAGTATTAAATTTATAAATTTAATAGATACTATAAAAGGAATTATAAAATATAGTATTAAATAACAAAGTATAAACTTACAAACAGCTAGTAATAATTAAGAAAAATATTATAAAAAGTAGCTAAAAAATAATACTAAGTAGTAAGTATAAAAGCATAAACTCTTATACTTTAAGAAATTAATAAAAAAATGTAGCTATTTTAGAAAATATAATTTTTAACATATAAAGCTTTTAAAATCATAATAATAACTATTTAGTAGTAGTTAAATAAAAATGTATATTAAATTTATGGATTAAACTAATATCTTAAAAAAACTTATAAAACTAAGTATTAAAATGTAATATTAGGAAAAGAGTTTTATATATTAAAAAACTAAGTAATAAAAGTAGTGTTTATACAGTATAATAGTTTTACAAAAAAAAGGATGTTATAGTTTCTAATAAAGATTTAATAAAAAAAACTATATATTTTTAAAAACTAAAAAAGAAAACATACTCTAGTTTAACAAAAACTAAAAACTAAGCTATAAAGTAAAGATAATAAATATAATAAAATAGAAACATTTTTACCTACTATATAAATTAAAGATACTAATATTTTTTAGTAATTAAAGAATTAGAAATGCTAGATTTATAAGTTAGTTAACTATATAAAAAAATATATACATAGGTAATATATTTAATTTAAATAAAAAACTAAAAAAACAGAAAGTATGTAGAAAAGTAATAAGTAAATAAAAACTAAATAAACAAATTCTAAAAAACCTAAACACTATAATAGATATAGAAAATAAAAACAACTAGTAAAGTTAATAATACTAAAAGTAGTATTAAAAGAAATATATGTTAGAATATAAATACTATAAAAATAAAAAATAAAAAATTAAATAGAATTAGTAAAACTTAGAATACTAAGATCTCTTATATAAAAAATATTTTCTAGAATAGAAATATTTTATATATAAAAAAAAGATAAAAAAAGAGTATAGTAAGTTATTATATTTAGTATACTATTATAATAATTATTTTATACACGTTAAATAAAAGTACTCTAATTTAGAAAAATAAAACTAAAAGTATAGTATATATAGTTTATTATTAAAAAACTAGATAACTACTAATAAAAAGCTTAAGTTAGTAATATAGCTATTAAAACTCTTAAATTATAATAAATATAATAGAAATCATATTTTTACTTTAGTATAAAAGTAAATAAAAATATTTTAAAAGCACTAGTAAATAGTAGAGTAAATAGAACATTTATTTTAAATTAATAAATTAAATGAAATAATATATTATACTGGAAAAAAACATATTTAGTAAAAATAAAATAAGTAAATAATAACATAATAACTTTTAAAAAGAGTTTAATTAACTTAAAGACTATAGTAATAAAACTAGAAGTAATAAGCTATAAAAATATTTATTATATTAATATTCTAAATATAAGAGAGCTTAATATAATTTTAAAATAAAATTAACTCTTATTACATAACCTAATAATAAATTAGTAATAAAAAACTATTTAATAGCATAATTTAGCAAGAAAAGTAGTATAAATATAGAAACTAAAAGTAATAAAACAAAGTTCTAAAATAGAAAAAAACAACTATAGAATATTAAAGTAGTATGAATTTGAAAATAAGTTTTAGACACTACTAAAGCTTAAATATCTTAAAAATACAAAGAATTTATATATTTATTTAGTAAGAAAAAGAAAAATATACTTTTAAAGTATTAATCTTAAGACTATAAAATACTAGTTAAAAATAAAAAAGAGTTTAAACTAAAACTAATATATTTTTTATTAAGAGTATAGTACAAAGAATTAAAATAGTATATTAAAAAAACTTTAAAAAAATATATATATAATTAAGTAAAAGCCTAATGACTTTACTAATATTATTTATATTTAAAAAAAATAGGAAACTATAACTATACATAGATTTTAAATAACTAAACTAGGCTATAATAAAAAATTAATACTTATTATTATTAATTTAAAAGCTAATAAATAGACTCTAGAAAGTTTAATAATTTAGCTTATTTAATATTTATAAAAAATACTACAAAATTTAAATTAAAAAGAAATATAAATAGTTAATAGTATTTAAAATAAAATATAGACTTTTTAAGTACTATATTATGCTGTTTAAATTAACAAACACATTAGTAACTTTTTAAGTAGTTATTAATTATATATTTTATAAATGCTTAAAAAGTATAAAATATATATTAAAAAAGTCTTAAAAAAGCTTTAAGAATATAATCTTCTTATTTAGTTAAAAATATGTAAATTTTATATCATAAAAACAGAGTTTCTAGAATTTATTATTTTAAGAAAAGAAATTTTAGTAAATCTAAAAAAGTTAGTAGAAATACAAGACTAGTTAACACTAATAATAGTTAAAAAAGTATAGTTATTTTTAGAATTTATGAAATTTCTATAGAAAGTTTATAGAAAAGTATTTAAAAATTAAGACACTTTTAATAAAGTTAACTTAAAAAAACAATAAATTTAGTTAAAGTAAAAATAGTAGTAAGTATTTAAAGAACTTAAAAATAAGTTTACTTAGGTACTAATCTTAAAAATGTTTAATATAAAATTACTAATTATACTAAAAACAAACACGTTTAATTATATAATAGAAGTAGTTTATAGTTAATAATACAAAAATAGATATTTTTATTTTATAAACTATATATTAAAAAAACTTACAAAAGCTAAGTTAAACTATAATATTTATAATAAAAAACTACTAGTAGTAGTAATAGTATTTAAGAAATAGCAAATTTACTTTAAAGAAACTAAGTATTAAGTAAAGGTTTTTTTTAGATTATAAGAACTTAATAAGCTTTACTACTATAAAAAACTAAATAAAAGATAAATATACTAGTTAGAAATACTAGCAACCTATAATTTCAAAATATTTATAAGAATTCCAGCCAATAATAGTAATTAGATGAAATAAAGTAGATTTAACAAAGAGTTAACTACGTATACTATAGAGACTTAATAGCTAACTTCTACTAAGTCACTAAGGTCACGTGGTTATGCACGGAGTTAATACCAAGATAACTATCTTAATTAACTATCCTAAGCTGCAGCCTATTACATTACCCCCCCTTCTTATAGACTAGGTAGGGGCTCTTTAGTGAAGGGTTTACCAGAGAGGCCCTATAGGCCTATCTCCGGTTCTAGTTATCACGTGGTTATGCACGGAGTCAAGGCCGAGACAACCATTTTAATTAACTATTTTAGGCTCCAGCCCATTACATTACCCCCCCTTCTTATAACTAGGTAGGGGCTCTCTGGTGAAGGGTTCACCAGAGGGGCCCTGTAGGCCTATCTCTAGTTCTATTTACTGTGGCTTCTCCTGGAGCTCTCGTTAATAGTTTGTTAACAGGAGCTTGTTTCTGCCTCTTTGTAGAGATGCCGTGTGCTCCTCCCAGCAGTCCAACGCTGCTATGTCTTCTAGTTAGCTTACCAGCTCCATAGTTATCAACGCATAGCCTTCCTACTTTACTTTATACCATAGCTGGTAGCCTTGCCCTTGTCTTATTTATACCTTGGCAACAATATCCTGCACTACGTGCTCTTCATAGCCATCCACCTGGATTAGTGGCGGCTGAGGGTCGTCCGTAGGCTGGCTCAGTAGTAGATTATTACTAGCCAGCCGTAGTCTATCCACGTGGAACTTTAGGTTTGGCTCTAGAGGTATATTTAGCTTTACAGCGTGCAGGCTAATTATCTTTTCCACAGTATATTTAGTGTTCTTCCAGTCCAGCTTCTTATTTTTCCGTCCGGTAGAGAGTTGGCTACCAAGCTTCAGCCATACCTTATCTCCAACACGCAGCTGCGGGGCCTCATTCTAGTGTCAGTTTACCTATCTTTCTTACTCCTACTATGCTTCAGCCATAGTTGCCTGTGCTAAGTCAACACACTCCTTCAGCTTCCCTGCAATTGCTTTTGCGCTAGCCTTTGGATCTTTAGCTGTTACGTTACGCCTAGTCCCAATATCCACTTACAGCAGTTCTATGTTATATCCATGCTGGAGAAAGAACGGGCTTACTCCTATTAAAGCGGCGTCTCTTCCCTTTACTGTAATCTCAGCCATTAGACAGAGCTTCACCCAGTTTGCTTAATCCCACGCAACAAACGCTTAAAGATAGGCCTCAACTGTACTATTCATCCTTTCTGTCGAACCGTCTGTTTACGGATGGAACGCTGTCGACAATCGTCTCTCAATTCTTAAGATTTCACAAAGCTTAGTCCAGAACTCACTGATAAATTAGCTGCCGCAATCAGATACTATGGCGTCAGAAATCCAATGATAGGTAATAACCTTACGGATAAAAGCCCATGTTACCGTCTCAATATCCATGTTTGGAAGAGGGCAGAGAATTATATCCTTACTCAGTCTGTTAGTGATTACCAGTAAGACCGTACAGCTATTGCTTTCTAATAATCTAGTTACAAAATCCATTGAGATCTCCTTCTAAATACGATTGGGAATAGGTAACGGGCGTAACAGCCCTTGCTGGTAATCTCTCCATAGCTTCGTACGGCCACAGACGTCGCAGTTCCGAATGTAACACCATACGTAGTTTGACATCCCTGGCTAAAAGTAATCTCTTATCAACATTAGATAGGTGCTCTGCCGCCCTGGGTGTCCTATCACCTACAATAAATGAATCTAGTAGATAATTAATATCTTTAATAGCTCTAAGTTAGGCACCTACTTTCTATTCTAATAATAAAGGGTCATATCTTCGTTAATTCTACACTTAGCTAGCGAAACTTTTAGTTCAAGCTCTAGAGAAAGTCTCTACTCCTAATTATAAAGAGCTTATACTACATTACATACACTTTATCATCTAGTACTGTATTATATCATTTTCGTTTAAGCTTATTACAAGACTCCTAAGCACGAGACTCTTGGGCTTTGGTTATACTATCTTCTGTAATTATTAAAAAACTAATTTAAGCAGAGAAAGTCTATACTGCTTGCCTAATATCATTTAATTTAAGCTCTTCTTTCTAACCTATAACTACTAGCTTTAATAGCTAAATTATATAGCTCTTCAGCCTTTTATTGTCTTCTCTACTTAGACGATTTTATTTATATCTTAATAGTATATTAGCTTATACATTTTCTTTTCCTAGCTTATATTAAATCTTTATATTATGTTAGCTAAGGAATAACTACTAATACGTATATCTTTTACTTAATTTCTAAGGCCTTATAAAGTACTTAAAGTTCTTATAATTAGTAATAACCTAAAACTTTTTAATAAATTGTAATTTAGTATTTTATGCTTTTAGGCAATAAATAATTACAAGAAGCTCTTTATTATGTATTTTATAATTATACTCTATAGGTAAGTTCTTTTTTAAAAAGTATATATATAAGTATAGTACTTTATTATTACTATATTATAAAAAACCTTTCTTAGTTATATAATTTAAAGAGTTAGCTTCTAAAATAATTTCTTAGTTAGAATTAAATTAGACTAGTACTAGTTCTAATATAAAGATCTTCTTTAGCTTATTAAATACTACTTATTTTTTATTAGTTTATTAGAATAGTATGTTGTTTATAAGTTTTATAAGTAAAGCAGTAATTTCTAAAAAAAAATTAATAAACTAATAATAGAAATTAGCAAATTTAAGAAAGCTTCTAATTTCTTTTATAATTATTAAAAGCTGCTACTTAGTAATTGCTTTTATCTTAATAGAATTCATTTAAATTTCTTACTTTACTTTAATAATAAACTCTAAATATTTCATGCTTTTAGTTTTGAATTCATATTTCTTAATATCTAAATGTAAATCTATAGTACTAAGATTTTTTAGTATTAAATTAATTTACTAGTAGTACTCTTCTAGTAAGCCTAAAAAGTAAATAAATACATTATTAAGAAAAGCTAAATAGAACTTGTTAAGGTATTTTTATAGAGTCTAGTTTATATACTACTAAAATATACTAAAGGCTTTAGCTAGTTTAAAAGATATAACTAGCTATTTAAAAAGTTTAAATTTTATATAAAAAGCTATTAGCTTTTTATTTTTCTTTATAATACAAATCTTATATAAAGCTATTAAAATATTAAGCTTAGTATATTATCTTACTTTACTAATTTAGCTAAGCATCTTATAAATTAAGAGAAGAAAATATTTATCTTTTTTAGAAATCTTATTAAGTATATAGTAGTTAATATAAAAGTAAAGACCTTTATTAAGCTTATATATAAATAATACTAAAGCTATAACTAAAGAGTTATTTACGTAAATAAAACTCTTTTCTAGTAATAACGTTAATTTTTTTTTATAGTACTAATAGTTTCTTTTTTAATATATTATATAGTAGTTTCTATAAAACCTTAGAGTTCTTTCTATTAATTTTTTTAAGTTTAATATAATAGTTTATTTTAGAATCTTGTAGTAGTAAGAGTTTGTTTACTTTTTTCTTTAAAAATAACTTTAAGTACTTTTAATAAGCCTTAGAAAGTAGTATTTTAGAATTTAGCTTAAGTTTAAGTACTAAAGCTTTTTAAATATCTACTAGTAATACTATAAAAATGCGTATTTTACTTTTCTTTTTTAACTTATTTATTTATATTAAAAAAGCAGCTATGCTAATCTTTCTTAGCTTTTATTAATATAGCTTGAATATAAAACAATTTCTTTACTAATATAATTATAATATTGTTTTAGTTTATTTAGAATCTACTTAAATAAGATTAAACTTAAGTATATTAATAATAATATATATATAAGCTTATTTAGTATGCCCTTTAATATTAAAGTTAATTTATATAACTTAAGTAACTTTTTTAGGTTTCTTATATACTCTAATAGTTTTCTATAAAGCTATATTAATATATGTTAAATAGGCTTTAGTAGTAAAAACAGAATTTATAAAACTATAGTATAAATACTTAGTATTAATTATTACATATACAATATTCATCTAGTTAATTAATAAGTATATAGTAATAGAGTTTATATTTATGTATATATTTCAAAACTTCTATTATTCCCTTTATAATATTATTTTACTTATTTTAGTTAAAAACCTCTACTTATAATAATAAGTAAGGATTATTTTTTTCCTAATACTTTTTTTTCTTCTTTTTTATTTCTGTTTTCTTTGTTTTTTTTAGTGTTTATTTATTTAGTTTTTATTAATATTATAGTAGCTAGGCATAACTAATTTACTTTTATATATTTACACTTATTTTTTATATAGCTAGAAAAACTATATTAATAATAAAAACTCTATTTATAATATTACTCAATTTTTTTTAGCTTACTTAAAGTGTTTTAAATTAGTTATTTTATAACTTTATTACTTCTACATATATAGATATTACCTCTTAATTTATTAATTTAAGTATTAGTATAAATAGTATTATATAAATAACTATAGTAATTCTACAGTTACTTAATATAATTTATATAAGGTTATTACTAATATAAATTACTTTCTAAGTATATTTTTTAAAACTTAATGTTATTAAAAAAGCTGTAATATACTTTTAAAGCTTTTTATTTAATTTTTAAGTAAATATACTTTTTTTATATTTTTATTTAGTTAATTACTTTTTACTAGTAAGTAGCGTTTTATTAAATTTTATATAATACTTTTTTATTAACTCCTTTTTTTATTTTATGCTTTATAGTTTGTTTAGTAACTTTTACTTTTAATATTAGTTTTTAAACTAAGAGTTTATAAACACTTACATTACTTTAAAAGTAGTATTATTTTTTTAATTAGAAAGCTAAAAAAAAATAGTTTATACTACTTATTTTTTTTACTACTTATATAGTATTTGTTAAATTGTAACTTAACTTTAGCTTAATATTTAAACATAAAATAAAAAAACTATATACTATTAAATATAAAGGGTTTAGAGAAAGTAAATAGTTTAATTACTAATTTAATTACTAGTTATAACGTTAGTATAAAGAAAGTTACTAGTATTATTATTAAATCTTATAAAAGTAGTTTTAATAGAAAATTATAATTTTTTAGTATAGTTAGTGTCACGGCTAGTATGAACCTATAGGTAATTACAAGTAGTTGTGAGTAATAAGGCGCTGTATTAGAGCTACTCTAGTATAAAGAAAAAAAAAGAAAAAAGAGTGGAAAAAGAGAGAGAGAGGCAAGGCTTTTATAGAGCATTTTTAGAATACATGTAAAAGCGTAGCACGTAACTAGTAACATTATGTGTAATATAATAACGCGATAACGCGTAGTAGCGCTTCCCGTAAGTGTGTTATATAACAGGTTATTATAGTTAACTTTTTAAATATTACTTATAACATATTTATAATCTTTTTAAGTAAAGTGCTATTACTAGCTTTATTTATTAAAAATAGAGCTTTCTTTTTATTATACTAAGTAAAGTAGTTATTAAGTTTAATTTCTATTTAACTTATTACTACTTTAACAGCTAAAACTTCTAACTCTTATAAAATAAGTAACTAGTATAGTTTGTAGTTAATTTATTTATTATTATATTTTATATTAAGCAGGTTTATTATATAAGTTATTAGTATTTATTAATACTTACTATACTACTAAATAGTACTTCTAGTACTAGAAAGTTTTTTACTTTTTTATAAAGTTAATTATATTACTAAAGGCTTCTTAGTTTTTACAGGAAATAAAGTTAATTAAATTCAAATATAAAAATTTTAGCTAATAATAGTAATTAGGTAAAATAAAATAAATTTAATAAAAAATTAACTATATATACTATAGAAATATAATAGTTAACTTTTATTAAGCTACTAAAATTACATGGTTATATATAAAGTTAATACTAAAATTATTATTTTAGTTAATTATTTTAGACTACAGCTTATTACATTACTTTTTTTTTTAATAAACTAAGTAAAATCTCTTTAGTAAAGAGTTTACTAAAAAGACTTTATAAACTTATTTCTAGTTCTAGTTATTACATAATTATACATAAACTTAAGGCTAAAATAACTATTTTAATTAACTATTTTAAGCTCTAGCTTATTATAATATTCTATTAAAAATAATTAGAAAATAGAGTAATAAATGTACTTAGCTAGTAACTTAATTATATAAAATAACACAAACTAATACTAAATATAGTATTAGTAAAAAAATTAAAAAAATTTATAAATTATAATTATTTAAAGATTATAATAGTTATAAGAATTAAAGATTATTAAATAAACAAGATAAGAAATTTTAAGTAATAAAACTTTTAGAGTTTAAAAAAAAACTTTAATATATAAATAAACTTATTTAAGTATTAAAAAAACTATACTAAAAATTAATTAAAGAAAATTACAAAGCTATTATATATAAATACTAAAAATTTGAAATAAAAAGTAAAAGAAATTGTTAAAACTTACCTAAAATATAAAAAAAATAAACTAATATAATATAAGTTATATAAACTCTTATAACTATTAAAAGTACTAAAATAACTATAGTAGTTAGTTTTAATAGACTATATTATAAAATTACTATTATTTAAGAAACTAAAAAACAATAAAAAGTATAATATAGTACTAGTTATTATAAGTAAATTAACTAAGTATATATACTTTATTTCTATAGTTATAAACTTATTAGTAAAAAAATTAATATATAAAATTTTAAAAATAGTAGTCTTAAAACACAAACTATTTAAAAAGTTTATTATTAATTAAAATAAATTATTTATATCATACTTTTAAAAAACCTTGTTAGCTAAGTTAATGTTAAAAAATAAGTTTTTAATAAACTTTTACTTTTAAATAAATAAGTAAACAAAGTATACTAATTAAACTTTAGAATAATATTTAAGAATGTATATTAATTACTTTTAAGAAAATTAGGTTAAGTTATTACTTTTAGTATAGTTTATTTATAATAGTGTAAAATTATTTATAACTAATATATTATTATTTTATATAAATTACAAGTATAAGCCTACAGCTTATAAAGAATTATATAAATTAAAAAGTAAATTTTATTAAGTCTAGAATAAAGTTAAATAGTTAAAAATATTATATAATAAACTTAGTAAAATTATTACTTTAAAAAACTTACAATCTATAGTAAGTGCTAATAAGTTAAAAGCTAAAAAAACTAATTTTTTTTAAAAAAAAATAAAGTTTTCCTACTACACAAAAATCTAAAAACTAAAAAGCTAGGTAAAAAACTAAATTACGTTTAAATTAGAGCATTCAAAATTAGTAAAGTTATAAAACTAGTTAATTATAAATTATAACTACTATAGAATATAAGAATTTACTTAGTTTTTTATATATTATTACTTAAACTAGTACTACTAGACGTGCTACTAGTAACAAATATAAATATAAAACTATACTAGTTAAAGTATAAAGTTAAAGAAATTTAAGAACTAAAATAATTTAAATATTAGTAGAAATACCTAGTTAAATAAAGAAACTATAAACTAAAGGAAAATACCTAGAAACTTATTAAAAACTTAAAGTAATGTTTTAAAATAATTAACTAATTTTACTTAAAAAATTTAGTAATACTAGATTTTAAATAAAAGTTTATATAGCTTTTTAATTAAAGGAAATTAATAAGAAAAAATTAGTAAAAGTAATAAACAAAAATGTTACAAATTATAATAGTTTAAAAAAAATTATTTTTATTTTTAAATTCTATATTTCCTTAATTAAAGTAAGTTTATATGTAAATAACTTATATTTATAATTATTAACTAAAGTAAGCTACTTATATAGTTATTATTAATAAAGTTTAGTTTAAGTTTTAAGTTTTATATTTACTTTAGCTATTTTTATAACTAATATTTTTTAATAAGAAATTTATTAAACTTTTAAATAGAAACTACTAAAATTATACTTTTAAGAATACTTAATGTACTTAAAATAACAGCTAAGTAAGAAATTTATAAAATAATAAAAATTCTTCTTTTTACATAAATTATATAAAGTTGGCATGAAATAATTATAATCTTATATTAATTTTATAAAATAATATTTGTAAACAGTTAATAATTTAACTTTAGACATTATTAAACATAAAAAAAAATTTAAAAGTATATATAATACTACTAAAAGAACCTACTTTACTTATACTTAAAGTTTAAAGTAAAAAAAATTTTAAACTAAAAGTTTAAAAAATAGCAAGTATTATAGTCAGTAATAAATAAGAATTTATTACTAATAATAATTATATATAAAAAGTAGTAAACTAATTAAAAGAGAATTATTAATTATTAGTAAAGAAACACGCACAGAAACATAAGCTAAAATAAAAATAAAATAGATACTTTGAAAGACTAGACATAAGATAAGACTTTTAGCTAATATTATTAAAATAATTAATATAGTTAATAGTAAAAATAATACGTAATATTTTACATATAAAGTTATAAATATAATATAAGTAATTAGAACTAATAGAAACTAAGTAGCTATAGTAAACTTAAGTAGTAAGTAAATTATAAATAAAAGATTTACTATATAAAAGGTATTCTCTTTAGCTGTTAAATAGTTTCTTTTTTTATACTTATCTTCTTATTCTTAAGCAACTTTCTAAAATTAGTTATATAATAAATTAGTTAAACTATTACTTTATTACATTTTTATATTATTAGAATATTATATTAGTAAGTTACTATATAACTTTATGTAATTACTAAAACTTTAATATAAATTATACTTATACTTACTATATTAAAGAAACCTATATACTATATTATTATAGTGTTAGTAGTAAAAACCAGGTAATATACTATTTTAAGTTATAAATATATAGAAGCTATAGACTTTAAACTATAACATTAAATTATTACTTATTATATTTTTATATTATTAAAATAATTTATATTAGTATAATTATATAGTATATATAATTACTAAAGTGTGACGGTGCTGTTTGCTCTGCTTACTATAGGCTATATAATATTATAACTAGCTATACTAGCTATAACTTAGCGCAGAGCTTAGAGTATAGCTAGCTTATACTTAGGCTATACACTACCCTATTTAGAGGCGAGCCCCCTTTATATCTCTTCTCTTCCTATCTTAGTATAGCTAAAATAGAGCTAACTTATTCTATTAACCTATATTTATGCTATAATACGTAAAGACCAAGCCCATCATCACATAAAGTCTTTAATATAAAATAATATTATACTATTTACTTTAAAGTAATTTATACTTTATTTATTATAATATATAATTAAGTTTACAAAACTCTACTTTATAAAATATAGGTTAAAAAATTTTTTTATTTAATTTTATAACAAAATTAAAAATAATTTATTAGGGATTTATTGGTTATTTATGAATATTATTATTTAGAATTTAATATTAAGTTATAATTTAATTATAATTTAAATTTATTATTTTTTTAGCTAGTTTATTTAAGAACTTTTTAAGTTTTTATTAAATAGTTAATATTAAAGTATTAGCTTATATAGTTTTGTATATAATTAAGTATATAATTTTTATTTTTTAGTATTTTTAATACTTTTTATTTATAAAGTTTTTGGTATAATAATTTTATTATTTTATTTTAATTTTAATTTTATAAACTTATTAATATAATTTTAAAAATAACTTATAAAAATAATTAAAAATAATTAAAAATAATTAATTTAATAATAAATTTTTAATTTATTTTACTATAAAAGTATTCTATTAATTAAAAACTATTATTTAAATTCTTTAAAACTTAAGTAATAAGTAAAAACTTAAATATATATTATATAATAATTTGTTACTTATTTTAATAAATTAATAAAATTTTAAATTTTAAATTATAATAACTTAAAGTTTAAAATAATTAATTATAAAATTTTATAAAATATAATAAACTATTAGTATAAATTAAAAAAGTTTATAAAATAATAATATAAAAGCTAAAATAGTAAAAAATTAATTACTAAAAAAATTTATTAATTAAAAGTATTATTTATTTAATATATATTTATTATATAGTAAAAAAGTTTATTAAAGTAATAATTAAATTAAGTATATAAATTAATAAAAACTTATTATATTTATTATAATTAATTGTAATTAAATATATATAAAAAATTTATAAGCTACAAATAGTATAATATATTAAATAATTAAGTATATATAAAAATATTAACATTTTATTACTATAATATAATAAATAAATAAGTTATATAAGTATAAGTAGTAAAAAAGTACTATTTATTATTACTATTTATATTTATATAAACTATTTTATTAATTGTATTATAGTAGTAAAATTTTAATACTTTTATATATATTTAATTATTTAATATACTATACTTTTTGTATTTAATAATATTACTAGTTAAATTTACTTTTAGTATTAAGTATAAGTAAATAAAAACTTTACTTTATAATAATAGTTATTTTTAATTTTAATTTTAATTATACGTAATTACGTAACTTTAGTAACTTAGTAAAAATTGGCTATTAAGTTTTTATTCCATGTACTTTTATATACACTGTTGGCTTAGCCTGTTTGGAAAATCAAAACTTAATATTTTATACAAAAAGCTATTAACGCGACCCCATATTTATTAATACTATACTAAAGGTAATTACTTAAAACTCTTAGAATTAACTAAATTAGTGCTCTAACCTATATATTTTGTTAATTTAATCTGTTTTAAATGTTTCTCTGAGTATAGTTTCGAGTTATAGAGCGGTATCTAGCATACCTCACACCCCTATACTGTTTGTGGTGTATGCTAACAGATATTAGAGTCTAATTCACCCAAAATTGTCCTCCCTTTGGCTTTTCTTTTCCTTCCAGCTGTTGCGCAGGCTGTACACGTTTTTAGCTTGCCAAGCTTCACTAAACTAGATTCATGTGGTGTTGATTTAATATGTAGACCTCCCATAGAGGCTCTATTACCATTCCTTTGAGCTTGCTTTGTAGATGCATTAAACAGGCCCTTAAGTAAGCTTTCAAGGAAGTTCCGGTGGCCCCTATTCTTTGTATAGCTTTTGTTAAAGAAGGATGACAGCCTGTATGAATTAGCTAATACTAGGTCAAAAAATAAAAACCAAATAGGCTTTCAAGTCTTCCATTTCACCCTTTGGGTAGAATAATAAGAAGTACATTGATCAAACCGATCAACGTCGTTCATAAAATGATTGTAGAGGGCAATAAATAAAGGGATAGTAAGTACTTTTACTGCCAAGATTCCAAAAACAACCCGTGTATAATGCGCGTTTGTAGATGTTTTAGAAGGCCTTTTCCGCTCCCTATCAATTGTTCCTTCTGGCTTCGCAACAGTACTAGCAAATAAGGCGACTTGGACGTCTTTCCAGGCCATATGAAGGACTGTTTTATTTTTTAAAATGTCGTAATAAAGCTCTCCCCATTGTATGTTACCGAATGCAGGGAATCAATGTAGCAACCCATAATCAATTGAATGAGTGGAAGACTCGATCTATATACACAATCGAGGTGGATTGTACGTAAGAGAGGACAACCTGCTGACGCAGCGAAGGCCTAAATGTGACATAGGGCCTGATTGTAGAGACATGACGAGCTGCTACTCGGTGACAGGCAGTGGTGAAAGAGCTTCTCACTCGGCCTGAGGTTGACGTAAACTTGAAGGACGATGATGGGCGGACAGCTCTTTCACTGACTGCTCAGAATGGCCATGACGCGGTGTTAAGAGAGCTTCTATCTTGCCAAGTGTTGATATGAATCTAGAAGACGGTGACGGGCGGACTGCCCTCTCCTGGGCTGCCGAGATAGGCCAAGAACCCGTTGTGAAAGAATTGCTTGCTAGCCCTAGGGTAGATGTAAACTTCAGGGACGGAGAAGGTCAGGCCCCTCTTTCAAGAGCTACTCAAAATGGGCATGATGCAATTGTGGAGATTCTCCGGCCCGGCTTGGGATTGGACTGGAATTGAGGGATACTAGGGGCCGGGTACCACATGCTTGGGCCTCTAGGAACGGCCACATAGCGATCGTGAAATATCTTCTCACTCGCGGTAGGTTGGGCGTGAACTTGAAGGACCGCAACGGTCGGACACCTCTTTCATAGGCTGTTGAGTATGGTCACGTGGCAGTCGTGAAAGAGCTACTTGCTTACCCTAAGGTTAACGTTAATTTGAAGGACAGTGACGGCCAGACGGCTCTCTCATGGGCTAATCAGAATGCGCATGAAGGAGTGAAAGAGCTGCTCACTAACCATGGGCTTAAGGAAACTCGCTTGCGTCATGGTAGAGCCCGCTAGATGCTTCGGGCGGAAAGGGTGTGCGAGGCCATTTCGAGAAGAGAGTACTTTTAATAAGGTTGTTGAGAACGTAGCGAAGATATGGATTAGTTTCTTTGATCTTGTAAACTTTATTTTAGAAGGTGTAGGGGGCCAGAAATAGCTTTACTGGTACTGGCGTGTTTGCTAATGGCGGAGACTGTAACAAGTTGTCCACCATTATCTCTATCTGGAGTTGATGGAACGCCTTCTGCCACCCTTCGCTGTAATAAGCGGCATATGAATGTTGAAAATGCCTAGTAGAGAGCATGCTGCATCTTCTTCACGTTTTGTCTGGCGGTTTGCTGCCCATAACATGCGCTCGTTCACACTAAAGGAAGATATAGGGCTTCCTTGAAACGGCTTGGATGGCGATTCCTGTTATCTCATAGAGAGTTTGTTCTAGTGATTACTTGTTACTGAGCTGTTGTTCCTCCTTAGAGAAGAATTCAGCTGAATCTCGAGCAATAAGCTCTTGAAGCGTCCAACTACGAGTAAACCATCTGCATTTCTTAAATGCTGGTGCCCAGTTCCGGGAGACCTCGTCGTTCCAACTGAACTGCTGACTGAAACGTTAGACAAATACACGTAGCATCTTGCCGCATCCTGATACCAGCGAAACTTAGTTGATGGCCTCTGAGAGCTCCGCACTACTTGATTTGTTAATGCAGTACCTACCGCACGAGGGGATATGCAGATTCTTGGAACTGGCACTTATTTCACACTCGTTTTTACGGAACGCGGTTTTCCACGAATTCCTACAATTTCCCTACACTTTTTGGTTATAATCGCGCTAAAGTCTTAGTTCTCGAGCAGCCCGTCTCAGCTAGCGCTGAGACGCTACAATGTCGCTGAGAAACTTGTCCTCATACTCCCCAACCAGAATCTTCCACTCATCGCGCTTAGTGAACTTGTGCTCGTCCGGAACGACCACCCGCTGATACTCCTCATCATTTATATACTCGATGATATCCTCTAGCGAATTTGCCCAGAATTCTCCAATGCCATCGTAGTCCGGTGCTTCCAATCCGGGCGCCTTTGAAGCCAGTTCATCGGACAGCTTTTTATTGACGTGAAACTGCATTTACGTTCTAGTCAGTGGAAAATTTGGACGTTTTCTCTGCCTAAGCTGTATAGGAGGATGGACCATAGAGAGAAAGGACACACCTGGGCATAGCGAAGGAAGCATTTCTTAGAATTGGCTGTTCCAAGGAAGAGTTGGGCGTGCTTCTTGCTCCAACTTCATACGTAGAGGACAACTCAGTGGTATGACTTCGTAGAGGAGATGTACATTCGAGCTTTCTCACTTACTACTCGTGAAACTCTTCATCTGTATAGTCCGGGTGCTTCTTAACAAGCACTGTCATTTTGAAAACCATTTTGGCGGTTGAGGTGAGGCTGAAGCAATTTGCGCTTTTCAGATTTTGAAAGTGACTCTAGCGCGTCTCGCTTAAAAAGCTGGGGCGCTGTTACAGGCTTTCAGCTCTTAAGTAGATGTGGAAGTTCATTCACAACGACCGGGAAGGTATAGGTACCCCGCACGGTGCTTGGAGGCCTAGACGGAAATACAGCGGGGGATCATGAACGGGCTGACGTGAGAATCAGTGCGTCTCCATAGAAATCTTCAACTTTCCATACAAATTTTGTCGGTGGGGTGGCACTTGGGGTCAGCCCGTTCATGATCCCCCTTGTATCATTGGCCTGCTCAGTTCCGTAGCTTAATCCAACGGCCAAAGCTTCCTCTAGAGCCGAACTAAATTAGAGATAACGTTATTGGTTTACGTACGCCATATATACGGAGCTGAAATTTAGTTCCGCATAAGGCTGTGCCACGATGCTCAGGCGTGAAGGTCTTATAGGGCCGAGTTGTCCCGACTCCAATCAACGTCTTGTCAATACCAGTCAAACCGCTAGTCGCTGCTAGGAGCCGCCCAACACCGACCGTGATGGCAGGAGAAGGATACGCAACAAGACAATTTTGGCCCCAAATATCTTCCGAGGTCCCAAAGGAGTGTAAACTTCTCCGATCGTGGTAGCCGCTATAGGCACTTGTCCTGCAGATCGCGGACGCCTTAACGGCTGGTGTGCTGCAATGTCCTTCCCGTGGGTTGAAGAATCCTTACAATGCTTGGTTGTTCCTCATGCCTAACATTATTGTACTTATTTGCGACTTCAATGGTGTGCGGGGGAGTGTCTTAAAGTTCTGTAGCCCCGATCAATCCCCAGGACCTGTTCAAGACACAGATATCGGCAAGGCTGATACACCTCCATCTTTGCGACGCAGCGGCTAAAACGCCAAATAATGCTCTTTTCTGCCATCAGCACGAATCATGGTTCCATCACCCTAACGAGTGGGGAAGGCATCTTGAGCAATATGTCCACGAGTCCTGTTTAGTCGATGGCTCTATCCGATATCGCTCTCGTTTCCGTAATGCAGACGCATGCGATCTTCATATGAGAGTCTGCCATATCTGCACTAGTCACAATATCCTTATTGTAGACTAGAAGAAGCATATCAGCGAGCAGAAGCACTACGAGTGCGGTTTCATTAGTCGTAGATTAAAGTGGAAGTGTGAGCCAGGCGATTCGTATCCTGAAGACAGGTATAGGAGGCATGTCGAGGGCTACCACGTAAATCACGGCGGCAGTTGTGCTGTCATGTAATTAGTTATATTGAAGGAATACGGCCGGTATCAAAGAGCAAGTTAAAGGGGAAAATAAATAACTACGAAGATGAATGAATACGTGGGTAAACGGTAGTAATAGCATTATCGCACAGTTGTAACTAAAACAATGGCAGTCGTATAGACCATCGTCTTGTATAGCTTCAGTGTTCCTGGCGGTTAAATTTGCATTGTATTCACATAAATATATGAAAAGAAAAGCCTTTTAGCAAGCCTGCGTCCTAGAATTGGGCCATTCACGCCCATGATTGTCCTAATTTTGAGTTTATTCAACGACAGGCTGGGGAATAAACCAGGTCCGACCAGGTCGGACCAAAGTTTGAAATAGTTTGATTTGAGCAAACCTGTCAAACCTGTTGGTTTGATTGGATTGAGAAAGTCCAAACCAGTTTAAACCAAGTTATATGGCCGTTTTTTTTTGAGGTCTTGGCATGGTGTTGAAAAATCTTAATAAAGCTGTAAGCATAGTAACTATCTCAAACATCACAAATCATCAAAATTGTTAAAAATGAAGTCCAACTAATGTATATAGCTACTAATACAAACAAATTTTTGGTGTTGAAAAAGAGCAATAATTAAATAAGCAACTACATAAACCTTATAACTTCAAGTTCCCTTTCTTCTCATCTTGCTGCTATTTTAGAGCTCTCTCTGTTCCCTCTCTTCACGCTAAAGAAGCTCTTTAATTAACAGGCAATTACTACTAAGATAGAATTTAATGACTTTAAGTGCTTTTATAGTGTTATAATACATCCTCCTATAGTTCTCTATAAGTTAATTTTTAAAATAAAAGAACTAGAATTTACATACAGCAATACCTACAGAGATAGTTAATACTATAAGGGTAAACTTTTCTAGTACAAAATACTTACTAAGTCAATCTCTTTATTATAGAATTAGTATTTTAACTCTTTCTAGCAATAATATAAAATACTTTATATACTTATTTTCTCTATTATTAGTACTATAAAAGAACTCTTTATAGGTATTCTTATTTTATTATTAACTAAGTATAAGATTTATATAAGTAGAGTTTAGAGTTTAATAAGCGTATTTAGCTTTAAAGCTTACTTAAAGTTAATTTATAGTATTTTTAATAACATTTATTTACTAAGATTTCTAGCCTTTTTAGTAGTACTAAATCTACTTCTATTTTATTCTTAAGTAAAGAACTACTACTACTACATAAAGTAGAAAGTTATTAGTTAGTATATAATACTTATTAAGTTTTATTTAACTAAAATTTACTTAAACCTTAAAATAAAATATACTATTTAATTACTTAAACTTGGTTTTTTTTTACTTTTATAAATTAAAATAGTAGGTTTAAAGTAAGTAAGTACTAAAATAGTACACTAAATAAGTATTTAATATTAAAGTAAGTTTATAAGTATATAAAAACTAACTTAAATAACTTTAAGTAAATAGCTATTTTATAAAAATTCTATTAATTTTTAAATATAAGCTTATACTTAGCACTTTTTATAGTTTATTTATTTTTAGACTTTTTTATTTCTTTAATGTGTACTATAATTAGTAAGTGAAAAAAATTAAGTAGTTAACTATTTTTAAAAAAAAAACTTTATTTAATATTACTAAAAAAAACTTTATAAATTAACTTATTATTAAATAAACTATTAGAGTAGAATTTTACTAGTTTTTAAACTTTTTTATATACTTAACAAAATACTAAATATACTTAATAATTATAATTACTTTATTTAATAGTTTTATAACTTACTACTAAAAAACTTTTTTTTAAAATAATTAATTTTTTAGTAAAAGTTCTAGTATTAGGGAGTAGTAAAATATAAATAAAATTAATAACTATAATAATAATATATAGTATAAAATAAATTATAAAACATAGCTTATAAAGCTATATATAAAAGTTATAAATAAAATATATATAAAATTCTAAAAATAAAGAGACTTATATAGTTTATATAAAAACTTTATATAATACTTAATTTAAATAAGCTTAAAAATAATAGTTTTTATAAAAATATACTATAATAGTATTTCTTTTTTTATAATTATAGTTTTTATAGTTGCTTTAAAGGCTAAGCTTTTTAAAATACTACTAATAAAACACTTAAATTATGTTTATAATATTCTTTATTTAATAAATAGAAATTTTAGTTTGCTTATTATATTTAGTTTATTTAACTATATATTTTAGTTATAAAGTGCTATTACAGCTATAGTAGTTTTAATAAAAGTTAATAATTTTTTTAATAAACTACTTTTACTTACTATTAATCTTTATTAGTAGAAGGAGTAGTATTTACTAGTAAAATAAAGCAGGCTAATATAAAATACATTATAAAAATTAAATTTATTTAGTAGTTTAAAATAGTAGGTGTATAATAATATAGCCTTTATAACTTAAAATAAGCCTAAATTCTTTTAATTTAGTTTCTTTATAAAGTGTAGAATCTTAATATTTTAGGTATTTAGCTATACAAAATCTTCTATATAAAATAAATAAGTAGAGTAGTAGTATATATTTATTTAATTTTTATAACAAGCTTATATAGTTAATAGTTTAGTATATAAATAGTTTATAATCTTTTATATTTTAGCTATAAACTTCTTAGAATTTAGTTTTATATAAAGTAAGTAGTAGCTAATAGTTTAAATTTAACTCTTAAATAAAAGCTATAGTTTATAAAAAATAAAAAAATAGTAGTACTTTCTAAGTAACTAGAGTTTAAAGTAAACTTAACTAGTAGTAGCTATTTAAATTAGTTATTTTATAAATAGCTAACATATAATTATAAGTACTACTTAAAAACTATATTAGTTTATTTTAACTAGCTATTAATTTTAAAATAGTATACAATTAACAGTAAAGTTATAATCTTTAGCTAGTAATTTAAATACTTCTAGAATTTGAAAATAAACTAAAGTCTATAATTAAAAAGAATAGTACTTAGTAAACTATAGAGCTTTTATATATATATTAAAAATAAATAAATAGTATTTTTAGTATTATAATATATTTAGCAAGAAATTAAGTACTTTATTTTTATTAAATAATAAGTTATAATTATTACAGTATTATAATAGCTACTTAATAGTAAGTAAATAATAAAGTTTATAAACACATTTTTTTAAGCATAGTTTAAAATAAGTAGTAGTTTTAAAACTTTTTAATAGGCTTTTTTTAATAAAATAGTATAATAGTAAATATAATAATTATAAAGCTAATAAATAATAAAATTATACATGTAAAACTAGTAGTACTTATAAAATAATAGTTTATATATTTTATTATAATTTATATAGCTAGTAATAGGGCTTTTATAGTAAAAATAAAGTAATTCAACTTTTAGTTTATTTATATTAGGTATATAAAGCCTTTCTTTATACTATAAATATCTATTTATTTTAATATACTTAGCTAGTGTTAAGTATTTATTCTTATAGTTTTTATTCTATAAGTTAGTTAATATAGAGTTAATTATAAGATTAGTATAGTAATTTTTTTAAAATAAAATTTAAATTCTTAGTAGTAGTAAGTTTTTAGTTTATTTAAGTTTTAAAATAGTAATAAATCTAGTAATAGTAGTAATAAAAATAAAAGTAGAAATAAATTTAGTAGGTAATAATAGTTTAGTAGTATATTAACAAAACTAGTTATAAGTTATTATAGTAATTCTATAAATAAAGATCTCTAATAAGTTAGAGAAATAAACTAATTTTTTCTTATAATTAATTATAACAGGTAAAGTAGTAGCTAAACGCAATTTTAGATTTTTATTTTATTTTAAAATAATTTAGTTTTAATAGCAAAGCCTTTTATTCTTCTTTTATATTAAGTTAGCTAATTTTTTAATTAAAAAGTTTAGCTTTAAGCCTTACTTTCTAAAATAATATATAATTTTAAAGTTAAAATAGAATAGAAATTTAAACTAACAAGCTTAATAGTAGTTTAATAACTTTATTATTATAAAATACTTTAGATTATAGTAGTCTGTAATTACTATAATTAGTAAAACATATTTTTTAAATTCTAGCTACTATTTTTTAAAGTAGTAAATAATTACTAGTAGTTTCTTATTATAGATCTTATAATTACACTTTATTATTAAATAAATTTTTAAAAAAAAAATGTAACAGACTATAAAATACTATTATTTTTATATTATAATAATATTTCTATAGAAATATAGTTAAAAGTATTTGTTTTAATAATAACTTCTTTTTTCTAATTAAATAACACTAGAATAAGTACTATAGTAAATACTATTTTTAGTCTTTAAAAAGCTTTCCTATAACTACTATTTTAGTTAAATAGTATATTTTTCTATATTAAGTAAACTAATAGAGTAGTAATATAAAAAAATCCTTATATAAAATAATAATAAAAGTTTATAAAACTAATAAATATTTATATGTTTATAATATAAGTTAGTATTGCTTAGCTAGCTACTATTTTAATTTCTTTTAAATTTATACAAATACTATTACAGCCTATAATTAGGCCTAGAAATTAGATTTTAGTTATAAAAAACTTATACTTTTCTACTTTTATATATAGGCCTGCTTTTTGTAAGCTTTTTAATATTAAATAAAAATATTCTTTATATTTAACATAAATACAGCTATAGACTAAAATATTATTTATATAAATAATATAAAAGTAGTTTAAGTATTTTTATAAAATATTATTTATATACTACTAAAAGGTTATAAAAGTACCTGTTAACTTAAATAACATTACTAGTATTTTATATAAACTAAAATAAGTCTAAAATATTATAAGCTACTCTTAGCTAGCTTTAATATAAAAGTGTTATAAACTATAATAGTAAGGTAACTATAAATAAAGAGGCATTACTTTAGAAGGCATAGTATAATAAAATATATAAGTAATACTAAAAAGTAGAAGTAAACTAGTAAAAACAGAACTTATAAATAGAATTACTTTAAAGTAAGTTTAAGTTCTATAGAAAATAATATCTAAATTAAATAAACAGGTCAGGTAACTAGCTACAGCAAAATATAAAAAAGATAAGTATAAATAATAAAGATAAGAATAGGCATAAACTTATCTTCTCTAATTTTTTTTTAGTAGTATTTAATATAATTCTAGTTAGTATATAATATATATATAAAGAATCTATTATAAGTATAAGGCATTAAACAGCTTATAGTTACTTTTAGTTTTTTATAGTTACTCTAAAATTAAGATTCATACCTTAAGTAAAATAGTATAATATTATTTTAATTAAATCTTAACTTACTATATTACTTCTCTTATCTCTACTAAACTTAACTTATTTTTACTAAGTTTAATAAGCTATCTAATCTAAATGCAAAAGAACTAATTAATTAGTTATATAATTAATTAGATAACTAGTTACTAGTATAAACTATATTAGTAAGTTAATAACCTATAATATTATAACTACCATCTCAAGAAAATAGAAGAAGCTGTTAAATAAATTCTAATACTATATTACTTAAATAAGGTCTATAATAACTTATTATAAAAATAAATAAGAACTTTACTTATTAGAAGAAAATAGTAGTAAAAAAGAAGTTATAATAGAATCTTTATTTACTATAAAAAGTACATTAGAAGAAACTAAGAGTATATAATAAGTTATTTAAAAATAAAAATAGCTATTATAGAATTACGTAAGGCCTTAATTAATATATAATAATAAGTTAAAGTAAATAAGCTTAAAAAAAAACATAATAAAAATCCATCTTTTTATAAAGTTTAATAGTAATTAAAATAATCTTAAGACCTTTATAGTAATAATAAACCTATTACGGACTATAATAAGAAAGGAAATATAAGCGATAAGGCGTTACTATAAAAGGTATAGTATAATAAAATATATAAGTAATACTAATAAGCTAAGGCAAATTAGTAAAGATAGAACTTATAAATAAGGTTACTCTATAGTAAGTTTAAGTTCTATAGGGAATAGTACTTAGAGTAGGTAAGTAAATTAGATAACTAGCTATAGCAGAACACAAGAAAGATAAGTGCTAATAATAAAGATAAGAACTTATTTTCTCTTATCTTTTCTAGTAGTATTTAATATACTTCTAGTAAGTATATAATATACGTATGGAGGATTTATTATAAGTATAAGACATCAGACAGTTCACAATTACTTTTAATTCTTTATAATTACTTTAAAATTAAGATTTATACCTTAAGTAAAATAGTTTAATACTATCCTGTTAAATCTTAACTTACTATATACTTTCTCTCTACTCTTTACTAAGTTAACTAATTTCTATTAAGTCTAATAAGCTATTCGATCTAGAAGTGAGGGAACTACTAAGTGTTATATAAGTAATTAAATAGCTTATTACTAGTATAATTTACGTTAGTAAGTTAGTAACTTATAATATTATAACTATTATTCTTAAAAGATTAAAAAGAACCGTTAGATGGGATTCTAATAACTAATTATTAAAGGCCTATAATAACTTACTACAGGGACGAATAAGAACTCTACTCGTTATTAAAAGGTAGTAGTAAAAAGGAAGTTATAGTAGAATCTTTATTTATACCTAGAAGTACATCTAGAGAATAAAAGAGTATATAATAGGTTATCCAGGAATAAAAAACAGCTATTATAGAGTTATATAATACTTTAGTAAGCTTATAATAATAGGTTAAAGTTAAACACTAAGTTATAGTAATCTAAAAAAAAAGAACAGCCAAGATACAGTCTCTAGAAAAGTTTAATAGAAATTATAATAAACTTAAGACCTTTATAGTAGTAATAGACCTTTATTATTAATTTAATCAGAAATTATTTCTAACTAACTAAGATTAAATCCTAGTAGTAGGTATAAATATAATAGGTAGAGCTATATAATAGTTTAAACCACTAATAAGAAATTATCTTATTAATAAAGACTCTAACTTAAAAGCGGCAGGACTAGCTAGTTATAATAATAATATATAATAAGTCTTTAAAAATTACAAACGCTTTAAATAGAAGATAATTATAGTCTTTAAGGAAATTAATAAAGAAATAGAAGTAATCTAAAAGCTTTAATAGCTTAAGTAATAAACATTAGTAGCTAATTACATAACAGAATTTAAATAAATTTAATTACAACTTAATTAGGTAAACTAACTACTAGTTATAATATACTACGAAGAATTAAAAGACAGAATTAAAGACGAAATCTCTAGAGAAAAACAGCTAAGTACCTTACTAAAAATTATTAAATAAATAGTAACTATTAATAACTAGTAGTACCAGCAAGAGTAAGAAAAAAGGGCATAAGAGAGATTAGTAATCTATATACTTAAGAAAAATAAAAAGAATAACAGAACCTATAACAAAATAGATATTAATATTAAATAAATATTTATTAGAAAAGGATAAGGAAAGTAAGTTAAGAAATAAATAAAACGCTATACACGTAAAGTTTATCTAGAATATAGAAAATAAAGATACTTTATTAAGGATTATAGATAATAATAATTAGACACTAAGAAAGCGTATGTATAGACTAAGGCACTAAAGGAAATTAAGATTACTATAATTTAAATAGAATAAATAAAAGATACTGTAGAAAGAGACGTTAAAAAAAGAATCTAAAAGAAATATTATTAGATTTATAGAAGCTATATATACCTTAGATAAGAATACAAAGTACTATATTAATAAGTTAAGAATTATCTAATAGGATGACTTAATAATATAATTACTATAATATAAGAAGCAGTAGCACAACAATACAACGCGGAAACTAAAAAAGAAATATAAAGATTCTATAAGATTATAGAACAAAACAGCAGGCCATTCCACAAGGAAGATTAGAAATTCTAATAGAAAAAAAATTAAGAGATAATAGAAAATAAAAAACTTATATCTACTATAATTATATAGTATATACGCTAGGGATATTATTAGATATATAAATTAGAATACCACTAAAGAGAATACTATATTACTAAATACTAGAAAGTTATCTTAAGAGACGGAATATACAAATGTTGATAAATACTATAATTAGTAGAAAATAAATAGTATAAAGGACTAAGCAGACAAGAATTAGCTATATAAATAAATAAGATCTATTAATAAATGCCTATGCTAATTATAAGTAATATAGTATATTATTACTTTATTAAATACTAATAAAAGGAGAAAGAAGAGACCCCTTTATTAATACTATAAATACAAGATAATAATACCATAGATAGAGTAATAAGAAAGGAATGCTAAATATATATAGTTTCTAATTATATAGGAAAAAACTATAAATAGAATAAACACGCCATACATGTTAAAGGACTAAGGATAAGAAAGATATTATAATAACTAGTAAATAAAAAGAAACTTAACCTATAACAAGAACTAGTCTACATGAATTTAGAAGACGAATTATAGGACCTAAATTTAGACAAATATAAATAACTATTATAGGATAAGTGCTAGATAGGATGCTGATAATACTAAACTAAATACTATTAAAAAGAATAGTTAGCCACAGACTTACACAAAAAACTTATATATTAAGAATATTTCTTAAGATGGAAGTGTTAGGATTATAGAGAATAAGCTAAAAATACGCATAAAATACTTAATAGTAAAGTATACTAACTCTAAAGATATCTAATTTATAGATCTAAAAAAGAAACACTAAAGAAATAACTACCACTCAAGAGTCAGATATAAATAAAAAACTAGAAAACTAATAGACTATAACTAAGCCACTAGAGGATTAAGAACCTAAGGTTAGAAGCAATATATTAATTATATATATATAACTAAACTAGAGAAAATACGAAAATAAGCTATATATAAATATATATATTAATAGTAATTAGACACTAGCACTTATAAACAGTAGGGCTAGCAAGATACTTATATTAAATAAATAGATATAAAGATACTAGATACTAACTAGAGTTTTAGATAAACCTATATAAGTAAAACGCATAGATAATAGTCTAATAGTATTTAGAAAAGATCTAATTAATCTTAAAATATAAAATATAACTATTAAAGCAGCAGGTTACACAGATAACTACTATATTAAGATTATAAATCTAGGTAGTAAGGACTTTATCTTAGGATAGAACTAGCTAGCATAATAGAACCTAATAATTAATTAAAAAATAAAAACCGTAGGAATCAGAAACAACTACTATAAATAGTAATAAATAAGAGTTATAATATAAATAAAGAAAGTAATACTTTATGACACTACGTTTATTATGCCAGACGAATACCAGAAGGAATTTAAAAAATAGTTCTTTAAGAAAGCTAAGAACTAGCTATTAAAACACTAGAACCAAGACCACAAAATCATGCTTAAGGAAGAAATAGATTTGAAACTAGAACTATTATATCAAGTACCTATACACTAACAAGAAGAATTATGAAAATTCTTATAAGAAAACTAATAAAAGGGATATATATAAACCAGTTAAAGCAAGATAGCTTTACTAATACTCTTTATACTAAAAAAAAAATAGAAAATTAAGGCTATGTATTAATTATAGACACCTTAATAAAGCCATAGTTAAGAACTATTACCTTATACTATTAATATCTAAACTTATAGATAAACTCAGAGGAGCTAAATAGTTTAGCCTTTTTAATATTAAGAATAAATACTATCAGATACAAATAGCTAAAGGATATGAATAGATAATAATATTTAAAATAAGATATAAACTATTTAAATACTTAGTTATATTAATAGGACTTATGAACGCACTAGTAATTTTTTAGATAATTATTAATCATATGCTAAGGGAATACTTAGACGTATTTATAATAATATATCTTAATAACATGCTCGTATACATAAACGGAATGCTAAAAGAATATATTAAGTATATTAAAATAATATTACGAAAGCTTAAGGAACACAAGTTATATGTTTAAACAAAGAAATATATATTCTATAGGATAGAAGTTAGGTTCTTAGGATACTTAGTATCCTAAAACAGAATAGTAGTTAATCTAGATAAGGCTAAAGATGTTCTATCTTAGCATATACTAATAAATACAAAAGAAGTTTATTCTTTTCTTGGATTCATGGGTTTCTGTAGATAATTTATTAAGAACTACTTAAAAATTACAACACCTTTAACGGAATTACTTAAGAAAGATTAATAATTTAAGTAGGAATAACACAAAAAAAACGCTTTTATAATACTAAAAGAAATATTCTAATAACTACTAATACTAAAAATATTTAATCTATAACTCTAAATAGAGATATATACGGATGTATTAGACAGAGCTATAAAAGCTATCCTATTATAAATACAGAATAATAAACGTAAACATTTAGTAAATTTCTTATCTTATAAACTCATAACTACTAAATTAAACTATGATATTTATGATAAAGAACTATTAATAATAGTTTAAGCATTTAAGAAGTAGAGACATTACTTAGAAGGAACTAAGCACTAAATTATTATATATTCAGATTACAAGAATCTGACGGCATTTACAATAATAAAGAAGTTAAATTAATAATAAGTTAGGTAATAGGAACTAGTTTCTACGTTTAATTTTTAAATACTTTATAAAATAGGAAAAGAAAATATAGTGGTTAATATACTTAGTTAAAAAACAGACCACATAAAGGACATACTAGAAATTTATAATATAATATTAAAATAAAGATCAGACAGATCCCTAGGAAGCTTATAAATAAATATTAAAATAGTAGTTATTATTAAAAATATATAGTAATAATAAATTAGAGAATATAACCATAGATGACTATAATAGCATGAAATGGGAACTATTTTTATACTAGAAGCATTATAGACTAAATTTATTAAGAACTAACATTCAGCCGAAATGCATGGACATTAAGGAATTAAAAAAACTATAGAATAAATTAACAGGCATTTTTGGATTCCAGGAATTTAAAGAAAGGTTAGAACTATTCTTTTAGAATATATTAAGTGCAAAAACAACAAGGCATTAAGATATAAAAAATATAGACTTATATAACTAATTCCTTTACTAAACCTACTATAGAAATCAGTCACAATAGATTTTATCACGGGAATACTAATAATAACTATCTTTAGAGGCTAATAGTATGACATGATATTAGTTATAGTAAACTAACTTATAAAGTATATATACTTTAAACTAATATATATAGAGATTAAGGCGGATGAACTGGCGACACTGCTAATTAAACTCTTAATAGTATAATATAAATTACCATAAGAATTTATCACAAACAGAGATAAATTATTTATATTAATATTCTAGAAAACGTTTATAGGAAAGCTAGGGGCTGAATACCGCCTCTTAACGGCATTTTATTTATAAATAAATAAATAAATAGAACAGATAAATCAGATACTAGAATAATACTTACGAATATACGTTAATAAATAATAAGATAATTAGAGTAACTTACTACTGATAGCTAAGTTTATATATAACTCTATAAAATTATTAATAATAGAAAAATTACTATTCTTTATAAACTATAGTTATAAGCTTACGGCTTATCGAGAACCACAGATCCTAAACAAGATATTAAAATTAGTAAGAATAAAAGTTAATAAATTATAATAACTTTATTAAGAAATAGTAAGAAGAATTACTTAGAAAGGAGGCCTTAGTAAATAACAGAAAGATAAATCTAAAATTAAGGGACTAACTTTTAGAAAGAGGGATAAGATTTTCCTGCTATAAAAAAATTTAGAAATAAAACAACTATTAAAAAAACTAGATCACATTAAATTGGGACTATTTAAGATTAAGTGATAGATAGAATCTATAAATTATAAACTATAACTATCTAAGGATATAAGGATTTACCTAGTTTTTTATATCTTAAAACTAGAACCAGCACTACAGAATACCGAACTATAGATAAAACTTAAACTTAAGGAAGATACTACTAAGTATAAAGTCTAATAAATTTTAGACTACTAGTAGTTTAGACGTTAGCGGAAGTATCTAATTAAATAGAAAAATTACAAACCTAAAGAAAATACATAGAAACTAATTAGGAACCTAAGGAATAATTTAGAGCTAATTAATTAGTACTATTAGAAGAAATAATAAACACTTACTCTAAAGCTATATTTAATAAGTATAGAGAATAGAGAACGTTTTACTTAAATCTAGAGAAAAAAAATAAGCTAATACCAGATACTATAGATTATAATATACTAAATTAATTCTAATAACTCTACTTTTTTTTCTTTATTATATAAATCTCATTAATTGAGATAAGCTCACGCTGGAATATCTCTTTCTTCTAAGAATCTATTTAGACTAGTTTATAATAAAGATAAAGCTTTTAAGATTTTATAGTAAGAGTTTTCTCTTTAGCAGCATAAAGCCATTACTAAAGACACTTCTTATTATAATCTAACTAATTCTATTTAGGCTATATTATAATAAGATTACACTTTATATTTTAATTAATACACTTAGAATATTACCTAGAAGCTAGATTTACTAAATAATAATAGTTATTATTATGATAACGGGAGCAGAGGGACAGTATATAACAGCTATTTTCTTAAACTTTTTTTACTAGATAGTAAGCTTATATTAAGAACGATTCCGCTTAAGTTATCCTTAGAAAATTAAAAGAATAAAAAAGGTAGAAAAGATTCTTATAATCTTAGCTTCCACACAAAGAACTAGCTGCCTTTATACTATTTATAAAATAAAAAACAGAATAACCTTCAGGCCGAAGGCTTAAAGGAAGGAGATAATATTATAAACTATAATAAAAAAGAAAATACAAGTAATAAAGCGTTACTATAGAAGATATAGTATAATAAAATATATAAGCAATACTAATAAGCTAAGGCAAATTAGTAAAGACAGAACTTATAAATAGGGTTATTTTATAGTAAGTTTAAGTTCTATAAGAAATAGCACTTAAAGTAAATAAGCAGGTTAAATAACTATTATAAGTTACTAACTTACTAGCGTAAATTATACTAGTAATAAACTATTTAATTATTTAAATAACACTTCAGCAGTTCCCTCGCTTCTAGATTGGATAGCTTATTAAACTTAATAAAAGTTAGTTAACTCAGCAAAGGATAGGGAGTAATTAATATAGTAAGTTAAGATTCAACAGAATAGTATTAAACTATTTCACTTAAGGTGCGAATCTTAATTTTAGAGTAACTATAAAGAATCAAAAGTAATCGTGAACCATCTAATGCCTCATACTTATAGTAGATCCTTTATGCGTACATTCTGTACTATTGTTTAGTATGTTAGATACTGCCAGAGGCTGCTAGAGCTGCCAGAGGTTCTGTCACCTCGCTCTGCCTCTATCTGCCAAGCCTTCCTTAGTCACGTAAGCTACTGCTCCCAATTCTTCGGCATAGTTCCGTATTTCTGTTCTCACTTCTTAGCCCGTGCCTTGGCCTGCGCCAATACATCCTGTGCTCGCTTGCAATTCTTCCTTTCAAGCTCAAACATACGTTTCCATTCTAAAGCTTCATTAGCTGTTGTTGCCAGTTCCCTTAGCTCCTTAGGTGCAGTTACCTTTTTATTACCATCCGTAACACTATCCCCCTCTTCTAAGTCTTCGTCTTGGAAGATAGTTTCTCCCTTTTATAAGTAGTATAAAGGCAGCAGGTCCTCCGCTCTATGTTCCAGACTATAAGATCCTTAACTTCCTTTCTTTTCTGCCTAGCTTCCTAACGATGACACGTCCTAAGTCGTCTCTAATACGCACTCACTGTTTAGCTTCTTGGATCCATAACAAACCCCGTTACATGCTAACACCCTGCTTGAACTGTTCCCGCCAAGGCGATAACTGCCTCATGAATCTAAGTTCTAGTCATTATTCAGCCTGCGCTAATCACAATGTGAAATACGATTTAATTATCTCCTAACCGGAATAGGATCGTCTTAATCATGATAAGGAAAAACTTCGTCGCTAGCTTGATTCCCTTAAAAATCAGCGTTCCGAGCTCCGTGCTCGAGAGTTACGTCTTCATCGTGAATTAGCGAAAGTTAATTCCAAAGAGAAAAAGATATTTGATCGAGAGATGGCCTCCATTCGTGAAGTCTAGGCTCTTGAAGAGGCTGAAGCTCGTTCTCGGGGTCAAGAAACTTACACACCGCAATCTGCAATGCCGGCTTCCTCCTAACCTACTTTACTTTCCCTTTTCTTTAGTTTGGATTAGAACGCACTGCAGTCATCCTTTCCGTGGGATACAGCCCTTATTAGTTTATCTAATAGTACTAGTCAATTAGCTCTAAACTATTCCTCAGGTTCCTAATTAGCTCCTACGTATTATCTTCAGGTCTATAACCCTTCTATCTAACCAAATACTTCCACTAACGTCTAAACTACTGGTAGTCTAAAATTCGTTAGACTTCATACTCAGTAGTGTCTTCCTCAAGTTTAAGTTTTGTCTATAGTTTAGCGTTCAGTGGTGCTGGTTCTAATTTTAAAACATAAAAGACCAGGTAAATCCTTATATTCTTAGGTAGTTATAATTTGTAATTCACAGGTCCTATTTGCCTTTTAACCTTGAATGGTCCTAATCTGATGTGATCCAGTTTTTTTAATGGTTGTTTTATTTCTAAATTTTTTCATAATAGGAAAATCTTATCCCTCTCTCTAAAGATTAGTCCCTTAACTTTAGATTTATCTTTCTATTATTTGCTGAGAACTCCTGTCTGGGTAATTTTTTCTGCTATTTCTTAATAAAGTTATTATAATTCGTCAACTTTTATTCTTGCTAATTCTGATATCTTATCTAGAATCTGTGGTTCTCGATAAGCCGTGGGCTTATAACTATAGTTTATAAAGAATAGTAATTTCCCTATAGTTAATAACTTTATAGAGTTATATGCAAACTCAGCCATTAGTAGTAAGTTAATCTAATTATCTTATTATTTATTAACATACATTTGCAGATATTGTTTTAGTGTCTGATTTATCCATTCCGTTTATCTATCTATTTATAGGTAAAATGCTGTTAAGAGGCGATATTCTGCTTCTAGCTTCCCTATAAACGTTTTCTAGAATATTAATGTGAATAATTTGTCTCTATCTGTAATAAATTCTCGCGGTAACCCATGTCGTGCTATTAGTAATCTAATAAGTATAGTTATTAATTTATCTACTTTAACCTCTATGTGCGTTAGTTTAAAGTATGTGTAGTTTATAAATTAGTTTATTATAACTAGTATCATGTCATACTATTAGCCTCTAAAGGTGGTTATTATCAGTATTTCTATAATAAAGTCTATTATAACTGATTCTTATAGTAGGTCTGGTAAAGGAATTAGTTATATAAATCTATATTCTTTATATCTTAATACTTTATTCTTTTTGTATTTAATACACTCCATAAGAATATCTCTAACCTTTTTTTATATTCTAGGGATCTAAAAGTGTTTGTTGATTTATTCTATAGTTTTTTCAACTCCTTAATATCCGTGTATTTTAGCTGAATATTAGTTCTTAATAAGCTTAGTTTATAATACGTCTAGTACATAAATCATTCCTTAGTCTAAATTCTAGTATAGTTATCCATTATTAAATTTCCTTATTTATTTTTCTTAGGTGTTTTTGATAATGACTACTGTCTTAATATCTATTTATTAGCTTCCTAAAGATCCATCTAGTCTTTACTTAAATATTATATTATGAATTTCCGGTATATCTCTTATGTAATCTGCTTTTTAACTAAGTGTATTAGCCATCATATTTTCTTTTTCTAACTTATAAAGTATTTAAAAGTTAAATATAGAAACTAGTTTTTATTACCTGACTTATCGTTAATTTAACTTCTTTATTATTATGAATACTGTTAGATTTTTATAGTCTAAATACACAACAATTTAATACTTAGCTCCTTCTAAGTAGTGTCTTTATTTTTTAAATGCTTAAACTATTACTAATAATTTCTTATTATAAATATCATAATTTAACTTAGTAGTTATAAGTTTATGAGATAAGAAGTCTATTAAATGCTTATATTTATTATTCTATACTTATAATAAAATAGCTTTTATAGCTCCGTCTAATATATCTATATATATTTCTATTTAAAGTTATAAATTAAATATCTTTAATATCGGTAGTTATTAGAATATTTTTTTTAGTATTATGAAAGCGTTCTCTTCGCGTTGTTTCTACTTAAATTATTAATTCTTTTTAAGCAATTCTATTAAGAGTGCTATGATTTTTAAGTAATTCTTAATAAATTATTAGCAGAAACCCGTGAATCTAAGGAAAGAATGAACTTCTTTTATATTTATTAGTATAGGCTAAGATAGAATATCTTTAGCTTTATCTAAGTTAACTACTATTCTATTCTAGGATACTAAGTATTCTAAGAACTTAACTTCAGTCCTATAGAATATACATTTCTCTGTTTAAATATATAGCTTATGTTCTTTAAGCTTTTATAATATTATTTTAATATACCTAATATATTCTTTTAGCGTCCTGTTCGTGTATATAAGCATGTTATTAAAATATACTATTATAAATACGTCTAGATATTCTTTTAGTATATAATTAATAATTGTCTAGAATGTTATTAGTGCATTAGTAAGTCCTATTAGCATAACTAAGTATTTAAATAGTTTATATCTTATTTTAAATACTGTCATCCATTCATGTTCTTTAGCTATTTATATCTAATAATATTTATTTTTAATATTAAAGAGGCTAAACCATTTAGCTCCTCTAAGCTTATTTATAAGTTCTAATATTAATAGTATTAAGTAATAATTCTTGACTATAGCTTTATTAAAGTATCTATAATTAATACATAACCGTAATTTCCTATTCTTTTTTAGTATAAAGAGTATTAGTAAAGCTATCTTACTTTAACTAGTTTATATATATCCCTTTTATTAATTTTTTTACAAGAATTTTCGTAATTCTTCTTGTTAGTATATGGGTACTTAATATAATAGTTCTAGTTTCAAATCTATTTCTTTCTTAAGCGTGGTTTTATGGTCTCGGTCTTAGTATTCTAATAATTAGTCTTTAGCTTTCTTAAAGAACTATTCTCTAAATTTCTCTTAATATTTATCTGGTATAATAAACGTGGTATCGTGAAGTATTACTTTCTTTATTTATATTATAGCTCTTATTTACTACGATCTGTAGTATTTATTCCTAATTTCTATAGTTTTTATTTTCTAATTAATTGTTAGGTTTTATTATGCTAGCTAGTTTTATCCTAAGATAAAATTCTTACTACTTAGATTTATAATTTTAATACAGCAGTTATATATATAACCTGCTGCCCTAATAGTTATATTTTATGTTTTAAGATTAATTAGATTTTTTCTAAATACTGTTAGATTATTATCTACGCGTCTTACTCACACAAGTTTATTTAAAACTCTAGTTAATATCTAGTATCTTTATATCTACTTATTTAATATAAGTGTCTTACTAGCTCTACTATTTATAAGTGCTAGTATCCAGTTACTGTTAATATATATATCTATATATAGCTTATTTTCATATTTCCTCTAGTTCAGTTATGTGTATATAATTAATATATTATTTCTAATCTTTAGTTTTTAGCTCTCTAGTGGCTTGGTTATAGTCTATTAGTTTTTTAGTTTTTTATCTATAGTTAACTCCTAAGTAGCAGTTACTTCTTTAGTGTTTCTTTAAGTCTATAAATTAGGCATCTCTAAAGTTAACATGCTTCCTTATTAAGTAATTTATATATATTTCTAGTTTATTCTCCATAATTCTAATATTTCCATCCTAAGAAATATTCTTAATATATAAGTTATTTATGTGAATCTGTGACTAACTATTCTTTTTAATAATATTTAGTTTAGTGTTATTAGCATCCTATCTAGTATTTATCCCATAATAGTTATTTATATTTATCTGAGTTTAGGTTCTGTACTTTGTTTTCTAAATTCATATAAACCAGTTCCTATTACAGGTTAAGTTCTTTTTTATTTACTAGTTATTATAATACTTTTCTTATTTTTAGTCTTTTAACATGTATGGTGTGTTTATTCTATTTATAGTTCTTTTCTATATAGTTAGAAACTATATATATCTAGTATTTCTTTCTTATTATTCTGTCTGCGGCGTTATTATCCTGTATTTATAATATTAGTAAAAAAGTCTCTTCATCCTTCTAATGGTGCCTAATAGGGTAATAGTATACTATATTTATTATAACTAATATTAGTACTTATTATTAAATTTCGTTTATTTATATAGCTAGTTTTTATTTACTTAGCTCTCTATACTACTTATTCTCTACTAACTATAATACTTATTAATAATTATACATCCTATCTCTTAGGGTAACTTCCTAGTATTTGGTAATATAATATTCTTTTATATAATATTTTAATTTATATATCTAACAGTATCCTTAGCATATACGCTGTATAATTATTATAAACATAAATTCCTTACTCTTTATTATTTCTTAATTCTTTCTTTATCTGAACTTCTGATCTTTCTTATGGAATAGTCTATCTTCTTATTCTATTATCTTATAAAACCTTTATACTTTTTTCTTATTTCCTATATTATATTACCTAAACACTACTTCTTATATTATAGTGATTATATTACTAGGTTGTCCTGTTAAATAATTTTTTACTTACTAATACAAAACTTCATATTCTTATCTAAGGTGTATATAGTTTCTATATATTTAGTATTATTTCTTTTAGATTCTCTACGTGATGTTTTTTTCTACTGTGTTTTTAACTTATTTTATTTAAATTATAGTAATCTTAATTTTTTTTAGTACTTTAGTCTAAACATAAGCTCTTTTAATATCCGGTTACTATTATTTATAATTCTTAATAAAGTATTTCTGTTTTCTGTATTCTAAGTATATTTTATATATATAGTGTTTTATTTATTCTCTAGCTTACTTTCCTTATCCTTTTTTAATAAATATTTGTTTAATATTAATATCTATTTTATTATAGGTTCTGCTGTTCTTTTTGTGCTTTTTTAGTATATAAATTACTATTCTCCTATATACCCTTTTCTCTTACTCCTGTTAGTACTACTAATTATTAATAATTACTATTTATTTAATAATTTCTAATAAAGTGCTTAGCTGCTTTCCTTTGGAGATTTTATTCTTAATTCTATTTTTTAGTTTTTTATAGTATATCATAACTAATAGCTAGTTTATTTAGTTAAGTTATAATTAGATTTATTTAAACTCTATAGTATAGTTAGCTGCTAACGTATATTACTTAAGTTATTAAAGCTTTTAAATTACCTCTATTTCTTTATTAATTTTTTTAAAAATAATAATTATTTCTTACTTAAAGCGCTCGTAATTCTTAAAAGCCTATTATATATTATTATTACACTTAGCTAATTCTACTGCTCCTAGATTAAAATTTCTGTTAACTAGATAGTTTCTTACTAATAGTTTAAACTATTATATAGTCTTACCTATTATGTTTATACCTACTACCAGAATTCAATCCTAATTAGTTAGGAATGATTTTTAATTGAATTAATAATAGAGATTTATTATTACTATAAAAGTCTTAAGTTTGTCTTAGTTACTATTAAACTTTTCTAAAGATTATATCTTTACTATTCCTCTCTTATAGACTGTAATTTCCTGTTATTTAGCTTTAAACTACTACTATAAGTTTACTAAAGTGTCTCGTAATTTCATAATAGCTACTTTTTATTTCTAGATAACTTATTACATACTCTTAGTTTCTCTAGATATATTTCTAGTTATGAATAGGAGTCCTGCTATAACTTTTTTTTTATTACTACTTTCTAATAACAAGTAGAGTTCTTATTCGTCCTTATAGTAAGTTATTATAAACCTTTAATAATTAGTTATTAGAATCCTATTTAAAGGTTCTTTTTATTCTTTTAAGATGGTAGTTATAATATTATAAGTTACTAACTTACTAGCGTAAATTATACTAGTAATAAGCTATTTAACTACTTAAATAACACTTTAGTAATTCTCTTACTTCTAAATTAGATAGCTTATTAGACTTAGTAGAAGTTAATTAACTCAGCAGAAAATAGAGAGTAATTAATACGGTAAGTTAAGGTTTAATAAAATAGTATTAAACTATTTCACTTAAGGTATAAATTTTAATTTTAGAGTAACTATAAAGAATTAAAAATAATTATAAATTGTCTAATGCCTTATACTTATAGTAAATCCTCCATGCGTATATTCTATACTGTTATTTAGTATATTAGATACTACTAAAGGCTGCTAGAGCTGCTAGAGATTTTATTATTTTATTTTATTTTTATTTACTAAGTCTTTCTTAGTCACGTAAGCTACTGCTCTTAATTCTTTAGTATAGTTCTATATTTCTATTCTTACTTCTTAGCCTGTGCTTTAGCCTGCGCTAATATATCCTATATTTACTTATAATTCTTCCTTTTAAACTTAAATATATATTTCTATTCTAGAGCTTTATTAGCTGTTATTACTAGTTCCCTTAGCTTCTTAAATACAGTTACCTTTTTATTACTATCCGTAATAGTAACCAGCTATAGCAGAATATAAAAAAAATAAGTACTAATAATAAAAATAAGAACTTATCTTTTCTTATCTTTTTTAGTAGTATTTAATATACTTCTAGTAAGTATATAATATACGCACGGAGGATCTACTATAAGTATAAGGCATCAAATAGTTCATAATTACTTTTAATTCTTTATAGTTACTTTAAAATTAAGATTTATACCTTAAGTGAAATAGTTTAATACTATTCTGTTAAATCTTAACTTACTATATACTTTCTTCCTACTTTTTACTAAGTTAATTAATTTCTACTAAGTCTAATAAGCTATCTGATCCGGAAGTAAGGGAACTACTAAGTATTATATAAGTAATTAAACAGCTTATTACTAGTATAATTTATATTAGTAAGTTAGTAACTTATAATAAAACCTTTACTATTAATTTAATTAAATATTTATTTATAACTAACTAAAATCAGATTCTAGTAGCTGGTATGAATATAATAGAAAAAATTATAAAATAGTTTAAATTATTTACTAGTGTGATAGTACATATAGGCACATGCAAGATTATATATAAAATTATATATAAAATTATATATAGGATTATATATAGGACGCGTTAGCTAGCTCTATTAATATATATAAGCCTTATTACTTAAATAACTAAGCCTTTAGTTTAGTTATTCTCGTTAATAAATTAGTTAAGTTTTATATACTATACTAACGTGATAACTAGAAACTATCTAGCAAATAAAAAACCTAATCTAGAAATAGTAAAACTTAAAAACTATAATAGTAATATATAAAGAGCCTTTAAAAATTATAAAAGTTTTAAAAAAATAATAATTATTATCTTTAGAGAAATTAATGAAAAAATAAAAATAATTTAAAAACTCTAATAACTTAAATAATATACATTAGCAGCTAATTATATAATAGAGTTTAAATAAATTTAATTACAACTAAATTAGGAAGACTAACTATTAGTTATAATATACTATAAAGAATTAAAGAATAAAATTAAGAATAAAATCTCTAGAAGCAAAAAACTAAATACACTACTTAAAATTATTAAATAAGTAATAACTATTAACAACTATTAGTACTAATAAAAGTAGAAAAAGAAAGTATAAATTAAACTAGTAATTTATATACCTAAAAGAAATAAAAAGAATATCTAAACGTATAACAAAATAGATATTAATAAAGTATTTATAAATTAAAAATAAATAAAGTAAATTAAAAAATAAATAAAATGCTACACATATAAAGCTTGTTTAGAATATAAAAAACAAAAACATTTCATTAAAAATTATAAGTAATAATAAGTAGATATTAAAAAGACTTATATCTAAACTAAAGCACTAAAAGAAATTAAGGTAGTTATAGTTTAAGTAAAATAAATATAAAACCAGATAATAAAAAAGGCTATTATATAAAAGATTTAATAAAAATAATATTAGATATATAAAAGCTACATATACCTTAAACAAGAATATAAAATATTGTATTAATAAGTAAAGAATTATTTAGTAAAATAACTTAATAATATAATTTCTATAATATAAAAAGTAGTAATCTAGCAATATAATACAGAAACTAATAAGAAAATATAAAGATTTTATAAGATTATAAAAAAGGAAAAAGGATTCTTCTAGAAAAAAAATTAAAAATTCAGACAAAGAAAGAATTATAAAATAGAAAAAAAAAAGAACTTATATCTATAATAATTATACAGTAAGTATACTAGAGATATTATTAAATATATAAATTAAAATACTACCTAAAGAAATATTATATTACTAAATACTAGAAAATTACTCTAAGAGATAAAATGTATAAATACTAATAAGTATTATAATTAATAGAAAATAAATAATATAAAGAGCTAAATAAATAAAAATTAGCTATATAAATAAATAAAATTTATAAATTGTGATGGTGCTGCTCGCTCTGCTTGCTGCAGGCTATATAATATCATAACTAGCTATACTAGCTATAACCTAGCGTAAAGCTTAGAGTATAGCTAGCTTATACTTAAGCTATATACTATCCTATTTAAAGGTGAGCTCCCTTTGTACCTTTTCTCTCCCTATCTTAGTGTAGCTAAAATAGAGCTAACTTATTTTATTAACCTATATCTATACTATAACGCGTGAAGACTAAGCCTATTATCATATTATATTAAGATTTTTTTAACTTAGCTGGACGATAGTGACATAATATTAAGGTTAAACCACATGATTAATAAGAGCATTTAATTCGTTAATAACTATACCTAGAGGATTAATTACACAACTACGCTGAGTTATTAGTTTATTAACTATATAATCTCTACTAGAAAGCCTTATAGTAGTAGGTAATTAAAATTCTGAGTAATAGCCTATATAAGCCCTGCGCAGTAGGCCTTAAGAGTGACTTAATAAGTAACCAGAAGACCTATAGCAGTAAATAATATATCTATTAGATTAGAAAAGAGCTATAAGAGCTCTAGTAAACCCCTCTTCTCTTCTTATTATCTTCTTTTTATTAGAGAAACTGATTCCTGTGAGCACCACTAGCTTATCTTCTTTATACTAGAGAAACTAACTTCTATGAGCACTACTAGCTTATCTTCTTTATACTAGAGAATTAGTTAATTACTTCACCCTACTAGGGGCCAGAAGCTCTATATATATATAAAAATAAATAGATTAGGACCATAGGAAAGCTCTCTACGCTAGAGATAAGAATTAATTCTAAGATAATAGCTACTAGTAACAACTATATGCTTATCTCTAAGTTACTTAGGTGTGCCGCTACATACTATTCTAATAACATAATTAGAGAAGACTATACTATTAAGAAGCTCCGTATCTAGGCACGATATGATAAGAAACTCTTCGTGGTTACTACTAAGAGTACTACCTAGAAAACTAACACCTATAAATCTTAGGAGATAGAGATTACGCTTCTTACTCTAATAACTCTTAATTAAGTGATAATCGCTAGTGAGCTAGAGCGTAGCTATCTTAAAGTACTTATATATTATAACTATACTAATATGCTAGGAAAAGCGCTTAACATGACTAAAACTAAGCTTAATAAGGCTAGAAATAAGCTTACTAAGCTTTATTAGCTACTAAACAACACGCTTAAGCGCGTAGTAGATTAAGAGAACAAAATTAAAATACTAAGGGTATAGATAAAGAAACTTACGTATAATATATACTTCTTTCTCTCTGTAAAGGCCAGCTTAGTGCTATTATTAACACTAGTAAAAAAGACGTACTTTACAGCTTTACTACAGACCTCTTAGAACTAGACTAGCTATATAGCTATAGGACTTAATAATAGTTCTAATATAAAAGATCTTAGTAACTAAACTCTTTAAGTATTATTTTACGTACTAGCCACTTTACTAGCTACGCTTACTGTAGGTAGTTATTAAGATAATAGCTACTCAGCCTAATTCCCTAATCTACTAATACTTAAGGATAGTAAGAATGTTACCTTTAATTAATAAAGAAATGTCCTAAAGGATAAGGTACGCGCTAACTAAGACTAGTTCACTAGAGCTAGTAAATAAGCTACTTAAGAGAATATTATCTCTTATATACGTATATATATAAAGAGTCCTGCTAACTAGTACCTCTTAACACTTATATATATAGTAAAAGAGAGTAAGTAGCTAGTTAGCTACTAGTACATAGTAGATCACCTAGAGAGGACGTATAGTAACTTATATAAGAGACTTAATACTTACTATAACTTCTAGAAGCTCTACCTTAAAGACCCTACTAACTTTATTATATTTTAAGGTGATTTCTTTTGCCTAGCTTAAAAACACAGCCTGCCTGTAGACTAATAAGTGGAAGAATTCTATAAAAAGCTCCTAGACGCTCTACGTACGCAGATAGGCATCTATTAATAATAATACTATAACTAGTATAATAAGTACGTAGACCTGGTTTAAGACTTTACTAGAGAGCTAGCTTTTAGCACTAGGAAAGCTACTAAGCAGATTAATAGAAAAACTAGAAAGACTTAGCTACTGCTGATTTAGTAGTTTTATTTAAAAGCTAAGTATCTAACTTACGCAGTAGCTACTGTTATCCTACTAATACCTATCTTTAAGCTAGCTAGTTACTATAATTACGGGAAACCTAGCTACTTTATAAAAGACTACTAACTATCTACTTAAGCTATAGCTAAAGTAATTAAGCTTATAGATACTAATAAAAAACTTTATACGCCCTAGGACACTAGTAATAACGAGAAGTTTTAGCTTACTATAGAAGAACTATTAGGGAAAGACTTACCTTAAGGGAAGTCTTTTTTCTAAAGTTACTTTCTAAAGCTACTAACTAGTTTAACTCTTGCTAATTACTATTTAGTAGACTAGCCTTTACTCTATTCTACTATATCTCTATTAGTAGACTAGCTATTAAGCTAAGTAGCTTTTTTAATACTAGAGTTAGTAGTTTTATCCTAGTACACCTAAAGCACATACGCGCTATTAAGAAAGGGCTTAAGATAAAAACTTACTAGATAAAATCTATCCCTCTAGCTAGCTATAATAACAGATTAAATAAATAAGTAAATAAGTACTTCTAGGCTAATCTAGTACTAAATAACTACTATTTATTAACTTACTTTATTTTCTGTAATACTAGCTGCCACGACCTTATAATCAGCTGTAAGCTGTTTAAAGATATAGGTGCTTTAATTAACTATAAAAAGTAAGCACTTAAATAGCTAGATAATAAGCTAATTAACTACAAGCGCGATATTATTATTTTAATATAAAACCTATTAACTAAAATTAATCCCTTATACTAAGCTAATACTGACTGACGTGATAAGCTGATAAATATAGTAATTTTATAATACACCTATAAGCTACCTTAGCGCTCGCCCCAGCGTATAATATAGTAAGAGAATATTAGAAAAATAAAAAAATAGCTTTACCTATAATAGCAGCTAGAGCTAAGTAAGTAAACCCTTTATTTTTAGCCTATCTTATATAAAGACCTCTCTAAAGCAGGCCTTGAGATTAATACTATAAAAGCTATTACCTTTATAATACACGTATAGTAGAAGGAAACTATGCTAGAGTATACTAGTATTTATAAAGTAAATAAGCTTATTTAGGACTATAGAGATAAGCTTAGTCTACTAGACCTAAAGCTCTCCTCCTAAAGCCCTAAAAACCTTTTAGTAAAGGCTCTACTAGAAGAGCCCTATTAATTAAATAAGGACCTCACAGGAGAAAAGGAACTTTAGTAGTTTATTAAATAGAAACTATTTTACTCTAGCTACGCCGGCGTGACTTAGGTCTACTTTTTAAAAAAGAACTTAAACATACTACCCCCGCATCATAAAGATGTCGATTATAATATTAAACTAATAGCTAAGAATATACTAATATTAAGTCTACTATATAGTATATCTCTTAAGTAGCTATAGCTTGTTAAGACCTACTTAAATAACTACTTTAAATAAGGAGTTATTACTTACAGTAACGCTTTATATACTTTCCTAGTACTATTTACTAAAAAGCTTAAAGAAAAGTAGCACTTCTATGTTAACTACTGTAAGCTTAATACTATTATAAAGAAAAATGCCTATCTGATTCTGCTAATTTAGAAGACTCTTATCCGCCTAGCACGTACAAGAGTATTTACTAAGCTTAATATATAATAGGCTTTCTATTATATACATCTAAATAAGGACATAGAGGACCTAACTATATTCTATACTTAGTATAGGAATTATAAGTATTACGTGCTACTATTTAGTTTCTATAATAGCCTTACTATATTCTAGTACTATATTAATAAGGTGCTTTATAGCCTACTAAATAATTTCTATACTACTTACCTTAATAATATCCTAATTTACTTTAAAAACCTGCTGCAGTATGAGGAGCACGTTACTTAGGTACTAAAATATCTCTAAAACATAAGCCTCTAAGCAGACATTAAAAAGAGCGAGTTTACTATTACTAGAATAAAGTTCCTAGGCCTTATTATTAGCATAAAAGGGATCTAAAAGGACCCTGAGAAGGTTACTGCTATATAGAAATAGCCAGTACCTATATCAGTTAAAAGCCTATAATTTTTCCTAAGATTCTGCAATTTCTATAAAGCTTTCCTAAAAAACTATAGACGTATTATTCAACTGCTTACTAAGCTACTTAAGAAGAGTATATAATATGCCTTTAGTAAACACAAGCTAGCAGCCTTCCAGTAAGCTAAAAATCTAATACTATTAGATAATATCTTAGCTTACTACTTACTCTACCACTAAACGCGTATGGAGATAGACGTAAGTAATAGAGTTATTATAAAGATACTATTATAGCTCTAAGAGAATGGCCTCTAATAATATATAGCCTTCTACTCTAAGACTATAAGTAAGCTCTAGATAAACTACGACATACATAATAAAAAAATATTAGCTATAATCTACAGCCTTTAAGAATAGCGCTTATAGCTTATAGGCTTATAAACTATAGAGTTATTTAGTACCCTAATTAACTACCGCGTGCTAGAGTACTTCTCTATAAAGTAAGAGCTTACTCCCCACTAAATATACTAGGTAATAAATATAGTAAACTATTATCTAATACTTACTTATTATTTTAGCATAACTAATATAGTAGCTGATGTGCTCTCATATAAGTAAGAGGAATTAAAGACCTAAAAAGATAAAAATAAAATAGCCTGAACACGTGTCTTTCTCTCAGTAGAGCAAATTAACATTAGCTTTATTAAAACTATAAGTAATAACCTAGCTACGCTGTTAGCAAGAGGCATGCTAGCTATTAATATAATTAAAGTAACTACTACTAATACTTTTATAGTCTTACCTTCCCTAAACGACCCTTACTTACTAATTGATTATATTATTAAGGTGAATTATAGCTATAAGAGTCTACAGCTATTCTAAGAGCACACCCTCTCTAGTAACTATCTAGTATAAAAACTTAGCTAGAGCCTTCTTATGTACTATAGTAAGCTAGTAGTTTCTACTATACACTTCTTAAAAACCTACCTTATTTAAGCTATCCATGCTACCTAGGTGACTACTTACTTAAGTAAAAGAAAAATAGATAAGCTATTTTATAACCGCTACTACTAAAGCCGCATAGATAAAAATATAGACGACTATATAGCTATATATAAAGCTTGTAGATAGAGCCATATATTTTATAATAAGACTCTAGGCTTACTTAAATCACTACTAATCCCTAAGCGAGTATAATAAGACGTCTCTATAGACTTTAAATTCTTCTCTTTAGATAAGAAAGGATATAACTGTATTTTTATTATTATAAACTGGCTAAGTAAGCGCTGCTTCTTACTATCTTACTATAAAATAACTACAGCTACTTAAGCAGCTGATATGTACTATTACTATATCTAGTAAGTATTTAATTTATTTAGATTAATAGTTTCTAATCGCAGTCCTTAGTTCACCTTAGCATTTATAGATAAGCTATATTAACTAACAGGAATTAAGTAAAAGCTCTTAACACTATATTACCCCTAAACTAACGGGAATACTAAGGTTTTAAATTAGTACATTAACCAGCGCCTACGCCTATTCATTAATTACTATTAGAATAACTAGTTAAACCTGCTACCTTATATAGACTAGACTCAAGTAATTCTACTATATAAGACTATAAACTTATTACTTTATTAAATTGAGTTTAGCCACCAGCTAATCTATTACTAGGACTAGGAGAAACGTATAAAGGTATTTACTATAATTTATAAACAGATATCACGTAAGGAAGCGCAGAGCTACGCTAAAGCTTACTATAATATAATAAAACTAGCTATAAAAATAGCTTAATAAGGGATTACTTAAGCATAAGAGTAATAAGCTTAATAGGCTAATAAGAAGCACCATAAGCTAGACTTCTCTATAGAAGATAAGATATACGTTATATCTAAAGGCTTTACTACTAGCTAATCTAGCCAGAAACTAGACCAGCAGATATACGGACCTTATCCTATTATAAATATAAAGGGATATTTCTATTACCTTAAGCTACTACTATATATACGTATGCTTAATATCTTCTATATAGACTATCTATAAAAAACTTCTACTCGCTTACTGCCTGGCTAAATTAAACCTAAAGAACTGCCTATTAAGATTAACGGGTATTTTAAGTAGCTAGTACAGGAAATCCTTAATAGCCGCCTATTTTATAGCTAACTATAGTATAAAGCATTCTAGCTAGCTTATAATCTAAATCCTGCTTAGTATAATACCCAAGGCTTTATAGGCGCCCTATATAAGATAAGAGACTATTATAAGGCCTATCTAGAGAAAGCAGGACTACCAGCACAACTAAACGCCTAGTTAAAAACATATAAAGCAGAAAAGGATCTAGAAGTAATAGAGAAAGATAACAAGGCAGCTTTAAAAACAAGAGTAGTATAGAAATTAATAAGAAGGAGACTATAACCTAGAGACTCAGAAACAAGCCTCTCTTAAAAAAGGGGTAATATAATAATATTACTCACTCTACTTACTATAAGCCACATAATATTATAACTAGCTATATTAGTTATAACTTAGTATAAAGCTTAGAGTATGACTAGCTCACGCTTAGGCTATACACCACTCTATTTAGAGATAAGCCCCCTTTATATCTCTTCTCTCCCTATCTTAGTATAGCTAAAATAGAGCTAACTTATTTTATTAACTTATATCTATACTATAACACATAAAGACCGAGCCCGTCATCACATAAATAGATATTTATACTATTATAACTAATATAACATACTATCACGCTGTTAGATATCTAGAACTAGAATAAAATTAGAATAAAAAAAAAAGCCGTTTTATTAATTTTATAAATACAAGACAACAACACTGCAAATAAAATAATAAAATAAAAATACTAGATATATATAGATAATATTTATACTAGTTTAAATTATAAATAAAAAAAGCATATTATATATATTAAAGGACTAAAGACTAAGAAAGTACTGTAGTATTTAGTAAATAAAAGAGAATTTAACTTATAATAAGAATTAATTTACATGAACTTAGAAGATAAGTTATAGAATTTAAACTCAAACAAATATAAACAGCTAACCTAAGATAAATATTAGTTAAAATATTAATAACACTAGGCTAAATATTATTAAGAAAAATAGTTAATTACAGAATTACACAAGAAGCTTACATATTAAGAATGTTTCTTAAAATAGAAATATAAGAATTATAGAAAATAAGCTAAAAATGCTTATAAAATACTTAATAAGAAAGTATATTAACTTTAAAAATATCTAATTTACAAACCTAAAAAAAAAAAAACACTAAGAAAGTAACTACCATTTAAAAGTTAACTATAGATAAAAAACTAGAAAGTTAGTGGATTATAATTAAGCTATTAAAGAGTTAACCTAAGGTTAGAAAAAACATAACACTTATATACATATACTAAATAAAAAAAAAATATAAAAATAAGCTATATATAGACGTATATATTAACAGTAACTAGATACTAGTACTTATAAATAGTAGGGCTAGTAAAATACTAGTATTAAATAAATAAATATAAAGATACTAGATACTAACTAAAGTTTTAAAGAAACCTATATAAGTAAAATGCGTAGATAATAGTTTAATAGTATTTAAAAAAAATCTAATTAATTTTAAAATAAAGAATATAACTATTTAGGTAATAAATTATAAAAATAACTGCTATATTAAAATTATAGATTTAGGTAGTAAAAATTTTATTCTAGGATAAAACTAACTAGCATAATAAAACCTAATAATTAATTAGAAAAAAAAAAACCATAGAAAATAGAAATAAATACCATAAATAATAAGTAATAATCTAAATAAAGAAAATAATACTTTATAAAACTAAATTTGTTATACTAAAAAAATACTAAAAGAAATTTAGAGAATAGTTCTTTGAGGAAGCTAAAGACGAATTACTAGAATACTAAAACTAGAATTATAAAATCACACTTAAAGAAGAAACATATTTGAAACTAAGACTATTATACTAGTTATCTATTAATTAATAAAAGGAGCTACAATAATATCTAAATAATAACTTTAAAAGAAAATATAATTAGATAAGTAAAAGTAAGATAGCATTACTAATACTCTTTATACTAAAAAAAAATAGTAAACTATAATTATATATTAACTATAAATATTTTAATAAAGCTATAGTAAAGAATTACTACTTAATACTACTAATATTAGAACTTATAAATAAGCTTAAAGGAGTAAAATAGTTTAGTCTCTTTAATATTAAAAATAGATATTACTAAATATAAATAACTAAAAAACACAAATGGATAACAGCTTTTAAAATAAGATATAAACTATTTAAATATCTAGTTATGTTATTTAAACTCATAAATGCACCAGCCATATTCTAAATAATTATTAACTATATACTAAGAGAATATCTAGACGTATTTATAATAGCATATCTTAATAATATACTTATATACATAAATAAAATACTAGAGAAATATATTAAGTATACTAAGAGAATATTACAAAAACTTAAAAAACACAAGCTATATATTTAAACAGAAAAATATATATTCTATAAAATAGAAGTTAAGTTCTTAGAATACTTAGTATTCTAAGAAGAAATAATAGTTAACTTAAATAAAGCTAAAGATATTCTATCTTAGCTAATACTAATAAATATAAAAGAAATTCATTTTTTTTCTTAGATTTTCAGGGTTCTACTGATAGTTTATTAAGAACTACTTAAAAATTACATTACCCTTAATAGAATTACTTAAAAAGGATTAATAATTTAAGTAAAAACAACGTGAAGAAAACACTTTTAAAATGTTAAAAAAAAAATATTCTAATAACTACTAATATTAAAGAGATTTAATTTATAACTTTAAATAAAAATATATATAAACACATTAAACAGAGCTACTAAAACTATTCTATTATAAATACAAAATAATAGATAAAAATACTTAGTAAACTTCTTATTTCATAAACTTACAACTACTAAGTTAAACTATAATATTTATAATAAAAAACTATTAATAATAGTTTAAGTATTTAAGAAATAAAAATATTACTTAAAAGGAGCTAAGTATTAAATTATTGTATATTTAAATTATAAAAATCTAACAGTATTTATAATAACTAAGAAGTTAAATTAATAATAAGTTAGATAATAGAAATTAGTTTCTACTTTTAACTTTTAAATACTTTATAAATTAGGAAAAGAAAATATAGTAGCTAATACACTTAGTTAAAAAGCAGACTACATAAAGAATATACTAGAAATCTATAACATAATACTGAAGTAAAGATAAAATAGATTTCTAGAAAACTTATAAATAAATATTAAAACAGTAGTTATTATTAAAAACACCTAAAAAAAAAAACAGACAAGGAAATTCAATAAGAGATAACTATAATAGAATTTAGACAAAAAAAAATTTATATACTAAATGTATTATAAACTAAACTTATTAAAAACTAACACTTAGCTAAAATGCACGGATATTAAGGAATTAAAAAGACTATAGAATAAGTTAACAAACATTTCTAGATTCCTAGAATATAGAAAAATATTAGAATTATTCTCTTAAAATACATTAAGTATAAAAAAAATAAGGCATTAAAATATAAAAAATATAGACTTATATAACTAATTCCTTTACTAAACCTACTATAGGAATTAGTTATAATGGACTTTATTATAGAAATACTAATAATAACTACCTTTTAAGGCTAATAGTATAATATAATATTAGTTATAGTAAATAAATTTACTAAATACACATACTTTAAGCTAACATATATAAAAGTTAAAGTAAATAAATTAGTAACTATACTTAATAAACTACTAATAGTATAATATAAATTACTATAAAAATTTATTACAAACAGAGATAAATTATTCACGTTAATATTCTAGAAAATATTTATAAAAAAGCTAGAAGCTGAATACTGCCTCTTAACAGTATTCTACTCATAAATAAATAAATAAACAGAATAGATAAATCAGATATTAAAATAATACTTATAGATATATGTTAATAAATAGTAAAATAATTAAATTAACTTACTATTAATAGCTAAATTTATATATAACTTTGTAAAATTATTAACTACTAAAAAGTTACTATTTTTTATAAACTATAGTTATAAGCTTACAGCTTATTAAAAACTATGAAAATTAAACAAAATATTAGAAACAGTAAAATTAAGGGTTGAAAAGTAATAATAACTTTACTAAAAAATAGTAAAAAAAATTACCTAAAAAGAAGACTTTAGTAAATAATAATAAAATAAATTTAAAATTAAGAGACTAATTTTTAAAAAAGAGAATAAATTTTTCTTACTATAAAAAAATTTAGAAACTAAATAACTATTAAAAAAAACTAGATTACATTAAATTAGGACTATTTAGGGTTAAATAATAAATAGAATTTATAAATTATAAACTATAACTACCTAAGAATATATAGATTTACTTAGTTTTTTATATTTTATAATTAGAACCAGCACTATAAAACGCTGAACTATAAATAAAACTTAAACTTAAGAAAAATACTACTAAGTATAAAGTTTATTAAATTTTGAACTACTAACAGTTTAGGTATTAGTAGAAATATTTAGTTAAATAAAAAAATTATAGACCTAAAGATAATATATAAGAGCTAGTTAGAAACCTAAAAAAACAATTTAAAGCTAATTAACTAGTATTATTAAAAAATCTAATAAATAAAGAGAATATAAGACATTTTATTTAAAACCTAAAAAAAAAGGTAAAGTAATACTAGACACTATAGATTATAATATACTAAATTAATTCTAATAATTTTACTCTTTCTTTTTTATTATATAAACTTCGTTAATTGAAGTAAGCTTATGCTAGAATATTTTTTTCTTTTAAGAATTTATTTAAGTTAACTTATAATAAATATAACACTTACAGAAACAAAGCTTTTCTTTATAATAATAATAAGCTAACAAGTTATTTTAATTTTTTCTAGTTAATATTATAACTATTTTTTATTCTAATTAAAACAATTCTACTCGGGCTGCGTTATAATAAGATTATATTTTATATTTTAATTAATATACTTAAAACATTACTTTAAAGCTAAATACACTAAATAATAACAATTATTATTATAATAATAACAGTAAAAAAACGGTATTAAGTAAATATATTTATAAACTATTCTTACTAAATAATAAGCTCATATTAAAAACGATTCTACTCAAGATATTTTTAGAAAATTAGAAAAATAGAAAAAGTATAAGAAATTTTTATAATCTTAGCTTTTATGTAGAAAACTAGCTATCTTTATACTATTTATAGAAAAAGAAACAGAATAACCTTTAGACTAAAGGCTTAAAGAAAGAAAATAATATTATAAACTATAATAGTAAGACAACTGTAAACAAAAAAAAAATCTTTAAAAAACATAATATAATAAAATATGTAAGTAATACTAAAGAGTAGAAGTAAACTAATAAAAATAAAACTTATAAATAAAATTACTTTAAAATAAGTTTAAGTTCTATAGAAAATAATATCTAGATTAAATAAGTAAGTTAGGTAACTAGCTACAGTAAAATATAAGAAAAATAAGTATAGATAATAAGAATAGATATAAACTTATTTTCTCTTATTTTCTTCAGTAGTATCTACTATACTTCTAGTTAGTATCTAATATATATATATAAAATTTATTATAAGTATAAAGCATTAGACAGCTTATAGTTACTTTTAGTACTTTATAATTACTTTAAAATTAAGATTTATATTTTAAGTAAAATAGTATAATATTATTCTAATTAAATCTTAACTTATTGTATTACTTTCTTTATCTCTACTAAGCTTAACTAACTTCTACTAAGTCTAACAAGCTATTTAATCTAGATATAAAGAAACTAATTAATTAGTTATATAATTAGTTAGACGACTAGTTACTAGTATAAACTACGTTAGTAAATTAGTAACTTATAATAAAAAGTTATTAAAAGCTTATAAAATATTAATTTTAGAAAAGTATTATATTTCTTTTAAGTTATTTAATAGTTCTTTAGTTAGTAATAGTAAGTAATAGTTTTTTACTATAATTTTATTTAGTATATAGTAGTTAATATAGAATTAGAGTTTTTTATCTACCTTTTTTATAAATAGAACTAGAAATGTAGTTAAAAAGCTATTAAAATAAATAAATCTTTTTTAAAAGTTCTTATTAAGCTATTTTTAAAGTACTTATAGCTTTATATAAAATATTAAGTATAAACAGCTAAAAAGCAAGGTTTTTTCTTTTATTAGCTAAATATTATAATTATATAAATAATATAATAGCAAGTTTTTAGCTTTTTTTAGTAAAAAAAATTAACAGAACTAAAATAGAAATTTTTAAGTATTAGATAAAAGCTTTTTTATAAGTTTATACTCTTAATTATAATAAAAGCTTACTTAATATTTTTATAAAAATAGTAAATAAGTAGTAGCTACTATAACAAGTATATATAGTATAAGCTTTTAAAAATATAAAATAAACATTTAGCTTTCTATAGTCCTTTTAGTTATAATAAAATTTAGAAATTAATTTTTATAAAATAGAGGTAACCTCATAAGTCTGTGCTAGAATAAACAGGATTTTATAATAATTATAATAAAATAAGTTATTAAATATAAAAGTGTTTATAGCCTAGTTAATTTAAGAGTTATAATATTATAACTAGTATACTTTTAGCATAATAGAGTGTAACCTTAAAATAGGTATAAATAAATAAATTATTTTAATATAGTTATTAATATAAAGTCTTGTAGTAATATATAAAGTAATAAATTTACTATAAAACTTAGTTTTATTTATAATGTTAAAATAAAATAATCTTTTTAGTTATTCTAGCTGAAAGTTTATAGAAATAGGTTAATTTTAGTTAACAAAGTCTTTTTTAGCTCTATTATTAATAAGGCTATAAGTAGTAGTAGTATGGCTAGTAAACTACATTAAATATTTAATAATAATAGAAATTAGTTTAATAAGAAGTATAAAAGTATAAAAGTATAAATTAAACTCTTTTTTAATTAATATTTTATAGATAGTAATAGTAGAAATTTTATAAAAATATAGTTTTAAAATTAAAGTGTAATTTAGTTATAACTTAAGACTTTTACTAAGCTATATAATAGAAAATATAGTAGAGTACAAAAGTAGGTAAAAAAGTAAATAGAAAATAAAAATAGTAAACTAAATAATATATAAGTAAAAATACTTTAAAACTAGCAGATATTAGAGTAAAAGTAGTAAGTAATAAAATAGCTTTTTAAGCTATAGTAATAATATTTACAGTATTTCTTATAGCTTTAGTTTAAAAAGTTTAGTTAATAATAGTAGCTTAAATTTATAGATTTAATAGTAAAAATAGTAGAAATAGTTATTAATAAAAAAAATAGTACATTTCTAGGTTATAAACTAAAAGTTATAGGTTTTATAGCTATTTATAAAAGTAGCTAAGTTATAATAACAATAGTAGTTCTTAAAATCTTATAAATAATAAACTAGTAAATAGTACTAGTAGTTTAGTAGTAAATTATAAAGTAGTATATTTTATAATTTTTTAAAAATAGTATTCTTTAAAAGGGTTAGTAAGAAGTCTTTAAATAAACTAGATTTAAAAGCTAATTATTAAAATTCTACTAAGAAAACACTAAATTCTTAGTTTTTTTTTTTTTTTAGTAAAGTTTAAATAAATTTTATTAAATATTATAAGCTTAATTTAGGTCTTTATAAGTTTACTCTAGAATTTCTAATATTATAAAGTAGTTTAGTAGATAGTAGATACTATTAGTAATATATAAAAGAACTTACTTATATAGTATATTTTTAAGTTATTTATTTACATAAGCTATATAAAATTTAGTAGTAGAAAATAGTCTTAATTTATAGTTATCTTTATATAAATTTAAGCTGTAAAGTGTTAAAGGTTACTTTAATTACTATTAAACTTATTAAAGTTAAGTAAACATTTAAAAAGAATATAAGTTAAGAATAAAATAAAAGTAAATAAAAAAACAGTTACAGGTAGTTTAGTTTTAGTTAAAATAGTAATAGAAATAGAAATAAAAATAGAAGTAAAAATAGTAGAAATAGTAAAAGTAGTAAGTATTAGGTTTCTAAACTATAACTATATATATAGGTTTATAATCTACTTTTAAGCTTTTTATAGCTCCTCTTTCTAATAGCTCTAGACTTTTTTAAGTATTATAACTTATTTATAAAAGTCTATTATCTTTGTTATAATAGTAATAAGTTATTATAGTTAGTTTTTATAAATACTATAAAAAACTATAATATAGTTTAACTATTTTTATAGTTATTTTTATATAAATTATAGAAATTTATTTTTATTCTATAAAACTAGTAAGAGTTGAAAGCTAATATATAAAAAAAAGCTACATAATATTAAAAAGTAGTAGAGTATAAATAAAGTTAGTAACTATAATAATAGTATATAATATAAAATAAATTACAAAATATAGCTTATAAAGCTATATATAGAAGCTATAAATAAAACATATATAAGATTCTAAAAGTAAAAAAGCTTACATGATTTGTGTAAAAACTCTATATAGTATTTAATTTAAATAGACTTAAAAGTAATAGTTTTTATAAAATTGTATTATAATATCTAGTTTATTAAATTAAATACCTAACTACCTTTATTTTCTTTTGCTAATATATTAATAAGTATGTTATTATTTATTTAATTTTTTTAAAAGTAAAAACTATATTAATAACTAAATTAAATATATAGTTAATATAGTAAATTTTATTTTAGTTAAAATTAAAATTAACTATTTAGTAAGTAAAAAGCTTAATTATTTTATTATTTATTATAGCGTTATTAACTATTATATAACTAATTTTTTAATTAATTTTATAGTTAATAATTATATTATTAATTATAATTATAAAGTTTTTAATATTAAGTAATATGTATTTTAAATTATATTCTATATTAGTATAATAAGTAATAATAGCTAATAAGTATAAATTATTAACTAAAGTAAATATATTTAAAAAAAATATATTAGTATTAGTAAAGTATTTAAGTTTTTAGTAATATAATTTTTAAAAAACTTAGCAAGTTTTAATACTTAAGTTTAAGATATATAGTAAGTACTTAAAAAAGTATTTAATTTAAAAATTATATACTTTTAGTAAACATTAAGTTTTATACTAAAACTTTTAAAAAAGTTAACTTTATATATTAAATAGACTTAAATTTTACTTACTTTAGTATAAAGTAACTTTCTTTTTAGCTAAAAGTATAAAATATACTATTAAAAAGCTAATTTTATTAATTTTAAAGTATTTTTTAAGTTTTAATTTAAATAGTATATTATTTTTACTTAAGAAAATAATATAGTACTTTTTTTTAAAAATAATTAATTTTATAAGTAGTAAATTAAGTACTATATATAGTAATATTTTTATTTTTTTAATAAAACTTATAAAGCTAGTACTACTTTTTATTTATTTAATAAATAATATAAGTACTATAAACTTAAATTTAGTTTAGCTATTTACTTAAGTAAAAAATAACTTTAAGAATAATAACTATATAACTAGAAAAAAGTTGCTAATTTAGTATAAAGTTATAAGCATAGCCTTTATTTATATTAAGTATAAAGTTAAATATAAAAAGTAACTTAACTATATTATAGTAAGAAACTAAATAAATATAGTTTAAAAAATTAAAACTAACAAAATTTTAAGAAGCTTAACTAGTAGCTATAAACTAGCTTGAAAATAAGTTATTTACTTAAAAGTATTAAGTATGTTTATATAAAAAGCTAAATAAGACCATATTAAGTATATAAGTATATAATAATATTAGTAAAATATATATAAAAGAAAATAGTAACAAGAAAATTAAAAGCTTATAAGAAAAAAAATTTGTAGAATTTTTTTTTAAGTATTAAATAGGCTACAAAGAAACTTCTCTTGAAATTTAATAAAGTTTAGATTTGAATTTATAGTGTAGTATTAACAAAATTACTAAAAATTAACTTTAAGAGAGTATTATAGAAATATAGTACTAAGTTTAGTTAAAATATACCTATCTTAAATTTAAAATATTAAAGTGCTTATAGACTTTTAACAGCTCTTAAATAAGCCTATAATTAACAACATAGTTGCTACAATAAAGTAATCCATGAAACTTACAATTATTACAATTATTAGTTTGGTTTGGTTTGATGCCAAGAGCTTTAACACAACCAATCCAACTAAACCCTTGGTAGTAGGTTAGTTTAAATGGTCCAAACCAAGGGTAGTTTGATTCCCACCCTGGTATAGAGTTAAAGCTTCCGCTTGCTTTAATTAATTAATGAATTTTAACGTGGTACGGTGCTCGATGAGGCATCCCACGTGCCTAGGGCCTGCAGGCCTTTGCACAAGGCTGTTCTATCTACTAATCGAACTGCATTTCAATTTTAAAAGAAAATTAAGTCCTCAATTCCCTGCTGTCCTCAAGGACTTGTTCCTCCAAAGGGCTACCCTCCCTAGGCCTAGACACTTTCCCTTTTCCCAGTCTCCACCTGGAGTTGTTGCTATCCGCACCCCATCGCCATCACTGACGTGGCTGTCGGATTTTGCCATTGGCCAGTTTGTTTTCTCCCTGGCCGACTGTGCTGGCTGTAGTACACACCCTGAGGTGTTAGTCACTGGCCTCTTGTTTGCCTCAGGCCCCATTCTTAGGCGGCCGCCCCTTCCTATTCTCACCGTCGTGATCGGGGAACGGGTTGGGTTGGGGGGCCCTTGGTGGGCCTAGAGGTCGTTGTTCTTCGGAGACGTTGTCGTTGAGGTGATCGCACTCAATGGGATCCAGTCTAGAATGGCTCCTCTAACGCATACCGCGATGTTAAGCACTTCACGCAGAAGTGCATAGTTCTGTAGAACACCCTGTGAGTTCCATCTGGGGCCTACACTGCTTTGACAAGCTCCCACCCTCCAAACGCAAAGTTCAGAAAGTGAGGTGTACGTGGCTTGCTCAGATATATGCTTACGTATGCGTGCTAATATAGACTCAGGATTACTCAGCCATAGCTCGAGACGGCTTGGGTCGGAGCTTAGTTTAAAACGACAAATACTCATGTCTAAAAGCGGAAATGAGTTTAGAGGAGTTAGTTTTAAAGATAGTAAATAGGCTATTAATTATCTACCTACTAAAACTTAAGGCATAGTTCTTACTAATAAAGAACAAGTACTAGTTATAAATAAATACTATATATATATATATATATAAACAAAACTATATTAAATAGTATTTTATAGTAATAACTACAAATTTTTTAAAAATACTACTATTAATATTATAAAGCTTTTATATAAAGTTTATAATAGCTATTATTATATTTTGTAATTATATAATATTATTAGTAAATACAACTAAGCTTTTATACTTTTTATAAAAACTTAAATTTAAAAAAAAGTACTATTATAGTAACTATTTATAATACTTTATAAAAGTCTTTTAAAAAGGTTTTTTTTATAAAGTTTTTTTATATTATATGTTTATATATTAGCTTTATATTAGTATATAAGTCTTTACTTAAATATTTTTATTTATAATATATTTTATTTCTTTTTTTATGTAACGTTTTAAATTATTACTTAATACTATACTTACTAATTAATTAATATTCTTTTTTAAGTATTTAACTTTCTACTTATAATACTACTATAATAATATTTTTAAAAAAGTATTTTAGTAGTTATATAGTTTAAAAAATTAGTTTTTATAATAATTAGTAACTTTAACTTAAAGTATTAAAAAATTAAGTAATTATAAATATATACTTTAAAACTTTAAAAAAATTTTAGTAAGTATTATTGAATTTAAATTAAGTATTTTTTTTATTAAAGTTATCAGTAAAGCTGTTATATAAAAATTGTTATTAATAAATTATTAATAAAAATTAGTAAATTCTAAAAATACTATTATATTTTTTATGTTTTAAAATTTTTTTAGTTAAAATTTTTTTTTACTTTATTTAAATTTATGCTAATTTTGTTTATAAAAATTATAAACTTAAAATAATAAGTATAGTTATAAAAAATAAACGTACTTTAATAAATTTTTAATAAAATAATTATTAAAGTACTTTTTAAAAACTTTTAGTTTATTTTAAGCTATTTTATATAAAAATATTTTAAAAGTATTATAGTACTTTTTTAGAACTTTAGTAACTAAATTAATATAAATTTTTAAAATTAAAGTTTTATTAATATTAGCTATTAAAATAATAAAATTTTTGTGTTTATTTTTTTTAAACTATTTATATAAAAAAAGCGACTTTAATTAAATAAATATTTATACTTAATTTAAAGCACTTATAAAAGATTATTAATAAAGCTTTTATTAAAAAGTTTTTATTTAATTTAGTATTAAATTTAAGTGTGTATTTAAGTATAAACTTAAATTTTAAATAAAAGTTTTTAAATAAATATTTAATTCTTATAATTAATAATTTATTTTAAGTAGCTAGTAGTTGTATTAAAATTAAGTAGTTGGTAATAATTTTAGAAAATAAATTTAAGAATATTACATAAAAAAAGTATTAAAGTAAAAACTTTTTAATAAAAAATTTACTAAAAAGATTTTTAAATAAGTAATAAGTTTTTATAAAATGCTTTAAAGTAAAAAAAAAATACAAATAGTTTAGTTAATAATAAAATAATTTAAATAGTAACTTTTATATATTATAATTAAAATTAACTTTATACTTTATTATTTAAAGTTAAATAAAAATTAGTTTATAATTTTTAGTAACTATTATAAAAAAATTATTTTCCTAATATAATTAAAGTAATAAAAAGTTATACTAATAGTATATAAAATATTACTTTTTTTTAAAGTATTTACTATTAAAACTAGTAGAATATAAAATATTTAAAAGTAGTAAAAAATAGAGTTTTAAAGTATAAACTAATATTATAAATATAAAGCTTAAGTACTATACAAAAATATATTTTTATATAATATTATATAATAGTATAGTATTATATAATTAAATTAGTTAGTAGAATAAAAAAAATTTTCTACTTTTATAACTTATAGAAATAATTAACTTTTATAAAACTTTAAAACTTTATAGTATTATATATTATATATTTTTACTATAATTAAAAGTCTACTAATATAACTTATATTAGTTACTTTAATATTAATTAAAGTAGTAATAAAGTAAAATAAACTATTTTATTAAATAATATATAAAATATTTATTTAATAAGCTTATAAGTTAGTTATTAAGTAAAAAATTTATAAGTTAATAAAAATCTAGTACTAAAAGTATTTTAAAAAGTAACTTATTTTTAAAATAAAGCTGTAAGTAAGTTAAATTAAATTAGTAATTAAGTTTTTAATTATAAAATTTATTAGAGCTAACTAAAAATACATAAAATAATTATAAAAAGATATTTTTTAGTAGCAAAGTATAAAAATTAAATAAAAATAGTAAACTTAAAAATTTAAATTTAAATTAAAACTTAATGTTATAGACTGTAATAGTGAGGCAACTATAAACAGAAAGGCATCACTATAGAAAACATAATATAAGAAAATATATAAATAATACTAAAAGGTAAAAGCAAATTAGTAAAGATAAAACTTATAAATAGAATTACTCTAAAGTAAGTTTAAGTTCTATAGAGAATAATATCTAGATTAGGTAAATAAATCAGGTAACTAGCTATAATAGAATATAAAGAAAATAAATACTAATAAAAAAGATAAGTATAGGTATAAATTAGAGCTAAACTTATCTTTCTTTATTTTCTTTAATAGTATTTAATATACTACTAATTAGTATATAATATACCCACAGAGGATTTTCTATAAGTATAAGACATTAAACAGTTTATAGTTACTTTTAATTCTTTATAGTTACTCTAAAATTAAGATTTACATCTTAAGTGAAATAGTTTAATACTATTTTATTAAATTTTAACTTACTATATTACTTTTCCCTATCTTGACTAAGCTAAATTAATTTTTACTAAGTTTAATAAACTATCTAATCTAAATATAAAGAAACTAATTAAGGTATTATATAATTAATTAAATAACTAGTTACTAGTTTAACTTTATATTAGTAAGTTAGTAACTTATAATATTGTAATTATTATCTTAAAAAAGTAAAAAAGGCTATTAGATAGATTCTAACACTATATTATCTAAACAAAGTCTATAATAATCTATTATAAAAATAAATAAGAACTTTACTTATCAGAAAAAAGTAGTGGTAAAGAAGAAATTCTAGTAGAATTTTTATTCATAACTAGAAATATATCTAGAGAATAAAAAAGTGCATAATAAATTATCTAGGAATAAAAAATAGCTATTATAAAACTACGTAAAGCCTTAATTAACATATAATAATAAGTTAAAGTAAATAAATACTAAAAAAGAGAAATAGTAAAGATATTCCCCCCTATAAAGTTTAATAATAATAGAGGTAATCTTAAGACTTTTATAGTAATAATAAATTTCTACTATTATTTCTATTAAACCTTATTTGTAACTGACTAGGATTGGATTTTAGTAATTAATATAAATATAATAGAAAGAGGTATATAATAGTTTAAACTACTTACTAGAAATTATTTAGTAAATAGAAAACTCAATCTAGAAGCAGCAGGACTTAAAAACTGTAATAATAATATATAATAAGCCTTTAAAAATTATAAAAGCTTTAAAAAGGAAATGATTATAGTCTTTAGAGAAACTAATAAAAAAAATTAAAATAATTTAAAAGCTTTAATAGCTTAAATAACAAACATTAGCAGCCAATTACATAATAGAGTTTAAGTAAATTTAATTATAACTTAATTAAATAAACTAACTATTAGTTATAATATACTATAAAGAACTAAAAAATAGAATTAAAGATAAAATCTCTAAAGGCAAACAGCTAAGTATATTACTAAAAATTATTAAATAAATAGTAACTATTAATAACTACTAGTACTAGTAAGAGTAAGAAAAGAAAGTATATAAAAGACTAGTAATTTATATACCTAAAAGAAATAAAAAGGATATCTAAACATATAATAAAATAGACATTAACTATAATAAGATATTTATTAATAAAAAGCAAGGAAAGTAAACTTAAGAATGAATAGAATAATATACACGAAAAGCTTATTTAGGATGTGGAAAACAGGAATATTTCGTTAAAAACTATAAATAATAATAAACGGACGTTAAGAAAGCTTATGTCTAGACTAAAGTATTAAAAGAAATTAAGATAGCTATAGTCTAAGTAAAGTAAGTATAAAACCAAATTACTAAAAAAACCATTATATAAAGAATAAAAAAGAAATAATATTAGATATGTGGAAGTTACATGTACCTTAGAATAGAATATAAAATATTATATTAATAAGTAAAAAATTATCTAGTAGAACTAACTAGTAATATAACTTTTATAATATAAGAAGTAGTAATACAACAATACAACACTAAAAGCTATAAGAATATATAAAGGTTTTGTAAGATTATAGAATAAAAAGAAGAATCCTTTAAGAAGGATGACCAGAAATTTAGATAATAGAAAAATTATAAAATAGAAAATAGAAAAGAGTTTATATCTATAATAATTATATAGCATATACACTAAAAGTACTATTAAATATATGGATTAGAATATTATTTAAAGAAATATTATATTACCAAGCACTAAAAAGTTATTCTAGAAGATAGAATATACAAATACTGATAAGTACTATAGTTAGTAGAAAATAAATAATATAAAGAACTAACTAAATAAAAATTAGCTATATAAATAAATAAAATCTATTAATAAATATTTATACTAGTTATGGCTTATGCAACGTACTATTACCCTATTAGATATCTAGAATTAGAATAAAACTAGAATAAAAGGGAAGAAAAAACTCTCTTACTAATCTTATAAATATAAAATAACAATACTATAAACAGAATAATAAAGAAAGAATACTGGATATATATAGTATTAAACTATATGGAAATAAATTATAAATAGAGCAAACACGCCATACGTGTTAAAGAACTAAAAATAAAGAAAATATTATAATAACTAGTAAATAAAAAAGAATTTAACTTATAATAAGAACTGGTTTATATAGATTTGGAAGATGAATTATAGGACCTAAATTCAAATAAATATAAACAGCTATTATAGGATAAATGCTAGCTAAGATATTAATTATACTAAACTAAATACTATTAAAAAAAATAGCTAGCTACAGAATCGCATAAGAAACTTATATATTAAAAATGTTTCTTAGAATGGAAATATAAGGATTATAGAGAATAGGCTAAAAATATATATAAAATACTTAATAAAGAAGTATGCTAACTCTAGAGATGCTTAATTCACAAACCTAAAAAAAAACACCAAGAAAACAACTGCTACTTAGGAGTTAATTATATATAAAAAACTAGAAAACTAGTAGACTATAACTAAGCTACTAAAGGGCTAAAAAAAGATTAGAAAGAACATATTAATTATATATACATAACTAAACTAAAAGAGACATAAAAATAAGCTATATATAAATATATATATTAATAGTAACTAGATACTAGTACTTATAAATAGTAGAACCAGTAAGACACTAATATTAAATAAATAAATATAAAGATATTAAATACTAACTAGAGTTTTAGATAAACCTGTGTAAGTAAGACATATAGATAATAATCTAGTAATATTTAGAAAAGATCTAATTAATTTCAAAACATGAAATATAACTATTTAAGTAGTAAATTATAAAGATAACTATTATATTAAAATTATGAATTTAGGTAGTAAGAATTTTATCTTAAGATAGAACTAGCTAGTATAATAGAATCTAACTATTAATTAAAAAAGAAAAACCATAGGAACCAGGAACAGCCACTATAGATAGTAATAATAGATAATAATATAAATAAAGACGACGATACTTCATGAAACTAAATTTATTATGCTAAAAGAATATTAAAGGGAATTTAAAGACTAGTTCCTTAAAAAAATCTAAAAACTAATTACTAGAATACTAAGACTAAGACTATAAGATCACGCTTAAGGAAGAAATAAATCTAAAGCTAGAACTACTATATTAAGTACCCATTTATCAACAAGAAGAATTATGAAAATTCTTATAAGAGAATTAATAAAAAGAATATATATAAACTAGTTAAAGTAAAATAGCGTTACTTATACTCTTTATATCTAAAAAAAAAAAAAAAAAATAGAAAGCTAAAGTTATATATTAACTACAGATATTTTAATAAAGCTATAGTTAAAAATTATTACCTTATACTACTAATATTAGACCTTATAAATAAACTTAGAGAAGCTAAATAGTTTAGTCTCTTTAATATTAAGAATAAATATTATTAGATATAAATAGCTAAAGGATATAAGTAAATAATAATATTTAAAATAAGATATAAATTATTTAAATATTTAGTCATGCTAATAGGACTTACTAACGCACTAATAATATTCTAGACAATTATTAACTATATACTAAGAGAATATCTAGATATATTTATAATAGTATATCTTAATAATATACTTATATATATAAATAAAATACTAAGAGAACTTGTTAAGCATACTAAGAAAGTATTATAAAAACTTAAGAAACATAAATTATATATTTAAATAGAGAAATATATATTCTACTAGATAGAAGTTAAGTTCTTAAGGTACTTAGTATCCTAAGATAGAATAGTAGTTAATTTTAATAAAATAAAAAATATACTATCTTAGTTAACACTAATAAATATAAAAGAAATTTATTTTTTTCTTAGATTTATAAGATTTTGCTGATAATTTATTAAAGACTACTCAAAAATTACTATACTCTTAATAGAATTATTAAAAAAGAATTAATAATTTAAGTAGAAATAACGCAAGGAAAACGCTTTCATAAAGCTAAAAAAAAATATTCTAATAACTATTAATATTAAAGATATTTAATTTATGACTTTAAATAAAAATATATATAGACATATTAGACAGAGCTATAAGAGCCATTCTATTATAAATATAAAATAATAAATAAAAATACTTAGTAGATTTTTTATCTTATAAACTTATAACTACTAAATTAAATTATGATATCTATGATAAAGAACTATTAGTAATAGTTTAAGTATTTAAGAAATAAAGACATTACTTAAAAGAAGCTAAGTATTAGATTATTATATACTTAAATTATAAAAATCTAACGGTATTTACAATAACTAAGAAATTAAATTAATAATAAGTTAGGTAATAGAAGCTAGTCTCTACATTTAACTTTTAAATACTTTATAAATTAGAAAAAGAAAATATAGTAGCTGATACACTCAGCTAGTAAGTAGACTACATAAGAGATATACTAGAAATACATAATATAATACTTAAATAGAGACTAGATGGATTTCTAGGAAGCTTATAAATAGATATTAAAATAATAGTCATTATTAAAAACATATAGTAAAAACAAATTAGAGAATATAATAACAGATAACTATAATAGCATAAAATAGGAACTATTTTTATACTAGACATATTATAAACTAAACTTATTAAGAATTAATATTTAGCTAAAATGCACGGATATTAAGGAATTAAGAAAACTATAGAATAAATCAACAGACACTTCTAAATTCCTAGAATATAAAAAAAGGTTAGAACTATTCTTTTAGAATGTATTAAGTATAAAAAGAATAAGGCATTAAGATATAAGAAATATAGACTTATATAACTAATTCCTTTACTAGACCTACTATAAGAATTAGTTATAATAGACTTTATTACAGGAATACTAATAATAACTATCTTTTAAGACTAATAGTATAATATAATACTAGTTATAATAAACTAACTTATAAAATACATATACTTTAAACTAACTTATATGAAAATTAAAGCGGATGAATTAGTAACTATACTTATTAAGCTATTAATAGTATAATATAAATTACCATAAGAATTTATTATAAATAGAGATAAATTATTTATATTAACTTTTTAAAAAAAGTTTATTAAAAAGCTAGGGGTAGAGTACTACCTCTTAATAGTATTTTACCTATAAATAAATAAACAAACAGAATAAATAAACCAAATATTAAAATAATATCTACGGATGTATGTTAATGAATAATAAGATAATTAGATTAACCTATTATTAATAGCTAAGTTTATATATAACTCTGTAAAATCATTAACTATAAGAAAATTACTATTCTATATAAACTATAGTTATAAACCCACGGCTTATTAAGAACTATAGAAACTAAATAAAATATCAGAATCTATAAGAATAAAAGTTAAGAAACTATAATAACTTTATTAGAAAATTATATAAAAGATTACTCATAAAAGTAATCTTAGTAAGTAAATTAAGGATAAATCTAAAGTTAAGAGACTAATTTTTAAGGAAGAGAATAAAGTTTTCCTATTATAAAAAAAATTTAGAGACAAAACAACTATCACGAAAACTAAATTATATTAAATTAGGACTATTTAAAGTTAAATAATAAACAGAATCTGTAAATTATAAACTATAATTACCTAAAGACATAAGAATTTACCTAGTTTTTTATATTTTATAGCTAGAACTAGTACTATAGAATACTAAACTATAGATAAGACTCAAGCTCAGGAAAGACACAACTAAGTATAAAGTTTAATAAATTCTAGACTATTAATAATTTAGGTGTTAGTGGAAGTATTTAATTAAATAAAATAATTATAAACCTAAGAACAACATATAGAAGCTAGTTAGAAACTTAAAGAATAGTTTAAAGCTAATTAATTAGTATTATTAGAGAGAGTAATAAACGCTTACTCTAAAGCTATATCTAATAAATATAAAAAATATAAAATATTCTACTTAAAACTTAAGAAGGAAGATGAAGTTATAATAGATGCTATAAATTATAATATATTAGATTAACTCTAATAGCTTTATTTTTTTTTTATTATATAAACTTTATTAATTAAGATAAGCTTACGCTAGAATATCTTCTTTTTCTAAAAATCTATTTAGGCTAGTTACTAATAGAGCCGGAACTTATAGGTTTAAAACTTATAATCTAAGTCTAACAGCTACTACTAAATACTCTATAACTAATCTAATAAAATATAGCAAGCTTTAAAGGACTTTTAATAGAATTTCTTAATCTACTAGTATAGTCTCTTTTTATTATAATCTAAATAATCTTATTTTTACTATAATATTATAAGATTGTACTTTATGTTTTAATTAATATATTTAGAATATCACCTAAAAGTTAAGTCCACCAAATAACGGCAATTACTATTATAATAATAAGAATAAGAGAATAGTATAAGATAGCTATATACTTAGACTCTTTAAACTAAATAGTAAGCTTATTTTAAAAATAATTCCACTCAAGTCATCCTTAGGAAATTAGAAGAATAGAAAAGATAAGAGAGGTTCTTATAATCTCAGCTTTTACATAAAGAACTAGCTGCTTTTATATTATCTATAAAAAGAAAACTAAACTAACCTTTAAGCTAAAGGCCTAGAGGAAGGAGATAGTATTATAAACTATAATAATAAAATAACTACAGATAAAAGAGCGTTGCTGTAGAAGATATAGTATAAGAAAATATATAAATAATACTAAAGAGTAAAAGTAAATTAATAAAGACAAAACTTATAAATAAGATTACTCTAAAGTAAGTTTAAGTTCTATAGGGAATAATATCTAGATTAGATAAGTAAGTCAAATAACCAGCTATAGTAGAATATAAGAAAAATAAATACTAATAAAAAAAATAAGTGTGGGTATAGACTAGAGTTAAACTTATCTTCCCTTATCTTCTCTAATAGTATCTAATATACTACTAGTTAGTATATAATATACTTATAGAGGATTTTCTATAAGTATAAGACATTAAATAGCTTATAGTTACTTTTAATTCTTTATAGTTACTCTAAAATTAAGATTCACACTTTAAGTAAAATAGTTTAATACTATTTTATTAAATTTTAACTTATTATATTACTTCTCTCTATTTTAACTAAGCTAAATTAACTTCTATTAAGTCTAATAAGCTATTTCATCTAAACATGAGGAAACTAATTAAGATATTATATAATTAGTTAAATAACTAGTTACTAGTTTAACTTTATATTAGTAAGTTAGCAAACTATAATACTTAAGTAAAAATATAAAATAATTTTATTAAAAGTAGTTAAACTTACTATATTAGTAATAGTGTTTTAATTAATAGTTTTTTTTATATAATTAACTTAATATAAATATAGTTAATAGTATTAATTTTTATAGTATTAAAAATTTTTTATAATATAAGTTGTAGTTTAAAATAATATATTATTAGTAAATATTATAAGTTATTATTATATAAAAATATTAAATTAATATAGTTATTTAATATATTAAAAAATTTAATACTTATTATTATTTAATAATTTTTTTAACTATATAATTAAACTAATTTTATTTAGTTTAATATTAGTAACTAGCTTTTAAAATTTAGTAAAATAAGTACTAAAACTATTTTACTTTTAATAAAATAAATTAAGTTTACTTAAAGTATTAAGTTTTTTATTTAGGTTTTTATATAAAGTTAGTAAAAAAGTAATTAATTACTTTAATATATATATATTCTAATTTATAAAGAAGTTTATAAATATTACTAAGTTTTTTCCCCGTTTTAAATATATATATAAAATCTAAAAAACATTTAGTAAAATATTAGTTAATATTACTTTTAAATTTATAGTAAAGATTTTTAATAAAAATGAAATTTTTTTTTTTTACTTATTTATAAATATTAAAAAATTAAGTATATAATTAAATTTTATTATTACTAGTAATATAGTAAAACTTAGTATAAAATTTAACTTTACTTATTTAACTTTAATTTAAAAAAACTTAGAAATAAATACTAATTAAAGTTATAAGTAAAGTTAAAATAATAAAATTTAAACTACTTTTAAATAAACTACTAGTATTTACTAAAACTTTTTTAGTAATAGTTACTTAAATAGTAAAGTAAAAAAAAAAGTAAATATAATTTTATTTTTAAACTTTTTATAAATTTTTTAAAAACATTAATAAATTATTATTATTATATTTACTAACATTTTAGTACTTTAGTAAACACATTTTATATTATAATTATTTACTTTTTAAATAACTACTTAAGTTTTATAATTAAAATAAAGGTAACGTATTTTATAAGTGAGCTGGTTAAATAAGTAAGTTAATTAATTTACTAAAACTACTTACTCTTTTTAAGCAACACGAGATAGCTTAATAACCTAATATATAATTAATTTCTAATAAGGCTTAAATATAGCTTGCTATTTAGGCTCTTAATACTAGCTAAATTTATAGTCTCTAAACTACTATATATACTTTTAATATATCTTTCTTAATTCTATAAGAACGACGTACCGGAACTGCGTTAAGATGTAATATTAAGCCAAATTCAATAAAGCTTACAGAAACTAAAGAGAAGGTAATAAAATAATATATACTTAAGCTAAATTTAAAAGAATTTGCCTTTCTACTTAATATTATTTAAAAGATAGTTAATAAATTATTAGCTAAGTAGAGAAAGGACCTAGTAAATATAAACTAGTTACATAACTTTATTAAATGCACTGCAGGGCTTAAAACGAAGTATAATTAAAAACTAAACTACTAGTATTATAAATAGAAAGAACTAGTAATTATACAAGCTTATTTTAACCTTATACGTAATATAAAGGTTAAATATAGTATATAAAATAAAAATACATATAACTTTAATGAATCTAGCTTTTAGATGGGTATAATAACTTAGTAAAAAATTATTACAGGCTCTAAAAAATAGCATTAACTAAAAGCTATTTAGTTAGGTAACTAGAAGTAAGTTATAATAATTTAAGATATTAGCACATTAAAATACACACTTCTACTTTTTATTATTTATAAAAATAAAAACTATTTTTTTATCTGGTACTAGAAAGTTAATATACTATCCTAATAGGCATTCAGGGTTTCTAATAATAGCTAGATAATAAATAAGCTTAGTTTCTAGTAGTTAAAGTATTTTAATAGGCATACAAAGGAGCGTACTATAGGTATATACTGTTTATTAATTCTAGACAGCTATAAAAGCCATAACTCACTAGAATTTACTAAATACTATAAGAAAAATAAGATAGTTATTTTATATATACTATTATATTCATTACATATCTTATAGCTACTAGATATAAATTATTTTTTATCTTTAAAAATAGGATATAGACGCTAAGTTAAGAAGCTAATATATAACTAGTTTAATTATATTATTAAAATAGAGTTCTTACCAGCCTTTTGGGATGCTTTTAATATCTTTATTATTAAAAGTAATATTTAAGAAAGCTTTTAAGATACTAGCCTAGTTTTATTTAACTTAGATAAAATAATATTAAAGCTTAATATTTAACCGCGTACGTTTATACTTCCTATTATATAAAATACTTTATAGTAGTTAAAAATCTCTAGTATTTATTTTAAATTTAGGGCGTAAATGAAGCTGATTAATAATAAATTAAATAGCTTACTATTTTTCTTAAAGGAAGAGTTTAATTAGCTTATTAAAAGTACTCTTTTAATAGCTTATTAAATAGTATTATAGCGCGATTGAATTACTAAGCTTAAAGTAGCTAATAAAACCATAAACTAATAGAAATAGTATAAAAGAAAGTATATCTAGTAAGAAAAAGTCCTTACCTTTAAAGCTAGCTTATAATTAGTTACTAAAAATTTTATTACTATAACTTTTAGTAGTAAAAAGAAACGGGGTAACGCTAGAGTAGATAGAATTAAATTAACTTAAAAATACTATAAAAACTACAGCAGGACTAGGCACAACGCTTAAATATACTAAAATATTAAAAAATCTACTATAAAATCTAGTAGTAATAAGGAATTAGAGATAGATTATAGTAAAATAAAATAATTTATTATATAGCTTATTATATTTAATATAGTCTTAGTAAATTAATTAGTTCACTTATTTAACCAGCTCACTTATAAAATACGTTATTTAAAAAATTAAATATTTTAGTAATAATAATAATAATAATAATAATAATAATAATAATAATAATAATAATAATAATAATAATAATAATAATAATAATAATAATAATAATAATAATAATAATAATAATAATAATAATAATAATAATAATAATAATAATAATAATAATAATAATAATAATAATAATAATAATAATAATAATAATAATAATATAGTATAGTATTATAAATATACTATATATAAAAACTTAAAAACTTAAAAAAAAGTATTAATTAATTACTATATAATATTAAGCAATAATTTAAAATATTATATAAATATATATATATATATATATATATATATATTATAAATAAAGTGTTTAAGTAAAAACTTGTATACTAGTATAAAGCTAATATATAAATATACAATATAAAAAAAGTTTTATAAAATATTATAAATAATTACTATAATATATATATTAGTAATTAAAGCTTAATTTTTTAAAAAATAATAATAATAATATATATATATATAAGTTTTATACTAAAATTATTATAAAATAATTTATTATATTAAATTTTATTAATTTAAAATAAAATCTTTAAATTTAATTTTTATATTAAATTAATAGTATAAAGTTATAGCTAGTTAAAAAAGTTTAAAATAGTAAAATTTATATATATATATACTAGTAAACTATATATACTAGTAGAAAAAACTTTTACTTAATTACTTATATAAAGTTATAACTAATTTTATAGTAAATATAAAACTTTTATTATTTTTTAAAATTTAATTTTATACTATTATTATACTAAATATAACTAAACTTAAATATTTTTACCTTACTATATTCTTTTGTTAGTAAAAGTAAAAAACTATAAAAATAATAGTATAATAAAATTTTAAGCTATTTATTAAGTAATTTTTTTATAAGTATAATAACAAAAAAATAGGTTTTAAAATATAAGTACTTTTTTTTTCTACTAATTAAGTATTTTAAAAAAGTAGTAAGAAAATAAAATTAGTAAGTAAAAGTAAATATATTAATTTATTTTTATATTATATTAATATGTATTATAAAGTATTTACTTACTAATTTTTAGTTTTAGTAATTACTTATTTTAACTAGTAAATAAATAGTTTAATAGCTTTTTTACTTACTAATATATAATAAATTTTATTAAATTTAATAAGTAAAATAAAGTAAGTAAAAATAAAGTAAAAGTTAATTTAATAAAAATAAAATTAATTATATTACTTAATAATTTTTTAACTTAAAACTAACTTCTTAATTTTAAAATAACTATAAAAAATTAAAAGCAACTATAAGCCGTTTAATGTTTCATACTTATAGTAGATTCTTTGTGTGTATAATAGATACTTGTGGGTAGTATATTAGATACTGCTAGAAGAGATAAGAAAGATAAGTCCCGTATTTGCCTTATCTGGCTCATCTGCCAAGACTCGTCCTCGTGACTTGTCACGTGCATTCGTGCTGCCCCCCATAATCCCTGAACTTGATATTGAGCGCTTCTTTTCTTGACTTGGTCCGTTTCCAGTTCGCTTTGGCCTTCTTGCACCTTTCGCACATTTTCTCATACTCCTCTTTCCACAGAAGCGCCTCTCTGGTTAGAGTTGCCGCTTTGTTACAGTCCGTAACAATGTGCTGACGCGCAGAGGCCCAAGCTCAGCAGTAAGCGGCTAATTTCGACGATTTCTGCAGTGTAATTGGCACTTCCATACAGTCTGTGCAAGATGTTACACATCAGCCAGGTTACAGTTCTTCGTTGCAAAAGACCCAGAAAGTTTAAATGACGTAACGGGGACTGCGACCGGGTTAGCGAACGCATTCATCCGCTAAGCCCTAACGGGGGAAGCGTTGCATATGGCTTGCATAGGCGGAACCCTGGTTCTCCAATTCCACTCACCCGTCATTCCGGGACTTCAAAACGTCGGATTACGCGGGCCCAAATTGTGGGATTGCGGATCCTCCCAAAAGCTGTGCGGCCGGCCAAATTAATGCACGAAGCTTTAATATGTCGGGTCCAGTAGAGAATAGAGTTCAAGCCCTCGGCGTTGCAAGCATCCTGGCGATCGTGTTCCTGCCTGACGCCCCACATTTCAACCTTACTGCAGCGCTAACCCTCCTTGGGTGACATTCCTCGAAAGCGGAGCCCGCCCTTCCTAATATAGTGGTCAGTTGATGTCGAAGTAATTCCAGTCTCTTGCGCAGACCATTTTGTTTGGTGGTTCGAGTCTTCACGGTAGTTGAACCATTGCTGCTTCGTCCTCCAAACCGAAGTTACCCTATCATTCACGAACTGGTCGTTATCCAATGAGTGGTCGCAAAATGACGACTCGATCACAGTAGCGATTTGGAACTCGATTCGGTTATATAATTTAATTCTCCAGCTACTTTGTCCAAATTCATTTATCTCATTTGCCGGCGATTGGAACGTATCCTTCAACATCCCCTAGCTTGACGCAGTGCAGGAGCTTACTAAAGTGATCAATAAGATGAAGAGATTTGCCCACGGTTCTAATATCTATTATGTCGACGAGTAGATTCTTCCTTGACATTGATGTCCGAGATTATCTCAATTCCATCGGCTACCAGAATTGCTCTTTGACTATCCTCATCTCCTTGAGAGGTGGTTTTGCCGGCTTGAACGGAAGGTGTGACGGATTTATCTTCCCTTATGACCGTATGGAGCGAAACAGATTCGGCCTTGCTCAACTTCGGGGCGGAATTAAAGGGTGACAGTGGGATACCTCCATTTAGGCCATTTCCTGTTCTGCAAAGCCAAATCTCGTCTTCGTCGTTAAGCGGCAGAGTTGCAGGTGCTGCCTGAGATGATCTCTTTGTCCGCCGTGTTGCCAAGGTGTTTGTATGATCGGAGCTACCAAGCAACTTCGGGAAATGGTGCCGGAGAAAGGGTCTGGCATAGGGCAGGCTTGTACAAATTAAACCAACGTGTAACTCGGCCGTGCTATGAATAAAACATGCATGTTAGAAACTGTCTGTAATGGTTTAAGGAGCTGATGATAAAATCTGCAACTCACGACCATACTGCAGTTGTAAACGCTTTCCATGATCCGTCTTTCGCCCCCTTTAACTTTACCTGATAATACAACCTTATAATGCTGGTAACAGAGACGCTGTTGAATAAAAGTCAGTCTTTGTCCACCTGTTTGGATGGGGGGAAGCCGTACAAGGATCCAGTCATGAAAATGGCCATCAATCCAATCTTTTGTCTTATTGGGATGCGCACATTCCATAGCATGAAGATAGGTAGAAATACCATAATGATGTCTGTAGCCGAGTTGGCCGCAGCATTAGACAGCCAGAATACACTCTGATTAAAGCATGATCCGTGGGCAATAGTATGATTCCAATACTTCGCAATCGGCTGACAAGCGAACAAAAATTCGAAACTCCCGAGAAATCCGTATACGATTACAATTGCGAGAAGTCCGTACGTAATGCCTCTGAAGTACTTGTATGGCGATAGTCGCAGATATAATAGCAGGATTGAAACCTTCGCGCACATCATGGCAAGCCATAAAAACATGCCTTGCAGAATTGATAACTATTTGAATCATATTATTAGCACATCGAGGGGACAACCTTGAACTTGATATGCCTTTAAAATATTGGCGTGGTGTGCTACTTACTTTCAAGATGTGGCTGATCTTAGTTTTAGGAATGTCCCATAAGTGCACCGCCACGCCATCGATTCCGACCACTTTATTTTAGTCAGTTATGAAGTGACGTGGCAGACAAGTTTAATATATCGACTTAGGGCCTGTTTGGTGCCGCACCAAATCTCGGTTTGAGGGGTCCAAATCAGCTCCAAACCATTAGTCAGACAGATTTGACGGTATTTTTGACGCCGTGTTTGGTGCGCTGAAGTTTTTGAAAGCATTCCTAAGGGTGTCAGTCTTGAACTGAAATGAGGTAATTTTACATCCCTGTTAGTGCTTACATGACCCACAATCTACCTCTTTGGGCGATTTGAGACCTTCAGTAATTGTTTGCTGGCCTCGGGGTCTAAACCAGCACCAAATCTCCCAAGTTTCGTACACGTGACGCACTGAGCTCTGGGATAGTCGAAATAATTGAGGATTGTAAGGTCTTGGCAACCAGCTGAGTAGTTACAACATGCGAGCCCCTAACGACGTCGCTAATCTAGCACTTATGAGTGTAATAGCAGCTGTTAGAGCTGTCACAGCCTATCAAAACGATTAGTATTATGAGCTAATAGGCGTTAGAAAGCGGGATCGCGATCAGTTGAGGGGGGCGGATTAGCTAGAGGACTGCCTTAGCGACCTATAATAGCTCTACGTAGAGACTCAATTAAGGCCTCAGGCATTTAAGAGCTCATGGAGTTCCTAGAGACTTAAGAGCTAGTAGCAAATAGCAAAATTCCTGCTGCTAAAAAGGTCCTTACTTTTCTATATATCTACTCTTAAGGGTGCTCTTGGTGAAACGCGATGTATAAAACTAGCCACTCACTAGAAACTATCAGTCAGTAAGCTGTTAAAGGATATCCTAAAACAGTAAAAATAGGTGTAAAACTAATTATATAATATACTCTTCCATAAGGTCCTTAACACCCTGCTCTATTTATATAAAGAAGTTATTAAACCTACTTTAGATAAAATACCTAAGGAGATTCGTAATAACCTAAAAAGGTAGCTAGAATTTATTAACTATATAAAAGCTTTAGATAGCTCTTATTTCTTTATATATATCTTTATTAGTAAGTAGAAGTGCTATTATAATTACTATAAAGACCTAACTTAAAACGTGTTAGCTATTATTAATTTTAAAATAAACTTTTTTTATATTTTACTTAGCTAAAAGGACTCTGCTTATGACGCTAGAGTATTAAATAATATAATAATAAAAAATTTCAGTATTCTAAAAAGCTGTTATTATATTATTAATACTAAATACTTAAATAGTAATATACTCTTAACGCTTTATTAAGAAGTTTATTATTATTTATAAGAGATTACAGCTATAGCTAAGCAGCCAGAGAATAAAAAGAAGCTATTTAATTATTATTATTTAAGTTTTTAAAATGTAGTTAAGTGCTGTTTTAGAGTCTTTAAACGCTACTAGAAAATATTTAATTATTAATATAAGTTCTTAATTAGGACTTAAGTTAAACTAATTTATACACTAGTTACTATTTATAATTATATTAATTAATATTATGCTATAAATAAGGATTTTAAGAATCTTATTTCTTACCTATTTAAGGCTTAGGAAAATTACTAAAGAGATCTAAAAAATAAAAAGTAGCTTAAAATTAATATAAATGAGCTTATTAATAGTTATTTAATAAATTAATAGTATAAGAAGATTGCAGAAAAGCTCTAGTAGTAGTACTATAAGATAATAAGTAAAAGTATATAAATATAGAGTTAAAAAAGCTAAGGGAGCTAAGATAATAGATTTTTAAATTTAATTACTTCTTCTTAGCATTAATTTTTGTTTTTTTTTTTAGGTATTAATATAGAGCATTCTAATTTCACTTTAATTTCCTAGTAAAATTATAGAAAATTTAGAATTTATAGCATCTTATATTAAATATCTTAAAATTACTTAATTTAGCGCGAAATTTTTTTTTCTGTTGTCTAGTTTTTAACATAATCTCCTATATTAATAGCTTTTTTATTTAAATACTAATATTTATTTAAGCCTTTTACTTCTTCTAATTAAAGCCTTGTATTAGATTTTTAAACTTTTTACTAAGTCTTAAGGCATTCTGCTGCTTATAGAGCTGCTATTAAACCCATGTTATAAGTTACTAACTTACTAACGTAAATTATACTAGTAACTAGCCGTTTAACTGATTGTTGTAACGGTTAATCAGTTCTCTCACTTCCGAATCAGATAGCTCGTTAGACTTAGTGGAAGTTGGTTAACTCAGTAAGAGTAGAAAGAAGCGATACAGTAAGTTAAGGTTTAATAGAATAGTATTGAACTATTTCACTTAAGGTGTGAATCTCAATTTTAGAGTAACTACAAAGAATCAAAAGTAACTGTGAGCTGTCTGACGCCTCATACTTATAGTAGATCCCCCGTGCGTACATTGTATACTAATTGGAAGTATGTTAGATACTGCCAGAGGCTGTCAGAGATATTAGAGCCTCTAGCTCCTTCTAACATCTCTAGCTGCCAAGCCCTCCTGTCATGTGACAGAATGCTCTGAATCTTCCCATATGGTTCCGTATCTCTATCCTCGCTTCTTTGCCCGCATCTTGGCCTGTGCCAAGGCGTCTCTTGCCCGTTTGCAATTCTTTCTTTCAAGCTCAAACATACGTTTCCATTCTAGGGCTTCATTGGCCGTTGTTACCAGTTCCCTCAGCTCCTCAGGTGCAGTTGCCTTTTTGTTACTGTCCATAACACTATCCCCTCCTTCTAAGTCTTCATCTCAGAAGATAGTTTCTCCCTTCCATAAGCAGTATAAAGGCAGCAGGTCCTCCGCTCTGTGTTCCAAACTATAAGACCCTCAACTCCCTTTCTTCCCTGCCCAGCTTCCTAACGATAACACGTTCTGAGTCGTCTCTAATACGTGCTCGCCGCCTAGCTTCTCGGATCCGTAGCGAACCCCATCACATGCTGACACCCTGTTCGAACTGTTCCCGCCGAGGCGACAACTGCCTCGTGAACCTGAGTTCTAGTCATTGTTCAACCTGCAACAATCGCAATGTGAAGTGCGATCTAATCGTTTCGCAACCAGAGTAGGACCGTCTTGACCGTGACAAGGCGAAACTCCGTCGTCAGCTCGAAAAAGCTGAGGAGGATGCCCTTGAGGCCCGTTCCCGTGCCCTCCAACTCCGTCATGAGCTCGCAAAGGTTGATTCAAAAGAGAAGAAAATGTTTAACCAAGAGATGGCCTCAATTCGTGAGGTCCAAGCCCTTAAAGAGGAAGAGGCTCATTCTTGGGGCCAAGAAACTCACATACTACAATCTGCAGATTAAGCTTTCTCTTAGCCTATCACTTCGCCCTCCTTATCCTTTAGTTTTTATTAGAATGCACTTTATTTATTTTATCTCTGGAATACGTCCTTAGAATAAGCCCCTTCTGGCTTATCTAATAGTACTGATTAATTAGCCCCAAACTATTCTTTAGGTTCCTGATTGGCTCTCATGTGTTCTCCTTAGGTCTGTAACTCTTTCATCTAACTAAGTACTTCCACTAACGCCTAAACTGCTGGTAGTCTAAAATTCATTAGACTTCATACTTAGTCATATCTTCCTTGAGTTTAAGTCTTATCTATAGCTTAGCATTCTGTAGTGCTGGTTCTAGTCTTAAAACATAAAAAACTAGGTGAATCCGCGTGTTCTTAGATAGTTGTAGTTCATAATTTACAGATCCTATTTATCATTTAACCTTAAATAGTCCCAATTTAATGTGATCCAGTTTTTTTAATGGTTGTTTTATTTTCAGATTTTTTCATAGTAGGAAAACCCTATCCCCCCTCTTAAAGATTAGTTTCTTAACTTTAGATTTATCTTTCTGTTACTTGCTGAGGCCTCCTTTCTCAGTGATTTTTCCTACTATTTCTTAATAAAGTTATTATAACTTCTCGACCTTTATTCTTGCTAATTCTGATATTTTGTCTAGTTTTCATGGTTCTCGATAAGCCGTAGGCTTATAATTATAATTCGTAAAGAATAGTAATCTTCCTATAGTTAATGACTTTACAGAGTTATATATAAACTCAGCCATCAGTAGTAAGTTAATCTAGTTGTCTTATTATTTATTAACATACATTTATAGGTATTATTCTAGTGTCTGGTTTGTCTATTCTATTTATCTATCCGTTTATAAGTAAAATACTGTTAAGAGGCAGTGTTCAGCCCCTAGCTTTCCTATAAACATTTTTTAGAATGTTAATGCGAACAACTTGTCTCTATCTATGATAAATTCTTATGGTAATCCGTGTCATGCTATTAGTAGTCTAATAAGTATAGTTACTAATTTATCTACTTTAACATCTATATACGTTAGTTTAAAGTATATATATTTTATAAGTTAATTTACTATAACTAGTATCATGTCGTACCGTTAACCTTAAAAGGTAGTTATTATTAGTATTCCTGTGATAAAGTCTATTATAACTAATTTCTATAGCTAGTCTAGTAAAGGGATTAGTTACATAAGCCTATATTCTTTATATCTTAATACTTTATTCTTTTTGTACTTAATATACTTTAAAAGAATAGCTCTGACCTTTTTTCATATTCCAGGAATCTAAAAATATCTGTTAATTCATTCTATAGTTTTTTAATTCCCTAATGTCTATACATTTCAGCTGAATGTTAGTTCTTAATAAGTTTAGTCTATAATACTTCTAGTACGAAAATAGTTCCTATTTCGTGCTATTATAATCGTTTATGGTTGTATTCTCTAATTCGTTTTTACTATATATTCTTAATAATAACTACTATTTTAATATCTATTTATAAGCTTCCTAAGGATCCGTCTTGTCTTTATTTAAGTATTATATTATGAATTTCTGGTATGTCCTTTATGTGGTCTGCTCTTTAACTAAGTGCATTAACCACTATATTTTCTTTTCCTAATTTATAAAGTATTTAAAAGTTAAATATAGAAACTAGTTTCTATTATCTAACCTGTTATTAATTTAACTTCTTTATTATTATAAAGGCTATTAGATTCTTATGATTTGAATATATAATAATTTAATATTTAGCTCCTTCTAAGTAATGTCTCTATTTCTTAAATGCCTAAACTATTACCAATAGTTTCTTATTATAAATATTATAGTTTAATTTAGTAGTTATAAATTTATGAAATAAGAAGTCTACTAAACGCTTATACTTATTATTTTATATTTATAGTAGAATAGCTTTTATAGCTCTATTTAATATATCTATATATATCTCTATTTAAAGCTATAAGTTAAATATCTTTAATATTAGTATCATGAAAGCATTCTCCTCGCGTTATTTCTACTTAAATTATTAATCCTTTTTTAACAATTCTATTAAAGGTGATGTGATTTTTAAGTAATTCTTAATAAATTATTAGTAGAAACCTGTAAATCTAAGAAAAGAATAAACTTCTTTTATATTTATCAGCGTAAGCTAAGATAGTATATTTTTTATCTTATCCAGATTAACTACTATTCTATTTTAGGATACTAAATATCTTAAGAACTTAACTTCTATTTTATAGAATATATATTTCTTTATTTAAATATATAGCTTATGTTCTTTAAGCTTTTGTAATACTCTCTTAGTATATTTAATATATTCTTCTAGTATTCTATTTATATACATAAATACGTTATTAAGGTATACTATTATAAATACGTCTAGATATTCTCTTAGTATATAGTTAATAATTATCTAGAATATTACTGGTGCGTTGGTGAGTCCTATTAGTATAACTAAGTATTTAAATAATTTATATTTTATTTTAAATACTATTATTCATTTATGTCTTTTAGTTATTTATATTTGATAATATTTATTTTTAATATTAAAAAGGCTAAACTATTTAGCTCCTCTAAGTTTATCTATAAGTTTTAATATTAGTAATATAAGATAATAATTTTTAACTATAGCTTCGTTAAGGTGTCTGTAATTAATATATAGTCTTAATTTTTTATTCTTTTTTAATATAAAGAGTATTAGTAAAGTTATTTTACTTTAACTAGTTTATATATATCCCTTTTATTAATTTTTCTACAGAAATTTTCATAACTCTTCTTGTTAGTATATAGGTACTTAGTATAATAGTTCTAGTTTTAAATCTATTCTCTCTTTAAGCGTGATTTTGTGGTCTTAGTTCTAGTATTTTAATAACTAGTCTTTAGCTTTCTTAAAGAACTATTCTCTAAATTTCTTTTAATATTCATTTAGTATAATAAACGTAGTGTTGTGAAGAGTTGTTTTCTTTATTTATATTATAGCTTTTATTTATCTATAATAATTCCTCCTGGTTTCTATAGACTTTATTTTCTAGTTAATTATTAGATTTTATTATACTAGTTAGTTTTATCCTAAGATAAAATTTTTGCTGTCTAAATTTATAATCTTAATATAACAATTATCCGTATAACCTGCTACCTTAATAGTTATATTCTATATTTCAAAATTAATTAAACTTTTTCTAAATATTACTGGACTATTATCTACGTGTTTTACTTATATAGGTTTATTTAAAACTCTAGTTAGTATCTAGTATCTCTATACTTATTTATTTAATATAAGTGTTTTACTAGCCTTATTATTTATGAGTGTTAGTATCTAATTACTATTAATACATACGTTTATATATAGCTTATTTTTATATTTTCTTTAATTTAATTAGGTGTATATAAGTGTTATATTTTTTCTAACTTTTAGTTCTTAGCTCTCTAGTAGCTTAGTTATAGTCTACTAGTTTTTTAGTTTTTTATCTGCGATTAACTCCTAAGTAGTAGTTATATCTTTAGTATTTTCTTTTTAAATCTATAGATTAGATATTTCTAGAGCTAATATACTTTCTTATTAAGTATCTTATATATATTTCTAGCTTATTCTCTATAATCCTAGCATTTCCATCCTAGGAAATATTCTTGGTATGTAAGTTTTTTATATAATTCTATAACTAACTATTTTTTTTTAGTAATGTTTAGTTTAGTATAATTAATATTCTATCTAGTACTTATTCTATAATAATTACTTATACTAGTTTAAGTTTAGGTTTTATAGTTTATTTTCTAAGTCTATATAAACTAGTTCTTATTATAGATTAAATTTTTTTTATTAACTAGTTACTGCAGTACCCTTCTTATCCTAAGTCCTTTAATATATATAATATGTTTATTCTATTTATAGTCTATTCCCATATAATTAGAGAATATATATATCTAGTATTTTTTATTATTATTCTATTTACGGCGTTGTTATCCTGTACTTATATTATTAGCAAAAAAATTTCTTTATTTTTTTTATTTTAATCTTATTCTAATTCTAGATATCTGATGGGGTGATAGTACATTATATTAATTATAACTAATATAGGTATTTATCTATATATTTTATTTATCTATATAACTAATTCTTATTTACTTAGTCCTTTATATTATTTGTTTCCTGCTAACTATAATACTTATTAGTATTTATATATTCTATCTCTTAAAATAACTTTCTAGTATTTAGTAATATAGTGTTCTCTTTAGTGGTATTTTAATTTATATATTTAATAATATCTCCAGTATATATATTATATAATTATTATAGATATTAGCTTTTTACTTTTTATTATCTCTTAATTCTTTCTCTATTTAAATTTCTAATCTTTCTTGTAGAATAGTCTACTTTCTTATTTTATAATCTTATAAAATCTTTATATCTCTTTCGTAGTTTCTATATTATGTTATCGGATTACTACTTCTTATATTATGGTAATTATATTACTAGATTATCCTATTAAATAATCCTTAACTTATTAATACAGGACTTTATATTTTTATTTAAGATATATATAACTTCCGTAGATCCAGCATTATTCTTTCTAGATTTATTATATAATAGCTTTTTATATTATTATATCTTATACTTATTTTACTTAGACTATAGCTACTTTAATTTTTTTTAGTACTTTAGTCTAAACATAAGCCTTTTTAATATCTAATTATTATTATTTATAGTCTTTAATAAAGTGTTTCTGTTTATTATATTCTAAGCAGGCTTTATGTATATAGTATTTTATTTATTTTTTAACTTATTTTCCTTACCCCTTTCTAATAAATATCTGTTTAATGTTAATGTTTATTTTATTATAGGTTTAATTATTTTTTCTATTTTTTTTTTTTTAGATATATAGATTACTAATCTTCTGTATACTTTTTTCTCTTATTCTTATTAGTACTAGTAGTTATTAATAGTTATTATTTATTTAATAATTTTTAATAAGGTACTTAGCCGCTTTTCTCTAGAAATTTTATCTTTAATTCTATCTTTTAATTTTTTATAGTATATTATAATTAATAGCTAGTCTACTTAATTAAGTTATAATTAGATTTATTTAAATTCTGTTATATAATTAGCTGCTAATATTTACTACTTAAGCTATTAAAACTTTTAAATTACTTTAGTTTCCTTATTAATTTCTTTAAAGATAATAATTATTTCTTGTTTAAAATATTCATAACTTTAAAAAACTTGTTGTATATTATTATTATAGTTTATTAGTCCTATTACTTTCTAGTTAGAGTTTTTATTAGCTAGGTAGTTTCTTACTAGTAGTTTAAATTATTATATAGTTCTATTTATTATATTTATCCCAGCCACCAGGATCTAATCCTGATTAGTTAGAAATAATTTTTAATTAAACTAATAATAGAAATTTATAGCTACTATGAAAGTTTTAAGTTTATTTTAATTACTATTAAATTTTTTAGGAGACTATATTTTTACTGTTCCCCTCTCTTAATTTATTCTAACTTATTATTATAAGTTTATTGGAGTGTTATATAACTTTATAATAGTTATCTTTTATTTCTAAATAACTTATTATATACTTTTAGTTCCTCCGGATGTACTTCTAGTTATAGATAAAGATTTTACTATAATTTCTTCTTTATTACTATTTTGTTCTAACGAATAAAGTTCTTGTTTGTCTTTATAATAGGTTATTATAAATATTTAATAATTAGTTATTAGAGTCTATCTAACTACTTTTCTTACTCCTTTAAGAGGGTAATTATAATATTATAAGTTACTAACTTACTAACGTAAATTATACTAGTAACTAGCTATCTAATTAATTATTATAATAGTTAATTAGTTCTCTTGTTTCCGGATTAGATAGTTTATTAGACTTAATAGAAGTTAGTTAACTTAGTAAGAATAAAAAAAAGTAATATAGTAAGTTAAGATTTAATAGAATAGTATTAAACTATTTTACTTAAAGTATAAATCTTAATTTTAGAGTAATTATAAAGAATTAAAAGTAACTATAAGTTGTCTGATATCTTATACTTATAGTAAATCCCCTATACGTATATTATATATTAATTAGAAGTATATTAGATACTGCTAGAGGCTGTTAGAGATATTAGAGCCTTTAGTTTCTTCTAATATCTCTAGCTGCTAAGCTCTCCTGTTATGTGACAGAATGCTCTAAATCTTTTTATATAGTTCTATATTTCTGTTCTTACTTCTTTGCCTGCATCTTAGCCTATACTAAGGCATCTCTTATCTATTTATAATTCTTTCTTTTAAGCTTAAATATATGTTTTTATTCTAGAGCTTTATTAGCTGTTATTACTAGTTCCCTTAGCTTCTTAAGTATAGTTATCTTTTTATTACTGTCTATAACAACCTACTACTTATAAAAATAGCCAGATTTCAAGGTTATAAACAGTTTAGCGAAAAACTAATTCTTAAATAGCTTAACTATTGTAAATTAGAGTTAAAAATTAAGGTCTCTAAATGCCCTTTGAAATAGCCTAATAGCTACTTTTAATTATTCTTTTTTATAGCCTTAACTAGAGCGCCTATTTAGTTCGCGATATCCCATATTTAGAGCTCTAATTAATTAGTTACTATTATCTTTTTACGTCTAGATTCTGATGCTGATGGAGAGCTAGTAATAGCGGCTTATTTTTATACTAGATAGGTCTCCTTACTAGTCTAAGACTTAGAAAATAAGGGCAACAGCGTAACAATAGAATCTCACTTAACTAACTCCTTTAGGACCTTACTATTATTACTAGTAAGTAGGTTATTAACGCTAGTAGCGTTTTCTTTAGTTGCTAAGACTCTATCAAATAACTGCTAATAGAGCTCCTCAAAATCTAACGGTTTGTAGCAAAACTTTTAAGCCCTTAGATAGGCTTTGAAATAATCCTCTATTACCTTACTATCCGTAACTATAATCTCAGCTTTAGTTATAGAGTAACCAGATAGCCTCTTTAACGCTGAGTAGGTCTTGTAATCAGCCTTACAGATATCATGCTTAGTTTTATAGTGCTTTATAGTAATTGACTTGTCTATAGAGACCCTCCAAACTGTCTTAAAAGCCGCGTCCCAGGCATCCTTCTTGTATCCAGAGTCCGCCCGGAGACCATTCTCTACGACTTTTTGTACTAGAGTCGCTAACAAAGCCTGTTTCATCTCGGGAGTCTATCGGACGTTAGGTACCTTAGGGCTGCTGGGCGTTACACTGCGACTGGGAGACGCTGACCAGCTTATTTCTTGATCGCTATCACGTGTTTGAGACCTATCTCGAGCTGGCGAGGAGGCAGCGGCAGCCAGAGCAGTTACCTCATGCAATCGACGATGAGGGATAGGGCTTTCAGTACTCATATTACTAAGGGATCGCTGGATGTTACAACGTAAAGAGCTGGTACACAAATAGTCGTAATTTGGAACAGTCAGAAAGATTTCTGGGCCATTTGTGCGCCAAACAGGCCTTCAGTTTTGCCGACGATTCAGCCAAGGACCTAAAAAGCGACCCTTGTACGTCACCTGAGCACCGGCCATGCCAGAAACCCGATTTCTGAAGCTGCGCACCAAACAGGCCCTTACAAAAGAACATAAGGACAGAGAACCCGACCCCAAATACCTAAATGGAATACTAATCTGTATGTAGTCTGCAACACGTCTTAGAGCAACTCACCTGTCCGATAATTATTATATCTTTCTTATTGGCATCAAGTCTCTCCTCTTAATACTTATATTGCTTACAGTCGGAACCGTTCATGAGACGAATAATAAACCACCTCGTATACAGTCGTAAAAAGAGAACAAGGGTAGAAACCAGTAGGCATACTACATTTACAACTATGATTGGTTGCCCACGGGACTCTGGGTGGTCGAAATTTGGTGTTATTCCAGGGGGAGGAGGGACCACCCCGGCAGTCTGCCCAGACTTGGTCGTGATAGTAGGCGGCATGATAATTTTGGGAAACTAGTGAAGGAGTTGACGAGCGTGACTTTTTAACTATGGTCGAGTGAGGCTATTATAAGCCATCGCCTTTTTAAATCACTTCACCTCAGATCGGAATTAACCGTGCGCCACCTGTTCTTGTCCCAGAGCAATCGGGGCCGATCGTCGATGCAGGATTTCGTGCAGTTTTCAGTTGCCAAACGCTCCTAGACACTAGGTTCGTCATTTCAAACCTTTCACGTGGGTGGCGCCTTTGTCAATGCCGGAGCACCTGGAGAGCTAAGCCCTAAGAGCATTCTCTTTTTGCAACTTGGCCTTGCTCCTCATTGTCTTTACAAGAGTTGTATTAGTACTTAGCACTAGAACGTCACCCCTCTCTCATATTCAATACGAAGAAAAACGCTAGTAGATATCAGCCGCACAAGATATGTCCAAAGTCGCTGGTCTTTTATAAGGCTCTCGTGCCCGAACGCACTTCACCGATAATGGCCATCAATCACCTTCAAACTCGTATTTCAAGACGCCGCAAGACCCAATCCTCCACTCGCGGAACTTGAATCTGGGCCCCATAGTGTCTGTGCGTTACAATCCTGGCGGGAAATCCCTAACTCTGTTTGCTAGTCGAATCGCGGGAGCCAAGGCGGTAGAGCAAACCACTCCCCCTAAAAGCCACTACGCAATCCAGCTTAGACCTAAAAACATCCGTGTTGAACACTTCAGGGAATGGCTTGTTGCCCAATCGAAACGATTCGTGGAAACGTCATTGCAGGGGAAGCTTCCATACAAATAGGACGACATAGCTTTGAGAGGTTGAGACGACAGGTCCCCCCAAGAATGCACAAAGGAAGAAGGATCGACTGAAGAAGGTAGCCATTGCCTTCCTGGAGCAAGTGTTTAGGAGCTGTTGCGCCCGACCCACCAAGAATAGGATGAGCATTGGAATGAGCCATCGAAAAAGTATTCTCAAGGGCCTTGTCAGCAAGGCCTGATTCGAGAATGCTGCGCAGCTGGCGAACCGTTAATCCCAGAAAAGAGAGGTGCACATAAACACGCCATCCCATCTTCCACGCGGGCGCGCAGGATGCGCTCCCTCATCCTTAAGCCAATGGGATTCCCCGAGCCGGCTTGACTGTGTCTAGTGGCATGCCGCCACAACTGCCACAACCATTAACACTTCGAATTGAATAGCGATCACGCCGCGTTGAGAGAATTCAAAATTCTGGGTCGGCCGTCGTGTCGTCCACCTGGAAATCCCCTTCTTTCGAGCCGCGTGGAACCCGTCATTTTGGTTCCTTCGTTCACTATTTTTCTTCGCAACTCTAACGCCTTTAAACCAGGGCAAAGACGCACCGTTTTAAGGGTCCGCACCTCGCCCGCGCTAGCAGAGAGGGCAGCTCGGCCACTGCTACTTGGAGCGCCGGAGAGGCGTTCGAACCTTACAAACTGTCCAGTTACCCGGCCACTACCGGGTGCTTATACGGACCGCGCTAAGCGAGGCCCTCCCAGCTCAACGATAAAAAAATCAACTTGTTACGGGACGGGCGCCTGCTTACCTACGTCTAACCAAGTTATGTCTGGTTGACTTCTCTTTACACTATAACAAAATAAAGTGTAGGTTGCTTCGATGCAGAGAGTGGGTCGTACCAAGTTGGATTCTTCAGTGATTATGCGCGTTGTGTGGAAAGACTCGCACAATATGTTCCAACTATACAAAGACGGGGTGAAAGTCCAAGCCGATCTATTGCATAACAGTCTGAGAGTCGCTCAGAAAAATGAGATAACTACGAAGAACCAAAACTATGCAAGCCAAAGGGGATGCCCTTTATATAGTAAATCCTCCGTAAGCAATTTATTCATGATGGGCAGTGATTCGCTTAGTTCTGCTCTGGCCCAATCTTCCATATCAGTCCCAATCACTCCCAATCATGGCTGATCACATGAACCTACTAGCTTCCTAATCCTCTTTTCTCATTTGCTCGCGTGGTTCATCCAATCGTTGTTCTGTCAGCAGTCTCTTAGCGTGCGACAGTTGCGTGCCAAGGGAATGGATCTGATTGTGTAAGCAACCGGTAGGGGCCAAGTATCGGCATATATGCTCAACAAACTCAGAACTTAGCCGAAGGCGCCATTGATAAATATGATCTTGTCTCGCTCTGGATAACTCCTGTTGCCGTAAAAGCGACCTCCTGCCGGTCGGATATACAATCAGCCGGCTTGGCATTTCTCAGCTGTATATAGCCTCTGCTTGCCCTCTAAATTCGGAGGTCCTCAATGCAATCTTGTTCAGTCTCTCAATCTCCACAAGCTCCAACTACGGTAACAACTCCTATTGAGATCCGCAGAAGCTCCCAATAGTCAAAATTCGGGGATCCACTTGCAAATAGCTACTGGGCAGCCTTCGGGCAAACAACATTGAGAACCAATATGGTAAGGAGAACAGGATTTGTCTACCCCACCGTTCTCTCTAAACTCTGCAAAATAACCAACTCAAAATACTTCCCCTTCCCCTTCATTAACTCAGCATGCGTCCCGTTCTCAACGACCTTCCCGCAATCAAACACATAAATTACATCAGCCTTTTGGATCGTGCTAAGACGATGCGCCACCGCAACCGTCGTGCGGCCCTTCGCGGCGGCATCTAACGCAGCCTGGACCACCTTCTCAGATTTAGAATCCAGGGCTGAGGTCGCTTCATCCAGGAGCAGGATCTGAGGTTGACGGATTAGAGCGCGAGCGATGGCGATGCGTTGTTTTTGGCCTCCAGAGAGGAGGGTGCCTTTGCTGCCACAGAAGGTGGCGAAGCCGTCGCTATTTATGGGTTTCTATTAGTGATGTGGACAGGTAGGGAGGGAGTTAAAGCTGCGGAGAAAGGGGACTTACGGAAGCGACATGATGAAGTCGTAGATATTCGCGTCATTGCACGCTTTAATAATTTCCTCTTCCGTCACGTCATCTCGGTCCACGCCCAATAGCACGTTCTCCCTGATGGTCCCTTGATACAGAGTCGGCTCTTGGCTTACGAGCGCGAGATAACTGCGATAATTGTTGATGTTCAGGGATGAGATTTCGATCCCGTCAACGAATACACCACCGACGAGAGGGTCGTAGAAACGCTCGAGTAAAGCGATCGTGGTGCTCTTTCCGCAGCCGCTTGCTCCCACCAGGGCGACGTATTGGCCTGGTTTGACGGTAAGGCTTAAGCCTCGCAGCACTGGCTGCTCCGGTCTCGTCGGGTAACGGAAGTGAACATCTCGGAACTCGATAGCTCCTTCCATTCTCTCGAGCTTCTGACCCTCCTCTGACCACGAGTCGATGTCCGGTTTACGATCAAATAACCTCTTGAGTTCGGCAGCGGCTTCTTTGGCCTTGCCCATGTCGGGAGCGAAGGAGAAGATAGTACCAGCAGATTGTGCGCCGAAGATGACGGCCGTGAAACAGATGAAGAATTGGAACATGGAGTATTCATGACGGGCTATCAGCTGCCCACCATACCAGAAGCCGAGGGCGCTGGCGAGCATTGTGAAAGACTGAGACATTGCGTATAACAGAGTCGATTTCACCACTGAGCGGAGGCTCTTCCCATTCTGGTCGACGATTTGTCTGTGGTATTCTTGGTACACGTCGTCTTCGCGAGCGAGGGAGGCGACGGTCTTGATTGCTGAAGTCGCTTCGCAGGCATAGCCAGCAGATCCTTCATACGCCTTTTTAGCTCTACGTTCGTAACTCGCCAGCATCCAGAAGCGGTAAAACCCAGCCGCCACAAGAACTGGAACCGTGGCAGTGCATACAAGCGTTAGCTTCCACCCAATGGCAATCGAAAGTGTTATGGCCGTAATAAGAATGGTAGAGGTGAATAGGATGGTTCCAAGCGTGACTCCACTGAGACCAGCCAAGTTTGTCGTCTGTGTGGACAAGAACGAGGTGAGCACACCGGCAGCGTTCTCCTCCCTATCGAAGAATGCGATATCCTGACGGAGCATAGTCCTGAACGCCTGGTCTCGGGTCCGGCGCACCAGCCGCTCCGAGCAACAAGCAAATGCGAGGCCTTGGCCGGTGAACGAGATCATTTGAGTCATAGCAAGCATGAGATACATGGAGGACCAGAAATTCGCCTCGGATCTGACCTTACCGTAGAATGGTGGAGGTAAGGATAGCGCAGCGATCGATTTGGCGAAGAAGACCGATTGTACCGAGTAGCCAGCGCCTGCGATGATGGACCAAAAGAGCCCGATCAACATCAGATGCCATTCCTTCTTGTTGAAGCTCGCAACAAGCCTTATCAGCGTCCAAAGTGAATATTCTTGAGCCTTTTGTGCCCGCTTTTTTTGACATGCTATGCTCGATTCTGACGTTGCTGCCTGTGTCCGGCTGAGCTTTCCAAATGGAATGATGTCACTGGAATCTGGGTTTTCGAGGAAATTACTCCGCCCTCTGGTGGGGCCGCCGAAAGGCTGGTCATTTTGTTCGTACAGTAGATGAGTCTCATCCGCATTTTTGTTCTCTTGCCCGGCAGCAATACACTGAGCCTCCACAAGATGGTAATATGCTGCGCTCTTCACGAGCAGTTCATCATGCGTTCCCTGTTCGACAATCTTACCTTGAGACATAACGACAATATTGTCAGCAGTCTTGATCGTCGAAAGTCGATGGGCAATGACGATCGTGGTGCGTCCTTCGGCGGCCTTTTCAAGCGCCGCTTGTACAACCCCTTCGCTCTTCGTATCCAATGCTGAAGTAGCCTCATCTAGAAGGAGAATCTTAGGATTACTCACGATCGCCCGAGCTATAGCGATACGCTGCTTCTGTCCACCGGAGAGAAGAAAGCCGTGCTCCCCAACATTTGTCTCATAACCTTCGGGGAGCGCAGATACAAAGTCATGTGCGTTGGAAATCCTTGCGGCATTGTAGATCATCTCCTTCATCTTCTCCTCGGTCAGAGCCTCCAATCTGGCGCCAATCAGTCCGTGACGGATATTGTTATAAATACTGGTGGTAAACAGAACTGGCTCTTGTTGAACCAAGGAAACGTGCTGTCGAAACCACCGCAGGTTGAGATCTTGGATGTTGTGGCCGTCCAATAGGACCTCACCTCCGACAGGGTCATAGAACCTTTCAATCAATCCGATTATGGTGCTCTTCCCGGATCCAGAGGCCCCAACTATAGCTGTAGTTTTACCTGCTGGGACTATAAGAGAAATTTCTTCTATTACGACCACCTTTGGCCTGGATGGATAGATATGCTTAACTTTGCGCAACTCAATTGTGCCTTGGAAAGTCTCTAGTTTGTCACCTGAGTTAACAGTGGGATCCAGTGGGGAAGTCCGATCGATGGTATTGAAGATCTTCATTGCTGCAGCAGTAGCGGTAGTGAAAGACTGTATCCAAGGGCCTATGCTGCCTAGAGAGATCGCTCCAAGCAACACAGCCATCAGAACCGTAATGATATCCGCAAGACTCATATCACCAGAGACCAAATATCTTGAGCCCATCCAAAATGCTAGGGACTGCTAATTGTTAGCGCGCTGTCACTTCAGTTGTAGGCGGACACCAATCCTTACATAGTTAAGGTACACGATCGTCATCATTGAACCGAACATAAAAGCTAGAACAATCTTCATCTTCAGGCCCCATTTTGCGGCTTCAACTAGATGGGTGTCGTACTGGCGGGCCAACTTCTTCTGCGTATTGAAGGCAGTTGCATTCCTGATGGAGCTAATGACCTCCTCCGCAACCGAGCCGCCTATAGCATAGGAATCCAATGACAACTTCTTGTACTTCATAATAAACCTTGCTCCACCGCCCATGCTGAGGACAATCGCAACAATGGTTGAGCAGAGGATCAATGTGAGTTTCCAGTGCCTCACAAAGCTGATAATGAATGCAGTGATGAAGGTGGCGACAGAGACCATTGTTAGGCTGACCTTTTGGGACATACCGTCTTGAACAAGATTGGAATCTGCCGTGATCCTAGTGGTGATCTCCCCAGCGCCAAGCTTGTCAAAGAAACCGATGTTCTGACGCAAAATTGCCGCCAGATAATGCTCCCTTATCTTGCCCGAAATGTGCTCCCCAGTATAGATAAATCCGAGCATCCCAATGTATGTGGTGCCAAATTCACTAACTGCAAGGTAGACGAAGTAAAGTGTGTAATGAACGAGCTGGTCGTTGAACGCCTCTTGGCTCAGTGTTCCCTGGAAGATACCTTGAAATGCACCAGTGAACTGACCGATTATAACCTGTAGCTTAAAGTTAGCGATTTTTGTAGGATACCCGGGTATAGACCCCTAGTGAGCCGTGGCTAATACGGAGAATGGACTTGATAAGACTAGAATGTGATATATAGTTTGCGCCTGGACCACAAGCAACGCGCAGTTACGCTTCCCAGCTATAAAGGTAATATTGGGGCCTGGGTGGGTTTCGCCGGAGCTACGATAGTGATTAAGATTACGTACCGCAATTAAGGGCAATGCAGCACCAGCACCAATGGAGCAAATAGACGCCACCATTATGATGGCCAGGTCCATCGAGGTCGCATATCGGTAGAGAGTAGCGTAGTTGACAGAGATATCTAGAATATCCAGTTGTCGTTTGAGGATTGCTCGCTCATTCTCAGGCAGATGATCGAGAGGATCTGGTTCCACCCCATCTGGGACTTTAACAATCTTCGCTTTCAGCTTATGCAAGGTTTCCGCATCGACAGGCAAAGCTGCTTGCCCCGCGGGAGCTTTCTTATTGTCGGCTGGAATGTTATCCACAGAAGATGCCTCATGGCTCGAGTGGCTGGAGCTCTGCCTCTTACTGGCACCATTCGCCATCTTCCACCGTCCTCAAAGGAGGTGCTTCTTGATCGGATCTTTAAAGTGTAGGTCGAGTCAGCATTGTACTCGCGGCGTGGATGATTATATTACTTCGCCTTCCAGGGCCGATTGCAATAAGATATAGCAGAACGTTATTCTAAAGTAAATATCAGCTAAAAAGCGGGATGAATATTGCTGAGTGGTCACCCTTAGATATCAAAGAGAGAAAAAAACTGATAAACAGAAGGTTCCACAGACGGAGAGATATTTGGCCGAGGTACACGGCTCTGGTTCATTGTGATGTGAGTAAAGTGATATTAATATATCTTCGTCGCTACTAGCGGCTAGTGATTTGCACAACTTTCAGCCGTACTGGTAAGAAGCTGAGGGCCTGACCGGTAGATAGATACAACTTCGTGGGTTCACCGTGTGGGAAAGGAGCAAGTGAAAGGTTCTGAAGCAAGTGCTAAAGAGGGGAACGTTGGCGAAGATGTTACCGGTCAAGGTATTTCTCACTCTTGGATGATGACTCTCTTCCTTACCGTATAACAACTTGATTCTACTTAACTATTGTACTCCGAACTTCTCACGAATCCATTAGGTGTCTGACCTTCTAAACAGCCAAAGATGTGGGGGGCTCTAGGCCACTTATATGTGATGGTTTAAGGCCTCTAAAAAAGGCGATGCCAAATATTTTTGTTGAGCCCTTTGTTCATCGACAAAACTTCAGTTTTATCCATCTTCTTCGAATTATTTTTTAAACTCAGAAACGCGGCTAAAATTAGACGACGAGTAGAAGATATGCACTCGGGCCGGCTGGACTGGAGTGGAGCTACAAACTAGGCATGTTTCTCTCTCTATTGTTGGCCCAGTCTTATGCAATTTTGAAGGCAAAGTTGCAAGGTACGGTGGTTAGTCGGTGAGGAGTCGTGGAGGAGTCGTGGAGGAGTCGTGGAGGCCTCGGTACGTTCAACCCTCTCAGCTGAGCCTCTCAGCTGGTGGAAATAATGCACGAATGCTGGAAGCTGACAGTCTAGATGCATCTCACCGGCGATCCCAAGCCAACAAACCGCCCTATAAGTTTCGGCAGGCAGTTTTTGAAAAGGAGCGATTATTATTGCCTCAGTGATCAGCCGCACGGTGGACTCGTCAAGCGGTATGGTATGTTGCCAGCCCTCCAGGCAGGAGAGCGACACCAGCTGACAATGGAACCGGACAGATATGGCCACCACGGAAGGAAGAATCAACTTGTTGTTCGTATGTCTACAGCTGTACGTGAATCGTCCATCGTTAGTGTTAAGGATGCCATTCACAGCCAGCTGAAACAAATCCGTGAGAGATCAAGCAGCGCAGCAAATCTTGCATAGAAGGTGCACCCAGCACGTTCCAGTTCTTGCATGGGTCCGTGCCTTCGCTGATGCACTTGAGTTTTCTTCGATGACAACTGTAGGAGATGACATGATGAAATAGCTCCCTCACAGGCCCTCCAGGTGAATCTATCACCAGCAGAGCTCTCGTACCTACGCTCAACGCTGTCGCAAACCCCGCCGATCCACCTCGATCATACGAAGGGCCCCAAAGGCTTTCGTTCTATGCGCGCCCAGTATGATGTCCTGCCCAATGCAAACGGAAGCGCTCGAATCGCCCTGGGAGACGGTACCGAGGCTCTAGTGGGCGTTAAGGCTGAGTTCGAGAAGTCTCAATGGCGAGCGACAGTGGGCGACCAAGGGAGCAGCCTCTATCGCAGCTAGAGACGTGATCATGCCAGATAGCGATAGCTCAGGAGATGTTACGTTTGGCCACCAAGGTCTTCCCGGCCTTCGATGGCTTTCATATGTAAGGTATCCAGCTGCCAAATTCTGAGTACGATAAGGCCGACGTTCTTAGATTCCAGTTGGCTGAGACGTTCCACTCAATGCTGTTACTACGTACCACGCTGACCATTACCGCGTTCAGTCTCATCATCATCGGCTGGTCCACTGCCTTCCACATCATCATGTCAATCGGGCAAGTTAGAACTGTGAGCTCGTATATTTTGCAGTATCATGTGTCACCGAATAGCACCGATTGGTGTTGTAGCATACATTGGTCTATTACCGCCTACACTAAGTTACCTCTGCCTACACTAGCTGCTTGCAGCCTGCTTGCAACCTGCTTGGCACTCATCTGCCTAGTCACTCCTTTACATACACATACATCATCTAGATAGCCCTTAATTCCTCATGGGGTCTCTACTACATGGATTGACTGTACTCGGTTACATCATGCATCTTCCGAAAACGTCTTGTAGGAGAACCGCTCTTGCCATCCCGATCTAATGCAGGAAATGCAGGATATGCACGAAATGTGGGAAATGTAGTATTGGTATAGCTATATATACGTGAAATGAAATGCCTTTTCTGTCTATTAGATGTTCCACAGGGCGCGCGTAGGGTTAGAATAATACTTTGTTACCTACTATATTCTGGTTAATATATAGCAGTGAATGGTATGCAGGTAAAGTACTTAGATAGGTTGTAGGCTGGTTGTATGTATCAGTGCGCAAACGACCTCAGACTATGTAGCAGGTGGTAGTTCCACAGTAGTTCAGATGTCACGCTCCCATCACTAGCAGGGTTGGCGGCCGACACGCAACGGCTATACCCTTGTGAAATGCTACTTTTCTAGGGTTGAGAATAGAGAAAGTAGAGAAATGGGCAACTGTGGTTAGCGTTGAAACCAACAACTGTTTTGGAGTTGGCAAGCACTGCCACATTCAACCAACACCAGCCATAGTCCCCTGCAATGCCCTTGTGAGCTGGTGCTCGAACACGCATCAACAATCCATCAACACCACAACTTCAACACGAGATAACTCCACCAAATCAAGCTCAATTTATACAAATAAGATGTCAATCAAGTTGCTAACAATTCCAGAAAGATCTCCCAAGCACCATCCTATTGATACCCACCGTCGTGAGAAGTATTTCAACGCGTTTGCAAACCGACAGCCTGGGGAGCGCATGATTAATATCGCAACTGGTTGCGGAATCTCGACTCGGTAGGGCTACAACTTGCGCAAAGAACTTAACGATTTGGGCCATCTTAATGCGTCTCACCGTGTGAAGCTGAAGGCTGAGAGAAAGGGTAGCAAGCTTAGAAGGCCCTTCCAAATACCTTAGGAGACTCTAGATGAGATGTGTAAGAATCACTAATTCTATGCGATTGAAACCCCTCATCATCTAGCGTGAATACCAGCAGATTTTAAACAACGTTCGATTGCTTCAAATGGACCTCAGAGCGCGCAAAAGAAGAGCTGGGATGTACATTGCTTCTTGCTACAAAGTAATTTGAAAAGAGAATAAGACTCTATGCACCTCTTATGGATGGAATAATAAGGCTAAGCCTTTGTTTGGCTATTTTGATTGGGTGTATTACACTAACGAGGCTTACTGCAACGTTAGTAAATTCAAACAAGCACCTAGAGTTCTTAGAAAAGAAGGAGATCACCAAGAACCTTAAAATATTGCTTAGTAGCTTGAACAGGAGACTAACTAGGCTATCCACATGTACTCATACGCTAATTACTACGAGAAAAGCCCTCTCATGTTCTATAGTAAGGATAATGCCAACAACAATCTTCTACCTACTCTAAAGCCTCTAGGGGGCCAAAGAAGAAGAATAAGTCGCTAGAGGCCTTTGCTTAACACCTAATTAACTAGGAGGCTAACAAGCCTCTAGACGTTGAACAGGCGATTAAGGGTGCTCACGTAACTTAGGCCTACTATACCAAGCACCTTATTCCACTATACATTGAGGTGTTGAGCAAGGCCAGGATGAAGAGTAGCTTATTAAGCTGGTTTCTACAGGAGGATAACGATTCTTCGCATGGAACTATGAGCAATTGGAACGTTGCCTTCAAGGCTAAGATTAAGAACTGGATCTGTACGATATCTTATCCCACTCACTCTTCTAACTTCAATCTAATTGAGGGTCTTTGGGACATCCTACTTCAACGCGTTAAGCAGCAAATTCTCTATGGTAACGCACGCCTTGAGCTAGGCGTAGTGCCAGAGAAGGAGTGGGACGGCACAAAACAACACCTTAAAAAGATACTACAAGAATAGGATAGGATTTATATAGAGGAAGTACGGAGTAGGATTATAGAGATGCCCTGGCGTTGTAAAGAGATGGTGCGAAATCACAGATTACCCTGCAAATCAAAGCTCTAGTACGGTAACGCTAAGGGCACTGTCTCTCTACTAAAATGAGATACAATACTTCCAAATAGGCTATTAGCCAAGTTACAATCAATCTGAGCTCAAAATAGTGAAGTTGCGTTGAGAAATGGCGTTGATTCTTCAGCTCTATAGAGATTTGGGAGGGGGGCCAGAATCCTTGGCATCGGCAATGAATTTTTGCCACCCTGACGGTAATGAGCCGAACAAGTAGCAAAGTAGAATATGTAATAGGTAAGTCTACTTATCTATTATAGTAGAAATATAGTATTTATTATATTTATTATAATTTAAAAGCTTTAGTAGTTATATTACTAACTTAAAGTTTTTGCTAATAATTTATTAGTTTTTTAATAGTAATTTACGTATACTATAGTCGTGTTCTTATTATTTATTTAAGTACTTTTCTTTTATATATAGAAAATATTTATTAAAATAGTATATTATATATATAATAGTTTTTTATACCTTTTTTGTTATTTTTATATATAAAGTACTTTTATTTTAAGTAATGTTTTTAATAAGAAATTACTTTATAGTATAAGTTATTTTTATTTTTATAGTATTAACATTTAAATACATATATATATATATATACTAATATAATTACTTATGTTATTAACTTTATTAATTTTTTTTATAACTTTATATTTAAAATAATAAGTTTTTATTTTTTTAATTACTTTTTATATATACTTTTTTTTATTTTTTATTTAAATTAAGTATGTTTTTTATATACATGTTTTTTTAATATAATTTATTAACTTATAAATCTAACATTTTTAATTTTCTATTTATTAAAAAAATTGGTATTTTTAATTTATATAATAAATAAAAGTGTTTTTACTTTATTATATTGTTTTTAATATTTTTTAATATAGTATTTTATTTTTTTATTAAAGTATATTAGCTTTTTAAGTATATATAGTTTTTTTTTATTAAATTTTTATTAAAAACTATAACACTATTTTTAATAAAACTATTATGCTAAATAAATACTACTTTATTAACTAGTTTTAAATTTATAGTTTTTTTAATATACTAGTTTAAACTATAAATTTAATATATATATTTTTTTAAACTATTATTAAATAGTAATTACTATAATTTTAAAAACTTATATACTAAAAGTAATATTTTTAATATAAATACTTTTTTTTTAAGTATTTTTAAGTATTAAAGTTTTTATATTTTTACTTACTATATTATACCACTTTTTAGCTACTTTTTATAATATTATATTATTATTATATTATTTATTTATAATCATGTATTTAACTTTCTAATATTATATTTTATAGTTTATTTATAATATTTTACTAATTTATAAATTTAGTACTTATTTTTAGTAAAGTTTATACTAATAGTTTTAATTATTAGTTTATTATTTTATTAAAAGTTCAATTTTTTTTAATTTAAATTCTATTTTCACTATTATTATTTTTTTATATTTTTAAGTTATAAACTACTTTTTAAAATTTTATAACTTATTTTTTAAGATTTTATAACTTTTTTTTTATTTAAATTTTATTAATATTTATAAAGTTATATACTTAACTTTATTATAAAATTTCTTTTTTATATTTTTATTTATACTTATACTAATAATAATAAACTTATATAATTAGTTTTATAAAAACTTAAAAATTATTTAATTTAATTTATTTAGTTAGTTTATTTTTAACTTAGTTTTTAAGTTTTATAAAATAAGTTACTATTAATAGTATATTATTTTAGATATAATTTTAAATTATAACTACTAAATTTTAATTATATATATAAAAACTAATTTACTTTATTATAAATTTTAATTTATTTTTATTTTTTATTTATATATTAGTTACAAGAATTTTAATTTAATATTTAAAAAAAAACTTAGTACTATTAAACTTTTAAAGTATATACTTAAGTATTAACTTAATTTTTAAATTTAAAAACTATATTTTATAACTTTAAAATTTGTGTATATTATTATAATATAATTTAAACTATAAACAAAACTAGTATTAAAATTATATTACTTAACTTTACTAATTTTTATATAAATTACTATTATAGTTAGTAATAAGTAAAGTAATAATTACAAGTAGAAAATAGTAAATAAAAAAAAATTACTAGCTATTAGTAAAAAAGTATGTTTAAAAAATTAATACTAGATAAAAAATAGAGTAAACGCTCTAAAAGACTAAGTATAAAGCAAAACTTTTAACTAATATTATTAAAGTAATTAATAAGACTAATAGTAAAAAAAACACGTAACATTTTATATAAAGAGTTATAAGTATAATATAGGTAATTAGAATTAATAGAAACTAAGTAGCTATAACAGGCCTAAGTATTAGCAAATTATAAGTAGAGAATTTACTATATAAAAGGCGTCCTCTTTAGCTTTTAATTTTTTTTTTTTATATTTATTCTCTTATTCTTAGAGTAACTCTTTAGAATTGTTATATAATAAATTAGTTAGACTATTACTCATTACATTTTTATATTATTAGAATAATTATATAAATAAGTTACTATATAAATTTATAAATTACTAAAGTATTTAACTTAGTATATATCTATACTTACTACGTTAAAAAAACCTACATATTGTCTTTTTATAGTATGGTAATAAAGGCTATATATTTTTATATAATATATAAAAACTTTAAGTACGTAAAAGCTATAGCCTCTTTTATAATACTATAAATACTTATAAATTACGTAAATTATATATAATAATAGTAGGCTTAAATAGTTTAGCTTTAGTACTAGTATTATCTACAGTCTAAATTATATAGTAACAACAGGCACAAATTTTAGAGCTATAATAAATAATTATAAAGTTAAAGAACTAGACTAATATAAGAGTTTATGTATTTAGTACTAAGGTATAATTATTAAAAAAGTTTAACAGAATATATAAACACTTTAAAGAATTTTTAACAAAAATAGAAATATACACCTACTTTAATAAAAACATATTTTTTAAGGATTAGAATAGGATCTTTGTAGCTAGTATAAATAAAAAAAAAAAGCTATAAATTAGTTTAAGCTTTTAGCTAGAAACTATATAAATAAGAAAACTAAAGGAACTAAAATAACTAATAAAACAAAAGTAGTTTTCTAGAGTTATAATAATTTTAAAACCTAGATAACTATAGTCTTTAGTAAAATCAATAAAAAATATACTATAAAATACAAGATATAAAACTTTAAGTAAATAAAATTAGTTTTAGTATATACTATAAAGTTCTAATAGCTATAGTTATAAATTAACTAAATTAACATGCTATTAATAGCAGCTTATTATACTAAACTTAAGAATTAAGTTAAAAATAAGCTAGCTAGAAAAAATTAACTAAATAACCTTTATACTTTTATAGAATTTGCTGTATATATTAATAACTAGTAGTACAAGTACAAATTAGAACGCAAAAAAGGTTAAGTAATAACTATAGAAAAAAAAAAGGTATTAATATAATAAAAATAGGCTTATAATAAAATAGACATTAATAAAGTTTAGACTAAAAAGCTACTATAAAAAAAAAGAGTTAAGAAAATAGTCTATAACTTAAAAATACCACGAGCAGCTTAATAAGAAAGTATGTCTAAAATATAGTAATATTAGACACTTTATAAAGAAATGCCTAAATAAGAAATTAAGTGTAAGGATCCAGGCCAATGATGGCAATTAGGTGTAAACAAAGTGGATTTAATAAAGAGTCAACTACGTACGCTACAGAGACTTAATAGCTAACCCCTACCAAGTCGCTAAGGTCACGTGGTTACGCACGGAGTCAAAGCCGAGACAACCGTCTTAGTCAACCATCCTAGGCTCTAGCCCATTACATTACCCCCCTTCTTATAGACTAGGTAGGGGCTCTCTGGTGAACCGTTCACCCGGGGGCCCCTGTAGGCCTATCTTAGATTCTGTTTGCTGTGGCTTCTCCTGAAGCTCTCGTCGGTAGTTTACCGGCAGGAGTTTGTGTCTGCCTCTTCGCAGAGGCGCCGTATGCTCCTTCCAACGGTCCAACGCCGCTGTGTCTTCTAGCTGGCTTGCTAGCTCCATAGTTGTCAACGCATAGCCTTTCCACTTTACTTCGTACCGTAGCTGGTGGCCTCGCCCTCGTCTCATCTGTACCTCAGCGACGATATCCTGCACTACGTGCTCTTCGTGGTCATCCACCTGGATTAGTAGCGGCTGAGGGTCGTCCGTAGGCTGGCTTGGTAATAGGTCATTGCTTGCTAGCCGTAGTCTGTCTACATGAAACGTTGGGTTTGGCTCTGGGGGCGTATTTAGCTTTATAGCGTGCAGGCTAATTATATTTTCCACAGTGTATTTAGCATTCTTCCAGTCCAGCTTCTTATTTTCTCGTCTAGTGGAGAGTTGGTTACCGAGCTTCAGCCATACCTTGTCTCCAACACGCAGTTACGGGGCTTCATTCTGATGTCGGTTTGCCTGTCTTTCTTGCTCTTACTATGCTTTAGCTATGGTTGCCTGTGCTAAGTCGACATACTCCTTTAGCTTTCCTACGATTTCTCTAGCGCTAGCTTTTGGGTCTTGAGCTGTTACATTACGCCTGGTTCTAATATCCACTTACAGCGGTTCTATATTATATCCATGCTGGAGAAAGAACAGGCTTATTCCTGTTAAGGTGGCGTCTCTTCCCTTTACTGTAATCTTGGCCATTAGGCAGAGCTTCGCCCAGTTTACTTAGTCCCACACGACAAACGCTTAAAGATAGGCCTCAACTGTGCTATTTATCCTTTCTGTTGAACCATCTGTTTGCGGATGGAACGCTGTCGACAATCGCCTTGTAATTCTTAAGATTTCGTAAAGCTTAGTCTAGAACTTGCTGATAAATTGGCTGCCGCGATCGGATACTATAGCGTCAGGAATCTAATGGTAAGCAATAACCTTACAGATAAAAGCCCATGTTACTGTCTCGATATCCATGTTTGGAAGAGGGCAGAGAGTTATGTCCTTACTTAGCCTATCAGTAATTACCAGTAAGACCGTACAGCCATTGCTTTCTGGTAATCCGGTTACAAAATCCATTGAGATCTCCTTCTAAATATGATTGGGAATAGGCAACGGGCGTAACAGCTCTTGCTAACGATCTCTTTATAGCTTCGTACGGCCATAGACATCACAGTTTCGAATGTAACGCCGTATGTGATTCGACATTCCTGGCTAAAAGTAATCTCTTATTAACATTAGATAGGTGCTCTGCCGTCCTAGATGTCCTGTCGCTTGCGACAAATGAATCTGGTAGATAATTAATGTCCTTAATAGCTCTAAGTCAGGCACCCACTTCCTATTCTGATAATAAAGGGTCCTATCTTCGTTAATCGTGCACTTAGCCAGCAAAACTTTTAGTTCAAGCTCTAGAGGAAATCTCCGCTCCTGATTACGGAAGGCCTATACTACTCTTGCGTACACTTTGTCGTCTAGTGCTGTATTATACTATCTTTATTTAAGCTCATTACAAGACTCCTGGGCACGAGACTTCTAGACTTCGGTTGTGCTATCTCCTATAATTATTAAAAGACCAATTCAAACAGAGAAAGCCTATACTACTTACCTGTTATCATTTAATTCAAGCTCTTCTTTCTGATATGTGACTACTAGCTTTAGTAGCTAAATTATATGACTCTTTAGCCTTTTATTGTCTTCTCCACTTAGATGATCCTGTTCGCGTCTTAATAGTGTATCAGCTCATACATTTTCTTTCCCTAGCCTATATTAAATCTTTATATTATATTAACTAAGGAATAACTGCCAGCGCGTGTGTCTTTTACTTAATTTTTAAGACCTTATAAAGTGCTCAAGGTTCTTGTAATTAGTAATAACCTAAAACTTTTTAACAGACTATAATTCAGCATCCCATGCCTCCAGGCAATGAATAATTACAAGGAGTTCTTTACTATATATCTCGTAATTACACTCTGTAGGTGTGTTCTTTTTCAAAAAATATACACATAAACATAGCATACTATCATCGCCGTATTGCGAAAGAACTCTCTTAGTTATGTGACCTAAAAAGTTAGCTTCTAAAACAGTCTTACGGTTAGAATTAAATTAGGCTAGTACTAGTTCTAATATAAAGATCTTTTTTAGTTTGTTAAATGCTGTTTGCTTTTTATTAGTCTATTAGAACGGCATGTTACTTATAAGTCTTATAAGTAGGGCGGTAATTTCTAAAAAAGACTTAATAAACTAATAATAAAAATTAACGAATTTAAGAAAGCTTCTAACTCCTTTTATAGTTATTAGAAACTGTCACTTAGTAATTACTTTTATCTTAGTAGAATCTATTTAAATTCCTTATTCTACTTTAATAATAAACCCTAGATATTTTGTGCTCTTAGTTTCGAATTTGTATTTCTTAATATCTAGATATAAACCTATAGCGCTAAGTTTCTCTAGTATTAAGTTAATCTACCAGCAATACTCTTTTAGTAAGTCTAAAGAGTAGATAAGTATATTATTAAAAAAGACTAAATAGAACTTATTAAGATACTTCTGTAGAGTCTAGTTTATATACTACTAAAATATACTAAAGGCTTCTACTAGTCTAAAAGGTATAACTAGCTATTTAAAGAGTCTAAATCTTATATAAAAGGCCGTTAGCTATTTATCTTCTTTTATAATATAAATCTTATAAAAGGCTATTAAAATATTAAGCTTAATATATTATCTTACCTTACTAATCTAGCTAAGCGTTTTATAGATTAGGGGAAGAGAATATTTATTCTTTTTAAAAATCTTATTAAGCATGTGGTAGTTAATATAAAAGTAAAGATTTTTACTAAACTTATATATAAATAGTACTAAAGCTATAACTAGGAAATTACTTATATAAATAAAACTCTTTTCTAGTAGCAGCATTAACTTTTTTTTATAATACTAATTGTTTTTCTTTTAATATATTATATAGTAATCCCCATAAGACCTTAGAGTCCTTCCTATTAATCTTTTTAAGTTTAATATAATAGTTTATTCTAGAATCTTGCAGTGATGGGAGCTTATCTACTTTCTTTTTTAAAAACAGCTTTAAGTACTTCTAATAAGTCTTAGAGAATAGTATTCTAAAATTCAGCTTTAGTTTAAGTACTAAGGCTTTTTAAATATCTACTAGTAATACTATAAAGATATATATCATACTTATTCTTTTTAATTTATTTATTTATATTGAAAAAGTAGCTGTGTTAATCTCTATTAGCTTTTACTAACACAGTTTCTTCTTTTTCTTACTATAAACTCTTATTCTTAAAGTATGAATATAAAACGATTTCTTTGCTAGCGTAATTATAATATTATTTTAGTTTATTTAAGATCTACCTAAAATAAGATTAAACCTAAGCGTGTTATTAATAATATATATATAAACTTATTCAGTATATTCTTTAATATTAAGGTTAATTTATATAACTTAGATAACCCTTTTAGGTTTCTTATATACTCTAATAATCCCCTATAGGGCTATATTAATACATGCTAAATAGACTTTAATAGTAAAAACAAAGCTTATAAAATTATAATATAAATACCCAGTATTAATCATTATGTATATGATATTTGTTTAGTTGATTAATAAGTATATAGTAATAAAGTTTATATTTATATATATATATTAAAACTTCTATTATTTTCTTTATAATATTATCTTATCTATTTCGGCTAGAGGCTCCTGCTTGTGACTATAAGTAAAAGCTATTCTTTTTTTAATACTTTTTTTTCTTTTCTTTTATCTCTATTTTCTTTGTTTCTTTTATTAGTATTTATTTATCTAGCTTTTACTAATACTATAGTAGCTAGATATAATTAATTTACTTTTATATATTTATACTTATTCTTTATATAGCTAGGAGAACTGTATTAATAATAAAAACTTTACTTATAGTACTAGTTAAATTTCTTTTAGCTTATTTATAGTATTTTAAATTAATTATTCTATAGCTTTACTACCCCTATACGCGTAGATATTACTTCCTAATTTATTAGTTTAAATATTAGTATAAATAGCGTTATATAAATAGCCATAATAGTTCTATAGTTACTTAATATAATTTATATAAGATTATTACTAATATAAATTACTTCTTAAGTGTACTTTTTAAAGCTTAGTGTTATTAAAAAGGCTATAATATACTTCTAAAGCTTTCTATTTAATCCCTAGATAAATATACTCTTTTTTATATTTTTATCTAGTTAATTACTTTCTGCTAGTAGTAGCTTCTTATTAAACTCTATATAATATTCTCTTACTAACTTCTTTTTCTATTTTATGCTTTATAGCTTGTCTAGAAACTTTTACTTTTAATACTAGTTTTTAAACTAAAAGTCTATAAACACCTACATTACTTTAAGGGTAGCATTATTTCTTTAATTAGAAATTTATAAAAAAATAGTTTATACTACTTATCCCTTTAAACGCTAAAAGAAATAGTCTATTTATTTTTTCTTATTATTTATATAGTATTTATTAAATCCTAACTTGGCCTTAGCTTAATACTTAAATATAAAATAAAAAAACCGTATACTATTAAACATAAGAGATTTAGGGAAGTTAAATAGTTTAATTATTAATTTAATTACTAGTTATAGCGTTGGTATAAAGGGAGTTACTAGTATTATTACTAAAATCTATAAAAATAGTCTTAATAGAAAATCACGACCTTTTAGTGTAGTTAGTTTTTTAGATATTACTTATAATATATTTATAATCTCTCTAAGTAAAGTGCTGTTATTGGCTTTATTTATTAGAAATAAAACTTTCTCTTTATTACGCTAAGTAGAGTAGTTATTAAGTTTAATCTTTACTTAGCTTATTATTACTTTAATAGCTAGAACTTCTAACCCTTATAAAACAAATAACTAGTATAGTTTATAGTTAATTTATTTATTATTATATTCTATATTAAGTAGGTTTGTCACTCAGGCTATTAATATAAGTACTAAATAATTATTAGTATTTATTAAAATTCACTATACCACTAGATAGTGCTCCTAAATACTAGAGAGTTTTTTATTTTTTTTATAAAGTTAATTATACTACCAGAAGCCTCTTAACCTCTTATAAGAAATAAAATTAATTAAATCTAAATATAAGAATCCAGGCTAATAATAGCAATTAGGTGTAAATAAAATAGATTTAATAAAAAATTAACTATATATACTATAGAGACTTAATAGTTAACCCCTACTAAGTCACTAAGGTTATATAGTTATGTATAGAGTTAAAGCTAAGATAATTATTTTAATTAACTATCCTAAACTCTAGCTTATTATATTAAGAATTATAATAGTAAGAATAAAGCCTAAGCTTATAAAATAAAACCTATAGTAAATAAAAACCTTATTAATTAAGATTATTAATAAGAGACTTAATAATAATTAATATTAAATTTATAAATCTAATAGGTACTATAGAAGAAATTATAAGAAATAGCATTAGAAAACAAAGCATAAACTTATAAGTAGTTAATAATAATTTAAGAAAATACTAAGAAGAGTAGTAAGAGAATAGTATTAAATAATAAGTTTAAAAACTTAATCCCTTATATTATAGGAAATTAACAAGAAATAATAACTATTTTAGGAAATTTAATTTTTAATATATAAAGCTTTTAGAATTATAATAACAACTATTTAGTAGAAGCTAAATAAAAAAGTATGTTAGATCTATAAATTAAACTAATATATAAACAAAAATTATAAAATCAAGCATTAGAAGATAATACTAAAAAAAGAATTTTATAGTTTAAAAACTAGTTAAAGCAAGCAACATTCCTATAGTATAATAACTTTATAAAAAGAGTAGTATCTTAGTTTTTTATAAAAATTTAAGAAAGAAAACTATATATTCTTAAGAATTAAGAAAAAGAACTAACTTAAACACAAGAAAGTAAGCTAGAAAGTAAGGATAGTAAGTATAATAGAGTAAAAATATCTTTACCTACTATATAAATTAAAAATACTAATATCTTTTAATAACTAAAGAATTAAAAGTGTTGGATTTATAAGTTAGTTAATTATATAAAAAAAGCATACACATAGATAATATATCTAATTTAAATAAAAAAACTAAAAGAAAAAGAAGTGTATAGAAAAGTGGTAAAGAAATAGGAACTTAATAAATAAATTCTAGAAACTCTAAACACTATAATTAATATAAAAAATAAAAATAATTAGTAAAACCACCTACATTAATAATAACATTAGAAGGAATATGCATTAAAATGCGGATACTATAAAAAAAAATATAAAAAAAAATAGTGCTAGAATAATATATAGTACTATAAACTCTTTTATAAAAAATATTTCCTAAAATAGAAATGTTTAGTTTACAGAAACAAAGCTAAGAAAAAGTATAGTAAACTTTTATATTTAGTATATTACTATAATTACTACTTTATACACGTTAAAAGAAAGCACTTTAACTTAAATAATAAAAATTAGGAATATAGTGTGTATAATTCTATATTAAAAAACTAAATAGCTACTAGTAAGAAGCTTAAGCTAGTAATATAACTATTAAAACTCTTAAACTATAATAAGTATAATAAGAATTATATCTTTACTTTAGTATAAAAGTAAATAGAAAATTTTTAAAAGTACTAGTAAATAGTAAAGCAAACAGAACATTTATTTCAAATTAATAAATTAAATAAAATAACGTATTATACTAAAAAAAAAAAAGCGTATTTAGTAAAGGTAAAATAAGTAAATAATAATATAATAATCTTTAAAAAGAGTCTAATTAATTTAAAGACTACAGCAATAAAGCTAAAAGTAGTAGGCTATAAAAGTATCTACTATATTAATATTCTAGACATAAAAAAGCTTAATATAATTTTAGAATAGAATTAGCTCTTATTATATAATTTAATAATAAATTAATAATAAAAAACTATTTAATAGTATAATCTAGTAAGGAAAGTAGTATAAATATAGAAACTAAACATAATAGGAAAACGCTCTAAAATAGAAAAAAACTTATATAAAACTATATAACAATTACAATAATAATAACTACAGGATATTAGAGTAGTATGGATTTAGAAATAAGTCTTAAACACTACTAAAGCCTAAATACCTTAAAAGTACCAGAAATTTATATACTTATTTAGTAAAAATAAAAAGAATACACTTTTAAAGTATTAACCTTAAAACTATAAAATACTAGTTAAGAACAAAAATAAGTTTAAACTAGAACTAATATATTCTTTATTAAGAGTATAGCAGAAAGAATTAAAACAGTATATTAAAAAGAATTTTAAGAAAAAATATATATAACTAAGTAAAAGCCTAATAACCTTACTAATATTATTTATACCTAAAAAGAATAAAAAACTATAATTATGTATAGATTTTAGATAATTAAATTAGGCTATAATAAAAAATTAATACCTATTACTATTAATCTAAGAGCTAATAAATAGACTCTAAAAAGCTTAATAGTTTAATCTATTTAATATCTATAAAGGATACTACAGAATTTAAATTAAATAAAAATATAAATAGTTAACAGTATTTAAAACAAGATATAAATTCTTTAAGTACTGTGTTATACTATTTAAATTAATAAAATATACTAGTAACTTTTTAAGTAGTTATTAATTACACACTTTATAAATACTTAAATGTATTTATAATAGCATACCTAGATAACATGTTAGTATATATAAATAAAATACTTAAAGAACATAAAATACATATAAAGAAAGTCTTAAAAAAACTTTAAAAGTATAATCTTTTTATTTAGCTAGAAAAATGTAAATTCTATGTTACAAAAACAAAGTTCCTAAGATTTATTATTTTAAGAGAAAGAATCTTAGTGGATTTAAAAAAGTTAGTAAAAATACATAATTAGCTAATATTAATAATAGTTAAGAAAGTATAGTCCTTTTTAGAATTTATGAATTTCTATAGGAAGTTTGTAGAAGAATATTTAAAAATTACAACACCTTTTATAAAGTTAACTAAGAAAGATAAATAAATTTAGTTAGAGGCAAGAATAGTAGTAAGTATTTAAAAAACTTAAAAATAAGTTTATTTAAATACTAATATTAAAAATATTCGACCTAAAATTATTTATTATACTAAAAATAAATGTATCTAACTATATAATAAGAGCAGTCTGTAGTTAATAACATAATAATAAACATTTTTATTTTATAAACTATTTATTAAAAAAACTTACAAAAGCTAAGTTAAACTATAATATTTATAATAAAAAGCTATTAGTAGTAGTAGTAACATTTAAGAAATAACAAATTTATCTTAAAAAAGCTAAGTATTAAGTAGAAGTTCTTTTAGACTATAAAAACTTAACTAGTTTTATTACTATAAAAAAGCTAAACTAAAAATAGATATACTAGTTAAAAATATTAACTATTTATAATTTTAAAATACTTTATTAAAAAGGAATAAAAAATAAAGTAGTAGACGCACTTAGCTAATAATTAAACCATATAGAATATTAAAAACTAATATTAAGTATAATATTAATAGTAAGATTAGATAGATTTATAAGTTATAATTACCTAAAAATTACAACAATTATAAGAGTTAAAAATTACTAGATAATAAGAATTTAAAATTTTAAGTAATAAAATTTTTAAAATCTAGAATTAAAACTTACATATGTAAATAGACTTATTTATGTACTAAAAGAACTATATAAAAAGTTAATTACAAAAAATTATAAAGCTATTATATATAAATATTAAAAAGTAAAAAAAAACTATAAAGCAAATCTCTAGAAATTTCTACATTAAAAAGTTAAAATAAAAAGTAAAGGAAGTAATTAAAGACTATTTAGAATATAAGAAAAATAAATTAGTATAATATAAGTCTTATAAACTTTTATAACTATTAGAAGTACTAAAATAACTATAGTAGTTAGTTTTAATAAACTTTATTACAAAATTACTATTATCTAAGAAACTAGGAATAAATAGAAAATATAATATAATACTTATTATCATAAATAGACTAACTAAGTATGTATATTTTAATCTAATAGTTATGAATTTATTAGCAAAAAAACTAGCACATAAAATTTTAGAAATAGTAATCTTAAGACATGAAATGCCTAAGAAGTTTATTATTAATTAAGATAAATTATTTATATTATACTTCTAAAAAACCTTGTTAGCTAGATTAGAGTTAAAAAACAAGCTTTTAATAAGCTTTTATTCTTAAATAAATAAATTAACAGAGCGTACTAATCAGACTCTAAAATAATATTTAAGAATATATATTAATTACCCTTAAGAGAATTAGATTAAGTTGTTACTTTTAGTATAATTTACTTATAATAGTATAAGGTTATTTATAACTAATATGTTATTATTCTATACTAACTATAGATATAAGCTATTAGTTTATAAAAAACCACGTAAATTAGAAAACAAATTATATTAAGCCTAGAATAAAATAAGATAATTATAAGACTTGTATAATAATTTTAGTAGAATTATTACCTTAAAAAACTTATAAACTATAGAAAGTGCTAATAAGTTAAGAGTTAGAAAACTAATTTTTAAGAAGAAGAACAAAGTTTTCCTATTATACAAAAATTTAAAAACTAAATAACTAAGTAAGAAACTAGATTACGTTTGAATTAAACTATTTAAAATTAGTAAAGTTATTAAACTAGTTAATTATAAACTAAGACTATTATAGAACATAAAAATTTATTTAGTAGTTTATATATTATTACTTAAACTAGTACTACCAGACGCATTAATAGTAATAAACATAGACATAAAGCTATACTAACTAGAGTATAAAGTTAAAAAGAGTTAAAAGCTATAATAATTTAGACGTTAGTAGAAATACCTAGTTAAATAAAAAAATTATGAACTAGAGGAAAATACCTAGGAATTTATTAAGAACTTAAAGTAATATTCTAGAATAATTAACTAGTTTTATTTAAAGAATTTAGTAATACTAAATCTTAAAAAAAAGCCTATATAGCCTTTTAATTAAAAAAGATATTTAGAGAAGAGTTAGTAAAAGTAGTAAATAAAAATATTACAAATTATAATAGTCTAAAGGTCTTTTATCTTTTTTTTTTTTTTTTAGATTCTATATTTTCTTAATTAAAGTAAGCTTATAAGTAAATAGCTTGCATTTATAATTATTAACTAAAGTAAGCAACTTATATAGTTATTACTAATAAAATTAGGTCTTTAGCTTAAAGTTTTAAGTATACTCTAGCTACTCTTAAAGTTACTTCTTCTTAATAAGAAATTTATTAAACTTCTAAACAGAAACTATTAGATTATGTTTTTAAGAGTGCTTAATATATTTAAAATAACAGCTAAATAAGAAATTCATAAGATAATAAAGATTCTTCTTTTTATATAGACTATATAGAGTTAGCATAAAATAATTACAATTCTAAATTAATTTCATAAAATAATAATTATAAACAGTTAAAGACTTAACCTTAAATATTATTAGAGATAAAAGGGAAAAGAGATTCTAGAGATATTTATAACGTTTCTAAAAAAACAAGCTTTTCTTATACTTAAAGTCTAGAGTAAAAAAAACTTTTAAACTAAAAGTTTAAAAAAAGAGTAAGTATTATAGTTAGTAATAAACAAGATAATAATTACAAGCAGAAAATAGTAAACTAATTAAAAGAAAATTACTAGCTATTAGTAAAGAAGTATATATAGGAAATTAATGCTAGATAAAATATAGAGTAAATGCTTTAAAAGACTAAGCGAAAAGCAAAGCTTCTAGCTAATATTATTAAAATAATTAATAAAACTAATAGTAAAGAAAACACGTGACGTCTTATATAAAGAGTTATAAATATAATATAAGTAATTAAAACTAATAGAGACTAAGTAGCTATAATAGGCCTAAGTATTAACAAATTATAAGTAAAAAATTTACTATATAAAGAGTGTTCTCTTTAGCTTTTAGATAGTTTTTTTTATACTTATTTTCTCATTCTTAAAGTAACTTTCTAGAATTGTTATGTAATAAATTAGTTAAACTATCACTTATCACATTTTTATATTATTAGAATAATTATGTAAGTAAGTTATTATATAATCTTATAAATTACTAAAATATTTAACTTAGTATGTATTCATACTTACTACGTTAAAGAAACCTATATATTATTTTTTTATAGTATAGTAATAAAGGCTATGTATTTTTATATAATATATAAAGACTTTAAATACGTAAAAGCTACAGCCCGTTTTATAATAATTACATAACTTATAAATACTTATAGTATTTTAATTTAAAGTATTTTTACTTATTTATATTTTATTAAATAAATTTTAATAAACTTTATAATATATTATAATAAAACCAAATACAAGTTATTTTAAAAGTAAAAAAAGTATTTAATATAAGTTATTTTAATAATATAAAAATATAACAAATAATAATTTAATTAATTTATTATATAATTACTTTAAAATTAATTTAAAAGTAATAAAATAAATATAAAGTTTTAAAACTATAAATAAAAAAATATTAAAGTTTTATATAATTTTTTTTTGGTAAATAATTTAGTTTTTAATAAGTTTTAATAAATTTACTAAGGTTTTATTATTATTTATTATATTTATTACTTTTATAATTTTATATATAAAATATTACGTATTTTTTATTAACTTTACTTAATAATTTTATAATTTTAGTTAGTATATTTACTTTTTATTTACTAATTTAAAAAATTTATTTTATATTTTATGTTATAGTTAATATGTGTAAGCAACAAGCAAGTAAAAATATAACCTAAATATATTAAACTAAGAAATAAAGTACTATTATAAAAACTAAAGTTATATACTTTTATTAAAGCTAAGCTTAAGCTTAAATTTTAGCTATAACTATAATACACGCTGTTATATTTTACTTAGTATTAACTTTTTTAGTATACTATTTTTACTAATAGTTAATAATTTTTTAAGTTATTTACTATATTTTAGTTATTACTATTTATAAAAAAAATTTATTTACTATTTTATTAAATACTTAATTTTATTTTATTATGAACTCTTAATAGTAGTAAGTACTTAATTTTTTTATAACTATTTATATATTATTATATTATTATGCTTTATAATAATATATAATAAAAAAACTTTAATTAATTAGTAAAAAATAGTAAATAATTTAAAGTTATTATAAATAATTTATAAAAGTAAGTATAAATTAATAAAAAAACATTAAAAAAAAATTATATAAATTACATTATTTTAGAAAAGTTTACTATTTAATAAGTACTTACTTTAAGTTTTTAAATTTTAATTTTTTTTAAATTTTTTTTTAAGATTACTTTTTTAATTTTATTATATTTACTTTTTAATTTTATTATACTTACTTTTTTAATTTTATTATAATTACAATTTTAATTTATTAAAAAAAATTAATAAAAAAATTTATTAAAAAATTTATTATTTTATTTTATTTAATTACGTAAGTTAATGTTATTTTAAATTAGTATAACTTTTTTAAAAATAAATTTAAAAACTTTAAACTTAAAAACTATTTTTATTAATTATTAAAAACTTTATTATATTTAATAATAAATTATTATTATAAGAATTAGTTATTAAAACTTATGTATAATAAAAATTAATTTTTTAAATACATTATTTTATATATTATATAAGTTTTAATAGTATTTAAAAATAATATAGTAATTTTTTAACTTTAATATTATAAATTATAGTAAAGTAGTAACTTTAACTAAAAAAGTACTTTTATAAAAAAGAAAACATAAGAAAATATATAAAAAGTATAAAAAAGTTAAAGCAAACTAGTAATAAACTAAGTTAAAAAAATTACTTTATATTAAGTTTAGAAATTATAGAAAGTAGTATAAAAACATGTAATAAGTTATAAAAAAACAACTTAAAAAAAAAAAAAAAAAACTATTTTCTACTATTTTTACTAGTAGTATTTAATATACTACTTATAAGTATTTATTATATATATAAAGAATTTACTATAAGTATGAAGTATTAAACAACTTATAGTTACTTTAAAATTAAGAAGTTGTTTTTAAGTTAAGAAATTATTAATTAATATAGTTTAATACTATTTTATTAATTACTTTTTATGTGTACTTTTTACTTACTAAAGCTTTACTTATTAAATTTAATAAGCTTTATTATATATTAGTAAGTAAGAAAGCTAGGAGACTATTTATTAACTAGTAAGAAAAGTATACACGTTGGAACTAAAATTAGTAAGTGTTTACCTCATAATATTTAAGTTATATACTACTTACTATTTTTATTTTATTTTAGAATCTTTTTATATAAAGACCTAAATTAAGTATTATAAAGTTTTGTCATAGTCGTAATATAAGCCACGTAGTTAGAGTAAGTATGAGAGGTTTCTTTGCTGTATTTTGTGTTCCCTGCTCGAATACTTCTCATAGTAAGAACGTAGGAAGTAATTTTAGTTCGAAGTATACTATCGAAGATAGAATAAGGCTGTAATAGAAGCATCTACTTCGCCCATCTATTCAATCTCCCGTGATAAGGGGCGCTTACCGCCTATCCCGCCCTTCCAGCACATAGCAAACAACCTGACAATCACCCATCGCTTTCTCTTCCCTCCTTCGCAATCTTCTTTTGAGCAGATCAATTTTCATCTACATAGACCAGATAATTATGTAAAACTGTTAAGAACATGCGAAGGCGTGGTGGCGGAGTAGTTATCGCGCAAGACTTGGGTTCTTGTTCCCTTGGGAGTATCAATTCGAATCTGGCCGACGTTGTTTTTCTTTTTTGCAATTTTTTGCCTTCCATCCAGGATCGGCAGTAGCATAGTCATAGCTGATTTGTTACTGTTCCAAAACTGTTGGTGGTGCTAGTGTCCATTATCTCGGATTGGCGGTGAAAATATATCGGTCTGCGCGAAGCTTGCTTGAAATTTAACAGCTAACATTATCATACAAATTCTCCCCACCTACAAAGTAATACGCAAATTCCAAGTGTCAAATACCCCTTTTACTTGCATTAAGCCTTACAACTCGTCCGGGCTAACTCTCTGCACAATAATTCCCGTCGCCGCTCCTCCTCCATTACAAATAGCAGCAGCACCATACTGCCCAACCTCCAACTGATGCAACAATGTAACCAATATCCTACTTCCAGAGCTACCCAGCGCATGTCCGAGAGCAATAGCACCACCCCTTGGGTTCACGTTCTCAACACCTAGTCCTAGAATCTTGGCGTTGGCTTTGATGACGGCAGCAAAGGCTTCGTTGAATTCCCAAACGCCGATTTCGGATTTGGAGAGGCCGGACTGGGAGAGCAGTTTTTCTACTACGGTAGCTGGGGCGATGGGGAAGTCGATGGGGTCTGTGATGTGTTAGAGTTGTTTGAATTAGGGATATATGATTTGACTTACCGACAGAAGCATCAGCATGAGTGATGATGCGAGCTAAGACTCTGCTATCTTTTCCATACTGCTGGGCAATCTCTTTGCTTCCAAGGACTAGTGCCGAAGCTCCATCGCTGAACGAAGAACTATTCGCCGCTGTAACCGTACCGCTCGCATCCTTCACGAATGCTGGCTTGAGTGTTGGCACCTTCTCCAGCTTCAACTTATTGTATCCCTCGTCTTCAGAAATGACTGTCTCGCCCTTCTTCGACTTGACAGTAACCGGCACAATCTCATCTTTGAACAGTCCCGCCTTCCATGCCTCTTGAGCCCGCTTATAGGTCAAGACAGCAAACTCATCCTGCTCCTCCCTCGAAATCTCATACTTTTTTGCCGTATTCTCCGCGCAATTACCCATATGTATCTGATTGTAAACATCCCAAAGCCCGTCTCCAATCAAACCATCCTCCAACTTCTGATGTCCAAATGGAGGCTGTTGGCTCGCTCTATTCAAATAATACGGAACCCTCGTCATATTCTCGAAACCTCCAGCCACTTGAGCCTCCGCTTGTCCCAACTGTATCGTAGATGCAGCAACATTTACAGCTTTGAGGCCTGAGGCACACACTTTGTTGATGGTGGTGGCTTCAATGTTGGTGGGGAGGGCAGCAAAGATAGCTGCTTGTCGAGCCGGAGCTTGTCCTACGCCCGCCGAGAGCACGTTGCCCATATATACGGCATCTATGGAGGAGGTAGGAACTTTGGACTTCTCCAGGGCGGATTTAATAGCTGTGGCGCCGAGTTGGGGAGCGGGAACTGTTGTGAAGGAGCCATTGAACTAGAGCCATTAGTATGGCAGAATTTCGAAGGAGAAAGAGAACATACGACGCCTGTGGGTGTCCTAGAAGCACTGAGAATGTATGCATCTCGAATCTCTTTCTGAGCTGGCCGTGATGTGCTGAATTGGCGTTGTATGGAGGCTAAGCGTTGCTGCGGGCGAGACATGGTTCTTAGAGATGCGCGGATGACGGTGGAAGACATGGCTCCGAATGTCTGCACGTATACTTAGGTCAAGTGTGAAAAGAAGAGATAGGCCTCTTCGAGTTTCGTATGGCGTTCACATGGCTAGGAATGCTGCTTAGTTGAACCATTGACATCTCTGGCGGAGAAGCTGTTTCGCCTCGGCTCCAGCTCTCGGCCCGATGCGGCTTAAGAGAGCACCCCTGTCAATCCAAGTTGTCACGTGTATGCCTTGTCACTTCTCCTCCTTAAAGCCATCACAACTCTTCATAGATATCACATATCAGAGAGTAGACACCAATTTAATATACTGGGTTTGAATTGCTGCGTCAACAATGTTTAAACGTTAGCAAGTATCTACTCCGCCGAAACACTAACCCCGAACGATTTCCAATGCATCTCCTAGATCTCCCTTCTTGTCACCTTGTCTTACCAACAACGACCTCCATACTCCTCCATTTCTACGCACAAAGCGTGAGTATCAAGTCAGTATCCTCAGCACACCTCTCTGTCCTTGCGTCCTTGGGCTTCTGTCCATTAAGCCATGAAAGAACCGGACAATTCTTTCCTGGACTACCCTCCACAGCCAACTTCTTTCCCTGGAATGGATCGCCGAAAATGCTGCTCAAATCATAGTATACTGATTTCTCCCCGCTATTGAGTGTATAGGCAAAGAGGAGTGTCGGGTCAGCCTTCGCAAGCCCCTGCTCTGAGGTGGTGATCTTGAGTGCAATGCCAGCCTTCGGGTCATGGTCAGGGCTTCCAACAGTCCGTAATCTACGGCCCGGTCAATCTCAGAGGCCAATTACGGGTCAAAATCGAGTTACGTACGTACGGATAAGTAGTTTTGAAGCCAATTACGGCCCGTACCCCCGTAGTACGGGTCACGTGATAGCGTTTTCGACGCTGGAGAGTTCTCCAGAGGGTATGTCGAGTGTAGTAAGCGCAGGGAGGCCATTAATGTATGATGTAAGCTCAGCCAAATCACTCTTTACTACGCCGTTGCGCAGCCAGTTCTTCTGTAGTTGTAAGGCCTCGATTGTAGCGCTGCTGAGTGAGTTCCTGTCGTCGGTAACTGTCCTCCTAGCTGTACTGAAAGCTCGCTCACATTCGCAGCTTGTGCAGGGGATTGACAGGAAGTCGAGGGCTATCCTGAAGAGAGTAGGATAGTCCTTCTTACCCTTTTTCAGCCACCAGCGAAGCGGCTCGTCAATAAGCTCATCTCCCTTCTCCAGGTCCTCGCGAAGGGTGCTGTAGTATAGCTCCAATTCATTTGCTCTCCGAGCTCGTTTGTAGCCTTTGTCGCCCGTAAGGATAGTAAAATCGACTGATAGTGTCCTTGCATATCGCTTATCGTGATAGCTGCCGCCAGGGACCTTCCGTCGCGTTGGTAGAGGTTGACTTATCTCATCCTCTTCATCCTCCGCCGTATCAAAGTACGTTTTGAAGACTTTCTTCATCGAGGCTTCAGCCTTTTTGTGGTAGGTAGGGAAGTTCTTCCAGTGAGTTTTAAACCAGGCTAATCGGAGGGCAGGATGAAGAATTGTAGCGACAGCGTAGTAAGAAGGATTTGGGTCGATTATTAACTTTTTCCAGTATGTAGTCAGCTTCTCAGTTCCAAATTTGACAGTGTTTTTTAAGAAAGAGTCGTCTAGCTTATCAGCTAGCGCAGTAGCCATCTCACGGAGATCCTCATCAAGCTACTGCAAATTCATAATTGTCTGCCATAAGGAGCCAAAGCTGGATTTGCTCATACTGCCCTTAAGACGCTTTATCATCTCATAGAAGTTCTCTAAAAAGTCTATGAGACGTTTAACTTCATTCTACTCTTTATCTAATAGCCTATCAGCAATAGGATCATAACCTGACTCTTCATTCTCATTTTTATTAGCCAAACTACGCCACTAGTGGGTAAAACGTTTGATTGCATCGCAGAGCTCAAAACAGCGCAAAAGCATGAGATAGACTAAGTGCCAGTAAACTCCACCGTCCTTAACTAAATTAAGTGTACTAAAACTCTAAATTGGATCCTTTTTACTTAAATCCCTTTAGATTGTGAGAAATAACTCTTGCTGCTTGTGTAAGGATAGTACTGTGTTAATGAAATTATATAGTTTACTAATAACACCACGCTTATGGAACATCTTAAACTGATCTTAGAGAGCTGCTTGAGCTAACTCTTCTTTAAATTTACTAACACCCTTCCTATATATAATAGCTTTAATAACGAGGTTAATTATGTGGCTGGTGCAGTGGATTCAATTCTCAGCAGTAAGAGTAAGCTTAAGTATATTATTAAGGCCTTAAATAAACTTTAAGTCGTTATTAGTTACGTTATCACCAACAAAGCAGTTAAATTTATTAAGAATATTATATTCTTTTATTACTACTATAGTAACTTGAGCCTGATTAACACTAGTATAATTGCTAAAAAGATTTCTAAATCCTATAAAAAGATCCTGTTAATTAAAATCGCCATCTAAAATATTAGTAAATATCTTTACTATATAGTAAAGACTTACCTATAAAGTGCGCTACTATACCTAGAAAGGATAGATAATTAGATAAAGTTTAAATATTAATACTAAGGCTTATTTTACTACGTGAGGAGTTTAGTAGCGCACTAATTTCCTTCTTTCTATCCCTTAGTGCTGATATAATATAGTTTAAAAGCAATATAGACGATTATAGAAAAGCTATAAAAAGATTAAGTTAGTTCTAGGTAAGTAAACCTCGAGTTACTACTAAAGTAGCATATTTAAAGGATTAATCCTGTATAATAACCTAGTTAATATAGGCCTTCTGTAATGCATTTTTCTACTAAGGTGTATAAGAAATAGTTCTTTCAGCACCTACTACGCTTAGTGTAGCTTGCTAAGAATCTGTAGGTAACCTAGATAGATCCAGCAGAAGTCCTTCTTCTATATTAATCCGGTAGTGATTAAGTAAATGTCTGGTAACATGTGCAGTTCTGTTGACGATTTTAGCAGCACTAGTTAACCTTTAAAGGTGGCAGGTCTTACAAAGCCACAACTTTATCTTTAAGCTGTTATCCTTAGTATACTGTAAATCTGCGCCGTATTTATATACCTCTGACCTCTCTTGATTGCTACGAAGTTGGCTTTTATGCTTTACGCAATAGCTAATCCAATCTACCTTCAGCTTCTCCCAACCTCAGTGTATGTTATTCCAGTCGATTTCAAAGTGTAGGCCACAGTTTGCTTGCGAATCGGGAAAATTATGCAATTGCGAGCTGATAGAGATGGTAGATGACGGAGTTCTTTCGCAGGATGAGGATTGAGATGACAGAGGCGATGCGGCGCGGGCTTTTTGGAGCCGTTTTGAAGCGGCAGAATGGTTAATCTGGGTGCTAGAATTACTAGAAGAAGATTGGGCGACGGCAATACGCCTAGAAGAGCGATTTTGAAGGTACCTGTCTAACAACATTATCTGCGTTGATGGAATCCTAGAATGAGGGTACATCTCGAGGTGCATTTCAAGGTGTCGAGAAAGGCCTGTGCGACATGGATTAACAATCTTCCGGCAGATTACTTGGCAATTTGTCGAGGTGTCCTTGTTACCGCAAAAAATCCATCCGGATAGCAGTCTACCCGTAATTTTTTAGCTTCAAGTACGGCCCTACGGGTCAAAATTGGCTATTACGGCCCTACGGGTCACGTGATCCGTAGGTCCGTACTGTACGGAGCCGTACTACGGCCCGTTGGAAGCGCTGGTCATGGTAAAAAGGCTCGGACCAAAACTTGTCGACTTTTTGTTGCGGTTTGGTTGTGGATGAGACAGACGTGACGAAGACGTCGGTGCCGCACTTGTTCGAAATGACGGCGTTGCCTGTGGCGGCTGGGGCGGCGGGGACAGTGAGAGCGAGAGAGAGAAGGGTGGTAAGGATGGCTTTGATCTGCATGTTGACTAGGATGTTGTCGAGCGAACGAATCTTGGAAACGAGAGGTTTGTCATGAACGATTGAAACTTTGAAGAGATGGAACTTGGAGCGTAAAGATCCAAATTTGAGAGCGATCGACGACAGCTTTATAGAAGAGGGTATGCCTTACTTCGCAGGCATAATACTCCTATGGCATGGTTTTCCTCACACTTGCTCTGCTCATTGAGAAGTATTAGAAAATTTGCTGTACTACTGTGTTGTCTCAAGTAAGGAAACGCGTCGACCTCTTACAAAACGTCGAGGAGCGTGGCTGTGCATGTGTTGTCCATTAACGTGAGGAGCTTTTCCCCCCAAAGCTCCAAGGCAAGGTCGAGCTCTATTTTCCCGGGATGGGACAAGGATGATACAGGGCGATGGCTTAGCTCTTGTAGCACCAGGGGGTTCCTGCAGGTACAGGTCACACCCGTCCATAGTTGTTTAGGGAACGTCGAAATCTGGAAACATCCAACTGAAAAGGAATAGGACATTAAGGAAAGGAATATAGTTGATGAAGGAGGGGACAATGGTCATGGGGTCTCGTGCTCGACAATGAATGAGACATTCGGTCGTGACTGCAGTTGTGTATGTGTATCCCGTGCCTCTGCGGCCAACCTGTCAAAGTATCAAAGGAGTGTGCATGTGTATATGAAAGCAATATTATTTTGAGAGCTACAATATTATGTCTAGTGAAGAGCGACACTGACAAGCTCTCACCTTCGTTGTCATAGTCCGCTCGAGAAGCCGTGGAGCCAGGAGTAATTGTGGCGTTACATCGAGGAAGTTTGTTCACAATTCTTCCAAATTGGCTATCGTGAAGTCACTGGGGACGTTCCCTGTTGGAGGTGAGGGGTTAGTTTGAGGTTAGTAAGAACAGCTTAGCCGTGTCACTGCTGGAAAGTTTGTGCGCGGTTGTGATTCGAGGTGTGTTCTTCGACGCGCATTGATGCTTAAGATTAAAGAGGGGAAATGGAAAACTTGGAAGCGAGGCTGTCAGATGAAGAGGGTGAATTAGCTTACACGTGACAGCTTGGCTGGACCGGGGTATGACTCTCCAGAGGACAAGGGACAAGTGGTACGACAAAAACATCTCTAACGGCTTTACCACGCACTTTACTCTTCATCTTTCCATCATAATCACAGTTCCTCTGGATGCACACCTAAAATTGGTCTTGCAGAGCTTGCTATGATCACCGAAACTCAGCGCGCAAAAAGTCTCAGGATTTTATTGATAGGAATGTGCTTTGACATATGTACTCTCATATAAATATCTAACGAACCAAAAGGGGCCAGAATATCGCTCCCAACGACGTCCATACCATATAGACGCCGTATTACCATGCCATCGTTTCCGACCATGCTATATGCCTAACGCCAGCCATAAATGGGGGTATATAACGAAAGAAAATGTCATTATCCGGCCTTAGGTGGCTGGCTTCCAGATGGACCCAGCAAAGTTAAGCTTAGCTGGGGTCGGGGAAGGTAGCGGCCAGTCAGGAGGTAGACCAGCTCTTTGTGATCTGTTTGATTTTCGGCCTCGAGAAAAGGAATTGAGGCCAGCCTGGTGAGTGGCCAGGGACGGCTTCAGGGTACTCCTCTCCTTCCCCCTCTCCTGCCAGATCCACTGGCTTCTCTCCTCATACCCACCCCGCCAAGGGAACTTTCTCCAAATCTCCCCATCGGCGTATTCCCACCAGCATCACTGTATCCGCCCATGCTGCTTTGCGCGCTCATAGGTACTCCTCCTATCGTGCCGATCTCAAGATGTGGAGCAACTGCACGAACATGGCTGGTAATCTCCGGAACCGGTTGCTGGTATCCGGGCGGCTGGACCTGGTATTCTCTCGCCCTTATCGGAGCAACAGCTGCAGCGAGTAGTTTCTCGTTGAGTGCGTCATCTGGTGGCGCATCCCTCATCATGAGCATTATGTCCTGATCTACGTCCTGCGTTGAGAGAGGCGCTGGGGTGGGTGCGGCGGCATTGGGCTTAGACCCGATATTTGCGGGAAGGATGAATGGTGTGTTGCTCGTGAATGGGAAGCGGCCACCTGTTATTGATGGAGCAAGCGCGGATCGCGTCGCACCACGAGTAGCATGCGGATTTGATGAGACCTGTCGTGTCATTCCGAGGGGCCCTGGTGGGGAATCAGAATCATTATCAACATCGTTCCCGCCGTCCCCGTTCTCGGAATTGTGATCGTGGTTGACGCCGTTTGTGCCGTTCGTAGTTGCGTCCTGAGCGGTTTCAGGGTTCTTCATCTTGGCGAAGAAGTTTGCGGCAGCGATTGTAGCATGGTTCATAGCCATCGTGAGTTCCTTTTCTGTGAAAAGGCGCTCAAGGGAGTATGCTGGGGCTTCAAATTGATTATGCACAGTTCGGGCTTTAGCCTCGCGAAACGGGGAGCCCACTCCAAGCTCCATGCTCCGTCCAGAAGGACCGGGGGAGTCATTGTCATTATCCTCGAATAGCTTCCGTTTTCGCTTGTTCTCTGCTCCTGCTGCCAGGTCATCTGGGTCTCCAAATTTGTGTCCTCGGTTTCTGGTCTTCCGGGGAGCTTGCGGACCGCCGGGACTGGCTGGGTGGGTAATGCTGAATTGGTTTGGGTGTAGAAGCATCGCGTTGCTGTCGGAGAGATCCAATTGCTCCTTTTCTCGCTTGAGTCGAGCGGTTCTGGCTTGGATGCTCGATGTCAGTCGCTCACGGATCGTCGCCGTTAACAGCCTGTGTTCTTCCTCCGCAATATGAACTTTGTATAAGTGAGCATTCTCATTTTCCTGTTTGGTGCCCTCGTGCTTGTTCTGCCAGAAGTTAGTCGTTGCGCAAAGCGGGGTGACAACCGAGGGAGAGTGAAATCTTACCCAAAGCATAGTGAGGTTGTAGTCTCGCTCCTCAAGAGCATCATTAACAGATTCAACAAAGCGCGCATAGTATTTGCCGACCTGAGAAATGTAGTCGGTTCCTGCGCTGGGTGCGGAAGGGAGGCTGTTGCCCATGATCTGCGCGATGAGCTCCTGGGCCTCTTCGCCAGAGTCGTTGAGTGCCTTGTTGGCGTACGGATCGGCTTTGATGATTAAGTTGATGTCGGCCTGAAGCGCAGCCAGTTGCGCTCGGTAGTGACTGTCTCTGTTGTCTGAAAATGATGTTATCATTTCAGCAAGCTTGTCTGCGAGCATGGTTCGACGCTTGTCGCGCTTGGAGATTAGCGGCTGCGGGGAGGTTGCAGAATGGCCGAGAGGGAAGTTGTCCGCTGGTGATGGGCTCCTGTTTCGCGCCATGGTGATGGTAGAATGCTGTTATAAGGTTGTAGGAGGTTGAGAGTCAGTGACGAAAGATGAATGGGAGGTGACGGATATGCGAAGCCTCCAAGGGCTGAGCAATGGGTGAGGTGCAAGAGAGGTGTAGAGCCCAAGGTTAATGTCAAGGACGTTGTGTCCCTTCTTCAACCTGAGGTTGCTAAGGTGCGAACGACATGTAGAGGGAACGTAGTGAAGTGAACATGAGGTGTGCGGGAGAATGGTGAGCGTGAATTGGGGATTTCGCTAGCAGCACGACAATCGATCGCCGGCATGACCACCGAAATGCTCGGAAGCAACCTGAATCAGGCTTAGCCCATCGGTACAAGAAAAACCGTCGCCGACGGATCATGTAATAGCTTGGCAGGTACAATTACATCTACTGTTCACCTTCATTGAACCTCAAGTGTCACTCGTGCAATTCATCGATTCATCGCGCTATCATCTGAATCCACCACTTCCTGGCATTACATCTCTGCAAACAATGCCCACAAATACTGACTCAGTAAAAAATCATCCCACAACGGCGCGCCTTAGTTCTCCAATTCGCATACCGACACCCAAATCTCTGATACTAACAATACCATACCTCCTTTCAATCTAGGCTCTCACTAGTGTGCACACAGATGCAGACTGATGTAGGCGGAAGTCCCCGCAGACCTCCAGTGTATCCGTCGCAAGTCTGACGCCTTCTGGCCAAGAGATCTCCGGGCACGAATCTCCCTCGAGGACAACCTTTTTGCCTTCGAAGGGGAATCCATTAACGGAGTTGAGATCGTACCATAGCTTTTTACAGTCTGCATCCACTACGTATCGAAGATTCAGTTGGGGACAACCGTTGTAGATCCCGTTCGCATCCTTCGAGATTGCAACTGTAATGGCTCCTGATTTCGCATCTCTGTGGAAAATTTCACCGAACCGGCCATTGGAGGCGAGGGTGTGAGGTCCGTTGACTACGGCTCGAATTGACCAAACATAGAGGTTTTGCCCGCAGTGATTGAAAATATAGAATTCGTCTGCACGGATGAACTACGCGACAAATGCGAGGGGGGAAAAACAAAGACAGAGCGTTTTGTGAAGAGCTGGTGTTCTTTGGTGCAGCAGTGCTTTGAAAGAAAAGTGGACGCAGTGAGGATAATTGTACAGGAGAGCTCCAGCGTCTTAAACTCTTCCAAAGAATCTCCAATGGCCAACCTATTCTCCATGGCTTACACGGTCCCAGTCACATTGGATAATGGGGTTTTAATCTAAGAGAGTAACTGTCTATCCGTCAGAGAACAGCTGCGGGCATTTCCGTGTCGTCGACGTTTCCCCACCAGTGTGGAAATATTTCGGTATCTCCAATAATGCCTACGGTGCCTCAAGAATATCTTTGGTGGTTCCAAGGTTCAACTAAGCTCTATAGGGCACGTATTGGATTATCATGAGGAAGGTTGTCCGTAGCGGCTTGGACCGAACTAGATGTCACATTTCTGTCCTACGTGGGGGATTCGTAGCTCCCCGAGCTGTACAGACCTTGTACGACGTTGATATCGATTACTGTTGTGCTCAAAATATGAGCACCATCAAAGGTTGTCAAAGTATGACTGCGACGAGACTTCTGCTGTGGCAACTTGAGTCAAAATTTTGTAGCACCATTCAATATACGATCGAGGAAACGGTCTATCGCTCTAGTCAGCAGAATCATCTATGATTGCCATTCCAATACCTCACACAGCCACATTGGCTTTGTAGACTGACAAGACACATTCAATGCCTTCATTACGCAAGTGTACAATGTTACTAGACCTACTGTAGTTCCCTCGCTCTGTGGCTGCCTAACCAGGCTGCAAGGCGAGAGATTGACATTTTCTCACGATTTAAGGGAACCAGGGCGTTTCTTCCACTTCCGCTCCTTCTTACAACAAAAAAGAACAAACCCAATACTTCCGCCTCGCAACTGCCCAACACGGCCATGTTCCCACGAGTCTGTCGACCAGTCTCGATCAAGTCCTCCTGCCACTTCTTCCCTCGATCACTCTAGTCGCATTTGCAAACAAGCTTATGGCCAATCTATTGGTATTGCCAATGGCAATCCTGCAGGCGGTTATTGACTGAGCGTCTCTCGTCGGTCTTGCTATCATCATCCGGGCAGGTCCATTCGCTGTCCTTGGCACCGCACAACAAAGCATCGCCATGGCCTGAGCGTTTGTGGTTGTCAACGTCGCTCTCGCTAGAGATGCAGGTCAATTTGCTTTCAGAGATGTAACAAAAGCGGGTATCGTCGCCATCAACTGCGCGTTCGGAGTCGGCTTTGTAAAACCCCTTGTTAAAACCGGGAAAGAGATCGCAGAGCAAGACTTTGAGGTCCTTTTCCTCCTCCTTGAGCCAGCCCCAGAAGGCCTTCTTGATGTCGTGCCCAGCGTCTTGGTCCCAAGGGTGGGTGCAGTTGCAGCCACTGGGCTTGCCGGCCTCCTTCTTATCATTGTCTTCCTTCTTGGGCTTTTCGTCTTGCTTTGGGTCCTCCTTCTTCACCATTACTCTCTTCGGCTCAACGATGCGTCCGTTGCAGTTGCGGGGGCGGCGGCGTCCCTCCCATGGGCCGGTGCAACTGTCAACACGCTCAGAGTCGTTGGCTGGCTGAGCTCGTTCAGACCCGCAGAGCACCAATTCTGCATTGTCGAAAATACTGCACTGCCGGGTCGGAACGTATGTAGTCTTGTATGATCCCCAGCAGGTCCAAAAAGCAACATCGCCATTGAAGGGAGTAGTGTGTCGTGCTGAATCGAGTTGGATCCACACCTTGTCACCTTGATAATGATTAACCGTGTAAGCGAAATCAAGCTCGTCCTTGCCTTCGTAGATGCCATTCGGGTATTCAGAAAGCTTGATAGCGATGCCGGGGTTGGGGACGCCGCGGTGGAATGGTTCTTCGTAGCTGCTGCCGGGAGGGATTATGTCGCCTTGGACACCGCCTGGGACCGACCAAACGTAGACGGGGCGCTTGCAGTTATTGGTAACGATGGCTTTGGAGTGGACCAGCACCACAAGGGCACCGAGGGTGAGGGCTTGGCCGAGCATGATGTTGACGGAGGTTGGATGAAGTATTGATGAAGGGATAGACCGACTGATGGATAACTGATGGGTAATGGATTGATGAGTGGAGTGAAGAAAAGATGGAGGGTTGGGAGAGGAAGCGGGCTTATAATGATTTCCGACGTGCTCGGAAGCCAGCGTTGCTTGGAAGACCGAGCGAGGGCAGTCGCTCGGGGGCTGTAGGTCGTTCATTACCTTTGGAAATAGGCGAGATGCTTTGAAGTAGGTGTCGGGCCGTCAGTCCCACTTGTTGTGGAAATCCTTAAGAGTGTGAGTGCAGTTTGTGGCTTTGTTCCTTCCTGTTATCTCCTCACTCACTACTTTTCACGAAAGTAGGCCATGACCTTTGGCCTGACTGTACACCTTCCTATTGTAGCCATAATCCTTTTCCCAGTATACCATTTTCTGATTCTACAACTGTGCTGTTGACATTCATCATTTCGCGTGCGGAATTTCAGGAGAGGTGCTGTGAGTGGTTTTCTTCTTGATGTACCTTCTTTCTCTGTGGCTTGAGTGGCTGTTCATCGAGTAATTGGCTCATTGTTTGATAAGGTACTGCTTCCTCCTCTCATAATGTTCCTCCCTCAACTTCACTCTTGATGCAAGGTTTTGTCTGGTTACAGCAGAGGATGAATTGTCGTGCTTTTTGAGGTTCCGAGAACCCGGCTTGTCCCTTCCGCCAGACCTGAGCAGGGTAATGGACAAGAAAAGCTGAAGGAGTATGTGTTGACAAGTACGAATAATGCCCAAATAAAATAGATTGCGAAAGTGAAGCTCGGGATATCATCAGCAGTGGAACTGGACGAGGACTGTACAACTATGTGCTGGGTACTGATGGGGGGACAGTGGAATGCTTTCGATACTGGGTGGAGTAGTAGTTTGGGGCAGACGATGATAGATTTGAAGTCACAATTCATCCATGTGTGAAGCTTCCACAAATGTTGTTCGATTGATTATTTATTCCCATATCTGCCTCTGCCTCTGCCCCTGTAATGGATTCTCGATTACATAATTCATTCACTTCTGCAATTAATTAGGAGCAGGTATGTTCAATCCGGAGCAGCCCTCCGATGCACCTCCGCTCTGCCTGAGGATGAAACGCTATCCACCTCAGGTCTTATTCCAGCTTTCTTAAGACCACCATGGCATATCTCTCTCCTTTCTCTTCTTCAATTACACTCTTTCCTCTCTCTTCAGCTCCTGGGTAACTCGGTTTTTCCTAACTCCTAATTTAATCCTGCAATCACAGTCCCAAGCCCTTGTACGCGCCGCACCCCTCCATCCCAACTACAACAACCACTATGGGCGCCAAAATCAAGGAAATTCCAGCAAAACTCCCCAAGAACTTCGATAAACCCGACGAGCCGTGGTATCGCTATGTCACAATCGATCTCATCTGGAAAGTACTGGGGTATACTTTACTGCATCCCTGGGTATCATGGATCGTGGTACTCTGCCTGCGCGCACAAGTTACGCCGTACGAGAACATTGAGATGCGCATTGCAATAGTGTGGGCATGTGTCATGACTACGGTTGCAATTTTCGGGATCATTAGCGATAAGATTGCGTTTGGGGATTCACGGGAGGTAGATCTGAGTGAAGAGGTTATTGTGATTACAGGGGGCGTTGAGGGCTTGGGGGCGCTGATGGCAGAGGTGTATGGGATGCGAAATGCGAATGTAGCGGTGCTGGATACGAAGAAGGTGGATGATGAAGAGGCGGAGGAAAAAGGGGTGCTGTATTATGAGTGCGATGTTGGGGATGCGAAGCAGGTAGAGAGGATTGCTGCTGAAATCATCGAAGATGTAAGTTGAAACCTCAAACCTCAATTTTTATTGAAATGCTAACTTTGTGGTACAGCTCGGCCCTCCAACTATTTTAATCAACAATGCCGGCATTGTGCGCCCGAAATCAATCCTAGACTCCACCGCCGAAGAAGTCGAACAGTATGTCTCCTATCCCTCATCATATCATCTCCCCTCACTTCTAACAATTATCCCGCAGGACCTTCCGCACCAACACCCTTTCACATTTCAACACCCTTCGCACTTTCCTCCCACACATGCTCAATGCAAACCGCGGCACCATCGTAACCGTCTCTTCAGTTCTTGGCCAACTGGGCGCTGCAAACCTATCCTCCTACACTGCATCCAAAGCCGCGCTCCTCGCCCTTCACTCTTCCCTCCGTGCTGAACTTGCACAGCATTCCAATGGCCAAGACATTAAAACTATACTCGTTACGCCTGGACAGATGAGCACAAAGATGTTTGCCAGCGTGAAGACGCCGTCGAATTTCTTAGCACCGATAGTGGCCCCTGTGGACATCGCAAAGGAGATCTTGAGGCTGATCGAGAAGGGAGAGAGCGGCGAGATTGCTGTGCCGCTTTACTCCAGGTATATCCAGATTCTGGCGTTATTACCTGTGGGTGTGCAGACGTTGGTGAGAAGGTGGAGCGGTGTTGATATGGCGATGGTTAAGGCTGGTTTGGCGAAAGGAGTGGACAAGGAGGCGGATGAGAAGAGGTGATGACCTTTGACGTGGGTTACTACTGGTTCGATAGATTGTAAATCAGTGTGTGGTGTGCGGGGCAAGATATCCTAAAAGTAGAGTGTAAGTTGTTTCGCTGGTATGTGGCATATGTACGAGTATCGTATTTACGTTTTCGACTTTTCCAATATGATCTTATCTCATTTCGAATCGTTAAGTCAAAAGCAGAACACCAATCCCAGGTCCATCCCTACATGTGCGAATGCTGCAATATATTCAGATCTAGAGCCAAGAAGCCCGATCAATTATGATGTTCGCATAACATGGAAACGGAAACTGTGCTAGACGGGCACCTCTCGGCAACCATAATTGCAATTCAACGGTAAGGAGTTTAAAGAAAAGGTAAATTTAAGAAACAGTACCATCGTCATCTCTCAGACTCGCCATTATAAAAGATAGACCGTAGCTCTCTACCACTCATCCCAGCATGCTCTGATGTACTCAAGCGCATGAGATTAAAACTTGACCTCCCGAACCCAGGAAAGATCTAGACTGAGTGGCAGGGGCATCCCTTCATCATATGACGCTAGCTTGGCTGAGAAAAATCTAAGTCGTCCCTGGCGCTTCAGATTCAAAAGGTAAATACCGTCTTCCCAGGTAACTCACGTGTCCTGGTCCCAGTCTACGGTCCGCCATACTAGATGCGTGTTTGTCTTGATCTTGAAGTGAGACTACTTGTCATTATGGGCCGAAGTAAAGTCAATATAGCCCTGTGCGTAGCGCATACTGTAGCCTTATACCTCTTGTATCAATCGCTCGATGCATATGAAAATCGACGAGAAAACTCACCCCAGCTCGTAGACACTAATTTGGTGTGCTGTGAGCTTAATCATGCCGTCCCCTCAATCATGAACTTTGAAGGTAATCGCTTTCTCCTTTTTTTTTTTTTTTTTTTTTTTGGTCCTCGGGAACCCAAGTTACCATGTGGTGATCACTGTCATCGCCAACCTCTTTGTACGGGGTTTCGGGCAGGCATTTGATAGTAATACCGCCACCGTTCCAGATGATGTGCTCCCAAGACCCGTAGCCTACCTCCTCACCTTGGACACAGCGGAGATAAATGAAATCTCTGGCCTTATCCTTTCCTCAAGGTAGTGGGGCAGTCTCCAATGAGCATGACGATGGAGTAAGGAGATATCACACTGACTGTTGAGGAGATAATGATTATGGTTCTGGGGAGGTCGTGGACGAAGAACAATCATTTTATAGACAGCTTATGTTCTAGTTCCACGGACTTTGAAAGAAACGATTGGTCTTCACATGAAGGAATATGCCAATGTCAAAGAAGGAGGCCAGATAATTGGCATTGTCACTGTCATTGTTGTCGATCATTTAGGGAACATGGCCATTGCGTCTTCGGGCTTTGGGTCGCACATTTCTACTATTCGACGTTGAATTGTGTGAAGCTGTGCCAACATTCTGCTCGTGGGTCAAATAGCTGGTTGATCCGGTAGAGATAGATGTTTTATCGTACATGATGTGTGGAAAGCCCTCCACGACCTGCATATATGAAGTGAGAGAGGGGTCAGTGCGGAGATGGAGTTTAATCCTAAGAGTACCACAATGCACAGTGTCTTCCTCTTATTCTTTTGGTATATCAATGGACTCAAGGGAAGACGTGTAGGAAACTGGAAATTGTCGAATTGGATCAAATCTCAGAGGCTACCGAACCGTACGCACTAGAGGACAGTAACTCGGGTATGAATTATGGTGCTAACAACTTGTGCGGTCTGCAATCATCCACTTGCAGGCTAGCAGTATTAGAGTTAGCGGCATGCGCCTAATTTTCATTGAGTGCCCGAGGTAATCAAGGGAAAGTTTAGGAGCAGTCCAAGCCTCGCGGTCCTGGTTATAGGGATGGATGGCGGAGTTATTGGGAACTGACGTAAAGGAGAACCGAAGAAGATTGGAGACTGGGCCTTTTCGATGCTGGTAATGAATTTTAAGGCCTCAGGAGTCAACAATCAAGGGTCCGGACATAATTTAGTAGTAGTGGGCATCTATCAAATCGGCTCTGAGGCCACGACTGATCCGAGCTCCCTAAATTGGGTGATGGTCTGCAGACTCTGTCGGAAATTTGGTTCCATAACAAGATTTCTCTCAGTGTCTGTAGACGCAACCCAATGGTCCACTACATCTTGACCCTTGTACGTAATCATCATGACCATGCCGAAGTCGTCCAACTCAGTGCCCTTCGCTTCCTGCAGAATCGAGTCAAAGTTCATCTTGGTAACCCAATACGGTGGGTACACTTGGCGAATTCGATCCCACCCCAAGGCAGAGCTAGCATCCCACAGTCGTCGCTGCGCGGTGAAGCTATTGGCGGTGACAGCGTCCGCGGAAGTGCAGAATCCCTGTTTGACAAGTGAGTAGATACCACAGAGGAAGAGGCTCATGGTGATGGTTCGGCGGACGCTCTCGGCAAAGATCCAGGCTCTCCAGGAGGGAGCGGTGACAGTCGTCAGCTTTTGCTCCGCTTCGGTGCGAACCTTCAGTTGCTCAGTCCACGCTTCCAGAACTGGCTCTGCTTGTTCGGCCAGAGCGCGTTGTCGTATATCGCCGTCAAACAGACGTATGAACTGAAAGATGAGTAAAGCTTGCACTGCGGCGAGGAGATCCAATGGCGTCCAGGAAGGCTGGTTTGGGGAGCGGAGTAGCTCGTTTGCTTTGGCTTCGATGACGGTGAAGGCGACGAATTCATTCTGGTCAGTCTTTGTAGAATAAATAGCGCATGATGCGTAAGCATTTTGCAAAGCCTTGGGCATATTTGAAGCGTAAAGGCGTGGGTGGATGAAGGGGGCTTTCCCATCCTTGAGCCATTTGTCGGGATACGTCCTGAATTGGCGAACAGCAGCCTCCATTTCCGGACGCGCCAGAGATGCCCTCGTAGGGCCCTCTGTAGCAATCAAATAGTCGGGTACGGCTTGCGGTATAGTCTGTATCTCAGAATCGACGGAAAGGAGAGTTCCAAGTCCAAGCTGTGGTTGAAGTGAACCCGACCACGGCAGCATTCCAGGCTCCCGCATCATGTCGTCCAACCACGGGAATTCCAGCTCAGGAAAGGTAATATCTGAGAGCGGAGGTCTAGCATTGGGATAACAGCAAGCAATGTTCTTTTTAGTGCACCTCTTGCATTTTGGAAGCTCCATTCCGCACTTCCGCTTGGCTTTGGCACACTCACCGCAAGATTTCCGCCGTGAAACCGGTACCTCCGACATGCTGACTGGTGGCTAAGACGAGGTTTGCGGATTGAGGGCATGTTGAAGTGGATAAAGAGGTTGATAGTCCTGTCAGCAAGCAGAATTTGGAGATGACAAAGCAGTCATCCTGAGGATGGTCCGAGTGAATCTTAGCTTGGAATGGTTTAGCTCACTTCCTACATAAGCGTGAAGCTATTGCTCGATGATGAGATCCGCAAGCACTCCGCAAGTCTCTTCAGCATCCATCATAAGCCATGCCATTCCCCAAAAGGGCTGCGGAACAACGTCCATCAAAAGATGTCTGTGGCCTACAAGAGCCCATCCTGCTCCATGTCTCAGAGGACACGGCGGGCATATCACCGCTTTTCCGCAAAATGATAGAAGAAAGTGGCAATGATCGAATGCATCCCAAGGCAACGATCAAAGTGCTTGTGGTGGATAGAACTTGAAAGACATGTAAACGGCTATAAGTATCGGTTCACAGGTAAACCATTCATCAATTCGTCTTCATTCTTCATCTACCTATCCTTATCAGCCATGATGTCCTCTCAAATTCCCACAAGCCTACCTCCTCTCGTCCTTAGCGTTATCGAAGCCATCAAAAGCCTCGACATCTCTCAATTCGTATCATGCTTCTCCGATGGCGCAGTCTTGGTCGACAAATCCAAGCGACATAGCACCCTAGCCTCCATCCAGGAGTGGTTTAATGGCCTGAGAGATCACAAGGCTACCATCAAAATCCAGGATACGGGTATTTCCGAATCTGAAGTATGGGTCCATGTCATGATGGATGGTAACTATGAGACCGCCTATGGTATAACAGAGCCATTCCCACTGTACCTTCACTTCTTTTTCCACAAAGATTGGACCCTCAAACTTCTTAGAATCAACCAAATTAGCCCCAATGAGCCAACTATGCGCGCTGTATGAGCTAGCAAATCCAACCACGAGGATCCCTTATCCTCAATATGCAATGATGTCTGGAAGATTCCCGAAGTGCCCGAAGGCTGGGTAAGGGTCAAGGTCGTGGCCGCGGGGCTAAACTTCCACGACATATTCACACTTCGCGGTTTTGGAATGTTTGGATTCAAATTTCCACTGATCCTGGGAAATGAAGCATCTGGTACCCTGGACAACGGTTCCGAAGTTCTCATCTTCCCCATCATGGGCAATCCGGACTTCAAAGGCGATATCACCTTGGATCCTGATCGTCACGCCCTTGGAGAACTCACCCAAGGATCGTTGGCGGACTATGTCATTGTACCCAAAGAGAATGTTGTCAAGAAGCCGAAGGAGATGTCGTTCGAGACAGCAGCTGTGCTTAGCATTGCCTGGCTTACTGCGTATCGAATGCTGGCAACAGAGAGGAGTTAGAGCATTTGATTGCTTTCGTGATAGAGCACAAGATCCAGCCGTATATTTCAGTCGTATTGCCATTAGAAAGAGCGGAGGAAGGACTGAAGATGATGTTGGATGGTACAGTTCAAGGTAAAGTTGTTGTCAGGACGTAGTGTTGGATCGAAAAGAGAAATGACATATAGGGCTGGAAAGGCGGGGGGAGCGGCCAGATCCCCGTGCACATTACAAGACTCGTCTCTTTGCTTTATAAGTCGGTCGATCAATCAGTCTGCTCAGACTCATTCAATTTATTCCCACGTGTCGACATCTTCATACACGATGGAGTAGGCAGTATGTAGCTATCACCATTCATTGGCTTCCGCTGACATGATCAACCTGGACGCGCTGAGAAATGTAGTTCCTGATCCGACTTCCTTCGTCCGTGGTCGCGTGTGTGATTTTGAAAGGGTTGACGCAATTTTCTTGATTTCTAAGCATGGCAGTTTCGCTCAAGACAACGAGAAGTTGATGTATATAATATTGCTTGTATGCTTTCATCTCGTCTTCAAGCAGTTCGCAGAATCTCCTCTCTAGCCGTCCAACATCTTTCACCGGCAAGCTAGTCATTGCTGGCGCTAACCGAACCTACCTTGACTCGCGTAGAATTCTCTGGACTCAACCTCGGCTATGGCGACGAACGGTACCATACCAAAGATCACCCTCTACACTAACCATCGCTGCCCCTGGGCTCACAGAACTCATATTGTCCTCAAGGAGCTTGGCCTGCCTTACGAAGAGGTTACCATTGACCTCGACAAGCCTCGAGAGCCATGGTATCTTGATGTGAACCCAGTACGTAGTCTTTCGTCGACCATAACACACATATGCTAACAACATCCTCAGCGGGGACTTGTTCCCTCTATAAAATACTCGAATGGACCACTAAAGGAAGAAATCATAACTGAGTCTGCCATTGTCTCGCAATTCCTTGCCGACGCCTATCCTTCCCATCTCCTTCCAGCTGCGGATGGCTCCCCAACTGCAGCCCTCACCCGTGCACGCATCAACTTCTTCGTCGACACATGGTTCTCAAAGGCAGGCTCATACTGGATGCAGATTGTACGCAAGGATTCCAAAGAGGAGCAGGAGACATTGGTGAAGGAGTTCATAAGTGTCGTTGCGAAGGAGATCGAGCCTCTGCTGAAAGATGCAAACCCTTACTTTGGAGGCAGCGAGAAGCTTACATTGGCTGAGGTATGTGTTACCAATAATTTCCTGAATCAATATTGGTTGAGTCTGACTTCCAATTAGGCGCTTACTGCTCCATTCATCCTTCGCATTTATGCCTTGGCGAAGAACGACTTTCTTCCCCAATCTGCCATCTCTGGCCTGAATGCACTCCCCAACTTCTCAAAGTGGGCGGAAGAGGTTATTAAGCATGAGAGCGTTACGTACATCTGGGATGAAGAGACCATTTTGAAAGCGACTAAAGCAAAGGCTGCGAGTCTCAAGGGTCAGGGAAAGTAAGATCTTGATCCGTTGAACTGATCCATTTTATTTTCCAGCAGTTACATTAATTACACAAACATATTGACAACCTTGGAACAAGAACAAAAGATGTAAGATTTGGATATCACCAGAGTGTCAATTAACCACTTAACGCCAGCGCAAGACAAAATGCAATTTAAAGTGAGAATCCCAACTTGCACGCTCAAAGTGCTTGACGATTCCTCCCGTCCCTTCTTGTTCACCTATCAGTATTTTGAGCCTCGTCGACTCCTTTTTGTGCGATGAAGCCCCTTGTCAGCGGCACTAAGCTGGAGGATAATCTCTGCAGCATCCAAGTCGTTCTTGGTGTGGTCGTCTGTAACTTCCGAATCGGAATTGTCCACTTCGATAGAAGGCACCGTCGAAGAAGCCTCATTATCCTCACCAGACTCGTACGCCACCTTTGATAGCGTGCGCTTGGTCCGCAGTTGGTCTTTAGGAAAGTGGGCCTGCACCGATGAGGGCCATGGCCTGGGAGGGCTAAAGCTTGCAAAAGCGGGCTCGGCGGGCGATTGAGATCGATTAACAGAGGTCCATGTGTGGCTTCGCGGGGACACCTGCGGCGAAATCAGATACTTGTCGCTCTGGTCAGTATCGGTCCCGTATCCGCTCTCTACATCTGCAGGTTTTGACCGACGCTGCTTCTGCCCTTTTCCTCCCCACGGCGAGCAAGCGAAATGCATCTTGGGTGTACTGGCGGCGAAGTGTTGTTCTGGGGTGGGAGTTTGGCGCCCGTCACCCTCCATACGCCAGCGATTGGACTCGGCCGTGCACTCACGAACGATCGCTGGATCGATCAAAAACTTCGCGTAATTTGGGTCTTTGGGCAAGAGGCAAAGGTCGAGGAAATCCTTGCCAAAGACCGGCGTCAGCGCATGGCGAATATTATAACAAAACGTCGCGACCACTGCTTTCGCGGCTTTATAGGGCATCCAGTATCCTTAATAGGTTAGTCATTCTAGTCGAACTCTTTTGAAACCTGACCTACCTTGAGCAGCTAGCGCACCGCCTGTAATGCTATGGCTAATATCCCGAAGACCTGGGTTAAGATTCAAGACTTTCGCAGGCGTGGTCTATGCTGTCAGTATCGATACATTCTCAACGGACGTGAAGCCATCACCAACCTTAGAGTACTTGCAGCATTTGAAGAATGGGGTGATGCGGACTAAACCGATATTGTAGTCCCAAAGAACAGTGTACTCACGCTCATCGCCAGGCACTTTGAACGTGTACTGGAAGACTGTAGAGCTGTCAGCATGTTGATCTTCCGACGAGAGCAGTACGTACCCTCGAATGCTTCCCTTCCTGTCTTTGCCATAAAGTCCTTCTTCTCACTGTTGTAAGGAATGTGACGAACGTATTTGCTGATCTCGCCCATGGGATGTATCTGGAACTTCCGATGTTGACTCGCGAGCTGTTTATCGTCTCCAGCCTCGTATGGAGGAAAGTTGATGTTTCCAATGACCTTTGACCCTTCGGTGAATATTGCAGCGTCCTTGGGAATCTTTTGTCGCTTCGGAGCAGACGTGCAGGGGGACACTGGGCGAACCATGGTGGCAGGAGTTGGGCGTTCAGAGGTCCAGTAACCGTGGTTGTCACCACAGAATGGATTAAGCAAAGATTGGATCTTCATCGTCTGTTTCGCCTCGATTGCTACTGTCTGAATTCTGCTTCGAGCTCGGGCTATTGTGCTTGGACCTTTGTTCAGTGCCCGGGAAGAATGGACTTGAAGCCAAGACCAGGACGGGAAGCAAGGCCAAGCTGCCGTGGAACGAAGATGAAGTTTGGGAAGAAGTTTGGTGGCGCTGGTCGGCAAAAAAGAGGCTGAGGAGAGCGCGTTTGCAAGGTGCTCACGAGGACGAGGCGGCCACCTTATACCGATCGAACAGCGATATCGCCGTCTATCCACTCAACTAGTTGGAGAAGCTACGATTTGTCTGCTGTTAGCTTAACTGTATGGAATGAAGTGCTTGCCGTCGGAACGTACGTATTCCTGCGTATACCAGAACGGGCAGGCAGTGCTCTTCCTCAGCCCAAGTGAATATTCCTGGAAAAGTACGTGGAAAACACGCTCTAGATCCGAGCCCGTGTGCTGGGAATCCCTCCGTTTGCCGGCGCCGACCCGTGGCGGTAAGAATATTTCCTCGCTTGGTCTCCAACGGAATTGTCAGATCGGTTATCAAGGACGGACAGTTGGGACAGTGAGTATGAGATGTGGGGTATCGATAGGTCAGCATACGCAAGAACAAAGAATTCCGAATGGCTTGTTGTCAATACCAGATCTAGGTGGAAAACCAACCAGCGTCGTGGACTTACCCCGGCCAGAGCAGACGCGACGATATGGAGTATTGAGAAGCTGCTGTCCGATGGGAATCGAAGACCAGCGAAGACGGAACTGCGTTGTCCCCAACACCTTATACTGAAGTATTCTTTGTTCTCTGGCCTGTTAGCTGCTACACCTACCCGAGAGGCGCGTTGCCAAAGCTTGTCCAAGCGTCCTCCAAGGCTACCTCTGGTGTGCAAGTTGACATGTTGAGTTTCAGAACGCACGCTAGGTGGCTAAAGAGATTAAAAAGAGGAAAACTAGTTAACTGGTCCAAACGAAGGACTCAAAGAGACTCACTGCATTATGATGGTGCAGAAGTGGGGAGATAAGATCGAGGGACGCTAGTTTCACAACGTCAATCACTCTTCCCGCGAAACCCTGCATCTTAACCGCGCTTCTGGAGGCCGAAGCTCTGAGGGCACATCTTTGAAGCTCCCTCTATAGAACAAAACCAGTCTGTCTGTGCGAGCTTCCAGCATGACGCGGCATGTCCACCCTTCACCACATCGGCACGGAAACCTAACTACGCAATCACCCTGGTTTGATAGGGCATATCATTCTCTGCTTTGACTTCTTCAGCTTTTTTCGGGAGATGCCGGCTTCAAGAAGAATGCAGTATTGGCAATAGTCGCGATCAAATTTATGTCTTAGTTTTGACCGCCCTACCTCCTCTGGCTTTGACGCTCCAAACCAGCACTCTTGCCAACAGCCTTGCTGGCAACTTCCTATAATACTCAATGCAGCCTGTCATGCTCGCTGCCACCATGGCTTGTATGAACGAATTGAGAGGGTTGTTTACCTGCAGTTAGCCGTCGAAACAAGCGCATGTACCTGGCCACCCGCGCCGCAAACGTGGTCGCATTTCCCTTCCCGGACGACCATTTCGGAATCATACACAAATTGCAAGCCGTGGGGCGGAGGTGGTTAGCTTGGACACAGCAGATCAGGCAACTGTGCATCCTTTTGGTTGGTTGAAATACTCGAGGGAATTGATCAGCTACCCAGCCGCTTCCTCCCTCGTCTCTATTTGAATGAGGCTATCATTATTCAATACAAAGAGCAAGACGTCAACTATGGAGCTCAGACTCTGTCGTTTAAGGGGGTCTGGGGCATCACGGCACTGCTTTTTTTTCTCACTTGGTAGTAACATGGATTCTGGACTGTGCCTCACCGGCTTTTCAGGACAAAGAAAAGGGCCAGGATGGGTCCCTGCATCTCTCACCGCTGATTGTATTAGCATTCGAGAGGGTGGTGATTGTGTCTGAGGACTGACCGCTCAAAGACGTCGTAGACCATCCCACAGCTCCTACTATGGCGACCCGTGACCGCTGAGTGATCTCGGTCGCTTCCAGAACCCTTCTACAATCATAATATTCCAAACATGGCGTACTTCATGCGAGCAACCTATGGACATATCCTGAGCACCAGGGCATCGTGTCGACTAGCGGCGGCATATTCGGTAGCTCAGGCCCCCATCGGTGAGGCTAGACAGCCGTCTTGAGGCCATCATCAAGACTTCTGGTGTAATTGACTTCCATTGGCCAAAGTAAATATGTTTTGCTGAAACTGCAGGTCATTGATGCAGCGCCAATGGCGACAGTGGGGGTCCATCCCTGTCATCAATTGAGGGTACCGCTTGGGAGACCTTCCGCTTCCGCCTCCGGGTACACAAGACCGCTCTGCTGGCTCGGGGACCCTTCAGGTAAATTAAACCCTGAAGCGTAGTACAAGCTCGCCGTAGTTTGTTGATTATCGATGAAAAGCAATAACCAGGCCTCCTTTTCCAAACGAGGGACCCTGTCGGTATTCGAAGCACGCCACTCATTTTAGAATCCAGGAATAATTCTGACACATGGGACAATGTCCGAGTCTAGGAGCATTAAATAGAGGCACTAGCTCGAGATACCTCATTGACGTAGTTTTAGCATGACTAATTGCCTGCGGAGGAAACGTCGAGCGTAAGTAGTCGACGCTTCACTACGCTTCACAACTTGCAGTCCCTCAGCAGACCTCGCACAACACACCTGTCAAAATCTGGAAAACAAGCCGAACCGTGGTCCTCTTTCACTATCATTCAAGAGCGTACATATAGAAAATCCCCTATACCTTTTATTGAAAAGCTGCAATAAGAAATAAATGCAAGTCTCCAAGCGGATCAATAATTCATCCCAGTGATACGAACAGCGTGGAGAAGAGATGCCTCTGCCCATGAGAGAGAGTTGGTACGCCCCGTGAAGGAAGCCAGAGTCACCACATCGGTAAGTCTTTCCTACCGGAGTTGTAACAATACTGCGAACCACTCAAATACTCAACCTCCTCCATGGAATAGATAGCACTTCATCTCACGATCACCCTTAATCTCCTCCTGGGCTGCACACATCTACCCTGTTACAATTCTCCCCCCCAAGTTTCAAGCTCGATGGACCGGTTCGCTCGTCAGATACTCGGCCGTATCCGTCTTCAGCGTACCACTAAACATCCTTCTTGTCCATCCCCTCCCGTCCGCAGATCGGCATCGGCATTGATACACTCTCACATACGTATTAAGAATACAGACCTGTTCCCCCGCATCCGCTCTCGCCGGCTTAGAGGGTACAGCATGATGCAGGTCTCGAATACCTCCCACGACAACTTCAGCCAATCGGTTGACTTCTAGTTTGGGATGACGGCAATAGAGCGCAGCATACTGTGCGAACATAGCGTGTTACCAGGCTGTCAAAATCTCCGCTGCTGCTGCGCGACCCTCCGTTACGCTCCAAAGATTGGGCTGGACTCTAGGAACACTAGGAGCGATGTTATAAGATGCCAAGGTTGTGCAGTGAAATGGTGTTGGAAGCTGGTTACGCATTTTTCTTTGACGGTTTGATAGAGACGAGGCATTTATAAGGGCAAACGGGGGCGTGCAGGTAAGATTTTCATTGCGATTTCGGAGCATGATCCTGCGTCGTTGAGAGGAGAGATGATGCGACTATCGGACCACGATGATGATAAAGAGAGCACGAAAGAGTCGGTTCCACTACCGTATCTCCAGGGCTGCCTTCGTTACAGTTGATCAGGTAGGTTCTGACTGACAGCTGTTGTGATGCAATCAAGCTTTGTGGCGCTTTTTGGTCAGGTTCAACAGTGATGCGACGTCATGGTATGATTAGAATTCTAGGAAGGGTCATCCCTGAATTCTTATTGACCATCTATCTCACCCTATCCGACGCCTAGGCAATTCATCTCTTAGACTTTCTCACTAAAATTCGTACTAGCGCTCGCCCAGCCCACAATCGCATACAGCTCCTCAGCGACTTTCGACAACCAGACCTTGGAACCCTTCGAGCAATCACTCAGCCCCTTCCAAGAGAATACTCTGACCAGAATCAGCCTTTCAGCCTCCAAACATGCACTTCTCCGCCAACTGTTCTTCCAATCAACACGCCTCAGCCAAGTTTGATACGCTCTGGGCCTTCTCCGACAGGGCAGCCTCTCTTCGAAACTCTGTCCCTGCAGCGCACAATATTTTCTGAATTTAGCACTCGGCCGTATGAAGAAATACATGCTACTTTGCAAGCAATCCGGCCATGATTGGCTCGTCTACTATTCATGCGCCCCACGGAGGACGAGCTACGTTGATCAGGGTGCGCCGGCGAGCTGCATTCGATATTTAGCTGCATCGATCAGCGTAGGGGCTCTTCGATCATCAAGGGATCAGGTAGATTCGAGACCAGACGAGCTATAGCAACTAGGGCCATCCTTGCCTACAAGCAACAGTGAATAAATAGGTACAATACACGGTGCATTCCATCATCAACTCCATTCCCGCGCCAGCAACATAGCTTCTTGAATATATATTACTCTGCCTACACCATCAGCTTCCACTACATTGAGCGCTGTGAATGCCATCTCCCCTCCATCTCTTCGTGACACAATCAGTAATTGGCTAATACACCCTCGTTACACAAATATCAACGCATACCCATGACACAAACACCGCACAATGAAAAGACGTTGAGATGAGAAACTGTATGGATACCTATCTCCAACTTCTACCCCTGAAGCTCTTCTTGTAGACATCTTTCTTTCCGCGCTTTTTTCCCCACGCTTCCCCACAGTTTCTTTTCAATGGGAGAACGGCCGTATCCATCGACCCATGTCTGCGGAGACAATACTATCTCCCCCGACATGTGCGGACCCATGTAGAAACTCTCGCCTCGCACGGGTTCCCCACATTTTCTACCCCGTAGGAAGAGGGGTTAACTTCACGGCCGTATCCATGAATCCAAGTCTTCAGATTCCATGACGCTGTAATTGGTTTGTCATCAACACTGACAGAGGGTCTATGTAGATACCCACAATACCACTTTTCCCCCGCACATTCCCACATGTCATCGGGGAAATAGCAACATGTCTCACGGCCGTAGCAAGAAAAGCCACTTCCAACATTCGTAGAAAACTCCATAGGAAGTTATAATATTCGTCATAGAATTACAAACCCAATACCGTGAGAGTAAGAAGTGATCAACGCCCCAACGCCTTCCTCCCCACGTCATCGATCCCAAAATTAGTCCCCAGATCATGAAGTTATGAAAAAGGAAAAGGGAGACAAGTCATGACCAGCTCATCATCGCCTCCGTTCACTTCAAACGCCGTTCGCCTTCCCACTACCCGCCAGATCCAGAGATATCTCAGACCCCCACACTTTTCCCGCCAGCTCCGCCCGAGCACTCAACTCATTGTATCCACTACTCGCTTTCGTCATCAAAGCTAGCCTCACTAGCCTCCTCACTCTCATCCTCATCGTCACTAACGGCGTACTTCGCCTTAGAAGCAGCAGCCCTTCTTCCTGGTCGGGCGATGGCGGCTCGCGGCTTCGGCGTTGGCTCGTCTTCTTCCTCATCGGAGAGGATGTCGTTGGCCAAAACGTCAGCGTCCTCCATTTCGTCATCTGAGTCAACTTTGACCTTCTTCTTGCTAGCCGCTGGTTTAGGTACCGTATCCTTGACCTTGCTGAACTTGGCCGCGTAAGCTTTAGCAGCTGGTGAGAGCTGAGTCGTCTTCTTTGCCACGACGGTGGAGGCAGTAGCTTTGGGCTTCGCAGCGGGCTTGGTAAGCTTCGACGCCGTTGCCTTCGCTACTGGCTTTGCGGCTGGCTTTGCACTAGGCTTGGTAGTGATCTTGCTTGCAGGTTTGATGCCAAAGCCAAAGTCATCATCATCGTCGGAGCCCATGATAGTGTCGTTGACGTTTCGAGGAGCTGGCTTTCGAGGAGAAGCCTGAGGCATCAATGCCTCATAATTCGTCTCGTCGTGCTCGTCTACATCAACGACACCGTTCTTTGGTGCGCCAAAACGACCGGAAATCTTCGTTGTGAAACCGGTAGCGCTGCCTGGACGACCATTCCCACCACTTCCAGGGCGATTGGCGGTCGAGGAGAATAGAGGCTTTTCATTGCTGCCACCCCCAATGGTCTTGACCATGCTGCTGACGTCGCCGAGAAGATCCCCGCCATTATCATCGCTCTCGCTGTCATCGTCAATGATGTACTTTGGGGCTTTCTTGGTGGCACCGCGGGCCGCACGACCAGTTACTGTAGATGCGGCAGGCTTCTTTTCCTCTTCTTTAGCGACTTCAGCGAAGACGTCAGAATCTTCATCTGAGTCGACAGGAATTGGGGAGGGTATCTTGATCTTTGAACCGGCTGGACGACTTTTCTTCGTTGCTGGTGGTGCAGTCGGTGCTGGCTCGGGCTCGTCCACGTCCATTGCCCCTTCAGTGGCAGGTGTAGGTTCCTTCTTAGTTAGATAACTCAAAACACCATTCGTCTTGGGAGCTGTCGATCGGGATGCAGCCCCCCTCTTCAAAGCCTCTGTAGCACTCAACTTTTTTGGAGGTTCATTGTCTTTGTGGAGATAGCTTAGTAAGCCACCGGGTTTCGGCTTATTGACAGCAGCCTTCTTCTTGACAGGGCCAAAGTCCGAGTCGGAGTCGCCTAATGAATCGCTATCGTCCATCTTGCGCTTCTTCTTGCCTTTGCCCTTTCCTGCACCAATACCAAGCTTAGTTGATGCACGACGTCCCATGCTGGCGATCTTCTTCGCCTGCTTAGCTTCTTCGTCAAGCTGGTTGTGCCATTCTTCGACGAAGGCATCGAGATCATTATTCCAAATATCCTTTGGTGTTAGCTTAATGAGAGCGTCGACTTCCATTTCTTTCTCGCCAATTTGTTTAAAAAGTTTGTCGACGCGTTCTTGGGTTAAGGACCAAATGGCCATCTGCGTCCCATGTTAGCGTCTGCCATATAGCGTGAATACAAGATTGCTTACACCCAGGAGGTAATCATAGTCGCTTGCGTTAACTTCAGCCTCACTCTGTTCATCCCCTTCTTCTTCTTCTTCTTCTTCTTCAACTTGTTCCATTTCACCAGCTTTTTTGGCATCCGAAACTTTGGGGAATGGCTTGAAGTTAAGCTTCTTCAATTCTGCAACGAGGACGGCCTTCTTCTTCCTGGAAACAACAAGTTTGCCATCAATGATCATTTGGATGAAGCGCGACTGGTTGCTCATCCTGTCGAGGTCCTTTTGCATTTCATCTAATAGGTGTTGCTGTATACCGTTAGTTCCATATTCGTCAGTACGTTACAGACAACATACCTTTCGCTTCTCATAATACCTCAAGCGGATGTGGTAGAATTCTTCCATGATGTCGAGGACAGTTGCGTACTTATGAATCCGGCCGTGAGCATCGAAAGCGACCAGATTGGTGGTTGCCATTGTCTTCGTCAGTTTGAATGCTTCTTCGAGACCCTTGGCGAGAGCATTTGCCATGTGCTTGTCTTCCATCTTGATGATAAAGTGTACTTTATCGGGAGTGTTGTACTCTGTATAGTCCTTGATGAAAGATGGCGACTTCTCGGCTTTGATGATGTCCTCCAGTCTGTCCTTGAAGTCCTGGGTCCAAAGGCGAACAGGCAATTCAGTGACCTCGACCTCATTGTCGCCTGTTTGCCGAATGGTACCAGTAAATTTAAACCGGTCTCCACCAACATCCTCGGTCTGGCCAGTGAAACCGCGGAACCATGGCATCATTGGTTCCATATCCTCTTTTCCCTTCCCTTCCTGCATTCGGATCCTCAAATTCTTAACAATATCCAAAGGATTATAATTAGGAATCGAGGAACTCCACCCAGTGCCAATACCATCGGCGCCATTGACCAGGATCATTGGAAGGATAGGAACGTACATTTCGGGCTCGATCTTAACACCGTCAGACTCGCCATATTTCAATAAGGCGTCGTCGTTAACATGGAAGAGCCTTCGGGCAAAGGGTGACAGCCGGGTATAGATATACCTAGCGCTCGCCGCATCCGAGCCACCTTGAAGACGAGAACCAAAGTTTCCACTAGGCTCCAGGCAATTGATGTTGTTTGAGCCCACAAAGTTTTGAGCAAGGCCTACAATGGTTCCCTGCATGGAGGCTTCACCGTAGGCGTAATCTGTCTGGCCGGAAACGGAACCGGCAAGGTCGACGACCTTGATATCTTTCTTGAGGTTACGCCTGAAACAAGTGTAGAGAACTTTGCGTTGACCGGGCTTAAATCCATCCACAACGGATGGAATGGATCGGAGATTGTCAGCCATACTAAAGAGAATGAGTTCCTTATTAACGAAATCATCGTAGGTGATGTAATCGCGAGTAAGATCCAAATGATTTCCAGGAACGAAGTCTCGCAACCACTCTTTACGAGCATCAGCTTTCTTCTTGGAAAAGGCCAATTCGATCATTTCTTCCTCCTTCTCTTTCATCGCGTGGAATTTCTTCAGATGGGTATCCAGGTCCCGGAAGTAGACTTGGGCGTCTTGGGGTCCGCTTGTTCCCAATCCCTTGTAGTACTTGTGATCCCATCCTTTCTCGTGCTTGTGTAGTTCTTTCCACTCCTCATACATGGGCATAGAGAAGAAACTTTTCAGCTGCTTCGGATGCTTCGGATCACCTTTCCACACCTTCACAATTGGCGTGATGAATTCCAACAGAAACCCTTCGATCTTGAGCAGACTTGGGAATTGGCATTGAAGAAAGTTGATGAGAAGCCCTTTGATGTGACTACCGTCGTGATCCTGATCAGTCATGATCATAATATGACCATATCGGAGACCCCGTGTATCGGTATACTCCTTCTTGTGCTGGAGACCAATGAACTTCTTGATATTTTGAATTTCCTGGTTCTTCGAGATCTGATCGATGGATGCGTCTCGAACATTGAGCACTTTGCCGCGCAGGGGGAAGACCCCGAAAAGATCCGGGTCCACAACAGCACGTCCAGCCAGGGCAAGCAAACTGGCCGAGTCACCTTCAGTCAGAATCAGAGTACATTTCCAGCCGTCCTTAGTACCGGCCTTGTTCGCATCGGTAAGCTTGGAATTGTTCATGCGGCTTCGCTTGTTGCCGTCTGTCTTCTTGAGCAGCTGGTCTGCCTTCTGTTGAGCGAAGTGCAAGATGTTCTGAATGACTTCGGTCTTCTCGATCTGCTTGAGAAACTTTTCGCTGACCTGGCACTTGCTACCAAATTGGCTCGATTTGGTAGTCAGCTGCTCCTTCGTCTGCGAGGTGAATGCCGGGTTGACGATGTTGCAGTTAACAAACAGGAAGATATGGTTGCGAATCTGCGCAGGCTTCATTTTGACACCACCCTTGTTCTTCCGATTGACAACTGCCATAAGCTTCTCCACAATCTGATCAGCAATGTAGTTGACGTGAGTACCCCCAGAGGTAGTGGCAATAGAGTTAACGAATGAAACCTGTTGGAAAGCTCCGTCGGAGACGGCGAAACCGATTTCCCATCGCTCGTGTTTGTCGGTGATGATGACCGGTTTTTCCTTGTCTTGGTTCTCATCCTTGCCCTGCTCCTTGGAGATGGCTTTGGTGTACATTTCCATATACTTCGCAAAGCTGGTGACCTTAACCCTATCGCCGTTGAGATACACCTTGACACCTCTCATAGTACCAGCCATATCATAGACTCTGCGCTTGATAAGCGCCTCAAAGTCGTCATCTATGCCCGACATTCCGAACCTCTTAAAATCGGCCTTGTACGTAACTTTGGTGTAGTCATCAGTCTTGATGTCTGTGATCTTGGCCTTCCCCATTTTGCTCATGTTATCGGTCCAAGTCTGCTTGTACTTCTTCTTTTGCCGTGAATCAACGGTTTCCAGTGTGAAGTTGGTACTGAATACGTTACAAAGCTTCGCGCCGTAACCATTTCGCCCACCAGTGACCTTCTGCTGGTCGTCGTCGTAGTTCGAGGACGTGAGGAGATGACCAAAAATCATTTCCGGGACATAGATGCCGTGTTCCTAAACCTGTTAGTGGGAACAGCCCAGGTCGAAGGGTTCTACTGACTTTGTGTATCTCGATGGGAATACCCCTTCCGTCATTCCTCACAGAGATCTCGCCAGACTCTCTGTCAACAGTGACTCGGATCTCACTCATGTTCTTATCGTTCTGCTTGTTATCCGCCGCATTGACAAGAATCTCGTCGAAAATCTTGTAGAGGCCTGGGACGAAACCGACTTCACGGAATTCCATCGACTCAGTCTCTGAGTTGTAAACCCACATTTTCTCTGTTGTTCGTTCAACAGATCCGATGTAGGTATCTGGACGCTTCATGATATGTTCCAAATGAGTAAGCTACCCGCAAGTTAGCCAGGAGCCTTCAGATTCCAAAACGCGCAAATTCCTACCATTTGGTATTTCCCACTCGCGCCGCCGGCGGCCTTCTTTGGCTTGGGTGCAGGTTCATCATCGCCCCCGTCCAGACCGAAGCTTTCGTTCGCAATGTCAGCCAGTGGTTTTCCACTCGATTTCTTGGGTCCAGGAGCCTTCTTTTGCGTTTTGCTAGGAGGCGTGTCTGCGAGTAACGAATCGTCATGATCAGAGGGATCATCCATATCGATATCAGAGTTCTCTTCGTCCGAATCATCCTTGCGTTTCTTCTTGGACGCGGCTTTGGTTGTCTTGAGCTTTGTCTGTGTCGCATCTTTAGCAGACCGACCTCGAGGTTTACCTGCGGTCGCGGCTTTTTTGGGTGCAGCCGCCTTTGGTTTGGCAGTCTTGACAGCTTTGACAGGCTTTGCAGGGGCAAAGTCCGAACTGTCGCCGTCGTCGTCGAAGACAGAGTCCATCAAGGAGTCGTCCATGGCGAAATATTCAATCAGTTGAGGAGGCCCCGCAGGACACAGATACAAGAAAAGGAACGAAAGGACCAAGGTCGCAAACGACTGGCCTTGAGCGGGCGGAAGCGAAGGGTTTGTTGTTGTGAGAAGGAAGCTGAAGGGGGGCCGTGTTTTGATGCGCGTGTTTACAGTAGTAACGCGGCGCCGGATAAACCTCGGCCCCGGGGTCTCAGAGCCACGCCCTGTGATTGGGTGAACGCACGTGCTAATATCAATGGGGAAGACTTCGGAACTGCGTCATAGCAGATCCTCTTTAGGTAAAAGGTAAGATACCTTGGAATGCTCAGGTAGTAGTTTCTCTCGCCTTGATTATTATCCCGAAGCATAGCAGTTTCAGCTGTTTGGAATGAGCCTCAGGATTCAAGTTGTTCTCCTAGAGCATTTGAATCCTCCAATCTTCACGTTAATCCTTATTTAGCTGCGCGAGAACAGGTATTGAGAGCTTCTTGAGCCTTACGTTGACTACTAATTCTATAAGTGGCATGATAAAGGAAGTTCTCGAGAGTTGCGTGTTCATGATGGAAGTCGAGCGGGAATGAAGAGACAATTGAGTAGTTGATAGTGTCGATTCAACTCCTCAGATATGCCGAAATATATATTAACGCCAGTGTAGATGCAGATCCGATCCCGTAGTTCACCAAAGCCTTACAAAACCCGTCACGCCTCCCATACGTCATTTGATAGTGATACATCATACAACCTCCATTTGATCTCCTTTGGCATCCTAACCATCCTTTCAGCAAATAATCCCATCATTCTCAATCTTCACCTCAGGGTGACCCAGTCCGCCCTTCGTCTTCCTCCGCTTCTCATTCCTCTTCCGCCTCTTCTCCTCCCTCTCTCGCTCTTCGCGCTCCTTGCTCATCTCCAACCTCGCATCCAGATCCACCACAATCTCCTTCGCATCCTCCTCCTTCTTCCTCTTCAACCACAACAACCTCTGATGCACTTCCTCCACCGTCGCCTTCTTCACCTCACCCGTCTGCCCTGTCGCAACCAAATGCTGCCTACTGTTCAAGTGCTCCACATACTGAATATTATCCTTGAATGTCAAATCACACGCCTCGCAATAGAACCCTGCACCCTTGCCCCTCTTTCCCACTGCCGCACCCGCAGGCACAAGCATTGTTTTACCAACCATGGATGCGACATCGAGGCGGGAGGAGCGAGCTTCTGTCTCGCGCGCATCGGGAGGCGTTGAGGCTCGGCGGTGGTACTTTTTGCCAGCAAGAGCGGCCTCATAGCGCGCCTTTCCTTCTTCTTTGTGCTTGCGCTCATTTTCGGCAGCGCGGGCGGCATATTCGTCGCGATCCCAGGTTTTGCGGAAGGCAGTGTCCCCACCGTTGGAGGTGCCGTACGCACCTCTTTTGTCGCTCATTGTTGGGGATTCGGGAGTTGCAACGGAATATGGACTAGAACTAGTGGCAACGGTGCCCCGCAAAAGCCTGACGGAAACTTAAGTGTAAAGGATCGCTTCGTTCAGCGGTGGCAGTGGTTGAGGTTAACACAAGAAATAATGAAGCTTTGACAAGCAGTGGACGATGTCGAGCTCCGGAAGCCTATACCCGATATGGTACCAAGTTAAATCTTATCTTATCTTCACCGAACGAAACATTTACATCAGGAGCACGCACACTTGAAGTAAACATACTTTTTGGGTTATGCGCAGAGGACATTCTTTAAATACTTTTCACTACTTACTTTCACAAAACGTTGAATTAGTGGAGAGTAGATTTACCAACTCTATTATCCATTACCACTACTGAAGCATGAAACCGTTACTACAAAATGTGGCCGTGAATCATTTTGGTATCCTAAACACCCCAAACCTATACTTAAGCGCCTGTAAAAAAAATGTAGATAACGCCAATCTATCCCTTCCAAGCAGCCGAGAACGAGACACGAGTGCCAGCCTGTTGAAGACGCCGGCTAGTCAGCTCTCCTCGTCCTCCTCGTTAATCACATCCAAACCCCAGACCTTCGAATGCGATCAAGTGTGTGTGTTTGCATTAGATCCCATGACAAGATCTATGTCCATATCCAGGTCCATGTCTAGCCCAAACCCTAACTCATTATCATCCCACCTCATGACTTGCGGATTGTCCATATTCCCCTGAATAACCTCAGCACCACTCACACTCATATCTCCTACCCCACTTCCCCCCACACCTGCGCTGACTGGAAGGCTGCTGCTGATTCCCGCAGTAGTACCAGGAATATCAAAACCCGGAGGTAGCTGATCCCACGTTGGGAAGCCGAAATGATCTTGCGCTGACCATGACTCTCCAGCCTTTGTGCAAGGAAGTTCTTGAATATCATCAATATTCCTAACCTGGGCGAGATTTGATTTGTACGGTGCGTAGATACCGCCCGGTTCAGTACATGCGAGTTCAGATATCGGTGCATCAAGACCAGGTAAGTCGTCCAAAGTTGTGATCGGAATGTTGAGAGCTCCCGACGTAGTAACAGCAGCAGATGTAGAGAGGTTAAAAGGAGGTTGTTGGGAGAGGCGTTGAGCTTCCTGGGTGATCTTTGTGCTTCCTGCCAACGAGCACTCAAAGGCCATTGCTTGGCTTCCTAGATCTGCGCTGGAGATACTCTCGAAATTCCTCAAATCAAAGCTCTGGTCTAAATGTGAATTCGGCTTCAATCCAAGATCCTCGAAAATCTCATGTTGAGAGATAACCGCAGGGAATGGAGTTTTGGAGGCTTCGATTCCATGTGCCTTCTTGAACAAATTTAGCCACTCAGGGTTGTCAGCTGCAGTTTGGTTCCACTGATCGTCGCAATCGTAGAGAATACGGCGAGCTTCTTTCTGCAGCATTTCGTCAGTGATACTGTTCGCGCCGTGCTGTTCGATGTGTTGCCGTGCATAGCGACCAAGGCGTAGTGTTAGAATTTCCCAGCAGGTTGCATTAGGGTTTGGATGTGGTGATGTCGCGTTTGAAGAGGTGGAAAGGTCGTATTGCGGCGTGTTCAAAGGCGCAGTTGTGGGACTGATGGAGGAGGGGTTTGAGGGGTCTATGTTGACGTCACCCATATGGTGCGGGATGAAGACGCCCGTTGGACTGGTCTTCTCAGAAGGTATGAGGTATTCGAGATCGGTTTGGACGAGGAACAGGCTGTGGTGGGTCATACTCGCGGCGTTGGTTGCTGAGAAAGGGAATGGGGATTTGCTCTCGTTCGCAATAAGGTATGGTGGCATCGCATTCGTAACGTGTGCTGCAACGTGAGGGTCCAATCCCCTGCAGCCTTTCCAGTTTTTCATGCTTGCACCACTCCGGAATTCTTTTGCTAGGTGATCAACCCGATCTTGCCATTTGTCAAAGTTCATTCCGCAGAAACCACATCGTGACTTGATGTATTGTGCCTCGGACTTCCAAGATTCCATGCTTGCAGTCATCTTGCAGCCATGAATAAGCCGTAGATGTTGCCGGAGATGGTCTTTTCGATAGAAGGTTCTCGCCTCCAGGCCCTTTTCTTCGCAGGCGTTGTGATTATGGGTCGCGAGATGCTCTTCAGAGGGGTCGAGAGCATCACAGTAGACACATTTACGTTGTCCGGATGCTGAACATGTTATCACCTTGCCGATTGGAGCACATATCCACTTCTCAAGTGATAAATGTAAGGACTTCTCGTGCCGGGACCAGTCATATTTGGACTTGAATTTGTCTGTGCAGAAAGTGCATTGGAAGAGACGGGGAGCAGAGTCAATATCCACCTTGGGTGCTCGAGTAGGCACACGTCGACGTCGACGTCGCTCCTTCTTAGAGTTCAAGCTATTCAGAGAACCAAATGAGTTGCGAGACCCGTAAGACCAGGCTGAACCATGGGAATGTGCAGATCCAGATGACATATTGGTGAAGCCAGTCTCCAGTGAGGTAGTAGAGGGAGCTTTGAACACAGAAAAGCTGCCAGAACTACCATTGGAATTGCCCTTACGGCCATTGAAGCTGCTAGAAAGACTGCTGGGCTCTGGGGGGTCGAAGGTTTCAACGGCCTTAGCGATGGCAGTCATGGGAGCAGGTTCGTTTTCAGGGGGAGAGTGCTTCCAACGTTCAAAAGGATCCAATGATTCCCAGGTCCTGCCAGGTGGAATGTTGATCGCTTCCGTTGAAGGCCTGATACTAGGCGAAGCCGATCGCTTCGGGCGAGCTTTCTGCCTGCGCCGGGTGTTCGCCATCCAGTTAGAGATCTGGCTGGTGGTAAGACCTGTCTGGATTTTCAGGTCTTCCTTTTCTTCTTCCGTTGGATATGGGTGATCGATATGTTCTATCATCCAGTCTTTCAGAATCTTCACAGCAGTGCGAGGGAACCGCGCAGCTGCAGCACCCTTCTTCGGTCCCTTATCGGCCTCATCAGTCTCGATTGGGCCCACGTGACCAAGGCAACGCATCGGCTTCTTCCCAGTAAGCCCACCGAACAAGTGAGCGTTGTCTTCGGGCACCAAATCTAATGTATCGAGTGCAGTCTTCGATTTCAGCTTGTCATTCTTCGGCTGGCTAAAGCTACATGGCCGAAACAAGGCATTGCAAGGTGAGCAGCCACTGGATCCGTTACCGCCGGCGTCGTAAATAAAGCACTCCAGGGATCGCGAGCGGCAGTAATCACACGGCTGTGCGGGCTTATGATATCGAGGAATCCAACTGGAGAAATCGGGGTTCCACTCAGGCTCGGTGCGTTCAGCTTGGAGGCCCTCTGGAAGGGCAAAATCTTCGTGGAAGCCATGGCAGAGGCATCTGATCGTCATTAGAATAGCGTTCCCAATAGAACTGAATGAATGCGGTCGGGTTATATGGTTCTAACAATGGGATCAAGAAAAGAGGGATGAAGGAAGTTGATCTCGGGTGGTCAAAAGGGATGAATGCACCGAAACGCCAAGAATACTAAAGAGACATACGCAGACTTCATCTGAAAGTCAAGAAGACGCGAAGAAATCCAAATTCGTGGCGCATGAGGGTATAATGACAGGGAAATTAGGAGACGCACCCATCGCTAGAGTCGTTACCGTGAGCGGGACACGATCCGCGCTTTTTTGGTGCAAACACAACATTTCCAGCTTCCTCCTGCGGTACATCGGGGATGGCCGCCTCCCCAAAATCGAAGTATTGGGCCATATCTGAGTGGATGTTGTTGGGAGCGTCCATGATGGTACGTCACCGAAGCCAAGACAAAGACAAGAACAGATAAACGAGACGCCCTGCGGAGAATTGGTAGTCAAACACCACGCCCTCCGCAAGACAAATGCAAAAATTATTAAGATCCGAGAAGCAGGAGAAACGTCAAAAGCATTAAGGATATTGTAAGGATAGGTGGAAAAGTGACGAGAAAAGGGCGTGGAGAGGAGGAGTCACCTTGCCGGAGACTTTGTCGGCATGTCAAAACCATGCCTAAAGCGGTCGCTGAAGGGCGTGCATAAGTTTGGATGATGGCCTGCTTTTCGGCTTACTTCAGCTACCTTGGCCTCAGCTTTCCTGTGCTGCCGTAATCGGAGGAGCCGGTAAGCTCGCTCTGGTTGGCTGTAAATTTTCCAGAAGGTGGTGGAAGGAGTCGGGATGGTTGGTTCTCGCAACTCTGTGGGGCTGGATGGCGCATCAGCCATCTTTCTTGTGGAAAAGGCGTGCCTCTTCCGAACATGCGACATAGCCGAACAGGCAGTTCTAGCCTTGCCCAGTCTATTTGCAGAGAATTCGAGAGGTCAGTTGCAGAGCTATGACGGCGGTGAACTTGTGGAGAACAGGGCGAAACTCCCATCCAAAGGTTGGAAATATCTTGAAATGCGACCAATACGACGAAACTCGGGTATTGTTAGCCCGAGCATCACGTGCGGGATACTTACGGATATCTACCTAGGTAGGTAGCGTTGCGTGCGAATTAGGAAGGGAAGCCCAAATCTCGCCAAAAGATTTCAGTGCAGCCTCAAAAGGAAATTTCAGCTATACTGACAGGAACAAGGTCCTTCTTCTCGATTCCTCTATCCATTCCTGTTTCTGTTGAATACCGTTAAGTCTAAGGTATAAGCGTAGAGAAGTTCGGTCCAGGAACAAGAGGGAGGAGTTACTCTATCCTAGGATTCTTATCTTGTCTACCAGGCAATTATCCGTTCGAAAACAATAGAAGGGTCTGCTCCGCTCATCGTCGCCCACAACAATGGCATTCTTGCCTTCGAGTGCGTCACGGATCTGATTTGCCCGGGCATTGAACTCTCCCTTCCTTTGACGGACATAGTTATCCTTCTGTGGTACATCCCAGTACTCTACTGGTTTCCATAACCCAATGCCTCGAACGAAAATTCTCTGCAGCCCAGGCAAGAGTAGTGACAGAGGCACCGGAAAGACACGAGTGTCGAATGATGCAATCCATGGGAAGAGGATCATTTGCGGGACACTTATCTGCAAAACTGTACCAAGCACAGAACTCCTTTTCGTCATTAACATCGAGGCCTTTTTCAAAAACAAATTCCGGCATCGTAGACTTGACTGACTGCAAGAGAGTTCCTATCTGCGCGTAGCGGCGCTCCTATTCTCGGTTCCAGGCGAGATACGCTAATTTGGAAGGCATCAATTGGCCTTTCATAGTATGTGAAGGCTTCTAAGAGCCGCCCAGCGCCCAGTAAGGAGCTCGAGGTAGCCTTGTGTTGGCCATGCATATTTCCGATGTGGAGGTTCTACTTCATTACTCACGGGTTCGCGGAAGGGTTGGAGATTGTTGAATCTGAGATATCGCAGTTGGGAAGGGTTAATAGACGCCATGATCGCAGCAATCAAAGCGTGAGATGCCACACCCGTAACGGTAATGGATGTGACTGAGCTAAATAGCACAGGCGGAGCATCCAGCTCATGGAAGGTTCTTCGCCTCATCACAATTAGTTTACGAATGATGAAGAACTTTAGAAACCTACGTCACGAAAGCGAGATCTATGTCAGTGACCCTCGTGAAACACTGGAACGTTTGCCAGAGACAAGCTATTCTACATTAGCTATACGTAAACGATTCCACACGCGTATGCTAACCTGTTCCGAAATTGAAGCCATTCTCAGGTGTTTACGCCGTTAGAAGCTTCATAGGCTCGTCAGACGACTCTATCAAAGTCCATCGCAGTAGACGTGTCTGAGAACCGATCTGGGGTCCTTCCCCAAATCGTGAAATGAGAATTCGCTGTTTATGCAAGATGGCTAGGTCTCGACGTGTGGAAATCCGCTTAGGGTAGTCGGGGAGCCCGCGAGTTCCGCATACTTCCACCACCCCTCCCCGTTATGAGAACCGAGGTCAATTATGTGGCATATTGCCGTGGCTTAAGTTTAACAGTTAGTGAGCCTGACGCCTGGAGAACTGTCACCCGTAAACAAAGTGCATGCATTGCTGTGGAAACAAGGCAGAGGCTGGCCACTGTTGAGGAATCGCAATGCTCGAGCACGCAACGTCTAAGCTCCTTAGCAAGACGAGCAATGATGTTGGGTGTCCGATTAGACGACGGCTCGAATGCCATAGTAATTGAGTTTTGTGTTCTGTTCTCTGACTGTAGTTGTTAATGGTATGCGGCCCTGGCATAAAGCCAAACCCTGTATGATCCTGGCAAGAATGGAGTCTCAAGGTGAGCTGGAATTCGGCAAAGTCTTCTTTGGTAAAAATTTGAACCGAATAGGAAATGAGACATAATCCAGTTTTAGTAATTGCAATGGCCGATAAAATAAATAGGAAAAGCTCGACTCCATAAAATGGCAAGTCTGCTACCGACAAGCATAGAGCATCGGTTCTTCGATACCCTCCAGTTTAGACCTAGCAGAAGTACACAAAGATGTCTAGACTAGAGTGTGTATGCTGTTTTGTGCGCTCCTCTGCAGCCGTCTGAGTCTGAAGTATGAAGTGGAGGCTGCAGAAGAGCGGAGCATTTCACTGCCCGAAAAATCGATGACTACCGTACAAGTCCGAAGCGAAGGAACACATAGCCCAGTGTGGCTTGAAGCCAGGCCTCAAGAATAGAAAGGATGGAAGATGTTGTTGCCTGGCACGAACGGACGGTTAAAGACTGGGCGTTTCGTCCGTGGTGTCGACTGCTCCAACTTGAATGAGCCTCATGGAGGATATTCCACAAAGCCAAGTGCCAACTTGCAGTAGTCAAGCACAGTTCTCACTCTTCTTTCTCACTGGCTCCCTCCGCTGAGGGGATCATGGCTTCTGCCGATGGTTGGATGAATGTTCGATGATAAGCTCTGTCCAACGCGTTGTCTCCGGAATACTTCCCAACGCGAACGAGCTGTCCTGACCTTCTGGGCCCCAACAGGAACAAGACGATGAATTTCCTAAGCCGAAAATGCATCAATTGTCGTTCGTACATCGTTGTTGAGATGAATGGCCCGGCTTGGCAGAAGAAACGGCGGGGAGGTTTGGCAGTTCACGAGAACCCTCTAAGACCTCACGCAAATTAGCGACATGCCAGCGCATCCACGCATTCAGAATCCGTCCAATACGTCGTCCTTCCCCATATAAGCCGCAAAGCTAGCCGTTTGCTGTCGACCATACCGTCCACCGCGTCGCGTATCATGTACCCCGTCACCGCCTCTGTGGTTGACCAGAACAAGGCCAGCTATCGCCTCAGCAAGTTTCCCTCCGGTGAAACCGTTTAGTTGCAGACGAAACAACCGCAACCTCCAACCGTCTTTGCTCGCCACCACCAGCAATCATCTCCCACGACGATCCGCGATAATCATGTCCAGCTCACTGTAACTGCTAAGATATGGATACGTCTCCCAATTGCGCCATCTGCAATGCGCCGGCCAATCCAGAATGTCCCTGCGAATCGGAACGTCTTCAAATCGCTGTCAAGCAAGCAGAGCAACGGGCCATGGAATCCCGGTTAGCTGAGATAAAGTCAGTCGCCTCTCTGTCGATGCTCTCAAATCCTCTTCTAATTAACTGTTCCTAGAGATTGGGTGATCTCACACGCTCGCCAACACATTCTAAATGGCTTCGAACGCCTAACATCAGCCCGCAAACAAGCGCATTCCACCTACCTGTCCTCGCTCCCTTTCTACTCCGTCTACATGCAATACTCGGGCCACCCTCCTATACATCCCACACACCTCGCCCAGCTCCAAGCACAGATATCCGAAGCGCATGCCGAGTTAAAGCGGGGTATTGATGCCGACTGGCGTGCCTCTGTCCTGCGTTACCCGGAGGTCCTGGACTACTTCTATAGCCTAGTAGAACTACGGTTACCCAACGATCGGTCCCCCAGAGTTATAGAGCCCCCGTTCGCCGCTGCGGGGTATGCGGATAGAGGGTATGATCACTCGAGGATTGGGAAGGAAGGCAAGAAGAAAAAGAGAAGGGAGAGGGAGCCCTCAGCTGCGCCAATCGAGAGGGGGAGGGGCAACAGAGAGGAGCATATGTATACGGTCGTTGGACGAACGAGAGGACCACCTCCAGTTCCCACCCCGCCAATTCAGCCTGGGGGTTACCCTCATCCGCCCGGTTTCTACCGGTATCAATGAGCTGTTGTGTCTACGGATACACTTTTGCTCCGAAATATCTCATTTCGTCCTTTGCTCGGCCATCACCACGGTTCGAACTACGATTTTACTTCCCACCCCTTCATAGGTGATCCAGATCCTTACCATCTACATTTCAACTGCATAAATTCCTCCAAGGTCTTATCTACAGGCCCTATCGTCAAAATACTCGGTGTCCGCAGATTATTCTAAACCCATCTTACGTCAACATCTCCAGTCGCGGCAGAAGGGCGTTCGCATCATTCTCAGCTCGTTCGCACCTCGGTACGTACCTAGGGGGCTTTACAATAAGGCAACCTATCGCATAACACCCGGCGTTTATTTGCTTTTCCATACCCTTCACAAACTTTCGCAAGAAACCTTACAAAGTTATTGGCGGCCTCACTTCCCATGAGATAACGAAGCATAGCGAGGGAGTTTTTCGGTCCACAGATACTATTCCATCTTCCTTCTTACCACCTTTTGGCTAGATGCGACAAGATCTAGATAGCAAGTTAGCTTTTTGAATATTAAGAGATGTTTGAGGTTTAGTGGTTCGATTTGTCATCGATTTAAGGTTGGTGATTGGGGTAGTGAATGGAGATACGGCGATGGGTGTAGGGCTGTGAGGACGTGTTCCTTTTGCGCTAAGCTTGATTGGTGGGGCGGATGTTCAGTGGTCGTTGAGAAGGCCATTCAGGCTAGGTAAGGTGAAATAGTTAGAAGAGAGGTCTCGAGCAGTAGTCTTTCCCAGGCTGTTCGCGTAACATATTGGTGTGAACGGCAAGCCCTGTTCCAACAAATGTATGGCTAGAGACACTCTGAACCTATCTAGGTCATGGCTAAGATCGGAGTCCAGTTTTATGTCCGCTTTTCCTATGTCCTGCGTGCCCTTCATCCTTATTTTCAACTTGACAAACTCCAGTCACTGGCGATTCTGAGAGGTCATGAAATCGACTCACTTTTTTTCAAGATATCATCACGCCTGGTAAAAGCTAAGACCATCATTTCTCCCACTCGTTACTTTGTAGAACAGCTACCTCCGAACTCCATTATTATTGGGATCTAGACTGAAGGGATTTACAGAACGGAAAAAAAATATATTAACCGCGAGAAAGAGATAAGAAGAGATCTCGACAGTACGAAATGTCCAAGAATGAAGGCACGTTTACCCAAGCCTACTCAGGCAGCTTCTCATTGTGTGCCTTCTCTCGAGCTGCCCGAGTTGTACCGAATAATTATCCATTTCGTAATTCTTCTAACTATCTTCTATCTGACGCTCAACTTTACTGTACTCTTTAATCAATGCCTAAAGACTCATATTTTCAGAGAGTAGGCCGTGCTCCGGGTTCTTACCGGAATGCATGAGAAACCCCGACTGAGGGCAATGCGTCCAAAATTGATGTTGACAAGTACTATAACAGCCATGCCGTACTCGAGGAGAATAGCGCGCTCAAACAGAGGATGACAGCCATCGATGATCCTCTGCCAAATCTTCTACAACAAGTTCCACTAATGCCGAATAATCAAGGCGACGGTCTACCAGATTCTACCCCAGAGAGCACATACTCTTTTCACATGCTACCTTTGCTCTTACGTATTGATTTTTGTCCAAGTTGAAGACTTCGTAGCGCATATTCGCCATAAGCATCTCCGGCCGGCGGTTGCAGTGACGCCAGGCTTTTTGGGTCCAACGATTCCAACCCAAAGTTAGTGGAATGGGAAGGAGCGCCGGGATCTTGATAGAAGGAATTGCTTGTAGACTTGAGAGTGCCCGTATCCACCTGACCAGCAAGGCGTTGAGGATTCTGGCCATGTAGCTTTGACGTTTCGGACTGCAAGCCTAGCCCCTCATAATCAGGTATAGAAGCTGGGCAGTGATTGCATAGGTTATGATCGCAGAGGATGCACATCAAATACTCTTCCATAGCCAAAGGCCTTCATAACACCGGCACTTTGAACATTACTTCAGCCGGAGAGTAGAGAGTGAGGGAAGAGGGTGTGCTTACGCAATATTGAACAACGTCATCTTTTCCAGTTAGAAGTTCTCGAGGACTGGGCTCAGCCAACTACTTCCTCGAATTCGCCGCAGGTTTAGTTTCCAGTGGAATTGCAGGTACTCCTTCCTCCTGGCTTCCTTGCGTCTCGTTGACTTTCCCGTTTTATCATGCCCGAAAGTTGGAATACAAGTAACGCTCTGAATTGAGATGTCCTGTTGTTGTTCTTCTTCTATCGTTTTTATAAATGTCGCTTCAGGACACTATTGACGACTTTTTTTCTGCGACTGGTTCAGTCCTTCCCTTCACATTCGAAGTCTTTTCTCGTTTCGATGTTCAAGAAACGTAAGTTGCATACGATAGTCAGCAAAGGTGACGGTGATACCCCTCTGCTTCAAGATAATCGCTATGAGCTTCCATTAGATGAGCTATAAGCGAGTTAAGTCTGAAACTGAGAACGCCGTTTCAGAGGGATAGAAAAAGCACGAGCTACAGCGAAACGTTAGCGGCAAAATTGGGTGACTTTCGGTTTGGTGACGTCCCAGTTCTTGGAAGCCTGTGAACGATTGCCCTTCCAAACACCATAAACGTGCGTAGACCCGATCCTCCGAGGTTATGACCTCTTGGTGTAAGGAATGGAAAGAAGAACTAGGTACATCTGAACTCAAGGTGTAGTGGCGTGACTGGCTCCCACATGAATGCGGTGAGCCCGCATCCTCGTTGAAAGGGTCACTAGAAGGCTTATCGATAGGATACGGGACAGACATTGGAAACGGTGTAGCTTGCGAAACATCCGGTTTAATATAGGCAGTTCTTCCGCATTCGCGGAAGACGACGGGTGAGGCACGTTGGAAACGCTAGGAAAGGGATTGTTTGAAGGAGGCGAGAGAACCTGGCCCGAAATTTCATATCCAGTGTTGGGAATGTAATCAGAATCCTGGTGAATTTGGGGTGGATATGATGCGTTTGGATGAGCTTATCCTTGATCACCGAGACATTCGTCCTTAGTCTCACATTTTGCGAATGTGCTCGTATTAAACGATATAGAGGCGCAGACAAGCGCGAGCTCCGCAGTTTCAGGCTTAAGAAGGCGACAAGAGGTGAAAACTGTAGGGTTTATTTGGGCACGCTCGTGTGGCGGAATTGATTGCTACCAGCCTTGAGGGATTTGGTGTTGCTGCCGCTGGTCGCGATAATGACTGATGAAGTTTTGCTGGATGTTGTCTCATATACTACTGTTCGACCAGTGAATTGCATTATGATCGCGGTAGGATGGATCCGATGTTAGCGAAAACAGCCCATTTTCACCCTCTAATGGCTTACATCGTTGCTGATATAGAAGAATACCGACTTAGTTTTTCCACGTGTCCTCACATGAGTTACAAATCATGTTATCCGTCCGCGGGCTTTCTTGTTCCAAAATGCGTGGATATAAGATACCGTAGATGGTGAAGGATGTTTTATTAAATTCCCTTTTCGGTGTTTCAGTATTTGAGGCTTTACTCTTTCGGGTAAACATTTGCTCAAACATTGAGTAGGAGGCAAACTCCTGAGCAATCATATGAGGTCCATTTGCCTCCGAAAACCTTTGTGAACAGACCAAGAAGCAAATTCTTAGAATGTACGAGAGCCGCCCAAAGAGAAGAATCGGTGGATCGCCTCAATCGAAGGAAACTCAGAAAAAGGCATTGACGGTAGATTTCGAGGCGATGATATATCTTCCAAGAGTCCAAAGGCTAGTTGGAAGTCAAAATACCGCAGATATTGAATTGCGACTAGCTTAACGTCGAAAGAACCATATCTCTTATCTTCTTGTCATTTCTTGGCTTGTTCCCAACTCTTTTCCCAGGTCAAATGCGGTGGCAGTATGACGTCGACTAGAACTTCAAATGGATCAGGTCTAGCAATTACACCGTGACCACCATGGGATCGGAGTCGTCGATCATCGTCGTTGGAGTAGCCTCCCTTCATGCACTTCTCGAGTCTCGCAACTGTGACTGGCGACAATTCGTAATTACTCAGGTCCGTTATGGGAAATCGGCATCTGAATTGGTCACACTCTCCGAATCCACAGTCTCTCGGTTGGGCAACTTTGACTGATTGCTGGTGTACCATGCAAAATATTATCAGCATATGGCCTATGCAGGTCGCCAGCAAGAGTAGTGACTGGCTCTCCAGCTATGCTGTTCTTTGCGGTCTCCATGGACAATCCACGAGAAACGTTGACGCGGCGAATACTTGGTGGTACTCGTGAAAGCTATTGGTAGTACTCTCTGATACGTTGTTTAAGGGCATGTAACAAGTTAAAGCTGAGCGTGTAGCTGCAATCGGGATAACTACAAGTAAGCACAGGAGTATGAGACTGTTCGTGCTGAATGCGGAACTGGTCAGTCTTAAAGCCAATGGAACTGCTTGAACACCTGGGGAAACGACACACGAACGCAAATGGTCCGTATGTGGATTTAAATATCGCAAGCTGAGAGGCTGTGGCCCTGGATAAGAGTCCGACGCAAGCAAGATTTGAACACGCTTGTTGTAGTTGTTGAAAGTTTCCTCAAAGGCGTAGGGTCTCCATTGACACCCTGAGCTGACTCTACAACAAGGTAAAAGTAAGTCAGGGAAATAAGTGCTATAGTTTATTTTCTTGTATAGCGGACAAGGCAAACACTTACCAGGCGCATTTCCCGCAAAATGACGGCGTTCACAATTTCGATATTGGACCAATCTTTCGACGACTAGTAAGAGTGATGGGTACCACTCAAGGAAAGTCAACCGTGGTTCTGTAATCCTAGTAGACTTGAGTGCCAGAGACTCCCATGGGTGCTTTCAAATGAAGGGTGAATTCCTCTCTGACATCGTCAAATCAGGGCAAGGAGCTGGTATAGTTGATCATGATATGGTGTCCGCTCCACTCTTAACCCTTGATTTATAGAGACATAAGATAGAAGATGTTTTAGCCAATATCCATGGACATACGGTAGCAGTGAATAGAATCCTTTCGTAATGTCAATTGCGCGTTGGTCATCCGGGATACGAGCGTTGAGGAGATTCGCGCTGAAGTTTAGATAGATGAGGCAGGAAAGAGTAACAATTAGTTTGGCTTCGAGTATTTGTACGAATAAACTGCTAACGAGATATCTGTCATACATGAGCACATGTAAATATGCAATATTGTTGAGGACTTACTCTTGGACGGTGAAGTGAATGAACACAATGGTTCTATCGTCAAGGGTCTGAATCAGGGGTCTAGAAAGATGCAAAACTGTCTCTAGAAGCCTGGTTTTATTCGTTAACGCAGTGTTATGGGCGTAAAATGCAATCGCATCTCATAATTCAAACCTTCTTTAGCGGTCGCCTTGCACATATTATCCATTGCAGGACGCGAACGGCTCTATCTTGATTCTGAAGATTAAGCAGCTTAAGTCGAGAAATGATCCGAGCATAACTTGATGATCAGCGTTAGCGTGATTCTCATAAGAGTCTGCGTTCTTGCAAACTTACAAATCGTGCAAACTAACGAGCATATTCGCAATAGCTGTCCCCAAGTCACTCAGACTGTACGCATCATCTTCCAGTTGGCTCAGGATAAGTCGAGCCATAGAAACATCCCTTATAACGTCAGTCTTAACCATTTCTTGAATAAGAACTTTAAGAGAGAAATGTCCCTGTGTTGAGGAAAATTGAGACACAGAGAACAAGATCTAAACGACTGCCGGACCCTCTAGCCTTCTCTTTCTATTGAACAAGTACTCCTTCCGGCCGCATACCTCAAAGTGCCTCTGTGAAGCCCCTTGTGGTTACAGATAGAAGCAGTGTATAGTTTTCATGTGCTGCCCTTTCCCTATGTAGCGTGGACATTGACCAATCTGGAGCAAATAATGACAAACCTTGTGAATTCTGGACAATATTTCTTCCAAACCATTGATGACGCTTTCGATTGCATGAATGCTCTCGAATTTTTCCTGCATCTAAAGCAGTCTCTGATGTGTGAAAGAACGAATCGCATTTCGAATTGCATCGACTTCTTCGTCGAGGGCGAGGGTCAGCTTGGAGAGAAAGGGAATGACCTGGAGGGTATCCCTGCTAACTGGTAGGAAGCTTGACAGCTTTCCCTTGATTACCCGTTGATCCAAATGGTAGGATGTCGCGCAGCACGTCCTTCAAGAGGTTAAGGTCTCGCGGATTTCCGAGATTGTTGTGTTGAATACACTCACCTACGCCATCGATCAATAGACGAGGAGGTTTAAATTGAGGCCAGACGTTGAAAAGGATCTGTTTTAGATTTTGTAATGAGGGAGTAAAGTCGTCCGCAACAAATTCCACGTAGACATACGCGGATTGGTTTTGATTTTGACGGAGTAGTTGAGATAGTAGCGTCGTTAAGATGTTGACTGAGGAATGTTTGTTGCTGACATGGAGCTATAAAACAGAACAAGGCTATTGACTGCCGACCCGTTCGCAGGAATTGGGCTATATTCGTGCATAGTGTGTTCTTCCCTCAACACTCAAGACCACACGAAACTTATCCGACCCACGTTTCCCCTTCAACCACAATGAAGCCTGGCCTCGGTCATCTCTTTGCCATGCTTTCACTGTCTTGTGGGTCAAAATCCACTCTGTCGTCTCCGCATAGCAGTTAGTCGTTAAACGATCTAGGATGTCTTCTTGACTATCTTGTCCACAATTTGGGAGGCTCTCAAGTCCAAGCCAGGCCAGTACTGCTGTGATTTGAGTAGCAGACCGTTCTTTGTGTCTCTGAGTTGCCTGTTGCAGCGCCCCTTGCCTCTATTGCATCGTCTTAGCGATTAAATGTGCGTTCGCCTCACGATCTACCAAATCCGCATGCCTTAAAAGGCTTTCCAAAATGGATTTGAAGCAGGCTTCGAAACGACCCCACAACGAGTTGGAAAAACATTTCCAGCCTGAATTTAGTTAGATGGTAGGTCCTACAACAGGATAGCATCATATACCACTCCTTTTAAGGAACTTATAGGTGCGGCGATGGAATTCTAAAATGTCGCTATACACGATTGCAAGCACTCGTTAGATATCTGGGCAGTTTCGATACGCATGACTCAGACGGCCAAATCGGGGAAGGTTTTCCACAATCTGAGCGTAAGCTGGTTTTAGCTTCTCAAAGGCAGTCGCACAGTCTGACGCTGCCTGTATCTGGAGTTAGGACGAGATATATGTCAACAAGAAATAGCGGTAGGTGAAATAGGCGAGAGAATGCTATTTATTATGCACCCAAAAAAGATGGACGGATCCAGGGACGGTACATTAAGAAAAGATGACCGAGATGGACACAACAGTGGGAAAAAAGGTAAAATTACTTCACTCAAAAATTGAGAGCAGAGTTAAGAAAGTTGGATGTTAAACAGGAGTACATGAGGATCACCTTCAATTTTAGCTTGACTGGAACCCGCCCCAAGAAAGTCAGACACGAATGCCAAATTGGCCCAGTAAGATCTCCAGCTCACCCATATCCAGGGAAGGTAAGATGTCCCGTTACAGAGGGCATCCACTACTTTGGAACAGCCCTCGAGGCCTTTGAGCAAAGGCTAGATATGCCGCACATTTCGAAGACATTGTCGGGCGGCCAGCTGTTGTTAAACCTGGTTCGCTGCGATGCGCACATCCTGAAGTTCAGTCGAAGAGAATTCGCGGTGGTCATCGAGTGAGGAATTGCACACAGTCTGTTCAAATTATTGAAGCTTTCTTGAAAGGTGCGGCGAGCTTGAGGTGTGAGAGGGAGGATGAGGTTGAGGTCGAGGGGTCCGAGCTTTGGGAGGCCGGAGCTGCCACCGACAAATTCAACATCGCTCACAACTGCTACCCGTCAAGCGTGGACTGGGAGATCTATTGGGATGGATGCTCTCTTTATTAGAATTGTACATTAGGGACAACAAACAGTGTGAGGTGGCCATCATGCAGGAAGCAGAAAGCCTTCCACGAGAAGGCAAACTCTTGCCTGACAGGCGCAGCACAAAGCCATGGCCAGCCATCTCAGCCTCGTTAGACAGCCTTGTATGCTCTATGAACCTAGAAAGTTTGAGAGACCAGTATTTTCTCATCTTTCTGAGGAGAACAGCCACTCGGTGTAAATGGTACTGACCTCGAGCTCGCTCCGGAGGACATCATATTGCTAATGGCAGACCTCTTTACCTCAATCTCAGTGCCTCGACGAACTCTCTAAATGACTTCAATCAATTCTGACGAGCAACAGCGAGATGAACTACCCTCCAGCCCGACTGAAGACGTCTTTGAACCGCCCCTAAATTCTTATGACAAATTCTCCAACGTTTGCGAGCTCCCCGTGAAGCGTCGTCGAATATATAACGCAGGGGATGGTCCAACATGTAGTTTAGGGAGGGTCGACATTGCCGTGGCTTCGAAGAATCGAGACAGACGGGTTGAGATGGTAGGTTATACTTCATATAGGAGTGCATTCGCATATCCTCAAGATGGCGATAGGGAGATGGACCACGGTACCCAAAACACCCAACCTTGGGTACTGCTGAACAAGCAATGGGCTTCTCACGATACGTCAATCGGATATGATCCCTATTCGCATAGTGGCCAAAACGAATGGGCTGGATCTGTGACCAGTCCTTTGCCTTCCATCAGTTCTCCCTCATGGGGTCCTGAGGTGTTGCCGTAAAAGCGACCTCCTGCTAGTCGGATATACAATCAGCCGGCTTGGCATTTCTCACCTGTATATAGCCTCTGCTCGCCCTCTAAATTCTGAGGTCCTTAATGCAATCTTGTTCAGTCTCTCAATCTCCACAAGCTCCAATTACGGTAACATGAGGGAACTATAGATTATTCTCTCTCTACAAGCTCACAGCCACCTGAGGATAGCATCTATCCTTTCCCTTGTTACTTCAACAGCGAATGGCCAGGAATTGCGAGAGAAAACCTGGTCAATAAGTTAACGCAAGAGTTGCCCTTTCTAGTAATGAACGACATAGAGCTGTCAATCTAGATGTGATTTGAAATGGTAAGTGTCTTGAAGCCTCTTATTATTGAGCACCAACATTCAAAAAACTAGGTAAGTACCTTGAAGGCCGAATTTCTTTCCGGGTACGTACCGACCTACACCTATTAACTACATGCATAGCTGTTGAATGGGGCCGGGATAGTTGTCAACGAAGGTTTAGCCGTAGGGACATTAGATTCGAGGGATGCTGAAGTTCTTCGCGTCCTCTCAGAATATGAAGCCGTTGACGTGCAGATCCTAATATCAAATGTAGCTCAACCATCAGTTGGAAAGCATATGCATAGAGCTAGGAGGAACAATACTTCTGTTTTGGTATCAATGATTGTTTATGGTCCAATTGACTTTTTGAAGACATCGGAGACTTGTTCCGGACATGCGACCCGTACCTCCAGGACAATTGGATGCGACCGTAATGTTCGGTACTGCAACCCTTATCGGCCTCAAGTTTGGACGGTAGCTGGCCAATGGCCTTCGATTTCTGTTCAAGTGAAACCGATGCCTCAACCAGCCAGATGATGACTAGTTCTAACTTCTTAGAAACCTTAAATGCCTTAGCAGACTTATCAGAGCTCGATATTCTGGCAAGTGTGGAGACCTCGCTTTTACCGTAATGAATCCGATCTCTTCCACTTCTGAGTTACAATGAACTGTCTAAGGCATCAAAGCAAGCTTTGTATTTCATGACCTAGAGGGAGCTCGGTTGGGCTTTGAACGACCCCGGAAAGGATATGTGGTGCGAGAAGAAGACACCATATGGGTCATTGTGAGTCATTCCGCTCTTCTTCAGATGCTGATGCCAGTGAGTGTCAGATTTGTAAATAATATTACCGGCCAGTCCCAGAGAGAAGCCGACACCTTTTCGAGGCGGGATTCTTGCGGATCACATGGGCTTAGGCAAGTCCTGCAGTATGACCGCCCTTATTGCAAATGACAGTAAGGACTCGCGTCGGGCGATTCATATCATGGACTGGGTTCTATTCGCTCCGTATATACAACACTATTGGTCCTTCCTGTCCTTGTAAATATTGCCGCCTCATAATTTGTCGATTTGCTCTAATTTCCACCAGTAATACAGATCTGGAAGGACAAGTTCAGGAAGTAAGTCAATCTTGCTGGTCAAAACTCTATGCTCATTCTTCAGGCATCTCTAACAGGATACTCATTTCGTAGTAGTTCGACATCGTGCTTCGAAGCGCGTTCAGGATGTGACCCAGCTCCACGGTTGCAATGTTGTCATCACAACCTACCAAACGGTTGAATACGAATGGAGAAGATCTGTTGGGACCATGACGCCCTTTCTTTTCTCTGTACAATGGCGGCGCATTATCCTCGATGAAGGTTAGCGATCAATCCGATCTCAGTGCAGACGAGCAGCTAAGGTGCGCAGCACACTACGTGCGAGACAGATCAACCAACACATCTAAAGCAATATGCTTTCTTCAGGCGGATTCACGTTCGGCTGTGACCGGCATACCTCTGCAGAATCGACTCGGTGACCTAGCGATAATGTTCCAATGCTTACGTGTGTTTCCTTACTATGATCCGAAGAGATTTGAGTGCGATATCATCCAAGTTTGGAAGACAGGATTAAGTGGCGTCGCGGTTGATAGGTTAAAGCGACTTCTTCTATGCATTTTACTTCGAAGAGCTAAAGGCAATGTTGAGCTACCACTTAGAGTAGATACAGTGTTGACTTTACAGTTCAACAACGAAGAGTTCGCACACTACACGGCAATAGAAGGAAGAGTTGTGAATGCCATTGATGCTGCATTGACCAATGGTAAAGTGGTATCTCAAGGAACGTATCTGAGCGTCCTACAGCAGATCAACGAGCTTTGGTTGATCTGTAATCTCGGCATTCATCGGAGGAAAGCATCTTTAAATCGGCTACCGAAATCACAGCTCGGTACCGGGGATTCGTTTGCAGCACAGAAAGCTCTTGACGCTCTTGTCACAGCTGGCTATTTGCTGTGTAGTCGATGCAGCTTAAATCAGGATGCAATTGAGGTGGAAGATACGCTTAGCACTGAACTTTCCGGAAACGCACCCAGCGTCCAGCTACATCAATGTCTGCGGATGATTTGCTCAAGCTGCGTTCAACGGCATGTTCGTCTTTCCTGCGGTCATCAATCTCCATGTCCTCGGGCACCTGTCTTCCCTTTCTTTTCAAAATTGTCGCCAAGTGCGTCCTCACCTTCGAACGCAGACCGGGTTGGACGACACTGAACTGCCGACCAAAGTCAAGACCTTAGTCACGGACCTGCTAAGTCTTCCTCCACAGACTAAAAGGTGAATTCATCCCACAGCATTGCTCCGATATGTAATTGCCGAAGTCCTGAACCTCTTCCTATGTATCTTGTACCCTAGACGGGAAATCCCACGTTTCCTGTTTGAGGATCCATGTGTGAATATGTACTTCTAGAAGGACCCGTCGTTGGCTTGTTAACTCAGTGTCGTATTTCCGTACTGGACATCCACCCTCGACTTAATTAAGAAAGGGCTAGGGCAAGCTATCCATCTCATGCCGGATACGACGGGAATACTTCGTCGCATAATCTATCTCTTTCTTTGAAGAATTTCCGACGAGACCCCGACATATTAGTCATTCTCAATGACGATATCTTGCGCATCTGTTGGGTTGGTAGATGTGTATCTCGTTTTGATTTCTAATGCTGACGTTGCCTAGGCTGGATATAATGGCAGCACCCAGAGCCCACATCATAGTGCATCGAACGGGTCAAACCAAAGAAGTCACGACGGTACGATACGTTATGAAGGATTCGTCCTAATAGGTGAACTGTCACACTACGTATGGTTAAGTAAATTATTTCACTCCCTATTGGCAGCGTGTAGTTGAAACACAGCATCGAAAGAGAGAGTTAGCAGAGCATCTGTTCTCCCAAGAGCAGCACCATGATTCTGATAAAGGGTTGGCTAGGTACTGGTAAGCTCACTTGCTAGAATGTAACCAAAGAAAGCTAATCACTGTGCAGTGTTTTCGCTCACTACTAAAATGAGCCCAAAAGTTGAACCTGCAACAACCCCGCCTGACACACAGCGTACCATCTTCTTGCAAGACACGATATATAGTCTGCTGCATTTCAATGCTGAGTAGCTGGTCTATCCTGCAACATTCCGAATCGGATTGTCCTTCTCTAGGGTATACGGACTACCAACTTGACGGCATCGCTGGTGAAGCTGATGCGAATGCGAAGATATAGACCCTTAAGGGTCTATACATACTGTAAATACATAGTCCGTATACCATTGTTCAAGACGCGACAATATAAGGTCGATGAAAGTGTTGCCGACGGAACTGTTCGGCCCGGAGTTCGGCCTGAAGTTCGATCCTCACCCCGCATCTATCGTATGCAAAAGTTGGTAGAATTTCTTGGCGACACCTCACGATTCGCGCTGCGCAACAGCACTTTTGACCACCCAAATCTCAGCAACGCTTTAAGATAGCTAAAAAAAAATTCCAAAAGATCTAAAATCTGCATATAAATAAGGCCCACTAACAGACTTTTTAGACTTTATAAAGGCGTAGTTAAGATGTTAATTTTTATAGGTGCTGTTAAGGTTCTAAGGTGTGTCGCCAGTGTTTTAAGCTGTAATTCAGAACACCCCTTCTATCTCAACCACGCTACAAGATAGCTAAATTATTCTAAAAATCTAGAAGATACGTAGGAAAAAGAGCAATCTGTAGAATTATAAGGCTATCTAGGAGCATTGTCAACATGTTAATTTATGTAATTGCGCAACGTCGCACAGCGCGAATCCTGAGATGTCGCCAAGAAATTCTACCAACTTTTGCATACGATAGATTCCTTTGCCCAACCACACGACATCTACTAGTCATCTCGTCTGAGGTGTGTATGCAGTTATTCCCTTTCAAGCCAATTCTTTGCTGGAGAAGGGCGTGGTGACATAAGCCTCCGCTTCGCTTCCGAGGCATTTTCTCTTCAGAGAAACCGCGATAGACGCTCCTTTCCCCTCAGGTTTACAAGACGTCCTCTCTTTTCATTACTATTTTCTTTCATCTCTCTGTCTTTCTCTGTCCTTTTCAGTTTCATAGTGACACTTACTCTCCGTAAAGAAGTAAAAATGTCTCCTCCTTCAGCAATCGAGCCTAAGAGAAATGGTGACGCCTCTAAGCCTTCCAACATCACCCCTCACGAGCCTGGCCTCAATGAGGTCGATGCCAAAGTCAAGATGCCCAAGTTCCCCGGACCACCCAAGTTCGATGACCCGTACAAGGAGCGTGCGTACCTGAAGGGAAGACTTGCGGCTGCGTTCAGAATCTTTGGCAAGTACGGTTTCGACGAGGGTGTTGCGGGACATATTACGCTTAGGGTAATTCCGTATACTCTTCAGCTCTACTTCAATCATTTTGACTCTTGCTAGGACCCGGTTGATCCAACTACTTTCTGGGTCAACCCCTTTGGTGTTGCCTTCAGCCTGATCAAAGTCTCGGATCTGATCTTAGTGAATGAGGAAGGTCAGGTGATCGATGGAGGTCCTGTTCGATTACTCAATTCCGCCGCATACATGATCCATTCAGCGATTCATCAAGCTCGTCCTGATGTCAATGCTGCTGCCCATAGCCACAGCATCTACGGACGCAGCTTCTGTGCGCTAGGTAGGAAGCTTGATACCATCACGCAGGATTCCTGCGCTTTTCACAATGTGAGTGTCTTGTACTCCCTTCTGTCATGAATCAAGGGCATTGAGTTAGCATCAGGATCACGTTCTCTACGAGAGCTTCAACGGCATCGTTCTAGCCGAGGAGGAGGGCAAGAACATCGCCAAATGTCTCGGCAATAACAAAGCTGCGCTTCTCCAAAACCACGGTCTTCTTACCTGCGGTCAAACCATTGAAGAAGCCGTCTTTTGGTTCGTCAGTTTGGAGAAGTGCTGCCACGCACAGCTGATGGCAGACGCTGCTGCTACTGGACGAGGGGGAAGCACTGTCAAGATCGGAGAAGAGGAAGCCCGGTTCACTTACAACACCGTCGGTACGCCGATGGCGGGTTGGTTCAGTGCTAAGCCGCTCTTCGATGTGATCCACAAGGAGACCGGAGGCGACTATCTCGAATAAGATTCAACGAGAATGAACACACATGCATAGCGGACTGGTTCAACAATTTTGCGGCGTTCGGAGGCAGTTCACTGATTCAACATTCCCTTCGACTTACTATCACCTGCAGTTTCGACGAGATGAAGAGTGCACCAGATCTTTTTTTTAAACTCTTGTGTATATGTTAGTAGTAGCGGAACTTGTTCACCTGAAGGAATAGCTGCACTGCTCACCACGCTATCCTTGATTGGGTTATATTAGAGAACAGGCTTTCTAATGCCATCGCTGTAGAAATAAAAGTGAGAATTGGGGATTCTGTGTGTAAACAATTCTCGCCATTGCCATTGAGGGTTTGATGAGGTCTAGGCGAGGCGTGCGGCTTCAGGCCATTATATACTCTCAGTCTGGGCGAATCACATGCAAAATGCTATGACCACCTCCCACCGCAAAAGCTGTCGGGTCCGAACTCGGACGAAGTGATGATTACTTTTGCACAAAAAGCGCTGGAGAGCTCCACGTGTAGGACATGTCGATATTACCTGGTTATATAGAAAGCACCATCGTGCTGCGGTGGCGGCGGGCGGAAGAAGAATAAATAGGCTTCATCCATCTGATCGGACCCCTCGTAGAAAGCGGGACGCATGAACATCCATGGATAGCAGTCTCCCGCCTCCTATCCTTTGAACAGCATCGTCTTTGGATTCGCTCGCAGCGGTAGCCCTCGGCCACGTACCAGCGTCTAGACACCTGCCATATAATCTCTGCTTTGTTCTGAACAACGCCAACGAAGAAACGCCCTCTTGAGTTTCGCCTGCCTGTATGCATCAGTAACTGTTTCTGCGGTCGCGCCACGGGACGACGTCTCACGCCATAGCTGCCCTTCGCCATGACAAAGGGGCCCTCCGTTGTGATCATCGCGAGGTAAGTGCTGCGACATGTAGCTCTGAATTCCACTAGACTGCTGGAGCTAATTTTTGTGCGACGAAGGCATGGTGCCCGACTCGATGCCGCAGACAAGACATGGCACCTCACCTCCCCCACGCCCTACGATCCCCCTCTTACTTACGGGGGCTGGACACAGTCGAAAGCTTTGGGATTGCGAATAGCGAGTTTGCTACACGCTCGAGAACAGGATACTGAAAATGGTGTTGGGGCGAACGGAGCCAATGCCGACCTCGCCCACCTCGACTTTAGCCCTCTCGATGCCTCGAACCCGGACAAGAAACCGCACGCGGACGGACTCCAGCGCCCAAAACGAAAACATAAGATTGTAGTACACACCTCGCCGTACTTGCGATGTATTCAGACATCCACAGCGATCGCTGCTGGCATCGCTCAGTTCCAACCTAGATCCACAACTTCCAAACCCATAAACTCAACAAAGGACAGGAATGGAATATATTCACAGTCACCGCTCTCACGAACTTCAGCATCGGAATCTCCCGCCGTTCAGTCTGTGCCCGTACTAGTACCATCTGAAGATCCTAGTCTCGAAGTATTTCGCAGTAGGCATGTTGGTCCAGACAAGATTCTTCTCCGAATCGACGCATTCCTTGGAGAATGGCTCTCGCCCGACTATTTCGAAGATATTACACCACCCCCAAACTCTACGATGATGGTAGCAGGCGCGAAGGCAGACCTGCTACGGCGGGGAGATTACATTGAGGTTCCGCAGAACGCAAACAACAATAGAGGCCATTTCCCAGGGGGGTGGGCGAAAGCAAATGGAGCTTCGCCTTCTGGCAGTAGGCCAGGCACCCAGAGCGAAGATGGACCTCTCTCAGGTTTGGGAAGTCTATCTCAGGTATTGCCTTTTCGTGAACGCTCAAGCAGCCAAGGCAGCTTTGCCAGCCACAGTTCCAGGGCGAGTGGGAAGGGAATGTCCTCGCTCTCCACAGCACACAAGGTGCCCAGCAATGTCTACGATCCACCTGCGCCAAGCTACGCGGTATCGCCGTCTGACCCTATTCCGCGGGGCTATGTGGCTCATGCACGAGACGCCTGTATCGAGGTCGATTATCAGTGGGACAGCATGCGAACACCTCAGGAGTGGGGTGATGGTGGCGAGTACGGCGATGAATGGAGCACAATGCACAAGCGATTCCGAAGGGGATTGGGCGGCATGATGAATTGGTACAGAGATCACGGCTCTTCAACCCACCACGACAAAATTCTCGGCTTCACTTATAGAGAGTACGGATCTACAGTTCATCATAGATCAGATCCTGGACCCACCGCCGAGATCCCTCAAGAAGAGGACGAAGAACTTGTCCTGATATTAGTAACTCACGGTGCCGGCTGCAATGCACTTCTGGGCGCAATTTCCAATCAACCAGTACTCATGGATGTAGGAACGGCATCATTATCCATGGCTGTCAGGAAAGAAGGATCCACTCGAAAAACTACACCATCTCCTTCGCTTACCGCGCGGAGACCTTCAGTTATAGATATCGGAATGTCGGAGGAATACGAGATGAAAATGCTCGCCTCATTAGACCATCTCCGACCTGGTGTAGACCCTTCAAAGCTCCCTCAGCCCTTGTCGCCGGCTGTCATGGCAAGTCCATCACTTGAGTACCGCCGCCGATTCGGGGGTTCGGCTGGATCACATAGCCCTATTGACTCCCCATTCACGCTTGGAGAACCCCACCGGGGAATTAGCAGTTCTCTAGGTAGTATACGCCGCAGCTCAACGTCGGGTTCCTCATCACGCCTCCTATCTTCTAATGCCCCCAACAACTCATCCTCCGCATCGTCCATGACAGGTCTATGGTCCGGTCTTCGTGCTCCTACTCCTTCGGATGTGACGCCTGAGGGTGGACATAGTCCAGGTCACGACATGGTCCTCAATTTCGGAGACACAAAACCGAAATCGAGTAATGGCGAGAAGAACACAGAAAACGACGATGTACCTCCACTTCCGAGCGATCTGGGAAGAAGCATGAGCCAGTACCATGGACTCTGGGGTCCGCCACCCGGATCGGGATTTCATGAGAGGGAGAAGGGACCGAAGAGGAGGTGGACGGTCAGTGAGAGGGATTCTTAGTAGCATTTTTCGCGATTGGGAAATCATTGCGGCATGCACATTTTCCCTTTTTCGTTCAAATCTCATCTCCCAAAAATACTTTCAACATTGGTAAATAGCATTTAGCGCTTCATGACTCGGAGTTTTTGACTTTAACCTTGGGCATCATTGGTTGGGGGAATTTTTATAAAATATAAAAAATAAGCGAGATACCCGATGGGCTGTGGCGCTTGGAGCTTAGTGTATATAGGAATTTTCTCAACTCATCTTTGGAATAATTGAGAGTTGGGTATATGGATGTGATTCATATACCTGCTGATTCTCTACTTTCCTTTGCAACTTCACATTAGTTGATGAAGCGTGAAAGGGGTATGCGGGCATGAACGTGATGGTAAGGGAACAATCCGTGAATGATGCATGGAGAACAGTGAAATCCAGGATAATAGAGTGAGTAGGGGAACGGTGCGAAGATTAAGTTCTGGCAAAGTTATTGCAACGCATCGTTTGATCCCTATTCACTTCACCATGAATACAATAACTTGCAAGAAACCCCGTTCACTGCTAGTCTATATAACTGCTATTTCACGTATCCCATTCATAGAGATGGTATGTCATCAATCATAATCCTTGCCTTCCCATCAATGCTCCTTGCAATTCAAGAGAGCCACACACCATCCACATCACCCTTCTAGTCCGTCCTACCATCTGCCTAAGCCCCAACCTTAACCTCCTTAATCCGTCCCTCCAACCTCGGCGCCACAGCCTTCGTCCAGTTAACCTGGAACTCTCCTTCACCCAGCTCATCACAAAGATTGGGATGACCCGGCAACTTGGCCAATCTCCACCACTTCCTCATCACCTTCCTAATGATTACCAACTCATGCTCCCTCTTCGTAAGAGGCATAGGGACAGGCTTGACATCATCGACAGCCTCCTCATCCTCAAACTCCATATCCGACTCATCGAGCGGCGTTTCCGTGCCCTCGGGATGAACACCACCTGGTGTTCTCCTTCCACCCGGACTACGGGATCGAGATCGCGAGCGGTGCGTTGATCCTGCTCTATCGGGAGATAAATGTTTCTCCTGTCTGCCTTCATCTCGAATCGCGGCGTTCCTAAACGCCTCCACGACTTTGGGGCCAGGATTCTGCGGTTCGAGAGTCGGGTGCGTGTGCTCCAACTTCTCTTGCACGTTGCCCCAGACGCGACTGAGGGACGGTTCCCACATTTTCCATTTTCCGAGCACTTTGAGAGACATGAAGTATTGACGTAGGATGGTGGAGATCAGGACGCCGTTTTCTTCGCTGACGAGTTCTTTGGCGATGCCGCCTTCTTCTTCTATTAGGAGGGATGTATAGCCATCTAATCGTTGTTAGAAAGCGTGGAATAGGGTAAGTGGGGGCTATTGTACCTTTTCCGCGAGCCATGTAGCCGCGGGTTGAGAGGACGTATTCGCGTTCGAGATCGAGGGGTTCGTCGCCGATTTTGACGGTGCTGATGCGGGACATGGGTTTCTTGGAGTAGTCGGCTTCGAAGGTGATGTTGGAGACTTGGGGGAAGCGTCCTGTTTCCGTTAGGGCCTGATAATACAGTACTCCAAGCATGATAAAAGTCCTAAATATAATATACCTTCCAGAGCAGGGTAATTGCTAACCCCATTCTCCAGCGCTTCAAGAATCGCCTTGCCGGTGACCTTGATGACGACGACGGGATCCTCGAACGGAAAACAATTCACAATATCCCGCAATCGAAGGACGCCGGGGGGGTAAATCTGATCACCTCGAATGGTTCCCGCAGCCATGATGCAGCAGTCAGCTTGGTAGTAAAATCTCATCAGATCGCAAACGAAGTTGCCGATATTGGACTCCTTGGTTCGAACAGTGGTGAATCGAGCATCCAAGGGTGCGGCCGTGTAGCCTAAAGTAGCGTTAGGGTGGATATTCATTCAATTGAGAGTAGAGAGGAGAGACATACCGATAGGCTTATCAAGCTTGCTCTTCAACGCCTTCGTCAACTTCTCCACTAAGTCTGCCGCCGCCGGATCGAGCGGGATGCTCGACACAATATCCCTCCTCACAATATTAAAATCCCACTTCTTGTCCCCATCTGTCTTTCTCCTAACCTCGATATGGCTCAGTTGTTTGAAATCAGTGCCCGATCTGAGCACATGCGTCCCGTTGATAAAGCTGTGCGCATAGTAATGATCATGGCCACCCAGGATAATATCGATCAAGCCTTCCGGTGTCTTCTCCGCAAGCTTGTTATCGTTCGGCTCGCGTTGATGTGTCACAGCCACCACAATCTCTGCTCCTTGTTCGCGAAGTCCAGGGATCAGCTCCTTGGCTGTGGCCGAAGCAGATTTGTAGATGATATCAGGTGGCAGCGAATTGATCGTGTCCAGCCATTCTCGCTCGGCAAGTCCAATGACACCAATCTTGATTCCATTGGAGGACTCGAGCATGATAGTCTTCTTTGCATTGCCTAAGGGCTCGTTCTCGCCGAGGGCTGGGTCGAGCACGTTTGCTAGGAGCCAGGGGAATTTGCATTGTGAGGTCAGGTGGCGATATTGTCTGACTCCGAAATCGAGGTCATGATTCTAAATGGACCCAAGTCAGGATTCATGGCTGTTCACTTATAGTATGGGAGTGTACAAAAGGAGATTGAAGCGCACCCCAACGCATGCTACATCGGTCCCCACATTGTTGAGGATCGGAACCATATGACTGCCTCCTCGAAGTCAAAATCAAAGTTCAAAATGAATCTCTCTTCTCCACCACCAAAGCATCAGAAGGGCAGGGAGAAGCTGAGATTTACGGACCTTTAGTCACACTGCTCTCTAAGCTGGGATTGAAGGCGTCCCCAGAGAAGAATGTGAGCAGTTCTGGCTGGGCATTGAACCTCTCATCGTTACGATAGTAGTTGCAGAGGGTTTGGAAGCGGGCGTAGCCTCCAACGGGCTCAGCGGAGCCAGCATCGACATGGTAAACATCGTTGTAGTGGAGGAAACGGAGGTCTGGCGGGGTAGCGGGGTCACCACTGCTAAAGATAGTTTGCTCTTCGGCTGAGGGAGCTGCGGGAGCCATTGATTGATCTGCACGGAGAGCAGTGTGCTGTTGATTCTTCAGGGAGAAGAAATTTAAAAAAACACGGCAGAGTTTGTGTCGTGTGCAAAGCTGTGGCATCAGCCTCACCTTCTTGGCACTCAAAGGTCCAGCTGGGCGGTTGGCCAATTATAGAACGTCATTACCAATAACGCCATGAGCTCCCAAAGGCATGGTATTCGCACACGAATCTTGACCGAGTCTTGGCATCCCCCTTGGTTAGTCTTTTTTACTACTTGACTGAGGAATTGTTTACCTGGCTCAACTTCGGCTCAGCCTCCCTCAGGCCGCACAGCCACGACTCAGACTCCGCTCACCCTTTGCTCACCCTCTACCCAAGTGCTGCTCAGGAGCTTCACGCTCGCTTCAACCATACTCAGTCCCGTTTTTGGATCCTCTTTCTTATTAGTTAATTATACCTTGCCCATCTATTTTACATACAAATTGCACAACTACACTTCTACCAGGCAATTCGAGCTAGAATAAAATTGAGGCGATCCACACTATAGTAAATTGCATCTCCGTCAAAAATTAGGTGTAACAATACACCCTCGAATTCAGGCATGCATGCAAACAGCGCAAACATGTGCACATTAAAATCTATATAGATCCCCTACCCTAAGGAGCCTTCTCCATCATCTTCTCCTCCTCTTCCTATGTCTAACTAGAGCTCAAAAGCTAGTCGTACTTGGCAAGGAGGATAGTTGATTAGCTAGCCATCGTGGAAGCAGTTATCACCTTTATATTTGATAATTTGGCGTATTACATCGGGGATCCTGTCGATCCACTTATCCATCTGTTTTTGAGGAATTACGTGCCACACTCTAGCCCATTGAATTCTACATTGCTCCTCGTCGTGAGAAACGTAGTCGTTCTTTGTAATATGTCTTCTAATCCATGGCCAAGGGTGCTCGCAGGCGTTGACGTCAGGAGAATAAGCCGGCCAGCACATCTTCTTGATCTCATTAACGGAGAGTGTTGTGTGTCAAAGTGTATGTAGAAGTCTAAGGAGCTATGGAAGGGCAGGCGGTGAGGATATATACAGGAGGGCCGTGCAGCGCACGTGCCACGGAACATAACAGAGAGGAGCTCTATCGAATCGCGAGTTGTGAGCAGGCGCGCCGTCTTCAAGAAGTAGAATGTCAGTATTCCCTAGAATTTTAAGGCTATCAATGAAGGGGTTTACAATAGGCTTAAGGACCTGTTCTCGATGTTGATATCCATCAATCCCGCCTCGGATTCGATCCCACACCTTAAGTCGTCTGCCTAAGTGTAAGACTGCTTCCTTGAATTGATGTCTGGCTCGCCCATCTCTTAAAGAGCTACCCTCGCCTTTCCATGTAGATTATAGGCCTGCGCGTGTCGATCAATATCCTCTTGACCAAGAGCCTGTTGAGCCTCCTCTTTCGGCTTCATTGTCTCTTTTGAATATATATGGAAAGGTCCTTTGTGGCCATACGTAAAGCAGCCATAGAACCGCAGTTCAATGCTCTTAATGGTGCGATTCTATTTGACATCCGGGTGATATTTTTCTCCTTTGAACTATCATCTCTCCATCCCCGGTTGAGCTCCAACTTTAGCTAGTGTCTCGTTTGAATAGCAAACTCGACGGAAGTTAAATCCCTTATTATCATAGAGCCCATACTTGTCGGGATTGTGTGCAAGCGCTTACTTATACCGACGATCTTTATCAAACTCTGCGAGCTCAGGTTTGCATCCAAGTTTCCCCGCGAGTAGCCAGCCTCGTACATTACGTTCTCAAACCTCTCCTTTGAGATTTTGGTAGCCCGTCAAGTTCATCTTGTACGAATAGATCTGGCTCTTTGTACCGACTCTCATCGTTGAAGGTGGCCCGACGAATTATCTCATCCTTCTGCTCTTCTGTCAACACCGGCTCCTTCCCGCGGTACCCATGCTCTTTCTGCCATAGATATGGATCCCAAATACGCAAATCAGCTTCCCCTATCTTCCTCCTACACCTCTCCAAGCCCTATAAACACCTGGTTGAGATGCACTAAATTGCTTCGCAACGGCATTCTAGGATGCATGCCCAGTGATGCAGGCCCCAGCAATGTAGGCTATTTCTCCCCAATAAACTCGCGCCGATCAGTCTTATTTTTTGTATACCTTCGATTTTTGTATTTATAAGGCTTTCTGCGATTTATTTTATTCTAATTGGGCATGTTTCGTGATAGATTTGTCGTTGTTTAGTAGAGGTGCGTCATCAAGATTGACACTTGGGAGGGTGCCAAGTCCTTGCTTACAACTCACCAAATACGAGCTCCTTTGTATCTCTAGCGACTTCAACCCTCAAGACCCCGCGGACATATCAACAATTTGTCACACGATGCCGACGCCGCTAGAACCCCCTCCGAAGGCCTGTATAACTCTAAAGATGACCTCGTCGAATGATGTAAAGAGCATGCCAAACAAGCTGGATCCGCTATGCCAATCCTGAAGTCGAACGCCTCCAAAAGTTCTATCGTAATCGCTTGCGTCTGTTACGGCGAGCCAGCAAACAAGTGGAAGCTTACTGAAGAAACTCCACAATGGCCGAGTCAATCCTCTAAAGAGGCCGCGTGCAGGATGAGCTTTGTCGGAAAGGAACAGCCGGATGGAAATGGAGATTGACGATAAGAAAAGGAGAGCACAACCACTGGGCTGCACCCCTCGGAACATACACGGCTCACAGGACAAGGGATACACTAGCCAAGGAGAGAATTGCTCAAGGTCTGTGGGCTAGCTGCGCTGTACGGTAAACACAGGCGCAACTGCAACAACAGTACCCTAGGATCTCATCACTAAACGGGATATTTCAATGAGCGCGCTCAAGCGAAGCTGAAAGCCCTACAAGGGAGATCCACAGTCGAGGATCTGTTCCATGAGCTTCAGGCCGGTGGATGCCACTATGCTTATGAAGTAATCCCTGAGGGCCACGTGGAGATGGGCACGCTCAATCACCTGCTTATCGTCCTCCACGATCCCTGACAATTCACAAGGAGAACTGCGACGTACTTATTCTTGACCGTATGTATAAGACGAATCGCTACAACTACCCATTACTCGACCTCGTCGATTGCATGGAGATGAATACGTCTTTCAATCTCGGAGACTGTTTTTAACATAATGAGTTACGTGAATGTACGTATGGTTGATCCGGTTGGATAGATGCCTGATATTAGGCTCAAGAACATTATGAGTGGGCTCTTGAGAGTCTTTAAGCATATCTTTACCCTAAGCAACATTGGCGATTCCGGCGTAATCGTTACCGACCGAGACCTCACATTACTGCGCGCCCTCGAAACCGTCTTTCCCTTCGTCCCGAGCTTGCTCTGCTACTGGCACGTCAATAAGAATATTTTCACGAAGGCACAGGTGTACATGCCAAAAGTCGGAGACGAAGTGAACCCCACGGACTCGCACAATTTTATGAAGGATTCCGAGGCGTGTTCGGCGTTTATGGCGGCTTGGTATAGTCTGGTCGAGTCAGAGACAAGAAGAAATTCTTCAGAACGGCTTGAGCTTCTTCGTACCAAGCATTAGGTGGTCGCTGAGTATTGTGAGTACGAGTGGTTGGACCTGTACAAAGAAAAAAATTGTCTGCGCGTATACTAATAACGTACTGCACTTCTGCGCAGTCACAACTTCACGGGCGGAAGGGTGCCATGCGAAGATCAAGCGATATCTCCAGACGTCCCGAAACGACCTTTTTTACTTCTTTCGCCTCATGCAGACTCTGCGGGAAAGTGAGCACTGGAGTATGAAAATGAAGTGGGTCAAGAGCTTCGTAAGTAGAGGATTTAATGCTGGAAATCCGATTTACAATGCTTTTGCCTACAAAGTACACAAATATGCAATAGGTAGTGCCAAATAGTCGCTGCTAAAAGGAAGACTTCTGGCACATGCAAAGGCATATGTGCAAAGACATGGCATGCCATGCGTGCATACCATTCTTGAGATCATGGCATCTGGGACCCCATTGAATATTACAGATTTTCATCCCATTGGTGGGTTGATCGTAGTGCGGCGTCTGTTGTAGCTCTCTTCCATCCAAGGGAGCCTATAGCAATACCCTAGCGCCGCCGAAAAGGAGGACTCCCAGGCCGTGGGCGCAGCGGCAGTAATTCACACGGAACAGGACTACAGCCGTCCTCCTTTGAGATCGTAGATGCAAAACAATCTCAGCCACCGCAATCTCGGCAATCCCAATCCCAACCCCAACCGTCTGCTTTGTCCCGTCGTGAGAGTGAGGGGTCATCTTTTCGCAAAACCTCTGAAGCAGTGGTCAAGATGACTCGTGATAAGCTAGAACAGGAGGTTGAACAAGGTTCTTCAGCACTTCAGCTTGCGCGACGTAGAATCAATGAGGCGAGTTCGTTCTTCCAAGCAACGCCAAACACTAGTCAGACCTTGCCAGTAATAGACAGAGTGGATGAGCGTATGATACAGGAGTTAAAAGATTCGATTTCTGAAGAGGATTCCATGTTTGAGGCAGAGGGACCAAGCCCGGACATTTCCAACCTCACAGTGGAGATTTCAGGGGAGCATTGCGAGTGGTGGGTAGTTATTTTCGAGTTGTATTGTCCAGCTCTATTTTCATAACGCATTCGAGACTAAATTGTTATTTACTTAAGGATCAATAAACTGACAACCCCATCCAGAACCTCGACATCGCCGTCCCCCGCAACATCCTCCATTCCAAAGCAACCTATCACCCCCCCTCCCCAACAAACAAAAGAAACCACTCTACCTCCGCGCTTCCAAAGCCCTCTTCTTCACCCTTCTCGCCCTCACAATCGGCTTCACCATGTCCGCCGCCTCGGCCCTCCAAACCGCCCGCGCCTACATGAACCCCCCAACGGACGCCGAAACCATGACCCTCTTCACCCCCAACAGCGACGAGCACGCCATTATAGAGGAATACATCTTTAGCCACCCTCTCATATAGCCCCTGACCGCTGACCCATAATACTCTCCTTTACGCCCACATCTCAAGATCCCGCCGAATATGCGCCCATATAACTTGACTAGAGGCACGTATTCGGCCAGGATAAAATCGCCGTCGCGTCCCTCACCTTCACTACCGCAGACGGCATCTCCTTCGTCAGCATCCAATACCTCGGCCCCGCGCTCTGTGGCCATCCCGGCATCGTACACGGCGGACTCCTCGCAGTTCTCCTTTACAAAGGCCTCGCGCGGTGCTGTTTCCCTGTCCTACCGAACAAAGTCGGGGTTACCGCGTCCCTGACGATGAATTACCGGAAGCCGTGCAAGGTGGGGCATTATGTCGTTTTGCGGGCGCAGACGACGAAGATGGAGGGAAGATGGAGGGAAGGAAAGCGTAGGTGAGGGGGTGGCTGGAGAAGATAGCGGATGCGGAGGGGGCAGGGGGTGGGATGGTGCTGGTGGAGGCCGAGGCGCTGTTTATTAGGCCGAAGCAGGCGGCTAGTATGGCGAAGGTATATTCAAGTCAGTGAGGGCTGTAAAGGTAGCGTTAAATAAAGGCGCATAGCACTTTTTCCACATATAGCGCGGCTCTTTGTCGAATTTCAGAGGATTGGATTGGGATTAGATATCATGCATCCTTTGGCCTGGGATGCAAGAGTATTATATTTACGAACCTTAAGAATGTAGAGGGCTAATAGAAAGATTTTATTGTCTACTCTGTGTGTAACGGTTAGATAGTACCCCGTATTCTCATTCCATCTCGCCTAATCCCTCCCTTCCACTCCATCCAGTCTCACACCCTTTCTAGCTGTGATTACTCCGCAAGGACGATGCAAATGCGCTTAGAAAATACTACTGAAGACTGTTTGACATGCCGATATGGCGGTCTGCGGATTTGGTGTTGGAAGCCTGGGCGGTGTATCGCGTCCAAACTCTGTCTGAATGTGTATCAACCAGGTTCAGAGAGGAAGATCCAATCACGAATTATCTTGAGAGATCCAGCATGAATTGCTTTGCATACCGTATTTTTTTTAAAATAGGACATCATCTCCTCTAGTAATTTCATAACAGCGGCCAAGATTTCGTTGAGTTCGCCGTTTCGATGGTGATATGGGACGTCTTGCTTGAGTAACTCGTCTGGCTTCTCCCCTTGCTGCGGCAGGATGTAACCGTAGTAGGCAGTAAGAAAGAGCTCATGATGGCAGTTTATGTTTATCCTGGGCGTATTAGAGCATGTTAGGGCGTTTACCAGAGGTGAGTATGATTGACTTGCCAAGTCACGCCAGGCCGGCCGCAGGTTTGCTTGATTAGATCGCAGCGTGTGAATTTGAATCCTCCTTGCGGAAGTGCCATTGTGGATTACTTGGGGACAAAGCTGAAGACGGAAGAATTTTCTGGTTATGTATAGCTAAACGCTGTGATGATGCCTCCTGACATATAGTCGAGCTTATGTTGAATGGCAGTGGGAACCGAATAGATTCTATAAATGATGGAGAAGAGATGTTGAAGCCTAAGCTGAGGCGGGTATGCATAAATTTCTTGGTTGGTATCTCCGCACATCTTATTGGAAGCCTTGACGCGAATGAGAACGCGGCGAAGCAGAGTTAGAGAGAGGAACTGAGACGGTGCGCTAGGCAGTGCATTTGAAGCGAGGATAAGCATGCTGAAATACTTCGCGCCGTACAGGCTTCTTCTCTTGCTAGGCATACTCCAGTTTGTTCTTTCCTTGCAGGCTTCTCACGTGCTCTGAAGGCCGTCACATAATAAAATACGAAATGCCATTCTTGCCAAATTGCGTCTGTAGAAACCGGCCGTGTTGATTTAGTGGTTGTTACACATCACCATTAGCTAACTCTTTACGAATGTTCCTCTGCCTTTATCGTATACCTTGAAGTTCTCCAAATAGAATGCCATATCATGGCCTCAGTCAAGTACCGCCCGTCCCTCTCAGTAGCCTCAGCCTTGCTCATCTCGTGTGAGCGCGGCCCTATAGTCCCTAGCGGCTCCCATCGTCCTGCCCGGCGTGATGTGATACGTGACCTGGTCTTCAAACTCGTGGTTCTCGTTGCGAAATCCAGCCTTCGCGTACCAGACGTCAGTACAGTGATCCACAGAAGTAGAATAAATACCAGGAAAGAACGGGGAGGAGGAGAGAGTTTCGGGCTAAACTTACCAGCACCAAATTCCCCCTCCTAGGAAGAAACAGCTCCATCACCCCCCCGCCCCCACTCTTAACTACATACTCCTGGACCCTGAACTCTCGCTTGTACTGGGTAGCTTCTTTATATAGACCGAAGAACTTCTCCAGCGCGTGATGCTTGCCATCGGCATCCCAGAGGTTCAAGAACGTCGCGATCCCATCCGCGAGTGTTATCTGACGGCGATCGCTCTCTTCATTAAATTCATTCTCATCTATGATGCGGGGAAATCCTTTTGGTGCAGTAGAGCTGAAGCCAGGAATATTCAGGAACTTGAAGGGGGTATTGGGGAGACTGTAGTCCTCTTCATCCTCATCCTCGTCTTGTTCATATTCGTCTTCCTCCTATTCGTCTTCCTCGTATTCATCTTCCTCTTCCTCGTCGTCATATCTAGCTTCGTTAAGTGTTTCTTTAAACCCCCTGTGTGGTTCTTTGCGTTGAGTTGATTCGTCGTCATATAGGTTCGCGAAGACGTTTGCGATTCTGCGACGCGCTGGGGCTGACATTTGCGTATATTTTGAGAGATAGAATAGCTTTCTTTGCTGAACGATTGTAGTTTAGTAATTATTATGAAGAATGAAGCAATTCTCGTGGAAATAACTTTCGGATAGCAGATGGGATGGGTGCTTTGATAAAGTGGGACGCCAAAACGCGACTGTGACACGCTGCCACGTTGTCACGAGTCATGCAGCGAAGCTACTCCTGATACTTACATAATCAAGTACCCTTGAGCTATAGACTTAGAGACTTCAATTCACTTAGTGCGTCCGCATTCTCTCGGTAGGGATCAAATCGCAGACCGAACACCTCAGCTCTAACGTTGATTGCCCTCTGGGCTCTGGAGTGAAGAGCCTTAGCGCCTCGAGGGTCGCATTGAAAAAGTGCCTCCTGCACAAGTTCAAGCTCCGCCACGAGCTGTGGATGATATGGACGTCACTTTTTCTCTTATACGACCTCGACGGGCGAACTGTAAAGTTTCCCAGTCCGTACCAATGTCACAAGAAGAGAACCTTGAAAACACATGTTTCTTTTCTATCTACCCAACGAAATCTGCTTCCAAGGTTCTTTTGCAACTTTTTCTTAAAAAAAATTAGGTTTGATTGCAAAGAGAAAAGCAATTTTAACAAATTCGAAGGAAAACAGAGACTATTTCGACAATTCAAGGAGAGGACGGAGGTATTTGCACTCTAGCAATCCCAATCAGGTCAATCTCTGGCAACCCAGATACAGTCGTATACATCAACCACCTTACAGCTACAGAGTATACACCGTTCCTTCGACATCAAAACTTTCGCACATCCCACCTTCTCTCTCAGGTAATGGTCTGAGTAATTCTTATACCATAATACTCCATATCTTCCTCGGTGAGATTCCTAGGGATGCCTACTCCACCCGCGGCGACCGGCTTCCATTCTCCTATGTTCGGTCCTTTCCCTGTGATGCGGAACAAGACCTCACCCTCGAAGTCGAAGTGCTCATCGTGAAGTCCAATCTGGAGGAGAAGAAGAGGCAAGAATGTCAGCCTACAATGCAAGAAGAATTTGGCGGAGCGGGTATGGAGAACGGAGAGGAGGTCCAATGAGATAGGTAAAGAATGAAATGTGTAAAAGCAAACAAGTGCAATATTTGATATCAGACTGTAAGAGACAAACAAAATACGAAGCACACCTTCACAAAGTCTGAATTGCCCCTCACCATGAACAGGTCCAAGTAAGTACGTTTGCCTTTGTACCTGACCGCATATTCATAAAACCTGAAGTTGCCCTTCTCATCCTTGGCAAAGAACTTCTCCAAGGCGCGAAGCTCGCCCGTCGAATCTCAGTGGTGTGAGAAAGTCGCAATGGCGTCGGGGAGTATGAGACTAATGTAGTCGCTCTGATCGTTGTACATTGACACGTCTAGGACGCGTGGGTACCCCTTTAGCCGATTGCAAGAGAACCGAGAGTGGAAATGAAGGAAGGGGGCCTTGAAAGTCTTTGTGTGACTATCGGTGTCAGACATCCCGACGGAAAAAGTATTTAGTAGCTTAGAAATGTGTTTTGGAAGAATATGGCCCACTGAATAATAAGAGAAAATGGGTAGTTCAGGGCCGGATTTGTGGGAAATTAATCTGCTTCTATGTAATGCTGAAGCACGACAATAACGTGTTGTCACATCTTGCATACTCAATGCCAAGAGCGCCTCTCCCATGCTATCGAGTCGTCTACATTTCAACGAGGAAGGATATGAGATCGTACGGTGCCACGTCAGGAGCGGGGGATGCAAGGACGCGTCCTTGGATGTCGAAGGAACCGCATAAACAACGCTCTGTCGCGGTTACTATACGCATGGCTTTGAAATCCTCTTACCGTATATTCAACGATCTGTAAGTCAATTAAGAAACATGACGCGTTGCTGTTCCGCCCTCATGGATGACCCGATCGTATGATAGATTCAATAAGAAACGGCAAAGCAGGAGCAGCGCAAAGAAAAAGAGAAAAATGACAAGTAGAGCAAAGGTGCATTGGATACGCAGTATAGCGGCTTCAACAAGACTTGAAAGACATAACGAAAGGCTGAACCACAATAGCTTTCGAGACGAAATATGAGAACACAGAAGTTATACATTGAATCCGGGAAGCGGTTAATATACTACAGTAGAAACTCTTTTGCACGATATAATTTTTCCAGGTGATTTCTATCGTACTATCGAATTATCGCACAAAGAGAAGCTGACTAAGAACTATCTAAAGAACCCCCAGCACCAGTTATCCACCTATTTAGAGTGCTCCGCTTGCAAGTCCTGCTTGCTGAAGGTCCAATTACCGCTCCAAACGGTGGAGTAGTGTAGTATCCTCGATGGAGGCGTCCTTTTGGTGCTCCACAAAGTATTGCACAATTGTGAGAGCCTTAAAAGCCTCTCCCAGAGACGGCGTAGGCTCTGGATTATCATCTTCAGGAGCAGCCAATTTCGTCCATATTGTACATGTAGGGTGCGAGGAAAAGCAGGCAGGTCTGCCGTACAAGAGCCATCTCAGCGTGAGCAGCCATAGGGATAGAGGCAAGCTCACCATGCTAAGTATATTGCTTTATGCCAAATCGCTTCTTGAACTTGCCCAGCCAGCCGGGTGAGAACTTAGGTATTAGTTTGCTAGCGTATTCAGGGAGAATAACTCATAGATCTTTCGCCTTCGCCTGCAGAACTTCACCAGAGACAAGCTGCCCGCGGGCCTCAAGCTGCTGCTGCCATGAGAAGAGTATCTTTTCAAGTAGTTCCCACTTGCCATAGCGCTGACGGAAGCTTATAGAGCTGGCGGCACGCGCATTATCAAGATGTTTATAGCAATCCTTAAGCGAGTCAGAGATAGTAGCCTGCCCAAGTTTACGGCCATATTACTACTCAAACCAAGCAATAATATCCTTCTGCTTTGGCTGCGGCTTCTGGGAGAAGTAATAAGCGCGTAGGGCCTGCCTTTCTACGTCGGATATAGCCTTTGGCGGCATAAGTGTTAACTCGATTGTGCGATAATTAAGGTAAGGCAGCCGATTTATCGTAAATCGGCGTAAGTAAAAATTTTGCAGGTGTGACAATTCTGCCATGGCACTAGTATCGGCTAATCGGAAATATCGCCCAAAAGAGTATCGCGCAAAGGAGTTTCTACTGTAGTGTTTACCAGCCGAGCAAACGCCAATGTCCAAGGTAACACATCAAAATCAATCGTCCGCTCCTTTGAAGTCCAATCTGAAGTAAGGATCACCTCTGTCTTCAAGTTCCACCTTCAACACGCCACTCATGCACACCCTACTTAAATCGGCCACTAAAACACTTCCATCACAACCCACCGTTGTCTGTCCCACAACATCTCCTCTCAAGGACTCGTCAAAGCTGTCCGTCAAAACTCAAACTACCCAAAAAGGCAGTTTACGAAAAGTATAGATTGCAGTGATGGGCCCGTTACCTGTCAGTGGGGCGTCCGCCAATATTTTATATCCCCCATCACCGACGTCCGTGCGCCTCCGCCGATGAATGCCCGCCATCTCCTGTGAGGCGTCCGTCAGTCTCCTTCAAGTGTCGGCCAACTGCGAAGAGCGCGACCGCCGTCTCAGTGGATGGGATTTTGCAGTTTTCTACGGGTAAAAGCATTTTTACCCGATAAGGAAGATTGATATCGATGTTGAGTGTTGAAGTTAAACCCGACGGAGACGGAGGTCGGAGATTGTCAGCGTAGAAACGGAAGTTGGATATGGAGAGGTTTCTATAAGATCGTCAAGGTGAGAAAGGAGTAATGTGTATTCGAAGATCATGGCTTTGATTCGTAAATCTTGTCCACTTGGTCTTCCTAGATCTTAACCAGTCATGACACCAGCCGAGCGTCCCGCGTATAGCATTCGCAATGCTCAAGGACGTTTCTTCACCCCCCTGGGAGGACTTGAGGATGTTTGTCCTGTACTTCGACTTAGCTTCCGCAATGTCTTTAGCAGTAGGACTAACTTACCACTGTCTCTTATCCATTAAGGCTGTTCATCAAGAGTCCATTTCGTCGAGCGTCCTTCAGCTCTTAAACTCCCGAGCCCCATCTAAACTCATTCCACATCGACATCGATCTTCCATTCCGCGACCCCTCAGAAGAACTGCCAAAGTATCGATATCCCAACAATCACTCCGACCATATGCCTCCCCAATTTCCCCCGGCCCCTTCCTCCCTCCGCCTTCTTCACTGGATCCTTCGCGAAAACCCCCGGTGTCGCACTCACCTCAGCCTCGCTAGTCGTAAACTTCATCAAGCTCGTCCTACCCTCTGGATCTACAACAACAACCGCAGTCGGCGCAACACTGAACGTAGTCCCAGCAATCGTTATCGCAGGATCGCCAGCGTGAAGCGTGGTTCCGGGTCCGAAGACAACACCCGTGCTATCGATCATGAGCGCAAGGAGGGAAGGAGCATCTGTTAAAGGCACAGTGCGCGTGGATGACGGATCGATTATGACGGCGCCGGATACGCCGATGCTGATTATTGCGTCGGAGATTGTTACGGGGTCGTCGCCGCTGTGGAGCGTGGTTCCGGACACGATGACGAGGGTGCCGGATCCGTCCGCGACGAACGTCTGAGAGCCTGCAGAGAATGTGATTGGGGATTTTCTGAATGGGATATGTGTGCTGCTGGAGGGAGAGATGAGAGTGATGGCAGATAGGCCTACGCTGATTGCAGTTCCGGAGACGATGGCTGCCGGTCCTCCCTTTGTGAGGGTGGTACCAGGGGCAATGATGAGTCCTCCAGTGGGGTCCATTTGGAAGGGTTGACCACCTCCGGTTACGACTTTGATGGGCGCTGGATTAGGTGCAATGCCGGGGGGGTCTTGATGGGGACCTTTCGTTCTTCCAGGCCGGGGTCTTCTCGACGCCTCAGGTGCAATAGGCGCAGGTGTAATAGGGGGCGCCCAAGAGTCTACTGTTTGGCCCGGTATAGCCGTTTCAAAAATGGGCCCAGCTGGAATTGTAGCTCGTACGGTCTCAGACGGCCAGTCGTATCGAGCAGGGCGAAGCGCAATTGGCGGATCATACAGACCCGGCCACCCCAGAATACACCCGTTGGTATCAGGGAATAGCTCCTTGAAATAGCCACGCATTGCATCAGGCACCACCAGGTTAGGCCTATAGCGGCCTGGCCTGACAATCGAGCATGGCAAATGATCTGAGTCGTCTCTCTCCATGCAGTCTATTTGGCCCCGATACGCACTGCGCCATGATTAGCGTTTGCCGCAAAAAAACGAAGTGGTTCTGTTGCTAACCTGTATGGCACAGGCTCATTGAAATCTGCATAATTGACCGGGAACGCGAATTCATCGGATTTGTTTCTACCATTGATTCTCTGTAGACCAAACCATAAAGAATAGATGTCTTTCGACTGAAAAGTCAATATGCCGCCGGATGGGAAGGTGCTGGAGGTATATGTGGAGATTCGTCTTCCGCATCCATCATAGACAAAGCACGATGAAATAGAAATATAGACATTCCCTTCGTAAAGTGTTTTTCCATTCACAACGGTATAGTGGCCAGTAGTAATCGGTGTATACGCTAGCTAAATCAGCTTATGCGGCTACAAAAAGCGGATCTTGAGGCAAAGAGCTAGCACTTACTAGTATTTGGCGCCGCTTGAGGCTGATAAATGTTTATAGGAGTGCCACTCGGATATTTCGCGCACATATCTCTGCTGACACTCGTCGTTACTGGCCAGAAGTAAAGCTCGGCATGAAATGCCGCGTATGTACAGAGAGACGACGCGCATGGAGTTTGGCAGGCGGGAAACCGTGGCTCGGGAGATACATGTATTGTGTACGGCCCACTGGTTGTCAGAGGCCCAGATGACCAAGACGATAGGGATGAGCTGTAAATGCTCCACAGACTTTCACAATTCTTCGCTCTGATAGTGCAGGACGGCTGAGGTAGTGTGTAGCTGTAATCGAGCGAGGTGGTAGTATACTCTGGACCATAAATCTCCGTTTCGTTGGCTGCTGGATAGCATATTGTTCCACAGGTCATTGCACACTTCGGTACATAGTCACTTGTGATAATGGTAGATGTGAGCGTCACGTAGGCAGAATCCCCCCACGACAGGATTTCTTGGTTACATGCGGAAGCATAATCTTTGCCTACTTTATTATCAGCCTGAAGGGCCTCACGGTGCTCCATTCTAACGTGGCTAAGGTCTGACTACTGTAGTGATATTTCATAAAGATGGGAACTAGGCTGCTCACCTGATGTCGAATTACGGAATAAACTGCTCTTCACAGACTCTGTCACGTTGGGAAAGAAAAAAAGTCGGGTTGGGGCCGTGGCCGGTAAAAATGAGGAAGACAACGCCATTGTCTTGTTAGGTCTGCTTTCCGTGGAAGTATTATATCGTCCACTAGGTGTCGTAGAGTCTGAACGTGTATCGGATACGGGGGTGAGCGCACTCCATGACTGCAACGCTGGTAAATCACTCCGTTAGCAAATGAAGTTAGTAGCCGCAAAGGAACAAAATCATGGAAGACCTCATACCTGGTGATTTTCGAGCTAGAGCCGGAACAAAATTATTGAGAAAAGAGTAAAAATATAATGATGATAGCATGTTTGGGTTGTCCAAGCGTGGATAAACGTGAAAATATCCGAAAAGGACTTATAAGGTATGCAAATGCTTAGATATGGCGAAGAGACCTCAAATTAGAAGACGCATAGCCCCCGCGTTTGTGTAACATGACTGCAGTTCTTGTATATTGGGACGAATCCTGATTAATCTGCTCCCCTGCCGGATGTTTCGACTGTCAGCGCTCCGCACGCATAACACGTTCTGCCAGTCAGTTATCAACCTTGGAGTGTTGCATTAGGATTCTGCCTTACTATAAATCCGGGGCGAGACCAAGAAAGGCTGAAGGATTAGCTGAAGTGGTAATTTCTACGCACACTCAGCTCCATCGAGGGAGACGGTTTTCTTTTTTTTTTTTTTTAACACATAGATCGATGGCATCTGACCAGTAAATGCTTAGATCCGTGGTAATCATAATATTATCTGAGAAGAGTCTGTAACTCGCTGCGCGTGAGCATAGCTGACCAAAGTGTTCCATATTCCTGCAAAAGGTCGTCGATATTATCAGTGTTCCTTCCTTGAAGCTCGTAAGCTACCGGTCGCAACAGCGCAATCGCGGCAAGAGCTTCGATATGTCTTGAAGTCGAAATTGTGTCAGCCATAAACCGCTCAAATATATGTGAGGCGAACGAGGCTTGTGCCGTCAGTAGGCAGGCGATAGACGGTGGCGACGTCCCGTGAAGCTCGAATTTAGGAGGACCTTTGAAAGTTGTTACTCCTCCATAAAAGAATTCTCATATTACGGAGCGCCACTCACCAATTTCCGTTTATGTGTGGTCACCTGTGCAAAGTGCTGGTTAATTCGCAGATGAAGGTGGGAAAGTTAACATAACCCCGACATTCGCCATACCGCAACGACCTGCATGGCCCTAACCAGCGCTGAACAACCGATTAGTAAGATTCTAGTCTGGTAAGAGGCCTTCATGTGTTCTGTGGCTCCAATTAATTCGATCCTCCATATGACTCACGCTCGTTGAATGGCCCAGCTCCAACCGCCGCTTCATCTCTGCACTGCTAAAGCCCGTGGATCGGTTTAATCCATAAGACTAGTTACCTTCGCCGCTCAACCTGTGCTTCCGTGTTTTTGATGATCATCGGCGTACTGTTCGCCAAAACCCCCCCTTTTCATCATCTAATACGCTCGCGGATTGCTAGCTGGGCCGCAAGGCGATTACTGGCCGCTAACTTCATTCGTGTCTGCAGTTTGATGATCCAGGGATCAGGGGCCAGGGCCAGAATTGTCGCTCCTCTGCATACAAGGACGCGCAATGGTAACATGGAATATGTGAACTGGTTGCAGGAAAACGGTAGACAGAATTTTGGAGGCTGCTTCAATTTCGGTCATAGTAAGTACAAAGCTGTTACTTCTTTTCGCACGCCGGAGCTGAAAGTTGTGCGAATCATTGGCAAACTGTATATTACAAACGTTTGCAATGCTCCACAGAATTGGACCTCCCATCGAGCGGCATATCGAGCAGCGGGGATGATCTTTCATCGATTGATTCGCATGACGAGCAAAATGTGGATTCGAAGCAGGAGCGCCTGCGAATAAAATACCGATCTCAGAGACAGCAAGAGCTAGGACAGAATGAGTATGAGCCGGTCGATTTGGAAGCCATTGGAAGCCAATGGAAGCCAGGAAGAGCTTGAATTCCCCACTCGTAAAGCTCTCGCCGTCACCAATTGGCCAGGTGGAAATATCCGTGCCTACTTCCAAGAAGAGGATGGATATATCTGGGAACTGTCGCAAAAACATCAGAATCAGAAAAATTGGGATATCAGCCTGAGCATCTTGGAATCGGATATGCGAAACCAGGGAGCCCTTTGACAGTCATCAGCCGCTTCAGCGGGTTGGACGTATGTCTATTCTAGTGAGACGCTTTGTTTAACAGTCTAATAATCTTAGATCCACGTCTTCTGGATAAGCAATTAAAATATCGTACGCGAGCGTTGCTTCTCCGAGAAAGCAGGCTGGACTGCTGGGAAATTGAACGAGAACGCCTTGCGGGCTTATCGAGGATCTCAACTGGGAGCTGTAGCGTCGGCTAGTACTTTCAAAGTCTATTACCAATGTAAGATGACAAATATCTTCAGTGTTGGCAACAAAATATAACGTTTCACTCACTGATAATAAATTCCAGTACTGGCTGGCATCATCCATGAATTCTCTCTTTTGGATACAGATCCCGTTTGGAAACACGAATCAACGCCAGCCACCGCCCCTAAATGCTCAGCTTTAGCAGCTTTTGCCTTTTCAGGTGACGAGGGCTTGGTAGTGCACCTTTACTACCAAGCAGAGGACGACATAGTGAGAGAGTATATCTGTGAAAACTCATCCTGGAGAGAAGGTGCGTTGCCATAGCTGGGCATTCGGTTTGGGTCTCCTTCCGGCGCTCATAGTCTGCCTCTGCTGCTACTTGAGTGGTTAACTTTGGAAGTAGGTGATTTCTCTTCAAACAATTGCCGAGCAGTACACCGTGCTCGTGGCCCACTCATGGGGTTGTCCTTCCACGCAAATAGAAGTCTACTGGTGATCACGCTCCGGATGATGATGGAACGGCGGACCCGAGGAGAAACTTGAGAGGAGAGCGCCAAGGACCTTGTACCATCAATTTCCTTCGCTTCGGAGTCCCAATTAGCGGTTCTAGACGAAACTACCATGTTTACTATGTTACGGGCGTATTTTGTCGCTGGCTATTATAAGATCTATTAGGCCTACGTGCAGACAAAAGCCATAAAATAGACTAGCGTACGGTTTTATTTCGAACGGAAGCAAGATTCCATAGTGGATAAATTTTTTTCAGACATTTGAATTTTTTTTCGCCAGAGAGCCCTTGTAGTAGGTGTATAACCGCGAGATCAATCCCAGGTTCGCCTTGAGCGGGACCATCCTCCGGTTTTGGCTCCTTTCGGGTACAGGATCCTTGTCACACTAGGTACAGATATCAATAGGCGCGAAGTAATGACTTCGAATCTTCGACAGCGGTCTCGCGTTCCGTTCGTCTCGTCGTTCGTGCCGCTGCGGTACATGTTGAGAGCTCGTGAAATCAGTTCGTCAAGACTTCGAAAATTTTGTAGATGAGCTTCAATGCACGGTTCGATCGCACGATTCCACCGGGGAACATCAGCGTTGGAGGGGCGGCCTATCTTCAGGATCTTGAGGCGGCGTATTATAGAGCGCAGTGCATTTACTGTTCGTACATCAGTCAATTAAAGCATTGATAGAGCTATATTCAGAACTTATCTTGAGTGGAATTGACCGCTGAAGTCAAAGAATATTCCAAGGGGGAGATGCTCCTGGGAGACTCGTTGAAACCGGCGTGTGGAAGAATCATAATTTGAAGTCCATAGCGCCAACGTGCCGTTTATTGCACTTTCACGATCTGTAGCTCTTGGGACAAGCGGTCTATAAGATCCCCTGGTGCCACCGCCGTGAGATGCAAAAGCTCTTCGCGGATCTTATGTCAATCAGAGGCCTCTCAGTGGCATAGCCGATGAGAACTTGCTCTGTGCAGTCAAGTCACCTCATATCTCATCATCTTTTCCACTTTTTTCTGTGCTAGCTCAGCATCTGCTCTTTTCCCGTTCGCGTCTTCTATTTTCCTCTGTGTACTCAGGCCTGAAAACGGAAATGGAATTTGATGAGGTCAGGATTCGGGTATGAGTTTAATGGTATACACTCATATTCAGATGTAGACGTCTAAACTTCGGCCTGTGCTATCTCGTACGCATATTATGGTATCCCGTTACAAATAGAGTAAATGGACAAGAAGAAACGCGGACATCAGCTTTGCATCTTAGGACACCGCAAACTACATCACCTCCAACACGCCTCCTCTAGCTCTACGCATTCTGTGATTATGGCTACAGGAAGCTTTAAAGAGCCAAATCTAGGTGCCTGGTCAAGAGAAATCTAGATTCGGCTGGAATGCACGGTAGGCGTAGGGCGAATTCGAAGATAGACTCTTGTGTGTCCCCCCGGCGCTGGAAGGGTACTGTAGACTAGCCCAGATGGACTAAAGAAAGAAAAGACGTTGCAGATGACAAGACAGACCACTGGACTGGCCCCTGTCCCGATCCCAGACCATGATACTCCCCATCAGCCCGCCTCCTGCAAGCCATGATCCTACCATGGAGTTTCTAAAGGGGGTTCCCGGGCTCATGAGTACTCGTCTATCCCTTCTATGAGCTGGGATACTTTGAATCCCCGACGCCAAGAGATCCAAACCAACCCAAAATCAAAGACATTCCCATCCATCCCAAAGACCCTTGAAACTCCCTTTCCTCTTTGAACTCCCTGAACGCCGTCCTAAATCCTATTGCCGAGAGCTCCCCGGCCGTCCCCCCTTGCCACCTTTTCCACGCGTGTGTGCTTCTCTACACTCATCGCTACAGAACCACTTGGTTCGAGCATTCGGTGCCTTTTCCATATTCACGCACGCAAGATGGAACCACTCCCGCGGGCAATCAATATTATCGCAAGCAATCATGTTGCCATAACTGACTTCATTGCAGTAGCAGTAGCGAGGTTCATCACCGTCTTCGTCGACCCCGTCGCTGAATTCGGGATCTGGGGCGACTGAAGATGCAGAAGAGGAGGGAGGTGCAGACTTGGTTGTGTTGGCTTGGGCCTTCAAAGCCGGAGAAGGGAGTGCTGCCGTGGTAGTCGAGGGGACATTCTTCTTATGGCCGCGCTTAGTGCCGGTTGTGACGCTATTGGTTTCCGAGGAAGTATGAGAGTTCGTGCCTCCATTGCCGTTGTTCGCGTTTCGGGTGCTGCGGCTTCTGACTATTGGGACATCCGGGAAGCTTCCTACAACTGGTGTTGCCGTCTTCGAGGTCCGACCGGCGCGTGTAGTAACAGGCGCTGGGCCAGGATTGTCAAGTTCCATGGCTCCTGCTTCTTGGGGTTCAATTTCTTCATGCTTGAGATTAGAGGATTCGAAGGGCGCCGATGTATCATTGAGTTCTTTTGGTGTAGAACCGCCTTTTGCAGAAAGATTCTCGCGAATTATTCCCGCAGCCTGCTCAAGTTCCGTTATAGCGTTGCTGCCAGCCGGTTGACGGTTTGAATGTGACGACGACGGACGACGGGCAATTACAGGCTCCTGTGCGGCAGACGCGACGGAATTTGTCGTAGAGTTCTTTCTCGCTCGAGACGATATAGGACGCTGGGCTGCCTGAAGGGCTTCTCTTGAAGTTGCGAAATTTGACGCGAGCGGCGAAGAAGCTAACGGGGGTGATTGCGCACCCAATGTAGTGCGTTTACGTCCTTGAGTCGGCCCAGGCGCAGCTCTAGGTTTCCTCTTGCCGCCATTCTCGGCGCCTGATGTAGCTCTTGGACTCGTCCCACTTCTTCCCCCAACACCAGCAGTTGCTAAAGCACCGCTCAGCGATCGTTCCATAGCTGGAGCAACCATTACCGCTGCTGCCAAAGCTTTCTCAGTCTTCTTTCTTTTCCCTTGTTGTACGGTTCCGTTGCTAGCTATACCCAATCCGACACCCCGCGAGTCTGCTGCAGCTGTCTCGGCCGCAATGGCCTTCCGTTTCTGTGTCTTCTTGACCGGTCTATCGTCAAAGTCGGAATCAATGTGTTGATTTCGGTTCCGTTTGTTTGCCACCATCGCCTCGCGTCTAGCTTCGCTCTTAGCAGCAATAGAGTCAGCATCGTGGACTACCTGCGCAGCTGCAGCTAAATTATTAGCCGATACTACCTCTCGTCGATGCCTCTCGTGAGATGCTCCTCCTTTCTTCTTCTCTTCCTTATCGGCATATGCCCAATGGGTAAGACTACCGTATCGCGCTTCCTCACTGATTTCGCCGTCGATGTGCGGGTATGAGGTGTTCATGCGCGCTAGGCCCTTGTCTTTCGTAGCTTTCGCGGAAGTAAGGACGACTAGCTTTTCATCGAGGGTCGGTAGCATTGAGGCAATTATCACTCGCAAGCGGAAAAAAAGTTGTCGTTTCTTTAAATCGGCTTGTGTTTCAGGAGGGAGGGTGCTGAAGTCAGCGGGGAAGAGCTCTACCGAGAGCTGCTGGTGACGCGATGGAGCATCTTGGATCATGGAGCCGTTGACGCTGCCATTCGTGCTATTATCTCCGCCGACCTGGCTTTGTACAGTCGTACGTCTCTGCGATGCAGTTGAGGCCGGCAGTCTGGCGATCTCGTCAAGCAGCAGCCGGAGCACTTGCTCCGGGTCGTGGATTTTCGCTTCCACTTCTTTGAACATGGAGAAGTGCTTGATGAGTTCTTTCGGAAACGCATCTACAGCTTGTGTGAAGTGTGTGAGAGCTGGGAGAAACCCAGGGGTGTTGTTCGCGACTAGTGGTGTCCGCTCCAGGCCGCCCATGGTGGCTAATCGTCCAGCAAAGGTGCGAGCATAGTAATTCGTTGGTCTTGGGACATTCGTACGGGCTTGTCGAGTTGATTGACGGCGATCTGAAGCTGGGGCAGCTGCGACTGCTCGGGAGCCCGTTGCAGGGGGCATTTTGGAGCTGTGGGTGGGAGATTTCTGGTGTGGTGTCGCCAGTGGGCGCTCAGTGCTGTAAAAGACGGGATATAGTGATACTATGCGATACAAAGGGTAGAGAGGCGCATCTCAAAAGATAAGCAGAGTTTTGCGCGCGGGATAGCTGGCAGTGAGGGTGTGAGGGTTGGAGAAAGTGTCTGCTGCGCGAGAGGAGGGCAACCTCCGTCACCCGCTCAAAAGCCGGCCAAACAGAGCAAACCCGCCAAGCAGGGCTCGCATCGGGCCGAAGATTGCCCTGCGCCGACCTCTCTCGCTTGTTCGCCCAATCGAAACACCAACTCAATTCATTCTTGTGGCAGAACATGGAGAACTGAAAATACCATTATTATAATGTATATGTCCGATCTATCAATGATACGCTAGGCTTGAGCCTAGAGATGCGTCTTTAAATTATTCTGACATCCATCCACAAGTCACTGTTGGCTTATATATGTCTATCCATTGATGAGATGCTCAAACTCCCAAACACCATTGCCCATGCCTTGTAGTGAAGATACCTCAAGAAGCATACCAGAACAGCTCCTTCCCAAATGCAAGGGTATAACTAAACGAAACGTGCCGGGAAAATACAAAGGGAGAAGTGAAGTATAGCAGGCGAAGGCATCGAAATGTAGTGGTAGGATTTGTCTATCCGGTGAATTATGCAGTCATCGTCTTGCTGAGATTCGACTTCTGCGGTGCAGCCTCTTTCCGCAAGGAACGAAGAAGAGCTTCAAGTTTGCGTCGTTCTTCTTGTTCGTGCTGTTAAAGATGTCAGTCCGTCATCCACGTGACAAAGAATGTTGGGGAAATATTGGAAACGTACCCTAAGAGCCTTGAGACCTTCAGCAGTCCTATCCCTCATCATCTTCCTGAAATCTTCTCTCAGCATCCTGATACTAGTGGCTTCCATATTAGCTTGTCCAGCATTTGGACCACCGGGACTCCTGACACCGAGCCATTTCACCCTCTCATCAGAAAGCTCCATCTCCAGCGCCTCTTTCTCGTCTCTGAGGGCATCAATCATAGCCTCAAAATTGTCGCGGTCCTTCTCATTTTGGATTGAGTCACGGGTAAGAGCCTCGTATTCTGAAGCCATAGCCGAAAGTTCTTGCTTTAGATTGCGCTCAGATTCACGGGCTTGGGCTTCGCTCTGAGAGGCGGCTTCTTGTGCTTTGCGCAGGCTCTCTACTTCTGAAAGAAGGGCAGTATTCTTCGCTCCGAGTTCCTCAAGCTCTTTCTTGACAGTCGGGTTGGCGGCGACTTCGGCAGCACGTTCAGCACGGGTACCGTACGCGCTGTCGAGTTCTGCCTTAGCAAAAGTAAGCTCAGTAGTGAGACGTACTACTTCGCCTTCGAGATCTCGGAGTTCTTCTTCCTTGGCGCTCAGAGCTTTCGTAGCCTCAGCAGCACGGGCTTCCGCAGCTTCCTTCTCTGATGTCGCCGTACGAAGTGCTGACGTTGCTTCCTCGACCTTTGCCGATGATTCCGACAGCTCAGCTTGGATTGTGGCAGCCTCGACACGTGCGTCATCCTGAGCTTCCTTGAGTTGCATCTCAAGGGCACTGCAGCGTTCCTGTGCGTCACGCAGCGTCTGAGAGTCAGACTCGTTGCGCTGTTGATCGAATTGCTGGAGCTGATCTACGGCACGCTGAAGTTCGCGTTCCACAGAGCCTTTGTCGGAATGAGCTTTATCGATCTGTTCATGAAGGCGAGTAACTTCGGCTTCCTTCTGCGCATCAGACCGGCTGTTAAGTTCACGTTGCTGCTTGATCTGGCGGAGGAGGATTGACTGCTTTTCCTTGAGCGTAGAAGCACAACTGTATAGCCATTGGACCTTCGCGGAGAACGCGCCGAGAGAGAACTCCTCATTCGGGTTGTAGTCTTCATCAGGGGAAAGCTCTTCATCGGCATCCGGGTCCGCGGCCAGCATCTGCCGACGTTCATTTTTGCGCTGCCGAGCCTCTTCTTCGCCTGCTTGAATGATCGACCAGAGACCCATTAGCGTAGTTTCATACTGGTTGTCTTGATTTTTGGAGCCTTGAGCACGGAGTTCTTCGATTTGTTCAGACATGGAGTACTGAAGTTGTTCGATATTATAGAAAGAATCCTCCATGTAATTGAGCTGCTCCTGGGATCCACCTCCGGAAATAGGTGGTGGAGGCAAAACCTTCTCACCGTCCTCGCTTTGCGATCTGCTGAGCATAGCATATAATTGATTGTTGATGCCCTCGAGACGGCCTTCGACTGCATTCAAAGAGTGCCTAGAACTGTTCCGTAGGCTATTCTGCTCCGTAGCAACATCACGCAGACCTTGGTCTAGGAAGTCCAGTTGCTGGTCAACAATGGAAGGGTCAGGGAAACCTCCTGATGACCTTGGCGCGAGAGAATACTCCTGGTTCCGCTCGGGGTTTGCCCGGATAATGACTTCTCTCAAACGATCATTTAGATCCTCTAGTCGCTTCTCCACTGCGCTCAATGCTTGACTTTGTCGTTCCACAGTGTCCGAATGATGGTGGGTGCCATTTTGAAGGGCACTCATGAGGCTGTCCAGGTTCTCCGGTGATCGATAGAGACTTCTTTCGTCAAAAGTATCCTCTATCTTGCCTCGATTGCCGCGGATGTTTTCGTAAGTGTCCATACTGGCGGGGCTATCGGGCCTCTGGCCTCCGCCATTTGGTAACTGTGAATTTTGGGTTCGTTTTGTTGGGTCGTTATGTGTAAACTGCAGAACACCGGCTGTGTGCATGAGCAATTGCGTATCAATGTTTCGCATCCGTGTTTCGATTTCGAACAGTTCGCGAGCCAGATCATCCACCTTTTGATTGCTTGCATTCAATTCATCTTCTGATTTTGTCGAAGGGTCCTTGACTGCATTGCTCCCACGACTTCCAATGCCTTTCCTATGGCCCTTTCCCTTCTTCGAGGTTAAACGTGTGAGAGACAATGCAGCGTCGCGAATTTTTGATTCAGACACCAGCTTCGTCCTCACCGTGAGCACTCTTGAGCTAAGTGCCTTCTGTTCCTGCTTCAGCGCCTCCACCTCTTCGACCGATAGAATCTCAAAATATTGACTATCCCCAATAGCTGTCTCCACCAACAAATGCATGGCCACCGGGTCGCTATTCAGCGCTTCAAAGCTTCGCTTCCGGACTTCGCGCGGGGTATCAAAGCCCGGCTCTTGCACGGAGCCTTTACGGTACCCCAGAAAAACATCGGGAGGAGGTATGAATGCGTTGCTGCCATATCGCGGGGTATTTTGGTATGTCGTTCCATTGAAGCCGGGAGACGCGCCGCCCATGCCTGAAGGGTAATTGGAGGTCGGGGAGGGAAAGTCATAGAGCGGTCGGGGGCTTAAGGCCTCCGCCGCGTACGGGTATTGTGATCGCAGGCCATTACTCGTCATGTTGGGCGGAATTCTGGACGTGAGTGAAGCACGTCGAGCTTGTACAGTACCAGCTTCGCGACTGTGTGGAGGCGCAATGAAGGATCGGACAGGAAGGATGTGTGCAGAGTGGAGTGTCAGGACAAAGGTAGTAGGACGGATGAAGGCCAAATATCACGGCGAGCGACGCATGATGGACTTTTTTCGTGGTGCGAAACAGGAGAGGCGTGAGATTGCTTAGGGGGGAGGTATGGGAAGGATATGCTTTCTTTGGGCGTCGGCGTTCGCAGTCAGGTTCAGGGGTCGTGCACAGCTGAATTCACCTCTAGCCAGGCACCGTACTTTCGTAGCCGCACAGACAGGGATTAGCCGAAAAAGCGACAATCGGCTGGGCATTTGACCCCACGCTGGACACGACTCGCTTTCTCGTATTCACCATGCCTCATTGACGACATGGCTCGTCGCTACTGGCTTCTTAGATGGCTCCCCTCCCGTCCAAATCTATTCACGTTCACCTCACAAGTTGTCTGTGTAGTAGGGCTCGAGCCGCTGTGGACTTCTCCCTATTTTCAAGTGCCGTCATCGCCTTTGAGTGTTTGCAGATTCTATTGCAACCAAGATTGTAACGTTCCTTTGTTTTTCTGTTCCTTTCTGTCACAAACAATCCTCTCCGTTTCCCATCATAACGATGTCTTCCGACCAAAGACCCGTTCTTTCGAGAGATCAAATTACCAAGTACTTTGAGCGACTGAAGTTGCCTCAAGAGCATCGTAAATACAGCGTTGCAGGGGAAAGCCCCGAAGATGCCTTGACGTATTTAGCTCTGTTGCAAAAGCTTCATCTCGTCGAGATTCCATTTGAAAACTTGACTCTGCATTACTCGCATCATCGACAGCTCTCCCTGCACCCAGACGAGTTGTACAAGAAGATCATTGGAGATGACAACGGAAGAGGGGGTTACTGCATGGAGAACAATAGCATCTTCGGCATGCTGCTTTACTCTCTTGGCTACAATATATACCCCGCTGGCGCTCGTGTCTACGACAGAAATCAGTGGTCTGGCTGGTAGGTAACCGATCGTTTGTTCCCACGTGGCCAGGTGTAGTCATCGTTCTAGCACGAGGGTCGCCGGTACTAGAAAGCTGACATCGTTTGTATAGGAGCCACATGGTAAACATAATTACCATTGGGGAAAGTCAATTCCATGTAGATGTCGGGTTTGGAGCTAATGGCCCAACCCAGCCTCTCAAGTTGGAAAAATCAGGTACCATCTACGAACATATTCGGCCTGCAGCCACGCGCCTGCAGTGGCGTAACATACAAGAAAACACGGATTCGGGCCAGCGACTGTGGGTGTACGAGCACAGGATCGACGACCAGAGTGATTTCTGTACAACATATTGCTTTACGGAGCTGGAGTTTCTCCCAAGCGACTACAACCTGATGAACTATTACACTAGCACCAACCCAAAGACATTCTTTACACAAACGATCATCGGTGAGAAGAAGATACTGGGAGGCAAGGATAACGGTGACCTTGTAGGAAACCTAATTCTTGGGAATAACCTAAAGTGGAGGATACACGGGAAGAAGGAACGGGAAATCAATTTCGAGAGCGAAGACGATCGAGTCAAGGCTTTAGAGGAGTTCTTTGGAATCAAGCTTGGACAGGTAGAGAGACACAGCATACGGGGCTTGACATCTGAGATCAAAAATTAGTATGTCTGAGCGCTCAAGCTCGGGTGTTACCGTAGTTTCTCCTAAGCCCGGTCATACTTTGGTTGCTTAACTGAAGATAGCTTGACAAAGCACCTCGTTGTCGCAATACAGAGGGTTTCAAAATTCGAGTAAAATCCCTAGGACGAGTGTTCTTTCGGTGGGATATTGTTTCTATGCTGGGTAGATAAAAAGGGTTGTTGCTCATATGATGGAAGGATGGTAACTGCTGGATGGGAGTTGATATCATTTTTGTTGTGTAAAGTGATGCGGCCGGAACAGTGCTTTCATTTGCTATTGAACATGGGATATGCATTGATGAGGAATTGGTCTACAAGAACCGCGTCTCGACCTATATGTCGTCAGTATTTCCAAGGTCGTATCTAGCCATATACGTACCCTCCATGGATTGTTCAACTCAAAACCAGGTGGCGCTTCGGCCCTGTCTGTCTGTCCTCTCGCAAAACCCGTTAACCTTCGGTCGCGTTCCATCACTGCGGTCTATTTAGCATGTAGAATGAGGTCATCCTAAGGTGGTATCATACTTTGCTATAAATCCGTTAGTTTTAGGGTACTTGCATTAAAAAGATTGTGACTTACTCTATCCCATGCATCGAGGCCGTGCCTTGGTCTCTTTCCTCCGTTTTGCATCCATCTGAGTTGTCCCAAGGCGCCGCCAGTGAATGCGAACATCTGTTTCAGGTGAGCTAATCCAGTCCGACCAAGAGCAATTGAGGGGTTGTCGTACGCCAATCATGATCCCGTACGGGAGCAAAGCTTCGAAAGGAATCCCCATAGTCGCAAGAGTCCCCCAGGGCGTGGTGTGGTTGTGGATAAGATGGGTGTCGTATGGTTGTCGTGAAGAGTAGACCAGGATGGAGTACTTCGTAGGTAGCTCAAAAAGAGGAGCGGCGTGCCAAGGCCGGCCGCAACATCGTTCGCCCAAATCTCATAAGGGGGCAGCGCTCTTCAGCAAGCCAAATCTCATCCATCGCGAGCTTTTAAGACAAGATACGAGCATTCCCGGTGTCGCTCAAGTCCATACTTTCCTCAGAATCGCGAATATCCATACCTTGGACCTCGGTTCGGCGAATGAAATCGTGCGTTGTGGCGATCGGAGACGACCACCTGTCTGCAACGACGAACACGCGACTGCAGCAATCACGCATCGATTTTCAGCATTCTAAGGCCTTCAGATGACATATCACAATAAATATTTACGACATTGACCTATCAGTCCTTGCGCGGTTCACAACAACACGCTCCAAGCCCTTCTCTGCCTTTCACGACGCGCTCCCAGCCTCACTGATGATAACGCCAACGAGGCATCCATCGATGGCACGACCGATATAATAAGATTCATACTGGATTTAGGAACGCTACACTGGCTTATTTTGTCTCCAAACTGGCGACTGTCGTCACGTATGCGATGGCGGAGCCCAGCAGGCTCATGGGCCAGACGATGAGCAACAACGATGGGGAAGAGAGTGATATAGATGGGGAGCACGAGGTCGATGATGTTGAATATGGTCAGGGCACTGGGGAGACCAGTCAAGATGGAAACTCCACGGATGCTGAAGGTTCAGATGTCGACGCCGAGGGCGAAGAGGTGGACGATGATGAAGACGGAGAGCCTGTGGGAGCTGTTAAAGTGGCTGTGAATGAGGAATTTCCATCCTCAGAAGGAGAGGAGGACGATGATAACGATGGTGAAGCCGCCGTGGATTCCTCATCCGATGCCAAGACCAGCGACAGCGAGGATTCTGATTCGAGTAGCTCAGAGTCTGAGGCTGAGAACGAGTGGCAAGCCGAAAGCGACGACGGAGAAGAAGCCGAAGCAGAAGTGTCTGATCCTAATGGGTGCATGTGAGTGTCAAAAACAATTGTGACGGCTTCGAGAACAGATTGCTGATAGGAAGACAGATTTTGTGGTGAGGACGAAGATAATGATCCAAGTCCGGAGTTTGAAGAATATCTTGCATGTGCTGTGTGTGGGGACAATTGTATGTGATTTTCGGCCGCGAATGTTTAAATTTACGTTTCCGGATATAGCTGACATGATCTTTGTTCCTGCAGCACATCGGCAATGCGCCCGAAACGCTAATACTCTTAGCCCCGATGACGGTATGTCTATTGACCCCATTCCCGCCAAGCCATAACGAAGGGAACATGCACTTACTCTGTATCTAGATGCGAAGCATTGGCGATGTCCTGCCTGTATCCAGAATGGCCTGGAGGAGGACAAACATTCCCCTGAAAATACGACTCGCCGTAGGCTATCATCAGTTCCCAAGCTGGCAAGAGATCTCTTGCCTTCACATAGAGGCCAAGACCCAGGCGGCCACTCTATGTTCAATGATCTCATCCTGCCCGATGACCCTATGGATGGTTCTCGGTCATTGCGAAAGCGCAAGTCTTCGCATGAAGACGAAGGTCCTGTTGCAAGACCGACTAGGAAAAAGCGCAGACCGTCTGAGACGTCAAAATCTGAAGTGGAAGTCGATACTTCCCTCGCTGCGTCATCGCCGCGTGCTGTGAGAATTGCGGTGTCCGAGGCCATCGAAAGTGACGATGCACATGCTTCAGCCTCTGAGCACGAATTATCTAGGCTTCGCTCATCACGAACTCGACGCTCGAGACCTAAGAGAAATGACAAACGGCCACTGGTATGGCTTGAGGAATCGGTCGGTCTCAGTCTGATAGTCGTCTTTCACTTGAACAACGAAAAAGTGCAAAAGATTGTCACTGCTAAACCGAAAAAGAAGCAGCGTGACCGGGAGCGCGACCGTAACCGTGACCGGTCACGAAGAACACAGCAAGTAAGGCCTGAGTCACCAGAGATATCGCACTACCCAGCGATCCAAACTCATTACTCCGCGCCATTCTATGGTTTTGCAGATAAAGAGATGGATGAGAGCAAAAATAAACCATATGGCGGTATTCTCTCTGAAGCAGATGCTGATACTTCGAGGACATACCCAACACAGGTCGATAGAAAGCGGTTTGAAGATGCACGCCTGAAGGCGGAGGATGATTGGAAGAAGAAGCAGGCAGCCCTCTATGGTTCTCAAGAGCCCACAAAGCCCTCCAAGATAACTGGTCCACCAAGCAAGATCAAGTGCATTAACTTTGGAGGATGGGAAATTGACACGTGGCATGCTGCACCATACCCCGAGGAATACAGCAAGAACAAGGTGCTCTATATCTGCGAATTCTGTCTAAAGTACATGAATTCTGACTACGTCGCATGGCGGCACAAGGTTAGGCCGATTATCTTTCACCGATGAATTTTGGTGCTAACCTCCGCGTAGCTCAAATGTCCCGCTAAGCACCCTCCAGGAGACGAGATTTATCGTGATGGCAAATATTCGTTTTTCGAAGTTGACGGCCGAAAGAATCCTGTCTACTGCCAGAACCTTTGCCTCCTTGCCAAACTATTCCTGGGCTCCAAGACCTTATATTATGATGTCGAGCCTTTCCTATTCTACGTCATGACCGAGAACGACAATTACGGCTGCCATTTTGTGGGCTACTTCTCGAAAGAGAAGCGGCCAAGCTCGCTCAACAATGTTTCCTGTATTCTCATCCTCCCCATTCATATGCGCAAAGGCTATGGCCAATTCTTGATCGAATTTTCTTACCTTCTCACACGTGTCGAGAAGAAAACTGGAAGCCCGGAAAAACCGCTCAGTGATATGGGCCTAGTCAGTTACCGGAAATACTGGCGTCTCGTGCTATGTCAGGAACTCCTCAGTCAGAAGGCACCAGTAAGCATCACTGCGATATCCGAGCGCACAGGCATGACGCCAGATGATATCGTGTCCGCCCTTGAAGGCTTGCGTGCTCTGGTTCGAGATCCAGTCACGAAAACTTACGCCCTTCGGCTCGACTACAACTATTTTAAGCAATATGTTGAAAAATGTAATGCTGGTAATCACCCCAAAGTTAATCCCGAGTCTTTAGTGTGGACGCCATATGTCATGGGTCGAATCTCACAATACGAGGATGGACCGGCCCTCCATACGGTACAGCCACGCGAGGAGATAGACGACGAAGACAAGCCAGCACCTGAAGAGGGCGTTCAAATAGAGATTGCTGCAAAGCAAAATGGCAATGCCAGTGCCTCCAACAATGACTCAATGGCCGCTGGAGAGGAAGCTGAACCAAGTACTCCCACCCTTCCGGCAGACGAGTCTGCACCAGGTACTCCCCTTGCAAACGGTTCTACTGCCACGCTGTCTGTTTCTCAACTATCGAGCGCTATATCTGCCATCCCACCTACTCGCTACGAGGTCTTCCCTCCCATCCCAGGAATGCCAGCCTCAAAACGTCGACCCGGCCGCCCATTTGGCTCACGTCGCCGAACTAGCACTCCTCAGCGGAACCGTAGCATTCCCCTTTCTGTTGCTACAGCCCCCGTCTCTAAGATACAGTTCTCCCCAAGCAGGAATGGCAGCGGGAAAGCGTCACCATCAGCCAATGGTGCTCTTATGCCTAGTGGGAGTATCAACGTCAGGCGTACCAGGAGTAAGCTGGGTGAGAGCGTGGTTAATGGATTGGATGAAGATGAGGGCGCGACGGAGGGAGGTGAGGTAAGAACCATCAACGGCAGGAGAAGTGGGACAAGAAGTGCTTCTGGGAGTCCAAAGGGTGGGAAGAACGTGAAAGGAAAAGGAAAGCTCGTGGTCCTCGATGATGAGGAGGACGAGGATGCTCACGGTGAAGCAGATATTGGGGATGATCTGGATGCAGATGGAGAGATGGACATTGATGCCGAAGGAGAGGAGGATACTGTTGATGTCATGATGGCGAATGCTTAAGTCGGGGTCACTTGTGTAAGTTTTCTGGTGCGTATGGGATACCATTGATGTGCTTTTCTCAGTCGAGGGCCGGCGTGTGCGTGATACATTCGGTATTCGCCCAATTACAGCTTCTACAGGCAATTTTGCCTTGTAATTTTAAGTCCCAGGTTTGAATAATAAAGATACCTTCGGAAAGGAGTTCAACAATGCATCAGCACTTATCTTCATAGCGTGACGTCGTTCACATCCACGTGATATTGTTCGGCGATTCGGACCCTGTCGTTTCCGCTGCGATGCCGATCTGTACACTCCACTCCTATGCTTTTCGCACATCGATCTTTACCCGGCGGTCGACATTCAACCATCATATACATATACGCACTAATTGACATACCCCACACTTAACATCCCATTAGTTTCTCCGCTTGCCCAGCTATTTTCCCAGCATGGCTTTCAATCTACGTCAATTCGATGCCTCTTGGCAAATCCAAGGGGTTATGCCCACCTATGCTGTCTACGCTCGCCAAACGTTTTAACCGGTAGATCTGGAAACAGTCGAAAATCTAGAAACAACTGACTCGGCAATGCTTGCATCGTCATTGGCGATAAGGATATTTACAGGCGGAAAGGACAGTGCAATCTATAAGCCTACTGCACTCACCGCCTGGAAGTTGGGCTTCTCAACCGGGCTCTCACTTCGAACCATCACAACTCACTCCCCCGCAGTCATGTTTTTCCTATCCGTCACACTTCTCATACTGTGGTTGTTTCACCAGATCTCGGGGTCGCCCAATTCCTCACCGGCTTCTACAATCCAATCGTCCCTGGATTTCATCCCGATCCAAGCTGTATCTTTGTTCCCGAACACGACGATACGTTTTACTGTGCTTCCTCAAGCTTCAATGTGTTCCCTGGCATTCCTATACATGCAAGCAAAGACTTGACAACCTGGAGGCTCATCAGTAAGTTTGTTCTGCAGTCAGAAATGCCACGTGCCGGCGCTATCCTGGCAAGGACCAATCTATATCATCCACTGATACACAGTCAACTACAACACCCTTTCCTTATATCGGAAGTATTGATGGCGATTCTGCCTGTTTCATGCGGACATCTCGTTGTACCCATGAATTATTTCCGAGTTCTTCTCCTGTTGTTTATGGGCTCCTCCTGCAAGGCAAATCCCCAAACACCCCCTTTTTCACTTCCTATCGTCCGTGGACAGGCTCAGGGTCCTCTGTAACCATGTCTTACGCCACGCAGGTAATGCATTGAACCGCCCTAGCCAGCTACCAGGCCTAGCAATATCAAATGGTTCCACGAGCGGCATTTGGACACCGGCACTTCGACAGCACAATGGGACGTTCTACCTGGTGACCACCTTGGTCCACGACAAACGTGCCCCAGAGGACCCCTCACGATGGGACAATGTATGTGTCTGTCCGCGTCCGAAAGTCGGAGAGTACTAATATTGAACCTCTTTGTTGTAATAGATCATATTTCAGACGGATGATCTGTGGAACAATGACGCATGGTCAGATGCAGTTCATTTCAACTTCACTGGCTATGATACCTCGCCGTATTGGGACGAGGAAGGCAAATCTTATATTGTCGGATCTCATGCATATCACGTAGAGTACGTAGTCTCTCTCCTTTCTAGGTGATCGGCATGTCTTGGAAAGTGCCACTGATCTGCTCAGACCCGGTATCCATCTCAATACTGTGGACCTCAAGACTGGCAAACTTGGAGGCGAATGGACCAATCTCTGGAATGGGACTGGTGGGCTGGCACCTGAAGGTCCACACATTTTCAAGAAAGACGGATACTACTATCTCATGATCGCGGAAGGTGAGTTGCGCTTTGAACTTTATATTAAACTTTTTGTTCGATGATCCACTGTCTATCGTCTTCCTTTCAGCGAGAGAATTTCCTATGCTACCGAATATGCGTCTACTGAAGTACACCGATATTCTCCATCTAGCCCGCAGCCTTTACAGCTCAAACGCTACGTCCTTGACTAATTGTCTTTGACATTAGGGGGTACCGGTCTTGGTCATATGGAGACTATCGCTCGATCAAAGGAACTTTATGGACCATACGAAGCTAATCCAGCCAATCCAATCCTCACAAATGCGAACACCACAAACTACTGTGAGTCCTTTTTTTATCCATTCCTCCTGATGGTTAGTTGTTTAACATCGTACTTCTAGTCCAAAAAGTTGGCCATGCCGACCTCTTCCAAGATCCACGCGGGAACTGGTATGTGGAGCTATCCTCCATTATTATTCATACACTGACAAGATCAGGTGGGCAGTTGCCTTAGCCACTCGTTCTGGGCCGGAGTATCTCACATATCCAATGGGACGAGAGACCGTGTTGACAAATGTGACTTGGGAAAATGGCTCATGGCCTGTTTTCAACAATCCAGTCAAAGGACCTATGAGGGGCTGGCAACTACCTCGAATCATCCAAAACTTTACAGAAGGAGGGTATGTCCCTATGAATTGATATCGAGTATGTTAAACGATACTGATCACGTTTCGCAGACCCTTCGTCAACGAGGGCGACGACAACTTACAATTTGCTCCAGGCTCAAAAATGCCACCTCATTTTGTCCATTGGCGACCTCCTGTTGGGGATTCATATACGATTTCCCCTGAAGGGCATCCAAATGCTCTTAGGCTGAAGCCTTCGAAGTTGAACATAACAGCAATAGATGGCAACGCTGGAGGACCAGGGGGCCAGACATTTGTTGGGAGAAGACAGGTCGATGCTCTCTTTTCTTACTTCGTGGATCTGGAATACACACCGAAGGTTCTCGAGGAAGAAGCCGGCGTTACTCTTTTTTTGACACAAGTGAGACCCAATCATTCATGTTTTGAACCTCCAACTGACTCACTTGCTAGAACCATCATGCTCGCTTCGGTATTGCAATGCTCCCATCCGCAAACTCTACCAAACTCGTACCTCACTTCCGATTCCACGCGATTTCCTACGTTCCCGTGCCTGAATCGTTCACCACTCCGGTGCCTGTAAGCTGGATCAACCAAACGCTAACTATGGAGATCAAAACCGTCAACACGACCCACTACTCTTTTGCTGCAGGACCAGCGAACGGCAAAGATCCGCTCAACACATTCGCTTACGTGCCAGGTTCAATCGTGAGCTGGGGCTTCACAGGGACACTCCTCGGCGTATATGCGACGAGTAACGGCGGGAACGGAACGACGGAGGCATCTGTTTCGAATTGGAACTACCTGGGCTGGGGACAGGTCAGGGATGACTGGACTGGGCCGTAGAAAAGACTCGTTCGATTGGACGAGCAGATTGTGTAGATCTTCTGCCGCTGTATGTATGTTTTGAAGCACAGCAGCAGGCATCCAGGTAGTCTTTATATAAATGGAGGTCTTGTCGCACACGGTTCGTCGCAATTGCCGGATCTGATTTACTATGCATGGTGGGACGTGGTACTGGGGATATGTGGCTGGCGTCGAGTTTTGGGTACAATATGTGTACTGTTGGATGTGATGTGTACTTTATACCCAGCAGACTATCGATGTGATGGTTATTATACATCACACCGGTATCATCACGCACCTAAGAATGCAGTGAATGCGCTATTGTGACCGGTTTACCGGATCGAGGAAGGTGGTGAATGCAAGGTTATCGATAAGCGACGTCAACCATTCCCGGCTACGGTGAGGGACGCTGTTTCGATGTGACATGTCAAATGATGGGATAGAAACTTCTTGGGCCTCTATTCCTCTATCTCCATGAATTGCAATTGAACAGCAGCGCCTAATTCTCTTCTCTCGCGAACAATTCTTCCCTTCCAAATTTGCACCCTCCATGCTCGAATTTCCTTTCCCATTTTCTGTCCCGATAATACCCTTCCTCCTCCCGTTACTCTTTATATTCCACATCCTCTACAGATACTTCGCTGCTCCTCTCTACCACGTACCCGCTGCGCATCCTCTGGCACACATAACATCGCTATGGATCCTCTACATCCGGTTCCGCGCAATCGAGAATCAGACTCTGAAAGCTGCGCATGGGAGACTGGGTCCGGTGATACGATTGGGACCAAAGGAGGTCAGTGTGAATTGCGTCAAAGGGGGGATTAGGGAGGTATATGCGGGGGGAATGGAGAAGGGCGATGGTGGTTACAGTTGGTACTCTTTCTTTTCGGTGAGTTGGATCATACGTTCAAATAGACTGGGAATTTTGTTAAAGACTAATTTGGCATTAGAACTACGGAGGGTAAGTTGAGCATTACTTGGTTCTGCTTTACATTGTCTCACAGTAGACATTGAATATTTGAACACTGAGCTGATTGAACACCAGTGTCCCAAACATGTTCTCCACCGCCGGCAACAGGCCTCACTCCACACGGAAACGCATGCTTAGCAACGTATACAGCAAGTCGGTCGTCACGTCGTCCCCTGCTCTCCTTGCACAAGCATCATCAATTCTCTACGAGCGCTTCCTCCCTTCCCTATCCTCGACATTTTCCAGCCCAGACCCAGGAGTCTTGAACATGTACGCCTTCCTATGTGCTACCACCATGGACATCGTCACTGGATATATTTTTGGCCTGGCATCTAGTTCGAACTTGATATCTAATCCCAAGCAACTGGACTGGTTCCTGGACTTATATAATTCTCGGAGATCTTACAATTTCTGGCCACAGGAGCTGCCTAATCTCACTGAGTGGGTGAGGAGGGTAGGATACAGGCTAGTCCCTAAATGGGTCGATGAAGCAAATGGGGAGATCGAAAAGTGGACGGAAGGAATGTGCGAGAGTGCTGCTGCTGTGTTACGGCTGAGCGAAGTAAAGGTTGAAGACACGCCAGTGGTGTACCAGCAACTCTCCGCAGCTTTATCGAGAGAGGCAAAGAAGGCTGGGAACGAAAAGGCTGACCTGACCTACCCTATCGCCTCTGAGGTCCTGGATCATTTAGCTGCCGGCTTCGATACGTCAGGCATAACCCTAACCTATGTCATCCATCAACTGTCAAAGAACCCCTCAATCCAAGACAACCTGCGCACTGAACTCCTCTCATTATCGCCTCCCTTGATACCTTCCTCTGCCCCAGTTATCCCCGATCCAAAAGCGGTAGACGCCCTCCCGCTTCTCCACGCTGTTATATGGGAGACACTGCGCTTACACCCCGCCATACCTGGACCTCAACCCCGTGTCACTCCCCCTTCCGGTTGCCGGCTCGGACCAGAAGAGCGTAGTTACTATATCCCAGCCGGTGTGCGTGTAAGTGCAAGTGCGGGAATCTTACACTCAAACGAAGAAGTTTATGAGAAGGCGGGGGAGTGGCGACCACAGAGGTGGCTAGAGAAGGTCGGTGAAGAGAAGAAGAAGGATATGGAGTCTCGATGGTTCTGGTCCTTCGGGTCAGGAGGTTCGTGAAGCTCCCTGCTTAATTACCACTCACTGACATGAGCAGGGAGGATGTGCGTAGGGAGTCACTTGGCTGTCTATCGTGAGTTGACTTTTCTTTTTCCCTTCTTTAAGGCCATGCTGGTCGTGTTGTGAACTAGCTGCTACGTTAGATATCAGTGTCACTGTCAGTGGGATGGCAGGTGTAGTGGTGTCAAAATTCAGTGCCGTTGTAGCTCGTCGGGGATCTGGGAAGTAAGCTTTGACTCGGCATCTCTGCTTTTCTTTTTCAACAGACTTCATGATCTTAACTCCTTGGTGATCTTTCCCTGAACAAGAGTTGGGGCTGACGAAACCCTGCAGAGATGAAGTACATAGTTGCCGCACTTTACTCGAACTTCGAAACGCACATTATAGATGATACCGGCATCGAACAGTCAGATGCTTACACTGCCCCTCCCAAGAGCGGTAAACTCATGATAAGGCTAGAGCATGTGAACACCGGCTAATTCTATTGCACTTCTGAGACTCTACCCCTCAGTTACACATTAGTGTGATTGCTGGTGGTACATAAAGGGCCAGTAAGGATTTGAGGATCCCAGGGGGTGAAATAAGATTTGAGATGGCCGGTGTCGGATGGCGAGAATGTATGTATCACGGGTGCTTCTATCCGAGTCCACTGTGCTTGTGAACCATGGTTATAGCAGATTAGCGGCAGGTTGACGTGGGGAATGTGTGCTCTCGAGCAAAGGAAAATGAAAACCGCAAGCGGGGAGTTCAGAAATACGACGCATATCACACCTGATTGGTAAACTTTGAAAAATGGACTGCAGAATGGTGAAGGGAGCTAGGGAAGTTCTTTGACAATCCTGAGCGGTGTAGTCAACTGACACAGGGGGATTCACTTCTCGCCCATTTTCTCATCCTATCTTACTCGAGACATGAGTAGTGCGAATGCTAGCAAAGATCCCATTTGCCGCTTGCCTTTTGTTTGCAACTTTCAACCGGTATTTACTCGTTGCCTCGCTGACGCGTGAAGTGTACACGCAAGAGCATTGGCCGTGTGTAGCCAGTAGCAGCACCACGTATGTTGCATAACGGACTCCTTGGCCCAAAGAAACCCGTCTATGCACGCAGCACGACATGAAAAGAGTCTGCCCACAGTCCGCATGCCGTGATCGCCGTTTCCGGTTTTTGGTGCAGGCGGCCTCGTGGTGGGCAGGCAAGGAATGAACTCTCCCCTCTTCACCCTCCACCTTAGCTCCCCTCCCATTACATTGTTTCGCAAAGCCCACGGGCCGTTAAGAAGCGGCCTCCTTGTGGGGCTGTCTCTGGCCTGATATCTGCACGAGGCGAGACAGGATGCTAACCTCGTTGGGCGGGCAATTGTGAGTGTGCATATTCGCGCCCCCCAATCTGAGTTGCGATAGTAAGCACCAACAGATGTTTATTACCCCCGGCGGAGCGGCAGAGGGCAGAGTAGTTGGGAAACAAAAAGATATCGGGATTTTGAGGCGCAGAAACAAGGGGGCAGCGACTCAAAAGTATTGGCTGAGATTGTTAGATGGTCATATTGCTCTAAGGATTCTATTAGTTCATTCACATGGGGCCAACTGTTGAGATACTGGTCACTATGTGTCTATACCCGCCAAAGAGGTTTGATAGTGAGCGTTCAGCCCAGAGCGGAAACCTGCAAGGTCAATGAAGTTCAGTGAATTCTTTGATGAGTGGAGACGAGAACCATAGACAAGGTTCATAGTGTTCGTCTGTTTGTCTGTTCTTGCCTGTTCGGCAAAATCTCCGAAGGGAGCGCGATTACAGGAAACATGTGGTCAGCTTCCTAGACGAGCATGTTCGCTGCCTCGACTCCAGGGCGAAGACGTCTTTCAATCAACGTGAGGAAGCAAAATCTGGTTCACTATTCCCATCCACAAAGCGAGCCAGTCCGAGTCATTCATCCAGATTTGGATAGCAACGGCTGAAAAGCTTGTGAAAGAAGCTCAAGCTTGATCGCTGCAAAATAGCGCAGATCACAAGGATGCCTCCTGGATATAGCGCTCGGACAGACCCGCCAGATGGAAAGAGAAAAGAGTCAGAAATTGGGTTGTATGATGGAAAACGCCATGGCCACGAGCTTTGTTGATAGAAGTCAAAGTATCATAACGTGGAGATACAACCGCTAGATTGCCGATAAAGCATGTAGAGCCGACTGCTCACTAAATTGATTGCAGGCAATCAAGCGGGCGATATTGTGCAGCGAATATTCCATCAGCCAAGCCCGCTGCCAGCAGTCAGCGATGTGCCGTCCTGCAACAACAGCCACCTTCTGTTGCACTACTGTAGGGAAAGCTGCTCGTGATGGTCAAAGCGGGAAGACGTGTCTTCTTTTTGGCGAGGCTTGTTGACTTCCTGTTCGGGGCGATATAAACGCAGGGCTCACTTACTTTGGGAAGGCGGGCTCTCGGGTCGGATTCTCCTTGGTGCGCAAACCAATGTTGTTGACGACGCGAGCGCCTGAGCGCGGTGGAGCTGCGGCGGAAGGACGCATGTCGGAGCGGAAACCGTTTGGAGGAGGTCAATCGCCTAAGCCTGCGCCTGTCACTGCCCGTGACGGCAATCTACGACGTCTCAGGGCTACCTGGGGCGGAGGATGGGCTGCGCAGAAGCACTCGACGGAAGCTGAGAGGTTGATTAAGCCATATAAAGTGGTGCTGGAGCATCAATTGCGCCGCGCGGAGTTGCCAGCAGACAACGCATGCAGTCATATCTGCAGGTACAGCGGATGTCGTCGGGTTGGAGTGAAAGAGAACGGGCGCTGGTACCACACAGCGAACGAGGATCAGGAACTTCATTCCGACGAAGCATTGTGCCGCAGAAGAGGCTGTAGCAGTCAGATTGCCGTGACGCTTGGAGAAACGACGATAGACCTGGTGTTGATTGATGAACCCGGCGCTCGAGGGCTGCTAAGGACAACGCCGAGTATATTGATGCTGTCAGAAAGAAGGCTGCCGAGCAAACAGACGTCTATCGAGCCCGCTGCCGCCACTTGTTTCGAGTCGGCATTGGCAGCAGAGCTGTCACTCGACAAGTGTTTCGTGGCTAAACGACAAGCAAATTGGGATGCGGTAGTTGGTGTAACATCGTAGAATTCTTCAAATTATGCGAGCACTCGACAGGCCCAGAGCGCCCTGACCCCGAGCTCTGTGGCCTTGCGGGCAATCTCTCCCAGCCACCACGAGATTCAACGGCGATCTCCCCCACTCAAAACACCGTACCCAACGACATCATCCATCACTGTTCTCCGTTTTCGGAACTGCATTCTGCCGTGACCACCCTAGCGACTTCCGCCTGTCCTGCCACATCCAGCGCAGCTCAACACCACGCTGCACATATCGTCATTCCGTCGACCTGGTGCATGCTGGCGCTGTTTGACGAGTCTGACGATAAATCAGGGTCAAAATGGCACGCCGTACCGTGTGTTCACGATCAGCTTCTGGAGCTGCCTCTGCTGTGCAACGCGAGTATGCGCTTGGATGCAGCCGACGGCTCTGAGTTTCCAGCTTTCTATCAGTTTTCGATGCATCGAGTCTCGAGGTAACCCCCGATAACTCTCTAGGGAGCTGCTAGACAGCCTGCGTGCCAGCCGCCATGTGCGTAGACGTGTTCCGTACCACAGTGGGCGGCAGCGAGCGGTCGGAATGGACGAGATGGGGAAGATTCAGCTGCTCCAATGTTTTGTGACAGAGAGGCTACGGATCAGAGGAACGTGTAACAAAGAAGCGAGCGGAGAGAACGTTCCTGAGATATTGGGTGCCAACGGAGAGTTATATACAGCCTCTCAAGTAAAGTAGTTTCAATGGCTAAATTCCGAGTGCTGTTTGGGTGTTCTCAGGCATGTGGCTCTGCCAGTTTTGCACCTGTTGCATGCGACCCAGGTCCCCCGTTCGATGCCCTGGACGGCGCCCATACCACCCCTTCGAACCTGGGATTGCCGTTGAATCGACGCACGACTGAAAGGCTATTGACCACCCATGCTGCTGCCGCCGCCGCCGATTCCGCCTGTGCAGCACTGGACGCTGCCCTCAGGCTGCATGGGTCCCCCTCGCTGTGGTAGAATGTGACAGGCGGTTTATTGTTCCGTTCTACTTCAAAACAGGCCTTGGCTGGTGAACGCCTTCTCCGCCGACTCGACTGCTTGACATATAGAAACCTCATCTTCGCTTTTGTTTCGGGCTCTTCTGGCGTTTCGAACCCTTATCTACCTCCCCGCAACGCCGCGCATCGCTCTCTCACTCCCAGATGTGCGTCAGCGGGCTGGACGAGCTTCCTTACTTGATCGCGTTCCCGGCATTGCGCTGAGCACATACCGTTCTGTCGTTTCCCACCCATCCCGGCGTGACACCACGACTACGTCTGCCTAGCAAAAGAAGAATCGAACGGAAAAGCTGTCAGATCGCGGACGAGATTTTGGAAGAAAAGAAATTACGAGGAGGAAAGTCGTGCAGCAGTAATTGAGAGCTGGCGGGCATTGCTGGAGAAAGAATTGGATAAAGTAGAGCGATTCCTACTGGCTGGTCTAGAGTTCTTTTCTCCCATCCACACCTACGTTCAACCTAAGGACCCATTCCCGGTAGCGAAGACATCTTGGCCGGAGATCACGAAACCTTGAAGTCGGCCGGTGGCGTCAAACCAGATCCGCACCCGTTGAGCTTCTGACTAGACGCGAGAGCAGCGATTTGGCGTGGAGGTTAGCAGTAGCGTGCGTTAGGCCATAGGAAGGCTGCGGAGAGTCCGGCCTATTGTAGTGGTGCTTCAGAAGTACATCGGGCCTGCCCACTAACTTAATATTCATTCTCCTCGAGGGCTGCACGGCTACTGTCGCCTCTCCATTCTCATATTGTCTGGTCACCCCTCTTCCCCATTGTTCACCGCATCCTTCTCTCGACCTTCTGGCCATCTCGCTGGGGCTGCACCCTCTCTGGAACACCTGTCCTATCGCTGGTTGGCTGGACTTAGCAACGCTATCATCATCGCGGAGCACCAAGTGACCGTCTTCTTTGTCCATCAGCCCCGGCCACTACCACGGTTCGGCACAGGACTGCAGCCATCAGCGTAAGAGTGAGCGAAGAGCCAGTCTGATATGCTCCCGGGTTGAGTGGTATCTATCTCCAACGGATTGAGGGGAACCTGTGTTCTGGCCTAGCAGAAGAACGCTGTTGGAAGAGAGATAGGTGCCCATTGCCGGTTCAGATTGCGCCATCTCCCGCTCAACAGCCAGGGTTGGCTGTAGAGACCATTCCGCCGCAGCGAGCGGGTATTAGTTTGGTGTTTCACCTAGGCAACAAACGCCCAAGACCCACTCTATCTCCAGACGGAAGAGTCGACGAGAACACCAATCCCCCGCAAGGCCCCAGGACGACTGCGCGAGTCCTCGAGCGCCGACGAAGAGTAACGACAGCGTGGTGTTGTCTCGTGATCCACGTCCATCACGAAGCCCAGAGTGAGTTGGTGAAAGAACCTGGACGCTCATGGGACTGTTGGGCACAGCCGCTCCTTCTCGACCTCATCATTGCCTCAGCCTCCCTACCAGGTTGGCATCGTGTTATCCCTCATAGGTGCGCGCACAGACCGGACACTTTGTTTCTCCGAGTGTTCTTTCCCCATTTTCACGTCTTTCTTGCTCATTTTGGAGCACCACGCTCGCTACCAGACATTTAGAGGCCCACTGTTACCTTGCCTGCACAAAGCTCAATGCTCCTGCCGGCAACACAGGCCTCCCACTTGCAGATCTATTTCCTCCGAGCTCTGCGGTTGCGAACCTCCATATCAACCTCAGTGTTGCCCGTCAGGACTGTTTCGAGGACGTATACTGACCGAGTTCTTTCTGCCCCAGTTGCCTCTTCGTATCAGCACTTCACACGGCTGGCGCGTCTTCGTCCCTCGACCCGCGGAAGCTGCCTTCAGAGTGTTCCCTCAACCCGGCAACAACCTTGGTCTGGCGCGCCGTCCATCGCGCCTTCCCCGTCCCCTCTGCAGCTCCGCAGAACACTCTGCGAGAACCACGGGATCACACCACGACAAGCCTACAACAGTCAACCTTTATAACATTTCTAGAAAGTCTGACGGAGTACCGTGGGCGCGCTCCTGCTTCACTTCATGTACCACTTCACCGCCCCTCCGCACCTCTATCATCATCCTGGGGTGTCTTCAGGCTCCCACTTGCGAAGGTACGAGAGGAGCTCACCACCACCTCAAAGGTCACTCTCGATCACCATCAAGCCAGGCACTAATAATGAGCGACCCAGTCAGGACATTACTTTGACCCTCCGGCAGCAGCCAAAAGAGGCGCTGGTCACCACTGAAGGCAAGGAGAAGGGTGAGATCATTAATTCCCAAGTACTTCCTTTGACAGGCACGCTCGCTGACATACCGTAGCACGTAAGCCCGTTGACCCGCCGCCCATCATCCAGCTTACGGTCAAGCCCCAAGCGGATCCTGCTCAGTGAGTGACGTGAACACCGCTCTAGACTGCACACTGACACGCATCAGGCACTTTCTGCAAAGCCCGTACCTGTTTATGTGCACGAGCCTCTACAAAGTCGACAAGAACGAAGCATGGGATGGCAACGCGAGCAAATCCTTGGCCGGGTCTCTAGTCTCTTCATTGCATCGCTTGAAGGATGTCGATAACAAGGGTACGAGCCCTCATCATCCTGGTCTTGGCTTTGGCTAATTCTGCGTCTAGATGGTGGGTTTTTCGTATTTGGAGATATCTCAGTCAAAGTACAGGGCCAGTTCCGACTCCACTTCAGTCTCTTCGACCTGCGAAAGTAAGTATGCACGAATTCCCGCAACTAAAAAGTCGCTAACATAAGCGTAGGGAATCTAGCGATGTGCAATACCTTGGATCGATCACTTCAGAGCCATTCAGAGGTAAGTTGCGCTTGTATCTTAATATCAGAGCCGCTGACGGCCATGAACAGTCTTGCTTCCGAAGGATTTCAAAGGAATGGATGAGTCTACCTACCTTTCTCGAGCTTTTTCGGACCAAGGAGTGCGATTACGACTACGCAAAGAACCGCGAGCGATGATGTAGGTGGCCTTTATGACCGAAGTTCTTGAGTAGAACTAACATGTAAAAAGGGGTAGTAAGAGACCTTATCCGTACGGGGTCGATACTTCTGTACCAAACACTCCCATCCGTCCGAATATGCACGACTACTCCTATGGGGACGATTCGCAATCGCCAATCAAACGATTTCGCCCCGAGTCTGAGGACGTAAGGAAGGATCCGTACCCAGATCACTCAGGAGCTGCATTCTCATCTAGCTATACGCAATCTCACTATCCCGTTCGACAGCCCAGCATCAGTGGCATGCAGAGTCTTTCGCAGTACCCAACCTTCGGAGCGTTAAGCACGGCTGGCTCGCCACCATATCAATTCCGCCCTAGCATCGGAAATGTTTCGAGTTACCCTCTTAATTCTCTGCTGCCAACCTCCGATACTGGCACTATGGCTACGCAGCAACGATACTCTGACATGTCGCAACCGTACCCTCAGATGCTCTCGACCTATGGGCAACAGCGTGGGCTGACATCTTCCTCGTTGTCCTTCTCAGACAACGCTACAGATCTCGGAGGTTATCGAACATCGACCGTCGGGATTGGTGAGGAAAATCGCCCTGCTACGACCACAGGTATCCCGGCGTCACTGTCTATGGCACAGCAGACACCACAATTACAGCATTCATCACACCAGTCCCATGACTCAATAGGCTCATCTAGAGGTGCGTCGTTCAGCCATTCCCCCGATATGGTCCGAACGTCAAGTTACGCGGACCGCTTTCAGCTGGGAACGCAGCTGCCTACGCCAATTCGACCACTAGGTCGGTATGAAGACCAACCGCAAATGGCTTCTGTCTATTCAAGTCAAAGGAATCACCTCCAGGCCCCTCCTACAGAGCCAGATTTGACGAGTAATACAGATACTGGAGTAATCCATCATTCGCTCCACTACCGTCCGGACTTGAATCAATCCACTGAAGAGCATGGTGCTGACATTCGATGACCGTCAGCATCTGCCATTCGCTCTTTCAGTTGACAACACTAGCAAGCATCCGACGCCAACGCCTACGCCTTCGCCGATCATTTTACAAATAGCGTGTTTTGAGCGTCCTTGCCAGCTGCAATACCAATCCAGTTTTCGTATTTCAACTTTGCCATACTCATTAGGCGGCGTTTTGACGGAAAAAAAAGGGTACTAAATTGGCGTTCTGTGTAATTCATAAGACCATCATGCATCCGGTGGTCATTGTACGAATGTGTTAGGAAAGCGAGTGGGAGTAGGCGTGTCGGGTTTATTCTGTTCATCTGTGTATTCTGTTCAGCGATTATGTTTCGGGTCAGGTCAGTAGCATGGTACTGATTGCATGGAAGTTACAGGCGCTCGGGAGCATGAACGGTGGAGCATGGGTCGGGGATTCATCGAGCACTTTCATGTGAATAGAGTCAAATTTCCAGCCAGACGCGGTGGACAATAATGACCTTATGTAATTGAAGATGTCTCACACATCACCTCACTTGCCTGCCGCTTTGGGACACAACTTCTTCAAAGTGATCTCATCGTGCATCACAGTTTCTCGATTCAGCTGCCTCGAATGAGGCCGCTGGCAGGACCCCTGGCTCGCTTTGCGTTCATGTTTCAGAAAAGAAATGACAACTCCTTTCACGCCACCAGTCCCAAGGTAACTGCCCACCATCGGAATTTCCAGGCTTCAAAATATCACATGAGAAGCCCCTCGCTAGCCTCACATGCATCCCACCTCTGCTCCCGCCCCCACCTCCCAGCCTCCCCAAGCTGCCATCACATGTAACAGAGTAGGCATATCTACATGTCGTGCCATGGTTCCAACTCGACTTAAACTTTCACCGGGGCGCGCCACACTCGCTGCTTTGAGTTTAGCGAAGGAACGATTGGAGGCGGGAATCGGGATGGCTTTTAACGATTTTGAGCTAAGCGCGAGGATCACTTGCATGAGATGTAGATCAGCTGACTAGGGGGGTTGGGGGATGTGGTTGGCTGGAATCGAGGCCGTTATTTGTCATGGCAGAGTCGATAATTTGAGGTATGTGTTTACAATATCGAAAATAGAATCACAATGATTGGATAGGAGAGTTTCCCTGGACTCAAGATGAAGAAGCGGCGTTCTTTGTGGGGATGGAGGTCCTGTGGTTTGCTTGTCATGGTCTTATACCGACTCTTCATGCCGGCACTCAACCGTTTTGCAGAAAACCAACATGTTGCTGGAGAAGCATGACAAATAACAGACTATGTCTCGCAAAACATTATTTTTATGCAGAGCGCAGGTATAACTACCGAGATGCTCAAGAAGAGCCAAACAATCTGAAGCGTATTGAGCGTATTCAGCCTTCACCGCCACATCGCGATGTCGGACCGCTCTTCCTTGCCATGGACCCTGAGGGATATTTTGCGAATTATCCATGTAGCATATCACCATACGTCGAATACCAGGATTCCTAGTCGCGGGTTGATATTGAAGGTTGCGGGGGTGAAAGCTTATACTGGATTGCTATATTGAATCGGAAAAATGATTTTGCTGTTGGGGCCGCCAGGCCATGCTACGTACCGGTAGTAGGATTGTGCCCATGACAACAAATAGTAATCCATTCAGCAGGAACTTTGCGCGGCATGCAGAAAACAGAGAAAGCGGTATATCTAGGATGCGCACTTCGAATTATACCCTCCAGCCTCCACTATAGTTCTACTCTGTCCGTACTAAAAGTACAAAATCGCAGGGCTAGAGCTATGTGACTAAACAAAAGGATTCTCTTTTGAGGTGAGCCGTAGAATCCAGTGGAAGGTGACGCCCAAGTAGAACCTCTCAAAACAAAAACGCTGTTGGCAAAACCGCGATAGGCAACCTTGCTACCTTGCGCCAAGCGTAGGCAGAACTCAAGGCACCACCGCCACAACGGCAACGTGAGTCACCAAGGATTCGTACCATCGTTACTGCCTATTCGATTATCGTGTATTTAACCAGTCATTACCTTCAGTAATTAATCAATGCAATCATTCCTTTGAAGACAATATTTATGAGAACTTCATGCTGCCAAATATAACCTCCATGAAACGCCTTCCTACAGTTCTTTGAGATCAGAACCTTCCTCAACGCTCTCAAACCGATTCTTCCGATTCTTCCATTGAGTGGGAATCGGGACATATTGCTGTCCCTGCTCAAATGCCGATCGTTGGTCTTCTACTGAGTCCTCTTCTGTTGGAAATTTTTCTGTTGGCTCCCTTACTGCGGCCCCCTCTTCGACCGGTTGCTCTGATACGGACTCCCCTTCTGCTGGCTATGATGCGACGCTCTGCTCTACATCTAACACTTCCTGTTCCAGAAAATCCGAGTCATACTGTTCTAACTCTTGCTGGGCCAGGCCTACATCATCTTGCTTCACTATTTAATTTTCGCCATCTTGCTGACCCGTTATCTGCAGTTCTGGACTTGGCTCTGCTGTGACCGGCAAATATGTGCTTGAATTAGCCTTCTCCGTAGATTCTTCCAGCAGAATAGAGTCGAAGTTTCCATCATTCGACGGTTTGGGTACATTATCGAAGAGACTGTTGCCACGCATTGTAGGTTACATTTTGAAGGGACTGTTGCTAAATGTACTGGGCGGCAAGTCGAAGAGACTGTTGCCACGCATTGTAGGTTACATTTTGAAGGGACTGTTGCTAAATGTACTGGGCGGCAAGTTGAAGAGACTGTTGCTGGATGGCTCGCGTGCAGAGCCGAAAAGACTGTTGTTCAGCCCCCTTTGGGTTTTTGTTGAACGTGAATCCCGTAAAACTGATTTATTCGAGATGCTTTGCGAACCATTGATCCTAGGACCAGTGAGTGCCCGACATGTCTGAACTCTCTTTCGCCGCAGACTGCCCTGGCAGAAGCCTCTTCTCTGACGACGGCGAAATCATCCAAGGCGACATATTCCCAATCCCCGGCCCCGTATTTATCTAGGAATCTGTCGGTCGGGCCGGCTTGTGTGGCAGTGGTCCTTGTAAAATTTCTCAGTCGTCCTACCCTACGACATGTACCAAAGCAGACGTAACATTGACTTTCTGACCCAAGACCTTTCCGTATTCGTTTTGCCATTGTTTGAGCCCTGACCTCGCGATAAGTGCCGTTCGCCCTTTCCTGACGTTCCTCCACAGCGGAAGCCTCTCCATAGCTGGCGTAATCCTGTTTAGAATCGCATTCTCATCAACCATGAACGAAGCTTCAGCATTCGGCTCTACGATCTTAAACTGCACCTTTGCCATCCCATCATAAGCGCCAACCGCTGAGCCTTCCCAATGAATTCTCTGATCTTCTCTTCTACGAACGAGCAATGCTTACTAGACAGAAGACGACGCATCCAATTACGCAGCATCTTCATGAACTCGTTTTCTGCATCGATGCAGCATTTCAGCGCCTTTTGGTCTACTTTCTCCGTGCCTTTATTACCCATGACTTGGTGATTGGCTTTTCTTATTCGACTCAGCAGACCTTACGTGGTGAGACATCTGCACCTCTCTCTGTACGGCCCAATCTTCGGACTCAACTGTTCTCTCATCGGAGAGGATGCTCTCGCACCAAATACGGCGAAGGGACTGAAGAAGACGGTGACCGTCAGGATTGACCAGAAAGCTGTGTCAAGGAGATACGGTGTATATTCTTTATTTGTCCGAAGTGTCCTCGGCGCATTTTTCGTAAGAGTCGATGTTGAGAAAAGATACGAGAGACCTTTTGTGTTGATGGTGGATGCGGAAATCTTTTGGCCAAGGATTTTAATCCGATGATCTAGATAGTTGAAAGAATTTGCAATCTGGTCTGTCGTCCTGGGCCGGAAGGAACCTAATTCCAGGATGCGGGATTTCTTGAGCTGATCCACGTTGCTTAGTTTTGAGGACATCTGTGATTATTTTGTCGAGCACCTCTTCGAAGGGAAATAATTTAAGATCGGTGATACGCTTTAATCTCTCTTGATCGTCTGGCAGCCTCGAAATGTAATCTCTCTTCAGCTTGTTTTTAACGGCGTTCAATGTTCCACTCAGTTCATCGATTTCGCGACGCAGATTCAATAGCGTTGAGTTGCCCTCGGGACCTATTTGACCCTCTCTCTTCTATCTCTCTCCGCACTCCTCATGATCCAGGCACTGCGACTTTAGTTGAGTGTGGTGGAGCCTGCGGTAACCTTCTCTTTCTGTATGTGAACGTTTATAATTTTCAAATTGCGGACCGATTGACGTAAGCTCCTTTACAGTATCCTGGAATGCTGCTTTCAAAGCCTCGGGTCCTATAGTGGACAGGCGGCTGGCTTGATTTACATCCTGCTCCTCACACTCTCTATTAGGCGGTTCCTCTTCAAAGATCATGATACAGCCATCCCAATCGTTAAGACCGCCAGTATCGGTCACCGAGTAAAGTCTCGTCATCTTTCTACCATCGCCCTACCTACGTCAGCTGATTGCGTATCCTCCTACGTACTTTCCTATGCACTATCAACCCCTGTTAGGTATTTTAATCGACTCGTCACTCATTCAATCGATGATTAGGTTGCTGCTACATCATTTTCTCTGCGTCCGGTGACAGTATCCGACCCGAGCGAAGCAAGCACCGATACGTCCGACTGAGCCGGACTCCGTCCCCACCACGGACCGCTGGTCGCCCGTTCCTATTCTAATTCTCGTGGATCTCTTGGGGTATAGGGACAAGAGTTTCGGGATTTGAACGAGTGATATCGGGCCATTCAAAGATTTGACGGGTAATGCCTTCAGGACCAGGGCGATCTAGCATAAGTCGATACGCAATTTTGAAACGCGGTTTTTTGGGCTCTTGAAAAAATCTCATGATTCTCCTCATTCCCCCCAAATCCTCCTGGTGTGTTGATAAGTGGCGATGTAATTGGTATTCACCTCACTAGAAACCCACTAAGCAAGTAAATTCTTGCGGCAGTGAGAACAATGAGGAAACCCACAGCGTCAATGACGCTGATGGCTTGGTCCTGGAGGTCGCAAATAAAGTCCAGACAATCAGAGACATTCGCTGTAAAGAACAGCTAGAGATCCCTAACAAAAACCGCGGTTCTGGAATGGGTATGGTCCTGGAGTATAAGCCCAGTTTCTTTAAGGACTGAAAGAGAATTGTTAGTCAGACTCCTAGAATCCGTGAAGGAAAGCATGGTTTATTAGCATCGATTCGATGTGGTAACATGTTGTTGGAAAGCGTCCATGTCAAGGATGGACGTTGATATAACGCCACATGGCTGGCTTTCTTTCAGGTATTATGCATCTATTTTAAAAGAAATTTGACCTTCGACGTCGAGAAGGGACGAAAGAGAAGCATTTCAGATCTGATAGAACAACGAATGGTATATTGTTTTCAGGTGAGAGGTGAAAGACTGGGACCAAAGAAGTCTAGTGCATCGCTTGGTCATGATTCTGCTTCTACACATTAAATGAATGAAAATCAACGTAAAAGAAAAATACTATTAGTTCAATCATACGGCCGCTAAAGCTCAGTTTCTCTTTGTTTCTTCCACCTTAAAACAAATTTTGGCTTGAGTTAAATATGACTTGGATTTGGGCGGAAAACTCGGTCCCCTTGACCCTTCCCTCCACCATCAACCTCATTCCCCACCGCATACAACTCCTTAGGATACCCATCAATATCACAACTCGCAAACTTCCACCACCCCTGATGCCACCACGCACTAAGCCTAACCATCAAAAATCGAATCGGTTTCGGCATCGGCGGCCAATCCTTCCAAAACCCATCCTCATACGTCCTATCGATATTCAAAAACAAGAAAGGCACAACGTCAGAGTATCCGGCCTTGGTGACGCTGTTCTTGCCCCAGGCCGCGAAAACGGGTTCGGCGGCGGGAAAACTGCCGGATTCCGCCATCGCGGCGATCGTGGCGATTTCCGAGTGGAAGTGTGTGTTGACGGGCTCTTTGAGGTCGTCGAGGAGAGATAGGAGGGTACTGGAGGAGAAATCGGAAGGGGACTTGAGACCGCTGAGATATTCACGGAACTTCGCTAGAGGCGGGAGCATGGCTTCTATGTAGTCATCCACCCGTTAGCTCTTTCCACATCTCACAGCGTCGACCCAGGTACGGTATAGGTGATAGCACTAACCATGCTCCTCATGCGTCTTCCCCCACAGTTCCTTATCCTCCTTGCCAATCACCTCCACAACTTTCGGAAACAGATTCTCTTCTTCGTCGTCGTGATGCGATTTCACGAATTTGTGCCATGTCAAGCAGTACCCGATGAAATCGGCGTAGTCTTCTGGTTTCACGTGTGGCGCTTGAAGGTAAATTGAGTTATAGCCTCGAAGTACGGCGTTATGAAGGAGAGCCATATGCGATGCGCCTTTGGTCCAGGTATCTTCCTATAATCCAATCATCAGCCATGCTCTCCCAACCACGAGCAGTCAATACTCGATGAACTCAACCAACCTTCTTCGTCTCAAACATCGGCGTCTTCACCAGCTTCAACGGCCCATCCGCCCACGGTTTCCCAGGACTCGGAGCTTTCTGTTCAGCCATGAGTGGATTCAGCGAGTACAGTAGTGCAATCGCAACAACAATCAAGGCGACAAAATATTCCAGCTTCGGCCCAGGCATTTAAACCTTCAAGGTAACAAAAGCTCCCATGCAGCTCCCCAGCTCCATGATTAGTATTTGTCGTAACACGCAACTGTCTGTCTGCAATTGGATCACCTTCTCGTATCAGACGAGCGTGGCGTGATGCCTTAGCCTGTAAGACGCATTGGAAAACCCGAGAAATCCGAGGCCGCTCTGGGATGCAGCATGTCGTGATAAAATAGTAGGCTATGATTCGACGTCTTGGGCTGGATGGCAGCCTAGAATGCCGCACCAGAAACGTGGAGGTGTAGAGGATTCTTGCCGAGCTCGAAACCAGCTCTCTGCCAAGGCACTAATGAAATCTGGGGTAAGCTCCCTGTGTCAATCATCAACGCCCAATCAGGTCCTCTTGATGTCGATTAAGACGGGAAATGAGATATATTGAACTGGTATCACAAAGTGTATTAATGTGTACACTCGCATGCCCAGAACGCCGTGCTTGAAACCAAGATCTAACCATTACTTCTCCTTCTTCGTCATCACTAGCTCCTGATCTTGTTCCTCACTTCTAGGTGTTGTTGTACCGCTCGCGCTTCCCAACTCCCAGCCGTCCGCTCCGCTGCTTCGCCTTCTACCTCGTTCTCTCATCGCACCTCGGATCTTCTTACTGACCTCATCCAAACTGTCCGTCCCATCTAACGTACTGAACGCTTTAAGAGTGAACCCACCCAACGACCCATTCCTACTACGGCTCTTCTTCGGTGTCGAAGGCCGTGTGGAAAAGATGTCTGTATTGGAAAGATCTTTGAAGGATTCATTGCGTGGAAGGTGACCAACCGCAGAAGATCCGTCACCGATACTGGCAGGAGGTTGTTCTCCCGTGGGAGAAGTAGGGAATGAGTAACTTTCGCTCTTGCGTCGACCTCCAGGAGTTTGTGGAGGTGAAATTTCCTCGCGAAGTGGATTACTGATAATACGCGCATTGTCGAAGTCTGGGAACATTTCTGGACCAAGCGTATTGATCACTTCAGTAACCTGAGCAGCGAGATCGGCGCGCCGCTTACGGAGCTTGACGAGCGCATTGCTTTTCCATGGGGTCAACAATGTTACCAGTGGCCATAGAGATTTGGCAATGTCCATGCCAACTTCGCCGAATCGAAGAGCGGCGTAAGTGATGGTAGGGAACACAATAACCTGCGCCAGGACGAAGAGTCTAAGCGAGATCCATTCGGGTACATATCCTTGGATGCGGTTTCGGTAGCACCAATAGGTGAAGGTGGCGACCCAAAATGCGTAAGTCAATGGTGCTACAGCCAGGGCAACTAGAAGCTTCCAAGTGGCCATTACGTCTCTTGCTTGTATCTTGACAGTCGATGCCGCAAGCGCCTCTTTCGATTTTTTGATCGATATGACTTTGCCGCAAAAGAAGACAAAGGCAAAGAGAGTAAAGCCGGGAATAACAAAGATAGATAGAACAGCTAGTTTGAGCAATCTGAATATCAAGAGGAAGATGACTTTGGGGATCGACATTTTGGCGTATTCGACTTGGTGGTCTCGGATGTTCAGCGCCAGAAGTCTCTTGTTGTAATCCAAGACGGCTTTCTTCAGTTCGATGATGCGGGGGTCATCTTTATACCTCGTGTATCCTTTTACGAGGCGACGATTGAGCTCAACCACCATCGGTAGAGGTAACTTTTTGCCTTTCGGATTATAGAGACGACGTACAGCTTGGATCAACTAATGTATAATGTTAGTAAGATGTGCTGGGCGGTCAGGATCCTGTTTGCTTACCATGAGTGTGTCGTAATCTGGTGAGGTTACTGTCACCGAAACGAGAGCCTGGCGGACCATTTCTAACATTTGACCAATAGCATCGCGTCGATCTCCGGCAGCATATTTCTCGACAAGCTCAGAGGGCACGTCAAGAGGATTTCCAAATTCAATCACGGCCCTTGATCGGAATTTGTGAGCGTGGAAGTAGTTCATGCCGACGGGAATGATTTTCAGGCCACAGTCAGGTTCCTTGGCCACTGCTCCTAGAGCCATAATTGCTACTCCAGCTGCACAAGATCAGTAAAACACACTGTCCTCAATATAGCGGTACAATTACCTTTGAGAGGGAGAAGTTCAGTGCGATCGTGGCTGCCTCCCTCAGGGAAAATACCGATACTCCCGCCCTGGTGAAGAACTTCATGGACGGCATCATAGACTTCATTTTGGTTCAGCTTTGGAGCCACTTTGAAGTTGATACCCTCGAATCCTGAAGCTGGCCCGTTTTTGGTCCCAGCGCCATCTATGAAAACTCCATCTTCGGTCATATCATCCCGCCCGGTCAACTGCTGCATGGGAATACCTCCTTTGAAGGGACGCTTCAACCTGAGTTCTTCTGGTCCTTTAACTTCTTGGATTTCAGCACTTGCAGCTGAGTTGTTGACTGATGGGAGAACAATCAGCCCACCAACCTGAACATCCTTGCTCTCAAAATCGGTCCCCACGCCTCGAATCAAGCATGGATCATTTACCGGGTCTGGAAGGTATATCTTTCCCGGAGCAGGTTTCGTGGCATCCAAAGCCCTTCCTACTGGCACTGACCCGGCAAGGGCTGCCATCGCTCCTACAAACCTTCTCTTCATGGACTTCTCCGCAATCAAGAAATGGATCCGGCGCTCAGATTCTTTCCGCACCACTCGCATCAGCATTAGAGGGTCGACAAACTGTTATCAGAGTAAGCATGTGATTAGGAAGTCTGTGATGGTCTAAGATGCATACCTGATTTGCATGCGGAGCGCACACAAACAGTACCGGACCGTGCTTGGGGACCTTCCAAGAACTTCGAGGATGCACCTCCCGAAAGAACAGATCAATCAGAATCGAAAACATCCATAGGAATGCATCGTAGACATATTCGTTCATATACCCAAGCTTCTTCTTCGCCATGGCGTCTCGGGGCCCTCTTTACGGTGTTGCCGCTGGACTTGAATGTGTGTGTATGGTATCGTGGAGGCCCACGTATTACAGTAGTGGTTTGTGATGGATCCCTCCTGTTGGGTGTTCGAGGAGCTGCAGTGAATGTTCTAGAATTTTACAGCCTAGGTCATTCACATCAGCGGTCACATTTCTCCCGTTCGGGTACTAGAGAAGTGAATACGTACCTAAGATGATCCTGAGGAGTTGTAGATGAGCTATGGAGTAGCTAGTCGATGGTCAGGCCATAGTATGAATACTGTTAAGGCTCGCAAGAAAGGCTCCTTCCTGGTTAGCAATAGGGGCCAAAATCCGGCGATGAGGGGCTTGTAGCGCGTATTGAGGCGGTACAGCTGTTGTTGAGCTCGGGTATGTGGAGGTGCAGCGATGGACCGACGGATGATGAGTTAAGCTAGGAAGCCGGCAGTGAAACAATTATGACAGTTGGGGCGCTGTGGCGTTTGGCGGGGCAAGAAACGTGGTGGCGCGTGCTTTTTTGCGAATCTGCAGATCGGAGATCGTGTTCAGCCCTCACACACTTTGAAGCTCAAGAGCAGGAACCTGTTCCAATCGCTGTTGAGAAGGATGAGCTGTTAACTTTCTAGATATCAAGTCTTGAATAAGCCCCGTACCTAATTTTGCTCGTAAGAGTGCAATACGAGGCGCTACGAGGCACTTGGCGCGGACTTGATGCGTTTTAAATAAACGGCATTGGCATACTACTTTTGGGAGAAATAGAGGAAAAGCAGCTGTGAATGGATTGTTGTTGGAATTGGCTTAGATATTAGTCCTCCATGGAGTTCTTGGCCTCCAAGATCCTGACGCCATTTTATGCCTATCTACGCATGGAACCATGGTTTGCTGGCCAAGCTCTGATAACGCCCGCTGATGCAGTCCTCTCAGGGAAAATAAAATATATCTACATTACGAAAGACACCTTGATGGAGTCATGGAATGAAAGAATCGAAGACGGCTACAAGACACCCACAATAACCGCGACGGCAAACGCACCCAGCATGGAGAAGCTGGTCGCCTTCATATCGGTAGCTGCACCAGTGAACTGAGGTGCTCCCGGCCTAGTCGAATTAGCAGGGGGGTTTACCGGCACCGTGCCATTGGGATAAATTGGGACAGGAGGTGTGGGAATGGCGGCCGCTGGAGTTGGAGGGACGGTAACGGTGACTGTCGAACTCGGAGTGCAGGTGCACACACCAGCGTCAGGCTTTCCCTCCCCACCGAGAACGGCGGAGCTGACAGCAGGACCAGCATTCACCGCCGAGGACACAGCACCCGCCGTCGATGACGCCACTGGAGTAGTGGTAGCACCGAGACTTGTGACCGCGACCACGCTGGAGGTGGCACTGGAGGGTGAAGCAGCACTGGGAGTTGGAGAAGCGCCACTAGCTGCAGCACTGGAAACAGCGCTGGAAGCAGCCTTGGAGCTCGCAACGGGAGTTGCGGTCGAAGAAGGGGAAGGCTTCGAATCGCCCCTGATGACTGGAGCACGACCTTGCTTCAGCGTCAGAAGCGCCTGAGTCACCTCGAGTGCCGCCAACTGTTGGCCAACACCGAATGTGCCATCCCAGCCGCCGGTGTACCACTTTGAACCGCACGTGACACCATCTTGTCCTCCCGAACACGATTTCGCGGCTGCAGCTGCGGATTTCTCGAGATAGTTTGTGATCTTTGCCTTGGTAAAGGGAGCCAAAATCGCAGACTTGGCCATGAAGCGGGAGAGGTAGGCCTTGAAGCTCTGCTGATCAAGGTTGCAGGGTTTCGCACCAGTCTCGCCAGTCTCACAGACTACTTCATACATGATGTCGGTCGCGTTATCGTAGGGCTTGAAGAATATCGCGGTGTGATCGAGTAGGCCAGATGTATGCTTCTTCCAGACCTCGTCGCCATCCGTGTAGTTGTAAAGAGCAGCCGCACCATGCAGGTACACGCCGATGTTGTAGCTCCATTCATTATGATCCTGGTCGGTGCAGTTCTTCTTGTCATCAGTTCCGTCAAAGACCTCATATTTGTCGCTGACCAAGCCAACGGCCTTACTCCAGTCCCACGTCTTCACCGCCCAGTCAGCATAGGTCTGGTTTCCGGTGTAACGAGCCAAGCGTGCTGCTAGTGCGAAAAAGCATCCGTTGGAGATGGAGTTCTTGTAGTTATAGCCATAGTCGTTCTCCGGGTAGATCTGCCACTTAAGGCCACCGTTGCAGGACGAGGTATCCCAGCGAGAAGCGATGTTGTCGAAGGCGCCCTTCACAACGTCGAAGTATTGAGTCTTCACATCCTTGGGATCCGGAAATTCGTATTCGATGGCAGACATGAGAGCAAGGGCCCAGAATGCTTGATCGTCATTGCCCTGGAACGGTAATGTTTAGCATCTACAATATCCACAATTATACGTCAATGTGCAATCATACCTCCTGAGACTTTCGCCAGGGAAGCAGGATGTCATTGTTGGGCCCAAAGTTCGCAACCAAGGCTTGAGTGACGGTGTCGACATAGCTTGAGTCCTCTGTGAACTGAGAGTATTCAATCATGCCGCCCCAGGCAGCGCCTGCTTCCCACCAATAGTGCGGCTTTGGGAATATGCCAACGTCCTCTTTGGGAGTGTCGGAGGCATTATTCTTGTAGTAAGACATCAAGCCATGGGCATATTTGGCAGCAACACTCTTGATGGAAGCTCCAATTTGTCAGAATTTACAGCAATCGACTTGCGGGGGTAAACAAACTCACATTCATCATCGACATTCAATTCAATGGCCTGAGTGGCAAGCGGAAGGAGCACAGCTCCGAGAGAAAGAAAGAACTTCATGGTTTTAAGGTAAAAGGAAAGGAAAAAAGGGTGGGTAACGAGTGTGGTTGCAGCAAAGCAAAGGAACGGAGTGTTGTAGGGAAGCCATGGTGGGAAGGCAGCACGATAAATAAACTCGGGCGCAGTGACTGCTTCTTCGCGGGCGCAGTGAGGTGATGATGCTGGAAGGGTCACGACCTGCGAGCGGCTCCCTGTCGGGTTTGGTGCGCCACTCCCCGGTCTTACCCTCTAATTGGCCCTCCGTCTGGCTAGTGCGTTTTGAAACGACCAAAAAAGGAACGGGCCATTGTTTCAGGCCAACGGAAATCTCAAATGTCCGTCCAGGAGTCCTCCAATTTTCAACAATCCACCTCCAATCATGGCCTTTCGCAGGCATAAAGGAGAAGAGAACCGCGGGAGATCTAAGTTTGCCGCGAGAGACAAGTGGCCGACTTGCTACAATAACCCCCCTGCCCTTGATTTTCTGCTTTGACAACGAAGCTGAATTCAATCATCTTCACTGTCCCCCTTGTACGTACGTAGTTATGCGCACACCCTACGACCAAGCATCGGATTTCTCTCCTGGCCCACGCAGAGGTTGCCTTACCCAGTTCTCGGGACTGAGGGCCCCATGCTCTTCACTTGTCCGCTGCCAAATCATCACGACTTTGCCCCAATCCTTCATATTACCAGATCCTTTGTTTTGCTCTCGCGGATTGGAATACAATTTCGGTCTCTTGGGAGTACAACCGGACCGCATACCACGGTTAACCAAAATGTCGAAACTTACGTTGCCCGTGCGGGCCGCGTACATACATACGGAAAAGTGTGAGGTCTGGCTCTACAGCACACTTCCAGCTCCGGCGGAACATACAGTGGGCTTCAACATGCGCCCTACGCCAGATTTCCAGCCGAATTCGAAATCTCCTAGCCTAGGTACCTAGGTCTAGCTCTACAAAGCCTCCTGTAGCCATGCTTACAGGTAGCGTAGAGGCAGAGTAAGGGCGTTGGAGGTGATGTAGCTCGTAATGTCCCACCGGAACTGGAATAGAGCGTTAAGCGACCTGGCGCCCTCTAATGTCTCGACCAAGAGATTGCTGGAGAGCAAGCAGCTAGGTCAACCAAGACTTCGAGGACCGCCTTGATAAAAGTTCGATTTTGCGTACGCCCTGGCCTCCGGACTTTGCATTTGTCTTGCGGTGCCCAGACTATCGGCACTTGACGTTGCATCGGTTTCTTAGCAACGGCCGTGTTTCTCTTCCGTGGCATAGGCCTTCGAAGTTTTGTACGAATGTTAAGGCACGTCAACACAGAACAATAGACCTTGTGCATTAGGTATGCTACGACTATGTCGAATAGTTCCTTCTGTTTTTATCAGTCCTTGATTAATCCCCAACACCCATCAATCATGAAATGGGACATCTATCCCAAGTCTAGTATCCGTAACACCGGACAATGCCTCGCTGTGATGTACTCATCCAAAACCAAGTGTGTGGCCGGTCATGCTTCTCTCAACAAATTCTCAGCTCAGACTTCCCAGCCTCTTTTCCTTCTTCCGCTTTTCGTCTTCCTGGATCTCAGCCAACTCTTCCTTTGTTGTATTGTACGTCGCAGACACCTGGTTAAACGGGTTGTCGGGATGCTTCTCAAATTCCTTCCTGATCTGATCAATCTTTTGCTGCCGCCTGAGTCCCTTGTCATCCTTCATCTCCTCTAGCCTCCGCTCCTCGTACTGGGTATAAGCAGCTTTGAACCGTCTCTCGGGGTGACGGTCAATCTTGTCGTTGGTGTTACTCGTGAGACTCAAAGCATCGAGGGCATTGTCGATACCACTGGCGTTCAGGGCTGACGGGGCGCTGAATGAGGAGAGGGCGGAGTCAATTCCACGGCTCTTCTTCTGAGCCGATTTCGCGCCGGCACCTTTAGCTTTCGATGGCAGAGAGGCTTCCTCTTCCCGAAGTAAGGCCTCCTTTTCGGCTTTCTTGCGGGCGGCTTCGGCTGCTTTGTCGGCAGCTGCGTTGCTGTTTGAGTCAGTTGGGGACCTGGAATCGGTATTGACGTTGGAGAGAGTGCTTTGGAAATTCGACACCAAAGACGGTATTGGAAACATACGCCTTAGCAGTTGACTTTGCACCCTTCTGCCATTTCTTTGCCTCTTCTTCTTCTGCTTGCCTTTCTTTGGCAGCTTGCTTTGCAGCAGCGGCGTCTGCCTTGCGAGCTTGACCAGCGGCTTTCTTAGAGTTCTCACCTGCGCCCTTCCTCGGCGCCATAATGGTCGTTATAGAGATACTTAGAAAGCGGTATTGTCGGGTATGCGGCCCTTGAAAAATTTGTGGGGTGAATCCGTTGAAATGGTGGAAATGCACTTTCCCATGGTGGGGCAAATCTCGCCCGCCACAAACGTTGAATGACTAAGCAAGAGCGAAACTATACCCAGCTTTCAACAATCTCCCCTCTTTCACCAACCATCATCCTGCTCACCTCATGACCTCAGCGCTTCATCTCATCCCGCCGTATCTCAAGCTGAGCAATCTTACATTTGCGCAGCCTTCAACTGCATTTCGAACGCGATGCTACACACCTTAAAGTGAAGTCCATCTCCCACTTCTTGTGTCTACAGTGCCAAGCTACACGATTGGAACCTCACCGGGACCTAACTTCGCAGGGCAGAGATCGATTCGGCCATCTTATATTGTATACGATCTTGGTACCGCTCCTCTACAAGGGACGCGGAGAGTACACGTATGCACATGGTTCGTTCATCAAGTTATACCGGGAACCGAGCCGTGAGCCCTGCAGGTACATGCACGCTGCTAGGGCATTTCAGATTGCATGGTTACAGTTGACATGCAGTTTTTCATGTTCCGTTGCAACTCCACATCTATGAGTGCTAGGCTAGACCATCGGACGCAGTTCCTAGGTTCCCGGTTCCGGCTAATTTGATCGACTTTGTTATTGTCCATTTGCGTTGTAGACCTATCTGTAGGATGCTATCATGGCGGGGTTCGGGGTATTTGGAAGGTATTTACTATCCACTTTTCTGTCCCTTCTTGTTATTCGGTGGGTTGTTTCGCCTGTCGCCTCCATCTCGTTTTGTCAATTGAGGTATAATTGTGTCTGCGGCGTGGACTCTATTTCTGAATTGAGGTCTAATAGCCTCTCTGCTTGTTTTCAAGCGTCTGTGGACGTTGTATCTCAATTCTACCTTGACACCATGGCTGCCATCGCATCCCTCTTGACCGCCGTCGCGGTCTCAATTGCCCAAGTCTCCGCCACAATTCAAAACCCAGCAATACAGCCAAGGCCTCCAATGGGCTTCAACAACTGGGCCCGCTTCATGTGCAACCTCAACGAAACCCTCTTCACCAAAACTGCCGATGCAATGGTCTCCACAGGTCTGCTTGCAGCAGGCTACGACAACATCAATCTCGACGACTGCTGGCTCCTCAAGGAACGTAACTCCAAAAAGGAGTTACAATGGGATCCCGACCTCTTTCCGCATGGAATGCCATGGCTAGCAGACTACCTCCACACGCGCGGTTTCAAATTTGGGATCTACGAGAATGCAGGAAACATGACATGTGGATGGTACCCAGGATCGCAAGACCATGAAGAAATTGACTCGAAAACATTTGAATCTTGGGGTGTCGACTACCTGAAGCTAGATGGATGTCACATGGACTTGCAGAAAGGGCGCTCATACTACGAGGAGTTTGAGTACAGATACAAGCTCTGGCATAAGATAATGGGCGACTTGAAGAAGCCCTTTATTTTCTCCCAATCAGCACCCGCATACTTCTCACCCAATTTCCACCTCGATAAGAATAATACCGACTGGTACCGCACCATGGACTGGGTGCACAATAATGGGGAGCTCGCACGGCACTCCGATGATATTAAGGTGTATGGTCTCAACATCACATTCGAGCCTGGAGGTCACTGGGAAAGCATGATGAACAACTACGGCATGGAAGTCCGACTCGCACGCTACCAGTCCTGCGGTTTCTACAATGATCCGGATTTCCTGATTCCAGATTGGCCTGATCTTTCGATGGATGAGAAGAAGACGCATTTTTCGCTGTGGTCAAGCTTCTCCGCGCCATTGATCATCAGCGCCTATATTCCTGACCTGACAAAGGAGGATATCGAATACTTGACCAACAAAGAAATCATCGCCGTGGATCAGGATGCTCTGTGCGAACAAGCAACTCTCGTCTCGCAAGGCGAATACATCGACGTGCTAACCAAGAATCTCGCAAACGGCGACCGACTTCTCACAGTCCTAAACCGTGGCAACCATACGAGTACCACCGAGGTCTCTCTCCACCGTATGGGTTTCATCAACGTTGGTGCCTATACAGCAAAAGATCTATGGACCGGCGGAACAAAGAAGTTCCACGAGTCCCTCGAAGTCAAGCTGCGCACACACCAAACGGCCATCTACCGCATCAGGCCTACGGAAGGAGTGAAATTAGAGGTCACACCTACAGGCATGATCTTCAATACTTTCTCTCTGAACTGCTTGGCTGCTTCTCACCATTCTTCGTCGGTAACATTTGCAGCTTGCGACGCAGCCGATTCGCAGATCTGGCGCGTATGGGATAATGGCCGGGTCACTCCTTTGTCGGCGGTGCAGCAGTGTTTGACTGTATACGATGGAGAGGTTAGCTTGGAGGAGTGCGAGAGGGGGCCACCAAAGTCGCAACAGTGGAGCTATGGTGTTACCGGTAATCTGGTTAATAAAGGAAAGGGACTTTGTTTGGAAGAAGGTAAGAAGAGTGTTGTGGTGAAGAAGTGCGGGAATGCGTTGGATAGCCAAGTGCTTGCTCTGCCGGGAGGCGTGAAGTTGGATAAGTAGATGGGATACAGGGAGCGCATTAACCGGGTAGCAAATTGTGAAACAAGACAGCCCAGATTGATATGGGTAGAGATAAAACGCAATGACCCTTACTTCAAAACAGTGTAGTTCATTGTCAAGAAATAAGGGGATAACAATTGCTCCATACAAATGCCATACTAAAATATATCGCCAGTCCATCATCATCCGACCTAACGCCACAGGCAATGCCATCCGTCCCAAGATCATGCTTCATCCCGAAGGAAATGAAGAAAAGCAAACCTACCCAGCCCTCTTTCCGGACCATGCTTATCCAACAACAGCCTTCATACTCAACCTCTCCAAAAAGCCGGACAGGTCCTCCTTCCTTATCTCGATAACACACGCTTCAAAACTATCCACCCTCACCCTCGCTCCCGTCTCCCTCACAACCTCCTGAAATGCATTACCAAATCGGTTCCTCCCAGAACCTTGCGCCTGCAGCTCTTCCGCCTCCTCATCACTAGCATCACTCTCACTCTCCTCATCTTCTTCCTCAGTATCGTCCTCGACTTCATCTTCTTCAAGCCCAGCAGCGAGGTTCCGCTCAATTCTCGCTTGTCTCTTCTTCTCCCGCTCCTGGGTTTTAGCCTGTTTCTTCTTCTCGCGCTCTTTCCTCTTTTCTTCCCTTTTTGCCATGCGCTCCTTTGCTGTTTCCATGGCACCACCGCCACCGAGACCGACGACGACGTAGAGACCTCGAGAGTCGTCGAGGCCGGCCATTACGAGTTCACCACCTTTCTTCTTGCCTTTGGTACCGTTTAGCTCGACGATAGCTTCGGCAATCCAGAGTGCGAGTTTGGTGAGAGCGCCGGGGTGAGTGAAGAGTTGAACGTCTGGTCCTTCTTTGACGACAGCCATGCGGAAGGCACGAAGATGGCGGATCTGTTTCTTTTCGATGAGGCTGGTTCCTGTTCGGAGGATGGCGCGGTGGAGGTGTTGAGCGGTGCTGATGTGGGAGACAAGGAGGTCGATAGAGGAGAGGGAATCATAGGCGGTCCAAAATCGAGCTATGATGTGCTCTTGGGCATCGTGCACCATAACGTTGCCGTTTTGTTGTTCTTCGTTCCCATTGGCCATTTCAGAGTGGTCCTGGGATCCAATGAAGTTTGACGTATCAAAGCTGGATTGATTTAGACTTTTTGCATCGCCCACCTCGAGAATGGCTCCAAGGACGACACCCGCATCAACAGCACTGAGACAGGCTTTCCATCCCCAGCATCGAACAAACCCCCAGCCATCCTTCATATCTCCATTTCGAGGTGGAGGCGGGACTAGCCCATCGAGTCCATAGACCGGCGCAAATTTCAGAAGTCTCTCTCGGAGACCTCGTTTGAGCTCCATATCCATATGAGTATAGCTCTGCTTGCATTGTGATAGGCTGACACCCATCTTAGCGAGCAACTTATGTAATCTTCTTCGCCCAGCATCACTCCATATGTGCAGACGTGCCGAGAGATAGGGGGAGTGAAGCATGCTGTCATAGAGGCTCCAGTGTCGTATCAGAAGAAATCGGGGTTCAGGGGAGAGGCGTATGGACATATCGGTGGGTGATCGAGCATGTGTGGGTAGGACACCACTTGCATCCCCCATACTTGCTTCGCGGGCAATATCTTTGAGATCAATGGGGTTCAATCGGCGTACTTCGTCTCGAAGGACTGCGCGAATACGCTCGCCTCGGTCACCGTTCCAACCGGCGGAGCCTCCCGCGGCCGTAAGTGGGTTGAGTCCTACACCATTGCCTGTTCGACCGTAAAGCTCAAGACTGCTGACACCAACAATGGCGTTCCAAAGTAAGTCGTTATCCTCTCGGCCTAGTTCTGAGGCCAGAGAGTACACAAGGGACGATACTGGTTCTGAGTAAGACGCGCCAAGTTGGTAGTATCCGTCAAGCACATTTGTGTACTTGTTACGCATAGCAAGTAGTTGCTTTCGTAGGCGTTTCACGGATTTCTCTTTAGGCGCGGCCACCACTGGTGATACTGATCGACTGCGTGGTGAATCTGATCGGGAGAAGTCAGAGGATCCACCTAGCGCATTAGATGTGCTTAGTAACCCCCGCCGTGCCGGTCTGATTTCTGGAGATGATGGTATTGAACTCCCCTGAAAGATGTTAGACTCATGTCCCACATTAGAAAATGGTCTTCATACTGAGTTACTTCGCCGCCGCTGCCTCGGACGCTCGTCGTCAGAATCATCCTCAGTCTCGTCATTATCCGCCCCCCAAGATTTCCGTTTCTTCGGACCTTGCCCCGATACCGGAGGGTCTTCATCAGGGTCGTCTGAATCCTGATCTGAATCGTCATCGACGTCCTCCCCAATTTCAGGCATTTCTTCAAGGGCACAGTAGGCTTCTCGCTCTGCTTCCAGGTCTTCCTCAATATCACCGTCGTCGAATACTACTATCCCTCCTTTCCCTGGTTTATAAGACTGCAGTATTCGGCCTTTGTCTACACCCGTCTGTTTCCTCATCAACTCCCCGGTCACTGGATGGACACTGACAGGTGCGCCAAAGACATTGGACAAGTTCCAAGGCCTTCTAGCATCTAAAACCCAGACCTCGACATCCCCTGGCCCTCCTTCCCCGTTCTCGTCCACATCCAACCCTAATGTCTCTTCTAGATCTACCATGCCCCCAACACCCAGACACATTACAATGCCTCCACTACCACCTTCAGACGTGCGCATAGGACGTACCAGATCTTCAGCTGCTCGTGATAGGTCTCCATATCCGGCAATTGGTTGTATCTTGTGAGGAATATAGTCGCGTTTTAGCAGCGCGGTAAGTATGCGACAAGCGCACAGCGCGTCAGGTTCGAGGGCGACAAGGAGTAAAACTGGAGGCGAGAGAGCATGATGTGTTCGGACAAGGTGTTGGAATAAGTGGGATATCAGTCCTCGTGGTAGGTACATGTTCGGTCCGTGGAGTATAGAATCGAGGCTGTCTGGTACGACGCGCGATGGAAGACGCGTTTTGAATTTTACGATTGAAATTCAGGACAATAAAGAGCTCATCATTTGGTCGAACTCCGAAGCATAAAGAATAAATAGCTCTACAAAAATAGAGAGCAGAGAGAAAAGCAATTGTCTGGTGTTGGTGTGGGAGTCGGCACGAAATGGCGATGCATGATCACAGAGTACGCGTGAAATACGCTAAGTTGAAAACACGTTAGGGGACTTCATCACGTGCATTTTTCGGACCTTAATTTGCCCGATCCTCCTCCCAACTCTCCATTTTCTTCATCACACCCTCTCCAGTTCACTTCACTTCAACTCCTTTCAATTGCTTTCTCGATCCTCGACTTATATTCGATGCGAAAATTTTAGGATGACATGAGAAATATTGTGCTGCTTTTTGATATCGTTCATTTAAATCATGCAAGATGCGCCAAGATCCGTGTCCTTCCTCCTTATTATCAATCACTGGTGTCCTTTCCACTTGATTCATGTCTCTTCACACAATCCCTTCCTCTTTCTCCCTGCGAAGGTGCTCATTTCGGACCTGCCAAGCGTAATCTGGTCGAAAGATGTGCTTTAATCCCATCCAAGGCGTGTTAACTGGGCTACGGCCAGTATATATGAACAGATCATACAGGAATCCTCCGAATGTGCAACCGCAGAACGGTGCAACCATTGGGATCTGTCATTTCACTTGAGTTAGTCGATGTCGTCGCCCGCCCAGGGCTCGTCCATACATACCCAGAAGTAATAGCCGCCCGCAGACCAAACCTCATGGCCATATCCCACAGCATATGACATCAGACGTGGCCCAAAGTCCCTAGCTAGGTTGATGGCATAACCGGTTTCCCAGCCAAAACATGCCCCAAGTCCAAAGATGAGGAAGAAGAGACAAAGAGGGAACCATTTATCACTCTATGTTAACCATTAGCGAGCACAGCATTGTAAACCTCCTCACTTTGGACGCACCTTTGGGACTCCGTTATTGCTGGGGTCCTTCAACGCGAAAATAACGAACATGAGCAATGCGCTAGCGACGAACTCCGAGAAGAATTGGCTCGTCTTTGTAAGAAAAGGCTGAGGATAGGTACAAAAGATGCCCGCTGTCGCTGTTTTACTAGGTGGGACTGTCCGAATACCATGACCTTCGACGTGATCGATCGCACTGATATAATTTGCATAAACTACTCCAGAAGCGGTAAAAGCACCGAGGACCTGTGCGAGGAAGTATATTGGCAAGCGTCTCCAGGGCAGCTGTCTGAACAAACAACTACAAAACGTAATGGCAGGATTCAGATAGGCGCCAGAGTCTCCTGCGACGTATACACCTAACATAACTCCTAAACCCCACCTACGCTATTTGTTAGTGAGTCTACGTCGAGTAGAGAGGTAATTATACTTACCCCCATGATATACTCTGGTAAGCACCAAACCCATTGCTCCCTGGAGCAGTCTCTTGCCCAGTAGACAGTAAGACTTGTGCCACGGACCCATCGCCAAACATGATCCTAAAGGTAGAGATACAATTAGTATGGGCTTCAACATGGGAGGTTGATAATGCCAGAGCCGGCTTGGTACGCGTAGCCTCTAGTGTTCCTATCCTGCAATGACACTTGAGTGGAGTCTAGGTAGGGGCCATGCAAGGCGGAAGTAGCAAGACGGGGACATGATATTTGTACCCAGAGCTTACGTACATAATAAAGGTCCCCCAGAACTCGGCAAACGGCTCTCTCAGAGCTATTCTGATGCGCGACCACAGTAGCTTCTGACGTTCGTGGATATCATGGTCCTCGTCGATCGGCGCAGACGGATGAAGACCAAGTCGTGATCGTGTTTTCCGGAGGCTTGAGGAAGTCTTGACACGATGCAATCCGTTCATACTGGGAGGGTCTTCTGTAGAAATGGTGTTCAATTTTGGCGTATCAAGGGCGTATTCATTGTGACGGCGTTCTGGGCTTTCATCGTCTGCGAAGTCCCCAGACTTCGTCTTAAGGGGTTCAAGATGACTGGTAGGATGGGACATCGGAAGGCAAATGATACAGCAAGGAATCAATTGAAATGGTTTTGATAGATGAGATATAGGAGAAATATAATAAATTAGACAAAGGTCACAGCACAGATGAAGGACAGGACGGGACCAAAAGGAAGAGAACCTTGGGAATGACTTCGGGTTTGGGCGGGTTTAAGGCTTCCATCTCATCTCCATGAATGCAAGAGGGGACAACACGTCACCCAAGAGATATCAGTGACCATCAGCACAGCAAAGAATGATTTGTATTGGCAAGCTATTGTGAACTGCCATATCGGTGTAAGTCCGGTCTGGGGTACATGGTCGCTCCCCGCGTCAGCTGTGGGCGTGAGACCAAAGAATGACGCACGTCGTGAACTGCTTATGGAATTATTCCCGCACGAACCATTGAGCAGACGAATCGTAATTATTCTCACTACCCTTTGATCGGCTGGGCGTCGCTCTGCATCATCGCCAGCGGGCGTATACATATGACCGAACTTCTCTTTTCGAATCCGACCCCACTCCTCCATCAGAATGTCTTGGTGGAGTTCCCGTCTCACAGATTGTGGGGTAACTTGGAGAAGGTGGGCCACAGCTGTTCGGTTCTCGCCAAATGCATTTAGCGTATGCAAAAATCGCTGGAATTCCTTGGCGCATCGCGAAATATTTTGTCACCACACAATTTGTTAGCGAACGCGATATTTTGGGATGCTACCCCCAACATCTACCCACCATAACGCCTGTAGGTAGATTTTATACATGAAGCCATAGTTTCAGCAGCAAATACGCTTACTAAGCTAATTTTTAGAGTCGTAAAACGCCCGAATTCCTCAGTGTACTGCGAAATATCTCGCTACTGCTATTTTTGTTAGCAATTTCGATATCTACCCATGCTACCGGCCACTACTGCGCCATGGTAAGTTAATTTCCTGCATCTATATATGAAGCTATAGTTTTTGCATCCAACACGTATACTACAGGCCTTCTAAGTGGTAGGGCTACCTCGTTTTGTTCTTTCTGCCCCAGCACCTTCAGCAAACTACTTGTACTACAAGAATTGAAGCCACAACCCGGATAAACGCCGTAAGATCTACTAATTTCTACAGCTTGGCTGGAGCCCTAAGGCAATTGCAGATTAAGTAGGTGTAGGGGAGTCAACAGTGTACAATTTTTATAATAGTATAAGGGAGCACAGTTGCTCTACTAAACCTACTTATCTCTTTAAAACGCTTAGGCGACTGATAAAGATTACTAAAAAAGATATAGAGGTGTTATACGAAGAGCTAGTAGTACATAGATAGATGTATCAAAATAAAATAGTTTACTAGTTGTTTATTAAGCAAGGTGTGCTAGTTAATCAGTTAACTATCTCACAGTTACTTAAGAAAAAAGGGTAGACTTAGAAAACTATACAGCCTTTCTCATTTAACCGTAATAAAGAGCTTTAAGAGGCCTATTGCTAAAGAATGCATAATTTTACAGCAGACGACTTAGTGTTTCTAGATAAGTCTCTTTTTAATAAGAAGACTGGCTGGCGCCATCATGCTTACTCACTAATTAGAGATAAAACGCGATACACATAAGATATAAATAGGGGTAAAACATGGGCAATTCTCCCTGCATATATAATTTATAGCTACTTACCTTGTACTGCAATTAAGCAAGGCTACTTTAAACACAAGGATTTTATTAAGTATTTTTAACACTTACTTATTCCCTGTCTTTAAGAGCAATACAGTCCTAATTGAGCACTTATTATAGTGTTGGATAATTCAAGGAGGTCATATTTGGCAGTTGGAAGTACTCATAAAGATTGTCATTGATTGAAAACTAAGGATGACTATCCTACTTAAATAATGAGCGAGATGAGCTGGAATGAGGATTCCTAACCTCTTGATGTTGACAAGGGAGGATTTGCAATCTCCTGGTGGAATGAAAACAATGATGGAATGAAAACCCTTGCTTGGTTACACATAATAATGCAAGGTAGCAAGGTTGCCAATCGCGGATTGCGCCAACAATAATGTCTCTATCCACATTAATAACAGGGTACGGGAGGTTCTCTGTAAGGTAGGTTATATTACCTAGTACCTGCTATCATACTCACCTGACTATAATCCTATTAAGTTAACCTTTTTAGTGTTAAAGGCCTGGATCCGGAGGAACTATACATACGTACGCGGTCAGTATAGCAGCTTTAGGAATTTCTTACAGGAGGCAATAAAGATAAGCTAGTGTAATTACTTTGCATCCAAACACTTTAAGTATGCTGCTAGGGGGTTGCACATTAAGCAGGCTGAATTAGATAGGGTGCTTGAGGAACTACAGGTATATGGAAGACCGTAGGACGTAGACAGCTGTACAGAAGTACCACAGAAATATATAGAGAAGCTGTGGGTCCCCTGCATTAGAAACCTTCCGTTTGTTAATAGACCTTGCTATTGTGGAGTCGATTGTGACTCTAAAAACCAGCTTAGTAAGCATATTTGCTGCAGAAACTACGGCTTCATGTATAAAAACTACTTACAGGCGTTGTGGTGGGTAGGTGTGGTGGCGGCATGCGGAAATATCGCGCACGCTAACAAAAAGTGTAGTGTCAAAATATTTCGCGATGCGCCAAGGAATTCCAGCGATTTTTGCATACGCTAAATAGTCGATGATCGACAAACGAGATTAAATTGGCTAGCGAGCATGAATCAGCCATCAACTGCACATCTCAAACTTTGAAAGAACTTCACACGTCTTCTATACACCAAAATCACGCTCAGCCACCCACAAACCCCCTAGAAGTAGGGGCCTATGACTCTCCAGCCTTTCGCGCAAACATTCCTAGTGTTCGGATATCCTTTTGACTATATCCTTGAACTCCAAGCAATGGTTTTTGATGGAATCCAAGACTGCATCACCCTTCTATCCATCTCTCCATTCCCTTTATTGTTCCAGTAACCGGCCTCAGGTCGTCTCCCCAAAGCTCCACCGGAAAATCCAAATTATTCCAGTGACTGCTTATACGTGCGCGTTATCTTTTATATCGTTTCTAAGAACGAGCTTAACGAATCATTGATAGACAAGACTCCCGCCTCTATCGATACTTCCAAATTTCGTTCATTTTCAGGGACCAGCGACCCGTAGGTATTTCCCGCAGTTTAAATAACGGTATCACATTTCTTTCTCTGTTCACTTGCGAGCTTCTCGATCAAAAATTCCGTTCGTCATTTCTCTTGCATCCAGGCTCTTTAAACCATTAATGGCCTGCGGGATATTCCGAGCGAAATGGCCATTTGCATATGGACATAACCTCGTATTCCTTTCGGTTTCTCATTCCTATCTCCTCGGAGCCATCGGCAAATGCAGCCGATAGGCGACAAGACGTGGCGTTTGCGTGGTATATCTGAGTACACCATGTTAAGCATTGATAGCCTGCGTATAGTCGAACGGATGCTTTCAACCAAAGGAAAAGAGCTAGGGCATTGCCTGTGTATCTGCACCCCTATACGCTGTGCGAGCACAATTATTCCAATGCTAGGGAAGATAGGTAGGCTCATACCTCGCAGATAATTTTACCGCGGTAGAATGTGTTGGAGTTAGTGAAGGAGAATTCTGATGGAGGTCACCCACCACGCTCTTCGAACGCTCGGACCCTTCTTTTCTCGACCCTCACTCCCTCACACAGGGCTTTTTGATCACTATTTAAATCAATTTAATTTCCCATTTGTCAAGTTAAAGCAAGGTATAATAGCAAAGGTTAGCTTAAACACTAGTTGTCCAAAACCTGAGACTTGTAGCCTGGCGTTTTCCATCTGAAACTGATCTCCTCTGGTTTGGCTCCCAGAAGTAGCGGTTGGTCCTTTCACGGGTTCCACGCATACGCGAACTGCAAAGGCTGCCTACGAGCTTCCTTTTTGTTTTCGTAGGTTCGATTCTAGGTGAAAATCATTCTTTTTATGCCTTTATTTTTGGTGGCGGGCCGGTGATTCTCCGATGGTGATGTGAAGAGGTCATGTGTGGAACATCATTATTTCACTTGGCCTTTATATAGATTGATATGTCACGACTTGGAATAAAGGTTCGCAGTCACCAGCCGAACTACCTATCTTCTCTTTCAGCATCTGCAGAATTCACTTGCAATTGGTATAGCTACTGCGAACTAACCGCGGCCATTTGAACGAGATAATCTTGAACACGCTTAGGCATCGCTCTTCAGTATCAAACAACAACACAATGCATGGGGCTTGATAGGACGTCTAATCCTTATCATAAACCAAGTATTTGATGGCGAATAGGGAGAGTGTAAAGGGAAGAGGCCTAGCAGGTCTTGGGGAAGATTGGGAGGACTGCCCTGGACTGCCTTCTTATCCCCTCACTTGCCCACCACCTTATCATTCCGCAAAGGGGCCTATGAAAAGCCAAGTAGATCCACTACTCTCCGTTCTTAGCATTTCTATTGATGAGGGTATGCCATACATACACTGACCATTTAATGGCGTTTCTTGTTTGAAGGCACGGAATGAGTCCAGTTTTAGGTGGATGAGAGAAACGTACTAACCCCTAACCAACAAGTGCCTTCGGGCTTTAACGAAGCTCCAGGCCTGAACATCTAAAGTAAACCAAAAGCATTTAAGAGGTAAGGAATATGTATAACGCTGATTGGTCAAGCCATGCACAGCCTCCTGTTCAGCCTAGATTCATACTCGAACACCTTCCACCACATACATTCCTACCGTCTTCATCAACTATCCTAACTAAAATCCTCTATTATACCTCATATACAGCACCGTTGATCTCGCTAAGACAACAAGGCCTTTCCCACAATCCCGTATTAGCAGAGGCCCGCACACTCGATTGGAGGTAGCTTTATTCAGCCCACCATCGTTGGTGCCAGTTGTCAATCAACTGGTGATGAGGCCGGATAATTCAAGGTTACTAAGACGTTCAGAAAAGGCGCTACGCTGCGTGACTAATGCTTTGCCAGCTGGCGTTGATGATTTCGAATTATAATAGGGCAATAGATAATGAATAGAGAATTCGGTTGGCGTATGAACTTCGTGCACAAACACGGACGCTCATGAAAAGCCCTGAGCGTGCTACAGATGCCGACCCATAGGTGTGGAGAAAAGCTAAGAATCTTGACCTGGGCCGGATTAGCTTTACAAGCATGGTCCGTCACATCTTCAGAATCCAGAAGAACCAGAAATTACATGTATGTCCCTGTGCCTGCACAGATATGAAACGTGAGGAACTGATTTCGTTAAGCACAATGTACAATTATAACCCCCAGGAAGGCCCTAAATAGGCTTCTACTGTTGATGAAAGTTTGGAAGAATTCGATGGCATCGAAGAATATCTGGAGCAACACGATGCTGTATGCTTTGCCTCTACGCAAGAACATAATATATGGGGTCTCGTCATTACATCAGTATTATAGGAACCTTTGGAAAGAAGATACTCATTCCGATTGCTCATATCACATCCGCCCATCAACAAAGAGTGCCGAATCACTTGCCCCTTGACGGTGAGTAATTTGAGAGAAGAGTGTCCCGAATATACTGCCCTATCTTACGAATGGGGCCCGGCGACCCGGCAAAATGCATTCTAGTAAATGGCCATGAGTTCCAAGTCACGCCAAATCTTCATTCAGCCTTGGCGCATCTACGAAGCGAAAACGCCGGCATCTTTTGGAATTGATGCTATCTGCATCAATCAATAAGATGTGACAGAAAGGGGGCATCAGGTGGCTCGAATGAGTGACATCTATACTAAGGCATACAATGTGGTGTCGCGGCTTGGGTCAGCAACAGGGGAACCAACTCCACTTGGACAAGAGATGCTACATAAGACATTGTTTCACGGTCATACTGAACTCGAGTCTGGGTCATCCAAGAATTTGTGCTTGGTAGAACGGTCACTTTGCTATATGGCCACAAGAGGTTCTCATGGACCAACATCAACAAGAACTGGTTGGCGGATGATAGGTCCCTTATATGGGACTTATTTTCCTTGAAGGCCAATCGGAGGAGAGCGGGCGGATACGATGAGGGAGATGATCGCGCGTTAACGTCTTTGAGTAATGCCTTGCACCTTGCTTCAACCTCAAACGCAATCAATCCCCGAGATAAAGTCTACGCAGTTCTGGGCCTATTGCAGGAAGGATATACTGGATTGCTTAAGCCTGATTATACTCTATCGCCGTGCGAGGCATTTTGTCGTGCTCTCCAAGTCATGTCAAGCGAGAATAGATAACAAACTGGATCCTGGGGGGAGGAGCGTGCTAAGGAAACACAAGCACACACCTCACTGAAGTTGATCCTTCTCATCCTCGGTATTCCTGCGAGGGAGACTGCGGAACATTGCATATGCTAGGTCGTTGGCCTTGGGTTGGGCGAGGTAGAACGAAGGAGGGGAATCACCCAACCGACTTTCTGGATGCTATAGAACATAACGAAATCAATGGAATATATAGTTCATTACTTTCAGTGCTTCCTTATCTCTTCTTAACACTCGGTTCTAGTACTTGACTCTTTACCTGCACCTTCACTCTTTAAGGAGCCATCAGGCTCTCTTCTGGCCTTTTCCGCCGCGCTGAAGTATCCAAAACATTCGGCATGTGAGCAAGAAGCCTACGGAGCCTCTGAGGACGGGAATATTATTTGAAATTTCAATAGACCACCACCAAGAATGCAAGATAAACGAGAAGCCAAGCCATCTACTAATACGTCGAATAATACCACTTGGGGTTCTAAACTAACCCGAACTGCATGCTAACTCAAAGATGCGGCACTTCCATACTCGTCAGCAGTAAGTTCACAATACTAAACAATCCTTCTCCCAAAATTAAGCCACTTGCGAGCACGATTATCGGAGTCTCCGCTTTTCCTCTATACTTCCTCCACCACAAACTAATAACACCACCGACAGTGCGTGCGAGAGTAAAAGATGGCGTGTTGTACATGCCTAAAAGATGTTAGAAGATGTTCCTAGGAAATCTGGAAGACAGCAAAGCAAGAAGACTTACCAACAGCAACGGCAATACCTCCCGGCACCCAGTCAACCCACCACCCCGTTAACCCTCTCTGTTTCCTCGCATTACCCCACACTCTCAGCGCCGTCCCGACAGCAAATATCACCGCAGCACCAGACGCCCATTCCGCTACCTTCGGCGGTAACCCTTTCCCTGTCACTAATCTCGCGGTGAAGATCCAGACATACCCTGTAGGCACTTCAAAGAGTCCTCCGGGGATTTTATAGACGTGGGTATACAATTTGTACACCACAGCAGATATCACAGCGCCAACTGCGGATCCGATCATCTGACCCCAGAACTGAGCATTGGGGGCCGCACCGAGTAGATGGCCACATTTCAAATCCTGCATTAGGTCGCCGGCTTGAAGGGCTGCGGATTCCGAGATTGCGCCTGCAAGGAGGTTGATGATGACTGAGTTCTTTGCACCGGGTCCGGTTGTGGGTGTGACGAGCGCGAAGACGAGTTGTGTCAGTTTCGAGATACCGGAGACGGGGTTTAGGTCCGTCTCGCCAAGAGCACGGACGCCCATTATTGAGAGAAGGAGGGCGAGTACGAGAGCTAGTATGGTGAGCCGGAGAGGTATCAAAGAAGGAAAAGATATATGGACGGTGATGATACAAAGGATGAGCGAGAGAGCAAGGCCGATGACGGTGGTTCTAGTGGAGATGAGATGCTCTGGGGGAGCGTCAGGTTCTCCTTCCGAGGCAAGATGATGCTTAATGGCGGCAATGGGATTGGTAGTGGACCCATCGCTCAGTTGACTGTAGCTCCCTTGAGTTGAGATATTCAAGGTTAGTATCTCCTTCCAGGTATGTTCGCGAATCATCTTTCGAATAGTAGGCAAGTACATACGACCATAGACAATTAGCGGCCGAAGCACAAGCCATCCAAGGCTGACTAGAGAATCCGCAAGCATAATTGCCAGACTAATCCAGACAATCCAGCCTTTACTGCCATTTGTCCAGTCGGAAACTGGGCCTGGACTCCATCCTTTGTGCTTAGCGAGAGGAGACAATATTCCCCAGCCTACTATTGCACCAAGAAGCATATGGAGAGTAGTTGCTGGTCCCATAATGATGCCTTGACCGACGTAGGCAGGTGATGGATTCAAAGTCCAGAGCCAATTATTCGCCAGAGAAAGACCCAAAATAGGAATATCGTGGAGTTGCGGCATGAAATATGATACAATTGTCTACCAAGATTAGCCGGTGTATTTTGAAAAGGAACTTTAGGTAACTCACATAAAGAGCTGATCCTGCGAATGCGATAGTAAGGAGCCGAATCCTAGCTTTCCAGTCCCCGTCATGGTCAACTTCCTGCTCCGAGGCTTCTTGGTCTTCGTCATCAGATGAGCGCGGTGGATGCTCTTCATCTGAATGATCGGAATGTGTAGATTGCAACAGTCTTTGTTGCTCCTCCTCAGCTGGATCGACTGAGTTGCTTCTTCTTGGTAGAGCAATACTCCTAGATTTCTCATCTCCATGCAGGACGCGTATCATAAGGGCAGTCGCAGTACCGCTAGGAAATTTTAGCTTTTCCCGAATGATGACCTCCCTGCGAAGCGGTACGGCGAATACGACCCCAAAGAAGCATATCCCCACGGACCAAATGACCAGTCGCCAGAGAGTTATATCTAAGGGTCCATTCTCTTCTGGTTTAAGTAGGTAGTTCAAAGCAGGAATGACTCCTACGAAACCGCACCCAAGCGGCATCGTTCCCACTGATCCGGCGACTGATTGGACAAGGACATTCTCAACAGGAGTAAAGGGCAGTTGGATGAGACGAGAAACAGTTTTGAAATATGCAAAGCCTATGAGCGCAGAGGGCATAGCCATGCCACTAACCCATCCTGTCTGAAGTCCGAAGTACATGTTCGAAAAGCATATCACAATTCCGATGGCTAGGCCGACAAGAACCCCGCGGACTGTGAAATTCTGAGGTTGAGCGGCTCGTTCTGTGAGGTGCCTCCGAGCATCAGATCGCTGAGATATAGTCCGACTGATCGGAGCTTCATCCACATCATGAAGCTCATGATTCCGCTCGTTATCAGTCATGGCATGGCTTGGCGATTCTCCCCGATCTGGAGCCATGTTATGCGCTTGGAGGAGGATGGAGGATGAAAGCGAAGGAAATGACTCTTAGTGAATGCTCATGACACTAGCAAATATCCGACAATCATTACAATGTCATGATAGACGTGAGGAGTGGTGGATGTGAACGGAATGATGCTATTACCAATTCCGGTGAAGTCGCAACATTCTTTCTCCGAGCTAATGAGCACGTGTTCAGGCGGCTTAGTTCCGATGCGGCTTATTTCCGATTTGTCAGCCCTTTCTTCAACACCAAACCTTCAACGAACATGCTCCCCTGGTCTAGCAGCACAACCACAACCTGTTCTCAGCCACTGGACACAACTTCTATGATTTTGGCATGACACTTTTTTTTTTTAATTAAGCTGCATTTAGGTTTGCTGTTCATCATGTCTCTCACATTCAGGTTGCTCATTCCCCTTCTCCTGGCATCGTTCGCCTGGGGAGAACACACCTCCAACTGGGCCGTCCTAGTATCAACGTCCCGCTTCTGGTTCAATTATCGTCACCTCGCAAATGTGCTTTCCTTATACCGCACCGTAAAGCGTCTCGGTATCCCTGACTCGCAGATCATTCTAATGCTTCCCGACGACATGGCCTGCAACCCACGCAATGCTTTCCCCGGCACAGTGTACAATAACGCCGACCGCGCTCTCGATTTATACGGAGACAACATTGAAGTTGATTACAGGGGATATGAGGTCACTGTAGAGAACTTCATTCGGCTCATGACCGACCGAGTGAGCGAGGACATGCCCCGAAGCAAGCGACTTCTTACAGACGACCGGAGCAATATCTTGGTGTATATGACTGGTCATGGAGGCAACGAATTCCTGAAGTTCCAAGATGCAGAGGAGATCAGTGCTTTCGACCTCGCAGATGCCTTTGAGCAAATGTGGGAGAAGAAACGGTAGGCACCTGATTTCCCTAATCCATGCCAGACTATTTCTAACATCCTTTAGCTACCACGAGATTCTTTTCATGATCGATACCTGCCAAGCCAATACGATGTACTCCAAATTCTATTCTCCCAATATCCTCGCAACTGGAAGCTCCGAGATCGACCAATCCTCGTACTCTCACCATGCAGACAACGATGTCGGTGTTGCAGTCATCGATCGCTACACATACTATAACCTAGACTTCCTCGAGACTCAAGTACGAGAGCCCACAAGCAAGCTTACAATGGGCGACTTGTTCGACAGCTACGATGAGGAGAAGATCCATTCCCACCCGGGAGTGCGATATGATCTGTTCCCCGGCGGAGAGGCTGTAGCTAGGTCAAGGCTCGTTATGGATTTCTTTGGCAATGTTCAAAATGTTGAAGTTGAGGGTGGTATCAGTAGGAATGAGACGGCTTGGCAAGAAGAGCTTGCAGCCATTGAACGCATGATCAATGAGGCAAGGAGAAGTCATAACGAATCCCTCACCGCACGTCCACAACCCGCTGCTGAAGAGGCGAAAATTGGTGAAACTAAACAGGCTATTAGGAAAGAAGGCGCTATGAGGGTAGATGGAGAGTCTGGATGGAGCAAGCAGCTTGTTGGCGCAACGGCTCTGTTGGGCTGCGTTGGAATATGGGCCGCTGGATCATGGCTTGAGAAGCTTTGAGACCGATGACTTCTACGAAGGATTATTCTTTATAACCCAAGCTTCCGAGCTACGTTAACCTGGCCCTGCTGTCTTCTGGAACAATACCGCCGCCATGTTACCGAGTCCTTCAGTGTCGGACCAACATACTCTGCATGGGTGACATCATTTAAGCGTAAACTTAATGCCGGCAAGGGTGTGTTAGGAAGATGAATTATGAGGACCAGTTGAATCTCGAACCGAGGCATGGTCTAGTGTATGATAGCTAGGTAATGGCAGTGATAGGTACAGTCGAGCCAGACATGACTTTACGAAAATGAACAAGATGCCAGAAACCAGCCTCCAATATCTAGGGACTTGTACTGATTCTATCCAATTACCAGTATCAACTCACAGATGCATCCCTTGGCACGAGACTTTGACCCTTCGTTGTGCTGATTTAAGCTTTCGTGACGGATACTGATTTACCTAGTTCACTAGTGCACATAGACACTCTATCTAAGTGGGTCCATAGTTACCAGGTTAAAGTTAGCTTCAATTGACCCTCATTATGTTTCAAGTGTCAGCTTTGTGGATAACCTCCTCCGCGTTCAGCTCTACCCCATCCCAACACGGCTCCGACAATTCGGAGATCCGGGGCAGAATCTGGCCAGTTCATTGACGGTGAAAGAGAATCCGAGTCAGGGAGCACATTTCTATTTCTTATCTCCATTTCCCCATATTTAATGATGGCGGCCTCCAATATCTCCCAGTCAGCCCTGCCGTTGTTACGGTCACCTTGATTGAAGGGATTGAGGTCTCAACGTCTTGCATTCACAGAACTTGAAGCAATCTTCTCGTATCCCCAACATGACTGGGCCCGAGCGCGAGAAGCCCTCAATCATCCACTCCGAATCCCTCCACAAGCCTGATGCAGACAATGCCACAACCAACATCATCGGCCTCGAGACCTCCGAGGACACGCTCCCAAAAGGCTACTTCTACAGCAAATACTTCATCGGCTCCTGGCTCGCCATCGGCGTCAGCCTGAGGGCCAGCACCGGTGCCTTTGGCTACGCAGCACCCATTCTGGTCTTCATCAATGCCGATCTAGAACCTGACCCGCAGTATATCTGGGTCGTACGTGTATAACGCTTATCTTTCAGTTTGTCTGTGTCTTGTCGGAAGGATTGGCGATATTTTTGGGAGAAGGTATATTTTTATTGGAGGTGTGGTTTGTGCGGTCGTTGAGAGTGTGATCTGTGCTACGAGTACGATGATTCCTGTGTTGACTGATGGTAATGTAAGATTTCTCCTCCCTTTCCCCTGATTTCGCGGAAGTGGGATGGACGGAGCTAATATGCACAAATAGGTTTTCCTAGGCGTAGCATCCGCAACACAACTCTCTTTCCACTTCGCCATCAGTGAACTAGTCCCCATGAAATGCTGCTACATAGCCGTGGGGTCCATCTACCCGTTCAGCATCGGAGGGTCGGGCTTCAGCCCCGCAATCGCATATGCGTTTGTCGTGAAGTATCCCGGCGTGAGCTGGCGCGGTATCTACTGGCTCTTACTCGCCCTAAACGGCACTGCGTTTGTCTGTTGGGTGTTTTTCTATTTCCCGTCGACGTTTGAGCAGAGGCACAAGAGTGATATCAATAGTAAGATTCACTGGATCAAGCACTTCGACTATGTTGGGACGGCCATTTTCGCGGCGAGTTTCGTAGTGTTTTTGATGGGGCTTTCCTGGGGTAGGAGGTTAGTGCACCCCCTTCTACCCTATGCTTTGGAACCCGTACTAATGAAAAGTAGTGTATACTCCTGGAATTCTGCCGCCGTGATCTGCTCCATAACTCTCGGCGCCATCGGCCTCATCATCTTCGTTCTCTAGGAGACCTACGCTCCCTTGAAAGAGCCTTTAATTCCTATGCATATCTTCGCCAATTTTGCTTGGACATCATCCGTCATTCTCTTAGGATTGGGCGCCAGTATCTACTACGCCTTCTCCATCGTCTGGCCAAACCAGGTAGCTGTCCTGTACTCGAAACCAGGCGATCCAATGTACACCGGTTATCCAGCCGTGATTATCGGGATGCGTTTCATTACCGGGCAAATCTTTGCTGGCATGTTAGTGAAAGCGATCAGACATTAAAAGTGGCAGATCAGGATTACGTTTTTGGTTGGAGGTTTGCTGCTTGCTTGCGAGTTACTCTCCAAATTCCCATCTTTCACTCTTATGCCTGCAAAAGATGATGCTCACTGTCAACAGGCGCCACAGCGGGCCAACCAAACAACAAAGCCACTGTCATCGCCCTCATATTCCTGGACCGCGTCTTCATTGGCTGGAATGAATCCGTCACACTCGCCAACGTGACCATCCTGGTCTGTGATCAGAAAGGCAATCCTCTCACACACCTGATCTTGTTCTTTCCATCTAACAGCGTCAATCAGACATCGGAGTAGCGGGCGGCACAGCAGGCGCGTTCCGCGCTGGTCTCTGCGCCATCCTAACCGCCATCTACATCGCCATCATGACCAACCGTCTCACCTCCGAAATCTCCGCTCAAGTCCCATCCGCCCTCGTTTCCTCCAGTCTACCCGCATCTTCTATCCCTGATTTCATGACAGCATTGACGTCGGGCTCAACTTCAGCTTTCGAAACCGTACAAGGTATTTCGACTGAAATCATCGGGGTTGGCGTAACAGCGTATAAGCAGGCGAATGCGGATGCATATCGAACCGTGTATCTGAGCACAATTGCATTCACTGGAATCGCACTTATATTGAGTTATTGGGCGCCGGATACGGAGAAATTTTGAATTGGGGGTTGCGGCTACTCTAAAGGGAGTGGATAAGAAGGATGTGGAGACGGGAAAGGGAGAGGGTAAGGAGGTTGATGGTTGAAGATAGAAAAGACAGTTGAGATAAAGATATTTATGAACCCATGACACGAAACCGCCCAATCAGAGTATAATTCAGCGGCTACATTTGAGGACTTACCAAGTGTCCCAAGATAAATGGTATCAGACAACTGGAAACATCTATAGAATTAACAAAGCCGGTATGGGAATGAGATTTTTATAAAACTGGACGATCCCAAGCATCTCGTTGTATCTTCATGAGATTCGATTGCTTGTGAGGGAAACTGATTTCTCGCTCTTTGTAGAACCCAACGTCCATGCAATATTGCGCGAATCTAGAACTAGTCAGCGTAGAGTTCTTTTTAAGAACTGATAATAGCTGGACTCACTTCTGATTATCCACCCTAGGTTCTAACATAGTGCTCATTGTCCTATTATCTGCGAGCCAGCAGTAATGGACAAGCGCACTCAGCCATACTGGCACACGATGCGGGCCCCTGAACTCCTGCTCGCCGACCAGACAATGAATACCTCGATCATAGTCACCCACGTTCGGCACATACTTTCCTAATCTATCTTCTTTGACCCAGTAAATTTCAAAGAAGCCAAAAGGCTTGCCATCCCAGCATCCAACCACAGGAAAACTGTGCTTGCTTCTCAGTGCGGTTTTCAGGAACTCTTCTTGGTGCAATTGAGGTCCGGATTCGCCCCAGAAATAGGATACGCGCGGGTCGTTCATCCATTTGTGTAGGTATTCGCTATCAGACATACCGAGGCCTAGGGAAGCTACCGTTGGGACTATGGAGTCTGAGGCGGGAATGGGGGAGTGACGGTGCGGAGTTGGGATGTGGGAAGACACTGGCCCCCTGTGCCGGAGAGGTTTTGAGGATATAGAAGCTACTCGGAAGGACAGGTATTGGCCTACACTAGGAATGAACCGAGTGTAGAATATTTCACCTTGTCGAGGTGGTTTCGGCCTAAGCGGATGGCGGACGTTGTTCGTGAAGACATATTGGGGAGGTGGTGGGGGATAGTACGTCGGAAGATGGCTTGTGGAGTGGAAAGGCCCTGGGGCAGTAGGAGACCACAGCCCTTGCGATACCTGCTCGATTTGAACTTCCTTCTGTGGTCCTGGTCGTTCTCCGGTGGGTGAGCTTGGTCGAGAGGCATATGGCGAACCGGACGGGAAGGGTGACTGAGACATGGGAGACAGCGTGAATAGATAGATCCTGGGATCCAATTGCCAGAACGATCTTCGACTGACGAACATCTTGGTCCATCCTTCCGAGGAGTTCTCATCCTGCGCAGTGCCAACGCTCGATTCCTCGCTGGCTATCAAGCCCATGCGCTCGAGCTTAGGCAGTACCACTTTGCCCTTGAATATGCCCTCCCGGTTGATTGTGATCTTCCAGTCACTCTCCGGTTTGCCAGCGTCGGGTGTTACCTTGGAGAAAGCGTTGGTTACCTGTAGGTCTGGTTCGGGCTGATGAAAGTACCACCACAGCGTCGCCCAGAGCATCATGGCGATTTGCCTCGTTGGAGAGCTGGCGGGCTTAAAATCATTGCTGCTGGGATTGGATATAGACGATATGTAGAGGTGGTCGTTATGGAGTGTCGGTCGTTTATATCGGTGTACGTATTGCTTCCGGGGTATTCTGACCTCTTCAGAAGCCGATGACACATCTGGATCTTGATCAACATCTGGCTCCGCGTCGTCTGCAGAATTCAGGACAATTGTCCAGCCTGGAGGAAAAGGAGAATGAGGGTGAGTAAGATCATTGGACTTGAAAAAGAGACCTCCGAAGACGGGGGTTACAGTAAGGTTCTGCCCGTTGGGCAGGTGGACAATTGAAGCCGGCATAGTGGTTGTACGTCGAGGAAGGAGAATTGGGAAGTCTGAAATCAAGAAATATTAAGTACAAAGGCCAGTGCGATCAAAATGGGGTCATGATATATGGCATGAGGTCCCTATCGGAGGTACAGAGAGCACAGGTACCTCAACAGACGCCAGCAGGAAAAATTGCTGTCGGCGTTCCATCCGACCATGAGCGCGCGATCCCGCAGTGGTGGGGGAGTGTTAAGTGAGCATCAGCAACGCCACATGACTGTTCACCCGATGTCTCCCCATGAAATCTAGAAGACTTCCGTCGCATTCTAATATCAAGGTTTGATCTCGCCATGCCCAATTCCCAAGACGCCAGATTTATACTCGCGCCTGTCGTTCAGAGATGTAGTTGGCTCAGGCCAGCGTGAGGAGAGCTTGAGCTCGGACTCGTTCAGTATGACGTTTTCATACCTTGACAAATAATCAGCCGAGCTTCTCAAACAACATCAGGACTCCGCTTCGACACCCTCACCGACCCATCCCATTCATATCCATCAATTGCATCTAATCAATTGATCATGACCATGTCTGCCATCCTCCGCACCTCCGCTCTGCGCTCTGCTCTGCGAGCGTCCGCCCCAACCGTCTCAACTCGGGCTGGTTTGGCCGGAACAACCTTTGTTCGTGGAAAGGCGACTCTTCCTGACCTCCCATGTACGCCAACTGACTCCCTAGAACACAAAACATCATAGCTGATTGGTACAATCGCAGACGACTATGGCGCACTCGAACCCGCCATCTCGGGCAAGATCATGGAGCTCCACCACAGCAAGCATCACCAGACCTACGTGACCTCCTTCAACAACGCATCCGAGCAGCTCGCCGATGCGCGGCAGAGGGAAGATATCCAAGCCCAGATTGTGCTGCAGCCATTGATCAACTTCCATGGCGGTGGACATATTAACCACACCCTCTTCTGGGAGAACCTGGCTCCTACTTCTCAAGGGGGTGGTGAGCCGCCGAAGGGTGCGCTGTCCAAGGCTATCAATGATAGCTACGGCAGCCTGGATGCTTTTAAGGAGAAGTTCAATGCTGCGTTGGCTGGTATCCAGGGTAGCGGCTGGGCTTGGTTGGTGCAGGATACTCAAACTGAAAGTGTTCAGATTAAGACCTATGCCGTACGTCTCCTCCCAAATCCTGCTCATAACCCGTAGCATGCTTCGGAATATTTGCTGATGATGTTGCTAGAACCAAGACCCAGTTGTTGGCCAATTCCGTCCCATCCTTGGTATTGATGCTTGGGAGCACGCCTACTAGTAAGTTTGATTGACGTGACCCTTCATCATTTAAAGTGATGGATACTGACGAAAATCAGCCTCCAATACCAGAACCGCAAAGCCGAATATTTCAAGGCCGTTTGGGACGTTGTGAACTGGAAGGCGGCGGAGAAGCGCTTCAAGTAAATGTCAGACGCCGTTATAGCCGATTAAGACTATGTCCACTCCTTAGCACGAGACAGATGATGACATTGGAGTTTTTCATGTAGCATATTGTATGAACGGGGTCAATTTTTGGCAGGCTGATGTCACAACATCGTCCAAACTGATAATCAAAGTCATCTCACACCAAGATCCCCAACCTTGTGAAACGCAAACATGAATACGAAAAGATGCATCCATTCTTCGATGTTTAAAGTAACCCATACCCCTGCCCCCGTCCCAAAACCGCCATTAGACGTGAGAATCGCTACCCCAAAAACCCCAGAAGTCATCCGACTGAATTGTATGCACCATGCACCAAAATACCTCTGCTAAACACGCCCTACATGCCAAAATAGAAAGCCAAGATCATTAATATCGACGGTATACAGACCGTCTGCATATCGACCTAATATAACGCCCTCCTGTCGTGCCCGATATCTACACCCTTTTTCCCCCTCTCCGTCTCGGCAACCCCGTCTCAGCAACGACTGACACAGGCGCTGGTGCTGTAACCTGCGGAGCCGGAAGACCCTTCTTAGGTGTCGCACTCACCATACTACGAGTTTGCTGATTCTCCTTTCCATCCACGGGGACGTTTGGGGCTGAGCTAACAGCTTGAGGCAGTTTGACCTTTCTTGGAGTAGCTAGGCGACTCTTACGTTCTTTCGTCGTCTTCGATTCAACACTCTGATGGATCGTCGATTCTTGACTAGCCACCCCAGTTTCCAAACTCTGCTGTTTAGAATCCAAGGTTGTCGCTGGCGCTTCTATGTCAGCAGTACTAGAAGCAACCTGCATTTTCTTCGCTCGCGAAAGCTTAGGCAGACGTTGCGATTGTAGTTGCAATTGTGAAGCTTCTTTCTCTTCTAAAACCTCTGCAGGAAGCAGCGAAGCAGGTGCAAGAAGACCTTTTCCAGGGGTGCCATTTGCAGCGCCGAGGCCACGCATGCGGCGAATCTTAGGCGTGCTGCTCTTTTCTTTTCCGCCTTTTGATTTGGCTTTGGATCTCCCCTTTGAACTTGATTTTGATGAAGGCGTTGATATCGGCAAGCTGAGCTCGTCTGGCGTTGCAACAGATTCAGCGTCGGCAGCGCTCGTAATCAGGGTCTCCGTACTTCCTTCTTGGAAATACACTAACTGCTCGTCCCATGAGACTGCCTTCTTCCGTGTAGCTTTTGTCTCAGTATTCAAACTGTCCGCAGCATCGGCGAGTGACAAAGATGCAGCCTCAGCGGTAAGTTTCAATAATCGGACACTGACTGCCATAGCTCCTTGCTTATTCTTGCGTGTGTTAGCACGAGTCAGGAGGCCGAGCTCTTGTGCCTCTGTTCGTTTCAGGACAATTGGTTCGCCGCTGTCGGTACGGCGGATAGAAATATTCTTCGGTGTCTGCGTTTGCTGCTGTAGGGATGGCGGATGAGGGAGTCGAGATTTGCGTGTGCGGGTTGAGCGTCTTGAGTTTCGCGATCCTTTGGTCTCCTCTGGAGCCTCAGCATCCACTTGCTCCGAAGATGGGGAGAGAGTAGGTTGTTGGTCAAGGTTGAGTGTGAGAGTTTGTGAAAGGTCGAGGGTGGCATCATTGTCGTATTTAGAGGGTGAGTTGGGATCCTTGTCTTCGAGGATTTTGCGAGGAGATGCAAGAGCTTGACGAACAGCATCGGAGTCGCGACGGTTTTGGAGGGAGGTGCGTCGTGCAATGTTGACGGCTTTAGTTGCCTTGCTTGCAGCCGCACGAGTAAGAAAGTCCTTAAGAAGAGCCGTGTCATCGTCCAAGTGCATTGTAGTATCATCTGGACCAGCTTCAACCGGGGGTGGAGACGGAGATCGCAATCTTCGTCCGGAAGCTTCTGACAAGGTGGACAAAGATGTATCGAGAGTAAGGCCATCAGCGATGTCGTCTGCAACGCCCTCAGAAGACTCCCTATTGGAAGGAGTGGGTATGGCAGATATCGAAACCGTCTCAATATCCTGAACGCGAGTCTGTTCGTCCGTATCATCTAAGATATCATCTGCGTTGGTAGTGGCGCCTTTTCGAGTGGAACCTGAGCCTTCTGTATCCAGACTGGGAATAACGTCGGCCGAAGCCGCTGCATCTTCCGGAGGTGACATTTCAATGTTTTGTTGGATCTCTAGTTGCAGCGATTCTTCCGTGAGAGTAAACTCCTCCTGGGACGGTTCTGAAGTTGTTTCTAGTTCTATGCGGCTCGTTTCCTCCTGCGGGTGGGAGGAGACAGCCTGTTCATCTAGAGCGATTTCAGACATTTCTACGTCTTTGGTGTGCTCTACTTGTGTAGTAGCATCTGATTGCCTTAGGGAGATGTCTTCTTCACCTACGGATTGCGCCACTGCATCATTTCCACTTTCAGTGGAAGCGTCTTTTTCTCGTAGCATATGCTCATTCCCAGCTGTTATACCCGACTCCTCTGGCTCGTCTTGTGGCGTATCAAGTCTCTGATCCGTGCAATCTATCACGACTCCCATCTCATCTACAGCCTTCGAGTTTTCTAGAAAATTAGCCCTAACTTCTTCTGTCACAGGAACTGAGGTGGGATTAAGAGACTCTTCTCTTTCGTCAGTTTGAGACGTATCCAGTCGATAAACAACGGCAGAAAGATCGGGATAAAGCGGCATGGAAGCTTCCCTGCTCGGGGATAAAGATACTTCAGGAAGACCATCTTTATGCTGTGAGGTCGAGGAGGTTGGCCGAGGCTGCTCGATATCATTCTCATCCCATTCCGCAGTGTCGAGTTCTGAAACGAGGTCTTCGCGTGCTTGTTCCATTCGAAAAGAGAATGTAGATTTTTCTTCGTCGCCACCGATCCGACACTCTTCCTTGGACCGAGGAGTTTCATCTTCGTCAATTTCCCACTCCGATGCGCTCACACCCTCTGGCGCGTTTAGACCGTCTATGTCAATCGCATTGTTTGGCTCGTCCGCACCGTCAATGTTAGGATCATTATGCGAAGTTTTCTTCCCTATGGTCCATGTTAGGTTTTGCGGAGAAGTATGGGATTGGGCATGCCATACTTGGTAGTACACTTTTCCTTCGATCCCAGCGCGTAGCCTTGAACGCGCGCGACTTCTTTTTAGGAATTCTAGCAGTCTGGGCCAGCAGTTCTGGCCTTACGCGAAGCTTCTTCACCGCTCTGACTTGTGAATTGCCGTCTTCCATCTCGTCTTCCTCCGAATTTATGGCGGTTGACGGTTGAGATCGGAGCGTGTATCTGCGCCAAACTTTCTTTTGCTTCCCGTCGCGTGATATCTTAATTTCTGGTTTGCGTTCCCAAGCTCGAGGTACCTTGGAAAGTGGAAGAGAAGTAGGGTCGAGGAAGGTAGCATCGGTCTCGTGCCATGCTTGGTTGAATGTCGGCGGCGCGGTCGTCCTAGGTGAAGGCGCCATTCGCACCGATAATTAGAATATTCCTCTAGGATAATGTGTCAATGATACAGGAAACATGCAGGCCCGGGTTGAAAGACACTTAATTTGCCGACAGAAACGGGTGATGGTTGTGCATGGCCCAGGCAGCGATGGTTGTTTTGACGACAGAGAAAGCCACGTGATGTCAACAAAAGATTCTTTGCCAAGAGATTCTGCATCGGCTTCTGCCGCATCATCTTTTTTTTTTTTTTTTGATTCAACATTAGACAGCAGCTCATCAAATTGAACGACAACCCTACGCTCAATTACCAAGCCCATCAACGTAGACCTGCGCGCTTTTTCTACTTCTCATTCAGAGCTATCCGGCCAACATGGTACCGAAACCGCAAGGCTCTTCAGCCACCAAATCTGTCATCCATCGACCTTTACCCCCGCTCCCCAAGCTCCGTGTCAGGCGGCCGAACAAACCAGAGATGAATCCATGCTTGGGGGTAATGACATCAGTTCTGGGTATGTGGATACTTTTGAGCTTCGATTTAGGTTTTGGAGGTTCGCCGCAGAATACGCGCGATTTCAAAGGGGGAACGGCAATGGGTTCTTTCGATGAAGCGGAAATAGGCAGACATGTTCAATCCAAAGTCAGATGCTGACTTATTATACCAGGCTGCTGGGCGTCATCGGGATACAGTATTCAAGGCTGCGCGCAACTTGAGCAAAAGCTAAGGCAATGTATGGACTCGCCAGTATGTGCTCTGCCGCCAGTGCCAGGTTTGAAGTACCCTAATTCTTTCCACAGAGGAACCCCAACACAAAGAAGAACAACATTAATTACCACCTGTCACGCATGTACCCGAAGATCGTCGGACCGCATAAGCGGGACTAAAGTGCCACCGAACGTGGGAGCTACCTCGAGGCCTGTAGAATATACGTAACCAACGTACCTGTGAATACGGCGGCGGCATTGATGCATCCACCTTACATGCATGGGAGGAGTTACCGCAGCAATTTACAACATTGGGACGGCGTTTCGGAATGGGAATACCACTGTATGTACACAATTGTAGAAAGAGTTGGATATCAATCAATGTCTCATACTCTTTATCTCCATCTTCCAGCATAATTCATCGATTCTAGACTGCAATAATAGCTTTGAGATATCGAGGGATGACCGACATGGCTGCCTCGTTTGCTAACAAGCCCTTAGGCTAACAGACGGAGTGCATTTCTCTTTTCACTTCTCACGGTTCTTGAACTAGGACAGCAGGTATGTGGGAAATGTCATCGAAGAGCATCAGACTCCATTTTGACTCTGGGCTTTCAAAAATATGCCGTGTCGCCGAGTCTATTTACTCGATCCGTAACGGCTCCAAGTAGACGTCCTCAAATAGTGGAGATGATAACAGAGCATCCTCAAAGAGAGCGCTTCGTGTATTTCCTCATCTTCGAGTGGGAAGCCTTCGGTCATCGGTCAGATCTCGGTGGAAACCGCCAGAAATGCTTTTGGAAATGGATGCCGCTCACAAGTACTGAGCTCGACGGCGTTTAAAAAACCGTTGTCGACTGACTAGTGCAGACACCGACGAAAGTTTGATCTTATAGCAAACCCTTCTGTCAAGTCCCGGCTCACTGAAATGCGAGGCGCGTTTTCGCTTTCTCTCGCTTAGACTTGTCAGCGAACAGTGCTTAAAGATGTAGCTTATCCATTGGCTTAACTGAACTTCAAGCCTCCAAAGCTTACTTTTGGAGAAATAGAGTCCTTTGCTTTGTGAAGATCTCCAACGTCAATGAATAAAATGAGAAGGACCCCAAAGTCGTTTCTCTAGTGATTACCATCGAAGCGGGATGGAATCGCCGAACTTGTGTATTCCGGAAAATCTTAGATCGTATTTCCGGCGGGATAAAAGTGCTCCTCGGAGGGATGCAAGTGTTAACTACAGTGAAAGAGAAACCCAGGAACAACAACAAATAGGCAGTATGCAAAGTGATTACCAAGGGGAATCTTCTTCTGGCATTGCGAACGACAAGCGATACATCTAAATGCTCGTGGGTCAGCACTCAAATTTCCCACATGATGAACGTCAGCATTTGTGTCTTTCATCCGACGGGAGGACGCGGAGGGATTTATTCTCGAACTTGGTACCGCGTACCTACAGAGTGCTCCCGTAAATAGATGAGTTCAGAGCCAAATCAACGTGTCTTTCCACGAAGTTTTGATTTTCCAGGAGGCTTAGTCAGCTGGCGACCATATCTTGCGAGTTTTGCCTCCAAAAGTGGAGGCCCTACGGAGGTGCCGGGGGTAAAGAAGTGCAGACCGCCTTTGGGCAGAAGATGGAGATCTGAGGATTATGACGGGTTGATTGGCGACAGAAGAAGCCGGTCTGCACTTCTTTACCCCAGCATCACCATCAGCCAACAAATTTGGGATTTCAGAAAATATTAGATCCACACATAACCCATGTTTCTTACATAATCTTTAAGTAAGTAGCCTGTCCAACGTCTGCTATCAAATGGTCCTCCGTCCCGGTTTTATTTCAACTCTCAACTCTTCTTTACTTTCCCCCTCCCATTCTTTTCTATTTGCTCCTACCCTTGCACAGCTAAGCTGCGCCCCTCTACACACCATCCCTTAGCGTTAATAAGAAGGTAAGTGCATCCGCAGCGCTCTTAGTCTTTACGATTTGTTCTTATGCTAACAAGAGCTTTAACAGCTATTTCTTACCTTCTGAAATAGATTTATTTATATTCTACGACTTCTCTTTACGACTCTGGGCAGTCCTAAGCAGCCCTGATTTTACCTGAGTGGTGCCTGATTTTGACCTGAGCTCCTTGTTAGGACACAGTTTTTGGACCTTCACCATTGCTCGGAGGGCCCAGTTCCAAGCCCTTAGGCCTGCCACGGTCCGCTTCTGGGCTTCGAAGACTCGTGTATACTTGCCCTCGCTTGCGCCACCTTATATCCCGTAGCTGCTGGTGGCCAATGAAGTCGCAGGCTCCAGACGCCGGAAGACTTTTCATTGCTATATCATTCCTACAATCGTGGTCAAAAGTATATATCATGACTAGAGATGTGAGAGAATGCACGAAGTTGTGTTCAGGACCGAGGTGTCTGAGCTCACTAATAAATAGATAGGAGGTCAGGTGACATCCTACCTGCAGACTTGAATAGGGCTCTCCGTTGTAGTATGCTATTGTCAGATATTTCAAAAAGAATTTCTCACGGTATCCTCGAGTATTTTCTGTTAGTCGTATTCAACAGCTTCTCTACCGGGTTCCCCTCTTCTTCCTCAACCTTCTTATCCTTTCGGCCAGCCTAGCCATGACGTCGCCCTCCCTCCGTCCCCCAACCGCATTCCAATCCAATACCACCGCCGTTAGTATCGGCTTCATATATTCATGGAAATGATCTCAAGCAGGTACCAGACCATCTGCTGGAGGTGTAGAAACGTAAACGGTGAGCTTTCGAGGTAGTTGTCGCGTATCTAAATGTCCTTGCGCAATGTGCTAGACAAGCTTGGCCCATTTCTCCTGTATCCGTTTCTTCTCGCGGCGGTCGTAGACTACGGCGGCGGTCCAAGAGCCAGTAATTGTGAGAAATATCATCCAATTGCGCGAAGGTAGCTTGAAGCGGGAGTCGGGTAAGCCTGTAGACGGGTGAGCTTTTAAGAGTCGCAGGTAGAGAGAGCATGCGCACCCATCATCCTCTACATTGGATTAGGAGGTCGGGAAGGTTTGGCGGGCGCTGGGGCCGATGGGCCGCTTGGTGAGCCGGCGATGCCTTCGCATCTTGTTCGGCCATTATTGCTGGGGATCAAGGCGGTTGAGGTTGAGATGGTCCTTGGAGACGGAAGCTCGGGCGTGGAGCGGAGACCACGGCTCCGCTCCAAATGATTGCCTTTCTCCACCTGGATGCAACTTCACACCACCTCGCCGGGCCTCTGAAATTTGTACTGTACATCGCCGGGCTTGACCGCAGACCTGATCCATCACACAGTATTTCCCATCAACTTCTATCAACTCCCATTGAGTGCGACCATGGTTTGTTTCAAAATTCGATTGCATGTGCAAACTTCCTTCCTTCTTTCTGCATGTTCGTCTCTCCTTTCAAGATCCATTCACTGCCGCCTCCATTCATAGCCAAGAAAGACTTCATATTTGCACAAAGGAGCATAGCTCTCACTATTCCATACTCAAAAATCAGGGCAGCGAAAACTTTCCCCTTAGGCTCCTTCGAATCGTGGCATCCTTGCCGAGCGGTTATGATAAGGTTTGGCGACCACTCGCCTGCTGACCGTTCACTCACACTTCGCAGACGGTCTCTGCTGCCGCCTGTCAAAACCGAGCCCTACAACTAGCAACTAGGTATGCATGACCCCAAGACTGTGATCGTACCTATTTTTGTCTTCATTCGTTCCGGCAGCCTGAAGGGCTGCGGCACAGCCATAGGATAAGTACTGCAGCCTGACTATTTCTTCCGGAGTCTACTATGTAAAGGTTCGAACATCACTCCTAAACAAATTCTTTCTTAGCTCCATTCCAAACTCTTGTATTTTATTACCATCCCTTGCCTTGCTTCTTGTTACGATACCGTCAGGTGCCTGCATGCTCATACAGAAGCCAACATGTCTTCTGAAAAGCGTCACGACCCAAAACCCCAGGATCATTCTGCCGCTGAGAAAACGAATCGCGAAGCACGAGGGACGGATAGTAGCCCTGCCAACGACCGTTCCACTCAGATTCCCCTTCAATTTTTCCTGCCACAAGGCTATGAACATTACAGGGGCCTAGTGGATGTTATCCTTAGTAGGCAAAAGCTTTTTCAAGGAAGTGATGAAGGATTTGCTTCAGTATAAGATACTTTAGCTCGCCCTTAAAGCGTATAATTTACTCTAAATCACACAGAACCAGAATGTATTAACAGCTCTCCCCCATCTGCATCCCACTTTGATCCTGGAATACCGGCCTAATTATATGGGTCCCCAGGTTTCATCGGCAGAAAATTTCTATAATGGAGCATCGGGCCTTATTTCCCACTGCATTTGATCATTTAGCTGGCATGGATCATTCGAGGAACGTCTTGGTTCCAAAAGGAAAACTGCACAAGAGAGACGATAGTAATTCCCCTGCTGCTAATCACTTTGACAGCGGATCACTTTCCAGGGAGCTGCCGAGACCATGATCAGCGCAGAATCCAGAGCAATTGAATTCTTTCAAGTCTATGTCGTTAGGTTCCAGTCCGCCTGCAGCTTCAGAGCGCCTCGCTGATTCTTCACTGCCGACCGAAACATACTTGGATTTTAGCTCGTCTCCTACCCCAAGCAGGAATGCATGCAGGGTTGGGCTGAAGTCATTTTCAGTCACTTCTAATGCGTTTACAAAATTTTTGAAAGTAACTTCCCGTGATCGCTCAGAATCAAATGGCGCAAGAAGTCTGGTAAAGACGGCGCATTATTCTCTTCTTCAAAGGATTGGGTTGATGAATATGCCGAAATGTTCGTATCTGCTGGGTCACCTAGGCCGAAGCCCAGCACTAAAGAGTACCTTCGCACCCTAACATTTTCAGAAACCGACGAGTCATCGAATTCCCCACCGCAAGACGCACCTGTCGACGAAAAACTCTCTCCATTGTTGGAGTTAGAAAGGGAAAATATATTTTTCCAGTCACCCGGAAGCATCGCTCTAACAATCGGCGGTATTCTTCTGGAATCAGTCGAACTACAAAGCTACATCTAGGTTCTAAAAGCGCCAAATTACTTCCGGAAAATCCCCGAAGCAAACTGTAGTAACGAACAATGGATCAAGATCGGCATCACCCAAAACATCGAGAAACGCATCCAATCCTTGAAATACGAATGCGGCTTGAAGTACTTACACATTTGCTACAGTTCAGGAAGTGAGGTTATGCCAATTCATCTCGGCAAAAGAGGTGAGAAGCTCTGCCACGCAGAACTCAGTAATTCAATCAATCTTTCGAGTGTGAGAAGGGGAAGAACGGCGCAAAACATAGCGGAAAACACATGGAATGGTTTGTGATGTCAGAGGAAGTGGCAATTCGGACCATCAAAAAATAGTGCAATTGCACACGGAAGAATCCGTATAACCATAATAGCGGACTGCTGAACGATCATTGGCAAAGGATGGTCAAGTATGACTGTCTTCGTAGAGTGAAGCGTAGCGAGTTTGCCAGCAGATCTTAAAATGGCACACGAGAGATGTGAGCGCTAGCTTAACGATGCGATAGAGGAGGCTCCGTGAGTTGCAGAAATTGGCGGTTCATATGTAAGACTCTTGGCTGTATTTTGAGATGCACATTTGTTCTTGGAAACTAATCTTGATTGATCCGATGGCAATTGAAGAAGCGCTGAAAAGAAGGTTCGCCCCTGTTTGCGCAAAACTATGTGATTTGGAAGATAATTTTTTTTTATCCCCGCCCCTCGGCCATTCATTTTTACAACCCACCCCTCGATATATCTATCTTTCATCACAACGCTCAACATTCCTGTCATTTTTACTTCGCTGATCTATTAAGCCCAGGCACCACGGCACGAAGGAGAAGTGGGAGATTGATTTGTATGGCGCTGACGTTTTATTTCAGCCCCGCCAGGCTCTGACGGCAAACTATTTTTTGGATTGCATTCACAGCGCTCCGTTAGAGGCGCCGCAACCCTAGGTCGATCGCAGCTCCTATCTTCGCAGCAGACGTTTGAAATCGACTTTCTCGGATGGATATCCGCTGTGTCGTTGCCCGAAAGACTTGCGTTGGCATCCCTGTGTCTGTTCTGCGGTTGCGAACCGTTTCGCATTCTCCGATACTCAAACCCATAGTACGTGCCCTATTCCCTATGAGTCTTGACTTGCTGTTGGAATCTGTCGAGTCAACCTTGCTCACAGCTCATAGCCTCCGACACTCTGAAACGACACTCTCTACAGGCCCCTACAGTCCACACCCCCGCTGAACAGATTGCAAGCACGTGGCCCTGGTTAAGCACGCATTAACCTTTTTGTATACAAAATACCCTTGCAGAGTTTTGTGAGGTGGCTCCGCCGCTGTTCAATGGGGGTACTGTATCTACCCCTGCATCTCTGCGCCTCGCTGTGGCCCCTTTTTTTTTGCGCCATTTAGGTCACACCTTTTTCTAGGCAGCCATGCACCGCCTCGTCTTCCCTCCAGGTACATACACGCCATAGTTTGAAATCTGCGATTGTACGCATTCCAATACTAGCATTTCCGGTTCACTGCCGTTATTTTCATTATTCCTTTCCAATATCGAAGATTCATCAGTCCATATACAGTCCAATTTCCTCTCGTCGTTCTCTCCACGTAATTGATCGAGTTAGAGCGCCTTCACAGGATGGTCACAGACCCGGCTATTTTCACGCCATCTCGGCCGAATAGCATTCGCAGCCTTCACAGATTGAAGCAACGGCTCGAAGCCACTGAGGCAACCATATATCATCAATGCCTTTATGTCGGCGTTGTTGCTTGCACAAAGAGCAGTGAACAGTTCACTGATGACGAAAGGATTCTCGAGTGGGCAATGTGGGCTTTAAAATTACCCACCGAGAAGGTACCCGGGCCGTCATTCGTCAATATTGTCAGGTGTCTTTTTTGCGAGACACACCGCTCGTGGAAGCATTTTGGCGCTTACGGTGACCATTTCAAAAGTTGCTGGGGAAGGGCAAGTTTCTGGACAAAACAGCAGGTATTGGCGGCTTTTCGAGGCACCCGGAAGGAGTTCGCTATCTCCATCGATTCGCAGTCGTCGACATCAAAAGACGATTCCCATCGAATTACGAGGCATTCGAATTGGTCAAATCGTGATCTCCCAAATCAGCATAGAAAGGTTGAGACGACTCACTTCAGAGTGCCCAGGGCATTAAGCCAAGTTTCAACAGCTTCCTCAGTACCCTCATTCTATTCGCCAATGAGGATTGCCGAACGAATCCACAAAATACTTAGGCAACCCGTTCAGCCTCAAAGTTACATTTACGTATTAAAAGCGCCTAGATACTTCAAAGGACACGACGAAGCCATGAGTAAAGGGGAGCGGTGGATCAAGATTGGCTATGCGAAGGACGTCGACCAGCGCATTCGCGACTTGAGGTATTCGTGCGGCATCAAAGATTTGGATGAATATTCCAAATGTCTCGTCCCGGCATACCTCGCTGCGAAAGCGGAGCGGCTTTGCCATGTAGAGCTGATTAATTTCAAAAGGATTTTGAACTGCGGGAAGTGCAAGAATGGGCCGAGGCATATGAACCACAAAGAGTGGTTTGCTGTATCTGAGGAATTGGCGACGAGTATAGTCCAGCGATGGTGCAAATTTGCTCATCAAGATGCGTATGATGAAGAAGATGGGAATTTGGATGATCACTGGCGGAGAATGGCTTCTTCGGACAATCTTTGCGGGATTCAGGGAAGCAGAGTACCGCAAGACCTTGAGGAGGCGAGGGTGCATCTTAAGAGAGCAGGCGAAAATTATGATTCTTGGCTCAATGGTGCCAGTGGAAAAGCGCCTAGGAGCTCAAAGTAGAAACTCACTTCATGCCATGATCATGGTTATTCTTCTTCGTTGGATACGGTTGCCTCGGGCATTAGAGCGCCTTAAATGAGGTGATAATTTTAGTCTGCATGAAGGGAGACGGAAGTAATGAAACGTATTTCTTAAATAACTAATTGTCGCACCCTTGTATAAAAATTTCACTGCTATTGGTTAGCTTAGCGTCAAACGCTCCAACGGCTAGTCAGCGGCGCATTCCATGCCCTGTCAGTGCTGAGAACGAAACCGTTCACGTATCAACGAGGTTTGGCAACAGGAAACCACGAGTGTGTCAGAAATATCTAAAACTTGGAATGAGGTCTATATATATTCGAGATTGAATCCATTGTTGGGTGAAGAAAGGAAATTCTATTAAACCTAGATACCCGTTACTCATTACATGCTCAACGTTTCCCCACCTCTTAGCAGCGACCCATGTCAAGGGACCATGATGTGAAATTACAAAGAGCAAACCCGACAGTTATGAGGAAAGACGAGAATCTAACGATTAGAGACCACGAAAAGAGACTTCATCAAATGGCTTTCATTCGCAACGCTGCCAGTCTCCTCCGCCGAGGACAAAACTGGGAAGCGAGAAGATCAATTCAAAGGATCATTTCAATTGCCGAAAATTTCAGAAGACAGCATTCGAAATTCCTACTGCGAAGCCACTAATAATTTCCTTAACGTTATGTCCTTCGCTGACAGTTTGAGGATGAGCCTGAGTCAGGCATTTAAGCCACCAGTCCTTGAAATCAAGAAAAGAGCCGTTCGTCCTGGATCCGTAGATGGCGTTGTCGATTTCACGCTCCTCAGTCTTTGGGAAGTGCGAGTTTTCGAATTCCCGGATCTGCCTCACGGTGAATTTTTCTTTACACCATGCGAACATTGTTGTTACCACTTGCTTTGTGGCGAATGAATCTGGGTCCAGTTTGAGTTGACCTGTGAGAGAGACGATTTCGGAGATAGATGGTGGTGATTTGGCCTTTTGCCTCATGATGGTTCGCACCGTGCCAACACTTGTAGTTGAAGTGCCGTCTCCTTTCAATCCTGGAAAATGATCGAAAAGATCGCTTCTCCTCAGAACCTCCCAGGTCCAGAAGCAGATTACTGCTTCCGCCGGTATCTTCTGCCACACCAAATACTCCGTCTCATGGATAGATTTGCTCTGGCCAGTTAGATTTTTCAGAGCTGTCCTGAGCGAGATGATGCTCCCATGTGGTAGCTTTGTTGGGTCAACCACGAAGATTCCTACCCCCCCGTAATGTTGATTTTGTAAGGCAATGGTGATCGCCCGAATTAGATCGGGAGTGACTGAAATGAATGGTGAGGCCTGTGTACACCTATTCATGTGCATATAGATAGAAGAAATCCACTCATCCCTAGTCGTGAATGGTTGTTCCACCAACATTCCGGCACGAATGTCTTTTCCAGGTATATTCGAGCCATACGACTGTGCAGAGCAAGTACGATAGAGGAGTTCGCGCTCAGTGTTAAAGCAGAGGGGAGCAGGGTTCTCTCGTGTTAAGGCGTCATAGTCACCGGCACTTATAGCGTGTGTGAAGCCGCTATCGGACTGGAAGGTGAATCCGGGATTTAGGTTACGTAGAGGAGCACCGCCCATAATGAAGTGAAATAGCCCCGAGCAGTGGATGGCTCAGTCAGATCTCTGAGTGGTGAAAGTGAGCTAGAAATAGGGTATGTAGTGAGCAAAGAGTTTTTGTATCTTTCCAGTGTGAAAGCTAGAAGGTAAGGAAATGGTCGGGCAATAGAGAGGGGACGACTTTTAAATAAGGCAAAGGACTAGGTCATAGCGTTAAAAGATCATTCCTAAATAAGACCATGCAGGCTACAACGTCTTTTCCGTGTTGCTCGAACTCTCTATTTTTTGTTTAAAGCGGCCTTTCTTCAAGGAAATAGAGCCCTAAAAACATGTCACACGAGCAGCTAGAACGTCGCATAAGAAACTTTCAATTGCCAGGACTGTAGGAAATTACGCTTGGTAGTGCTGCAATTATGGGGACGGCCTCCAAGAACAAGACAGAGAACATAAATGGGCACTGCTAGACTTGAACAAATTCATTACTTTTGTTTTAACTCTTATGACATCCAGCAGTGCACAGTGTTTTACGACCTACTGTTGGCGCTAAATGAACTTATGATTACTTTTATTGTTAAGCATCTTTCGACATCGACATCAAAAGGCTTCTCTCAATGCCGAGCTTCTGTCAAACTCGACGTGCTTGCGCCAACCCTTGTCGACGACTTGAACGCTCTTTTCTCGACGTTTTTGTGCCAACCCTTGTCGACGATTTAAATACCCTTTTCTCGACATTCTTGTGCCAACCCTTGTCGACGATTTGAATACCCTTTTCTCGACGTTCTTGTGCCAACCCTTGTCGACGATTTGAATACCCTTTTCTCGACGTTCTTGTGCCAACCCTTGTTGACGATTTGAATACCCTTTTCTCGACGTTCTTGTGCCAACCCTTGTCGACGACTTGAACGCTCTTTTCTCGACGTGCTTGTGCCGACCCTTGTCGACGACTTGAATACACTTTTCTCGACGTTCAGCTTCTACTAACCGAGCTAGGTCAATTTTTACCAATATACAGGGCATTTGTCAATACGCAGGCCGTTGTTGGAGAAGCGTTTCTCGACGCGCAAGCTTCTCGCTAAACGTCTTTTTAATAAGATAAGCAAAACCCTTCGAGCAATGCGCACTCTTTGGCATAATACATTTTGTCTCTCTATCATTGTAATTGATGTAATCCGATCAACGCTAGCGGGTACGTAATTACCTGGCGGTGGCAGATTTCTTTTATGTAAATGTAGGCGTGCATTCTAAATGAGCTTTTAGGAGTATTGAGATGTGAGCGTTGAAGAACAGCTTAATTTTGCGAGTGACTTTGAGTTGAAAGTCAAAAGTTGGGAAATCCGCCTGGGCGTTCTCGACCAGTCTAGGCTGCGTCATTACATGGGTTGAAACTAGTCGTGACTCACCCTTCATCCATGCCAATCTTTGCGCATGACAGCAGAGGTGATACCCAAGCTGAGGGCCACACAGGTTTCCGCTGTGAATATTCTGCTTGTACTTTTAACGTTCCATTTCTCATGTATAAAAGGTTACCATATATTAAGTGACTTACGGACTTGTAGCAGATAACATAAAACAGCACTACGAATAGGTTGTTCTTATTTCCTAGCTTGTAGCTGCAATACCTTTCTGCGTCCTTGACTGGTAAAAGTTTCACGTGTCATACATTAAAGCCGCTAAATATCTTAATTTTTATAATTCCAACAGAGGACCTTGCTATCCCTATAGGTCGCCGCAAAGTTGGGTAATTTTTAAGCCTCTCGCTGTGAAGTTCCTAACAGCCAGAAAACTGACGCTGTCCTCGCCTACTTTCGCTGGCTTCCGCTGCTCACGGCGCGTTCAATGGCGTAGCATTCGAGTGCCGCAGTAAGTGCCTAGCGTGAAATGCTCCGCCGACTTACTAGCAGCTCAGTGGCAAATCCAGCTTTCATGAATGCGCTAATGCCTCTAAAAGCTCATTGCTGCATTAAATAACTACAAGGCCCACGCGTAAACTCCTCCTTCCACAGCGACAGTTGTAGTGTCGTCTACGCGCGCATATCTCTGCACGCAATAAACGTAGCAGGAGAACGCTAATTTATTACCTCCTTTCTAACTGCTAGAAACGTAGGGTCAGTAGCCCTGGCTCCACTCAACTCGCGCCATCCAACAGCCCGGCCCTTAGTGAGCTGCGCCATTGCTAGCTGGTGTTTGGTGAAGGGTCACATTTCTTATCACCCTGACCAGTCGAACTCCCGGAAAGGAGTGGTCGTATATCTTGGCGAGGGTTAAGGCGCGGTAACTTTTAGTTGGCACTGGGTGATGACACGGTTTCCAACCACACACCCAGCCACACGCACATTTACTCCTTAGATGCGTACTCAACACCTCAATTCGATGGGTCTTACTCTACTTTTTCGGCAGCAAGATCACCTCAAAATATCATCACCCCAGACCCACACCTACTTACTCTTGCTCGCTTGAGCACAGGGCAGCTGTTAGAGACAAGGGCCAAGCTTTTGCTTCCGGCTTTCCAGTGTATTCCATTACTTCCACTCGGTTCCATAGTCTCTGCGCCACCTACGCATAGGTAGAGGCTGTAGAGTCACTCACCCGATGGCTCCTTCGTGTATATACACTCTCTAC